>OY740804.1:19036895-19636895 GCA_963514005.1 Raja brachyura | reverse complement strand
TTCGACACCAGGGGTTCTACATTGACCAGTGGTGATTCCACCCCAAGTCTCCCTGACTATCCCAAACTGTGGTTTGTTACCATACCTGCTCTGTGCTCTGTGTTACTGACTGTTTCTCCACTGATGTTCCACAGATGCTCCAGAGACATTTGTCCCAGTTTTAGTTTTCATTTATTTACATCCCGGGGGAAAGTGCCAGAGGTCAGGACCGGGTGAGGAACCAAAGACAATTAAAGGGAGACTCCAAGGCAGACACAAACTGCTGGAGTAACTCAATGGGACAGGCAGCATCTCTGGAGAGAAGGAATGGGTGATGTTTCTGGTCGAGACCCCACCCAGGTTCTGGCACTCCTCTCCCCATGACTATGGGAAGAGGCCAGGGACTGTCTACACCTCCCTAAAGCTCCTGGGTCCCGCTCTCTAGGGCTGAAGCAGGGTCACCTATTGCCAATGGCTTATTGCTGCTGTTTTACGTTAAACACTAACCGGTGAACATTTCATCAGTGAAGCCACTCTTACACAGCCTTTCACTACCTGGTGCTGTGGTGCACCAGACACTGGGAACATTATTCACCTGTTCACTGTCAGACATCGAGTGGGTCAGACAGCATCACAGAGTTATTGTACCAGGTCCAAAGGGTTTCATCTGAATTTTTCTCTACAGACCTGCCCAGTGTGTACAGCAGGTTTTTTATTAAGTTACTTCAGATTTTTATGTAATTCATTAATCTAGATATTTTATAATAAAATCTCTAAAAGCTTCTTCCAAATCATTCTGTTGCTGGGCATCTGCGGAAATGGAGGAGGTTACAGAGATATGGGGGGGGGGGGGGGGGGAGTACTGGTGCTGGAGGAGCTTGGAGATCTCAGAGGGGTGTCGGGCTGATCGGCTTTAGAGACGTCGGGAAGAGTTTTTTTTTCATTTTACAAGAATCTTGATGTGACTGTCAAGCTGAACATTTATCACCCACCATTAGTTGCCTTTGAGCTTTTGCTTTTGTTCTATCCAATCAAACCTGATAATACAGTACATGAATACAGTCAATCAAGCACAACAGGTAGAGCAAAGAGAAAAATGCCAGAGTGCAGAATATATTTTCTCAGCATTGTAATTAGTGGAGACTGATATTTTAATCTGCCTCATTGCGGACATTGGACTTTTTCTCTGCAACTCCTAGGTCAAGGAGTTTGTAGATGAGTTTGGATGGGTTTATGGTGTGAATGTTGAGCTATAATCAATAAATAGTGGAGAGTGGAGAGCCTCCTTTCATACTGTCTCCCAGAGGAGACCCAGTGTCTCACATGCTCCTGTAGCCATGGTGTCAATTGGAGTTACAGGTTAATCATGTCCCCAGCTTGTTGATGGGCGGGACTGGATGATGGAAATATCAATAAACATTGGGGGCAGGTGGTAAGATGCACCTGTTGAGGATGATCATCGCCTGGCACTGTGTGAATGTTACTAGTTATTTCTCAGCCATTGCGTAAATATTGACTGGGTGGTGCTGAAGAGTGTGAATGTGTCACACTCTTCACAGGGTAGGTTCCTGCTCAGCAAGACTGAATGCTCGATTCCAGAGAAACTCCCATGAATGGTCAACTCCTCATCCCCCCCAAAGGAACAGGTAGTGGGAAAGCGGGGTGTCACAGCAATAGAGGGGGCGCAGATGCGAGCGGGAGACGGGAGAGTCCGCACACAGACACTCGCCTCATCCACAGCCAGGATCTATTCTGGGACCCAGCACCAGAAGCGCTGTCGAACCACCACTGGACCCCCCCCCCCCCCCCTCAAGTGTCTCATCCCCGCCCGGGGGGGCGGCCGGAGATATCCGGGGTAACCCTGGAATGACGACACCAGTGGCCCTAGGCCCACAGCCAGCACAGAGATAAGCTCTGACCCCAGCTCAACTCCACCTGCCCCACCGGGCCAACTGACAGCCCTGGACCGACGACATCAACGGCCCCAGGCCACAGCCAGCGCGGAGAAGAAGCGCCAGCCCCAGCTGCTGGCCAACCCCCCTGGCGCCGGCGAAAGCCGAGCCCCAGCGACCAATGGTAAGCCGTGGGCCGAGGAGCTTTCTCGTTCAAGTTCGTGATCCAACTCACGGAACTACCTGAATTTTTAACATATTGTGTAAAAATATTATTTAAATCATACCTGAAATTCGTCAAGACTAAAACCTGCACATTTTTTAAAAATATGAGAAAACATCCAATTTTCCGAGTAGTAATTGTCCAATCAATGCACGTTTGACATTGAGGTTGGATGCAAATTGACCAATTCCACACTTAGTTTTATGGTCGCTAGGCAGCGGGGACTCTGGGATCATGTCTGCCTCCTAATTACATCAAAACAATAGCAAGGTTTCCAAGGAATAAAGGTAACTAGACTAAGTGGGACCTGTTGGGTCCCTGATTCACACGGGAGGGATGGTCCCCTCCAATTCCAATATTGGTGACCAGTGGGGGGGGGGGGGGGGGGGGTTCTGGAGTCCTAGTATGGGTGTTGTGGGCCGAAGGGACTGGTTTCCAGAGGACTAGAATGGGCCTTGTGGGCCGAATGGATTCTTGGGCTGGCAGCTCAGTCAATCAGGCCTGGTGGGCTAGCAACTCAGTCACTCAGCCTGGTAGGCTGGCAGCTCAGTCACTCAGGGCTGGTGGGCTGGCAGCTCAGTCACTGTGGCCCGGTGGGCTGGCAGCTCAGTCATTCGGGGCTGGTGGGCTGGCAGCTCAGTGACTCAGGGCTGGTGGTCTGGAAGCTCAGTCACTCAGGGCTGGTGGGCTGGCAATTCAGTTACTCAGGGCTGGTGGGCTGGCAGTTCACTCACGGCTATTCCCTGAAATTCCATTTCAAGCAGAGTGCAGGCCTCCAAATTCAATATCATAGCATTTCAGGCAGAGTGCACGCCACCAAATTCAATCTCATAGCATTTCAGGCAGAGTGCAGGCCACCAAATTACCAAACAACTCATTACATTGCCATTAAGGGCTAACAAATCATTTATTGCAAGTACATTGCAGACTCACAGTTCAGTTTATTCACAGCTTAGAATCATAGTTGTGAAAGATGGAGAAGGGGGGCTGAGGGGGGGAAGGGAAGGGGGAGGGAAGAGGAGATGGTGTAGGGGAGAGAGGGTGAGAGGGATAAGGGAGAGAGGGGGAAGAGTGGGGAGAGAGGGGGAGAGGGGTGGGAGCAGTCCATCTATTCCACACTCCTCTCCCTCTATTCCCACACCCTCCCTCCTCACCTCCCCCATTCCCCCCCTCTCCCTCCCTACTCCCTCCTTTCCCTCAATCCCCCGACTCCTGCTATTCACCTCCCCGGGATCGGGCCTTACCCCGCCCGCCCGTCGCCTTATCTCACCTCCCGCTCTGCAGAGCATGCCGGCGTGAGAGTGGAGCTGTGGGCTTAAAACCAATGAACCTGTTTGTGACAATCTGGAACGCGCAGGGGACGGGAGGGGCGCGCAGGCGGGCGGGGCTTCGCGAGTTGCGCCAGCTTCGTGGAACTGACGCCTTATCTCTCCTCCCGATCGGCAATGCATTCAGAGAACGGGGGGGGGGGTTAGCCGGCGTGACTCATGCTGCGGGAAGCGCGAGCGTATATTTGGAGGGGGGAGCGCGCGGGCGAGTCCAGCTGCGGGAGGCGCGAGCGTAGTTGGCGGGGGTGGGGGGGGGGGTGGTGGGGGGGGGGTGGTGGGGGGGGGGTGGGGGGGGGTGGGGGAGGTCGAGCCGGGCTGGCAAATGAAGAGGGAGAAGCGGCTTGGGATTGGTGGGCATGTGGGATTGTGAAGTAAGCAGCTCATGAGGTGCCGTTTCGATTGAATGAGTGAATGTGTGTGGGGTGGGGGGGGGGGGGTGTATTTTATTTTAAAATAAGCGAAATAGCTAGCGAAATGGAAAAAATAACGGCGTTTTCGCGTCTGGTTTTGGCAGACCATGGAATCAAAGATAGATAGAGATAGAGATAGAGATAGAGATAGAGATAATAGAGATAGAGATAGAGATAGAGATAATAGAGATAGAGAGATAGCGGTTGCCCAGCTGCTGACCTCACAATGCCTTTGCACCTGGCCACCTGCCTCCTCGCCCCCCCTCCCCCCCCCCCCCCCCCCCCACAACTTGGTCTAGTATTTATATAAAAATAATATGAATATAATTGTGAGTGGGTATTTTGAATGAGACTGCGGCAGAGGCCCGGCTCCTGAATTGGTGATGGCAGTTCCCCCGTTTACTGAACCCCACTGACTGCCAGTGTGCAGAGTGGGGGACAAGGCCATAGTGGGACTGGGGCAGTGCCAGGGTGGGGGAAGGCTAAGGCATCTTCCACTGACAGCAAAATGCCTAACCCTTACTTGCCCCCCCCTTCCAGAGCTGCCCACGGCTGGAGCTGGAGCCACTTCGGGACCAGTTGCGGGCTACATACATGTGGCCGATGAGAGATGGGAGGATAGAGAAGGGGGCTGAGGGGGGGGAGAAGGGAAGGAAGGGGGTGAGGTGGGGGGAAGGGAGGGAGGGGGAGAGGTGGGGGGAAGGGAGTGGGAGAAGTGGGGGGAAAGGAGGGGGAGAGGTGGGGGGAAGGGAGGGGGAGAGGTGGGGGGAACGGAAAGGAAGGGCTGGAGTGAAGGGGGCAGGGGGTAGGGGAGGGGTGGAGGGGGGTTTAGGGGAGGGCAGGGGAGAGGAAGGAGGGAAGAGAGGGGAATGAGAGAGAGAAGAGAGAGAGAGCAGGGGAGCGAGAGGGGGGATGGAGAGAGAGAGGGGGAGAGGGGGGGGAGGGGGAGGGAGAGAGGGGGAGGGAGAGGGGGGGAGGGAGAGAGGGGGGAGGGAGAGAGGGGGGAGGGAGAGAGTGAGAGGGAGAGAGAGAGAGAGGGGGAGGGATAGAGGGTGGAGGGAGAGAGAGAGAGAGGGGAGGGAGAGGAGATGGGGTAGGGGAGAGAGGTTGAGAGGGGGAAGAGTGGGGAGGGAGGGGGAGAGGGGTGGGGGCAGTTCATCTATTCCCCACTCCCTATTACCCCCCCTCCTCTTCCTCTATTCCCACACTCTCCCTCCTCACCTCCCCCATTCCCCCCTCTCCCTCCCTATTCCCTCATCTCCCTCAATGCCCCGACCCCCCCTCTTCACCTCCCCAGGATCGGGCCTTACCCCGTCCGTCGCCTTATCTCATCTCCCGATTTGCAGAGCATGCCGGCGTGAGAATGGAACTGTGGGCTTCTGACCAAAGATCCTGCTTGTGACTCTCTGGAGCGCGCAAGGGACGGGGGGGGGGGGGGGGGGGGGCACGCAGCCGGGCGGGGCTTCGTGAGCTGCGCCAGTTTCGCGGAACTGACGCCTTATCTCTCCTCCCGATCGGCAGAGCATTTTGAGAACAGGGGGGTTTTGAGCGGGCGCGCACGGGCGATTCCAGCTGCGGGAGGCGCGGCGCGAGCATAGTTGGGGGGGGGGGGGGGTTGGAGTGGGTGAGTCCAGCTGCGGGAGGCGCAAGCGTAGTTGGAGGGAGGGGGAGCCGGCTGCCAAATGAATTGAGAGAAGCGGCTTGGGATTGGTCGGCATATGGGATTGTGACAAGCAGCTCGTGAAGCCGTTTCGATTTTAAAATGAGTGTGGGGGGGGGGGGGGGGGGGGAGTATTTTATTAAAAAATGTGTTAATAAAAATGTCTAAATGTAATGAGGAGTAAATCCGTGAATGTACATGCGAAATCGCTAGCAAAATGGACAAAATAACAGAGTTTGAGCATGTGCTTTTGGCGGACAATGGAATCAAAGGGCAAAAATCTTATCTGAAAAAAAAATGGAATGTGACATACACCCACAAAGCCGACACACTCACACACAGAGTTTTAATATATAGATAGATAGATAGATATACCGCAGCCCGGAATTACTCTCCACATTGTGTAATATGGGCATTGGACACTAAATGGCGTTTACTTTTTCGATCTAATTTTCTAATTTGTTTAATTAATTAATGTGCAACTTTTGGAACTGACTAATTATGACTTCCTTCTCAATTATATCTATATAATTAAAAGTCTCATCTTGACCACTTCCTGTTTGCACTGCATATTGATTTAAGAAAAGGCGCTACCACTTATGGCTGTGATTTTTGGGCATCTTACTCAAAGAGTCCCCCTTCGTTGCGAAGGACAGGAGGATTTTTCCCATCGATGAAAAATAAAGGAGTTATTAGTGTTTAAAAAATGTTGAGATTCTCTCTTCTGTCAATCACCGCCATGAAGGCCACACCCCTTTCGGTGGGAGGGGGGAGGGACTATAAAACCCAGAAATGTGGGCGTGGCTCAGTTTCTGCAAGATGGGTGAGGGAGAGGTCGCCTTGGTGGCCTTGCAACCTGCTTGAAATGGTAGGAAACTGCTTTTGAATTTGGTGGCCTTGCACCCTGCTTGAAATGGTATGAAACTGCTTTTGAATTTGGTGGCCTTGCACCCTGCTTGAAATGGTAGGAAACTGCATTTGAATTTGGCGGCCTTGATCCCTGCTTGAAATGGTTGGAAAATGCATTTGAATTTGGTGGCATTGGAGCCTGCTTGAAATGGCAGGAAACTTCATTTGAATTTGGCCGCCTGCACTATGCTTGAAATGGAATTTCATAACAACTTCCGGTGGCGTCATGGAGTAGAAAGCAGGCGTCCTTTTTAGCTCCGCTCCTTAAATGCGCTAAAACACATTAAAACTCCTGGAAAAGAAAATGGGCCAATTTGAAAATACTTACCAGCAGATACCCGACGTCGCGTAAATAACGTAATCAGATATCGCCGTATACCGACTGAATACCGGTATTTTTAAATAAATAAACGGACTTTGCCGGCTCGATTCAGACAAGGCAAAGAACTCGACTGGAGGTTGTTCAAGACCTGGAGAAGGTAACCTCTGAAGAATCTCAGGGAGAATCTGAAGAAGGACTCATTTCTACCATGGAACAAAATGTAAAATTCATCAATTCAATTCAAGTTTAATGTCATTGCACAAATACAAGTATAGGTACAACGAAATGCAGTTTAGCGTCGTTCTTAGTGATAGCGATATAGAAAAATAAATACAGAGTGCAGTGGTAGCACAGAACAATCTTTAAGACAGGCTATGGTAAAGGACTTTGGTGATATTTTGACTGATAAGCTGGGAAAGATAGAAACAAGAATGGATGTCGGGAATAAGGAAATTTGTGGAAAAATTGACACTCTACATGATCGTATCGAAGAGGTAAATACTGTTCTGAAAGAAGAAATCAAAAGGGTGGAAGAAGACCTTAGCAAAAAGATGGAGCCCATTCTTCTCACTTCAAAAAAACAAAACAAAGCTACCAGAGAACTTGAAGTCACTACTACGGACATCTCTGATACAATGCAAAGACTGAAGGAAGACCGAGACTGTGTTTCTGGGCAACTGGCCAGAATGACCGACAAATGCCTAGATCTGGAAGCCCGGTCCAGACATCAAAACTTAAGAATTGTTGGAGTGAAAGAAGGGAAGGAAACTGGAAAAGACCCTCGGGTTTTCACTGCCAACTTACTTCAACTGGTATTAATCTGCCTGAGAGTCCTACAGTTGATCTAGCACATCGAGTCCAGTGAGCCCAATCAGGGGTTGGAGCCCCACCAAGACAGATTATTCTTAAACTAAATGACATAGCTGCTCTTGAAGACATCATGAAGAAAGTGACAACCACAAGAACCCTGATATTTGTAGGAGAAAACATAAGATTCTTCAGAGACTATCCAGCAGTGGTGGTCAAGAAGCGAGCGCTTTTCATAAAGATACGTCTTACTCTTAAAGACATTCCAGGCCTGAGATATGGAATAATGTATCCTGCCAAATTAAGGGTCACATATGAAAGTTCAGAGAGTTTCTTTATTGACCCAGAAGATGCATTCAAATATGTGCAAGATTTAAAAGAAAAGACCATAAAAGATCAGTAGAATGCCAAGGCATATATTATATCAACATATATTAATATACGCCTTTTATATGTAATTATAAGGGCTAAACTGATAGAATATGTTTCTTTACATTAAAAAAATATATAAAACCTGCAAATAAGATGGGTGACAAACTCACATGCATTCATGTCTAGACAAACTTATCAGAGATAGATTGGAATGTAAGTGGATAGATTGTTCAAGGACCTCGTGTTTATCAAGAGAAGGTTCAAGATTCTTGAATTACGCAGCATTGAAAACAATTTAAACCGATGGTTACGTTATAACATAGTAACAAATTATATAAGTAATTCTATCACTAACACATAAAAAACTAACAAACATACTAAACCGTTTACTTTAACCTAACACCTAATGTTAACAACTAATACTAATCCGCTCTTTTTTAAAGCTAATACCTAACAGTTACTAGATTTATGACCTCTAGGCAACGGTCAATGTATTGGTTTATATTTAAAATATGTTTAATATGTATCCGATGGGGGGGTTGGAGCTTCCAGCAACTGCCAGGCCAAAGTGCGAGGGAGGCGGCGGTGCTGGGAGAGGGGGAGGGGGAGGGGGAGAGAGAGGGGGAGGGGGAGAGGGTGTTTAATATATGAATATCAATATTTAAATTTAAAAAAAAATTTAATACGGTATTTAAATAGTAAATATCTACTTAGACCAAGCTATTAGACAAACTACTTACTGGTCTGAAGAAGGGTCTCGACCCGAAACGTCGCCTATCTCCTTCACTCCTTAGATGCTGCTGCACCCGCTGAGTTTCTCCAGCTTTTTGTGTAACCCTCGATTCTCCAGCATCTGCAGTTCCTTCTTTAATACTTCCTGTACATGTTCTGTTTTTTTTCGGTGCATACTATATTCTGTTCTGGCCTGTTTTTTTCTTTTCTACAATATTATTTGGTAAGGGGCGGAGCTAAATGCAATTTACACCTACGGAAGCACACCTGAAATTTCCCACCAGGGGGTGGACACACACAGTATACTTTAAACTGTTTCTTTGTGTCATTTAACACTTTTTTTGCTTTTTCTTGTACCATCACCCAGTGAGAACAGCTGGGAACATCATGCCTCCGTAGCGGCGACTGTGGGGGCCTCATTAGGCCCGGCTACTTAGGGTGGGGATGGGGACTGGACTTTGTACCTTCCCCCACAGTGGGAACCATTGTGGGGGGATGTTTTTAATGTTTTATGTTAAATTCTTTATGTTGTGTTTTATCTTGATTGGTGTGCTGCAGATGGCTTCGGAGGCGAGAGTGAACGCTAGCGCGATTGGCTGCCGCTGCTCTCTCTTCGAATTGTGTATTGTTGCTGTATATGTGTTTTTGTTTTATGCTTGTGTTAATTGTAAGGTGTCCTTGAGAGTCTTGAAAGGCACCCTATAAATAAAATGTATTATTATTATTATTATCCTTACCGAAGTTGTAAACATCTCCGTGTTTTTGCGTCTGGTTTTTGAGGAGATATGTTTCAAAGGCAAAGTGACATACACCCAGTTTTAAAAGTATATAGATATGATAGATAAGATACTAGACCAAGTGGCACCCATTGGGCCCCGTTCCTCCAATGCAATAATCCACCTCCCCCTTTCCTCCTCCACTCCCTCCCTCTCCTTTTCCCTACCCTCAGTCACTCATTCACCTCTCCCCTATTGCACTCCTCCATTAAACACAATGTTTAAAGGACATTTCTTCTCCTCCCCTCCCACACTTATTCCCTCTCTTCACAACAAATCTCTAATTGAACTGGGTGGAACACTGTTGATTGGCTGGAGGACTGTTTACGGCAGCTTACGTAAATGAGATCCCGTTGTGACATCATAACTGGAAACTACCAGAATCTCCCATCAACTGCCGCAGCATCTGTCAAGTTATTGTTCTCAAAATGGGGTTTTGCAATTTTTTAAATGTCAATAACTTGTGAAATATAACATCAATCTGAATGAAACCTGACACAAACCACCACAGGACAATTGTGAGTAAGGTGGTGCTATCTTGTACAATAAAGGGCCTGTCCTACAAGCATGCAACTCTATGCGATTAGCGCGACCTAACGTTGTCACTTGAGTATCCGGCGTTGCGGGGCCGGTCCCACTTCGATCGCCTGAGCTGTGCGGAGTTCATCCCGACATCGCGCGGGGCTCCGAAAAACTGACTATGTTCAAAAATTCCGCGCGGCAACAGCTTGTCGGCTCGCAGTCGCCTCGACGCATTACACACCGTCCCGACGTTGTGCCTCCATGAACCTATCTGTAGGTGCCTCCGTGACCCTCTATGTGTGTGGCTCCATGGCCCTCTGTGTGTGTGTGTGTGTGTGTGTGCCTCTGTGCCCCTCTCTGTCCTGGCGAGGGGGAGAGGGTGTTTAATATATGAATATCAATATTTAAATTAAAAAAAAATTTTAATACGGTATTTAAATAGTAAATATTTACTTAGACTAAGCTATTAGACAAACTACTTACTGTACATGTTCTGGTTTTTTTTTGGTGCATACTATATTCTGTTCTGTCCTGTTTTTTTCTTTTCTACAATATTATTTGGTAAGGGGCGGAGCTAAATGCAATTTACACCTACGGAAGCACACCTGAAATTTCCCACCGGGGGTGGACACACACAGTATACTTTAAACTGTTTCTTTATATCATTTATGTCATTTAACACTTTTTTTGCTTTTTCTTGTACCATCACCAAGTGAGAACAGCCGGGAACATCGTGCCTCCGTAGCGGCGACTGTGGAGGCCTCATTAGGCCCGACTACTTAGGGTGGGGATGGGGACTGGACTTTGTGCCTTCCCCCACAGTGGGAACCATTGTGGGGGGATGTTTTTAATGTTTTATGTTAAATTCTTTATGTTGTGTTTTATCTTGATTGGTGTGCTGCAGATGGCTTCGGAGGCGAGAGTGAACGCTAGCGCGATTGGCTGCCGCTGCTCTCTCTTCGAATTGTGTATTATTGCTGTATATGTGTTTTTGTTTTATGCTTGTGTTAATTGTAAGGTGTCCTTGAGAGTCTTGAAAGGCGCCCTATAAATAAAACGTATTATTATTATTATCCTTACCGAAGTTGTAAAAATCTCTGTGTTTTTGCATCTGGTTTTGAGGAGATATGTTTCAAAGGCAAAGTGACATACACCCAGAGTTTTAAAAGTATATAGATATGATAGATAAGATACTAGACCAAGTGGGACCCATTGGGCCCCGTTCCTCCAATGCAATAATCCACCTCCCCCTTTCCTCCTCCACTCCCTCCCTCTCCTTTTCCCTACCCTCAGTCACTCATTCACCTCTCCCCTATTGCAGTCCTCCATTAAACACAATGTTTAAAGAACATTTCTTCTCCTCCCCTCCCACACTTACTCCCTCTCTTCACAACAAATCTCTAATTGAACTGGGTGGAACACTGTTGATTGGCTGGAGGACTGTTTACGGCAGCTTACGTAAATGAGATCCCGTTGTGACATCATATCTGGAAATTACCAGAATCTCCCATCAACTGCCGCAGCATCTGTCAAGTTATTGTTCTCAAAATGGGGTTTTGAAATTTTTTAAATGTCAATAACTTGTGAAATATAAAATCAATCTGAATGAAACCTGACACAAACCACCACAGGACAATTGTGAGTAAGGTGGTGCTATCTTGTACAATAAAGGGCCTGTCCTACAAGCATGCAACTCTATGCGATTAGCGCGACCTAACGTGGTCGCTTGAGCCGTCCGGCGTCGCAGGGCCGGTCCCACTTCGATCGCCGGAGCCGTGCGGAATTGTGCGGAGTTCGTCCCGACATCGCGCGGGGCTCCGAAAAACTGACTATGTTCAAAAATTCCGCGCGGCAACAGCTTGTCGGCTCGCAGTCGCCTCGACGCATTACACACCGCCCCGACGTTGTGCCTCCGTCAACCTATCTGTAGGTGCCTCCGTGACCCTCTATGTGTGTGGCTCCATGGCCCTCTGTGTGTGTGTGCCTCTGTGCCCCTCTCTGTGTGCCCCTCTCTGTCCTGGCGAACTTACCTTAGACTTTGCTCCAAGTTCGCCTCACTTTGCACCGCGTTGCGCCACTCACCCGACCTCCGCGCTGTCCCCGCTGCCGGTTTGGTTGCGCTTGGCGCATACACGCGCATGCTGGTGGGAACGGCCCTGTACAGGGGATCACCCGACCTTGGCTCGGCCCCCGCTTCTAGTTTGATCGTGTTCATCGCATAGAGTTGCATGCTTGTAGGACAGGCCCTTTACTCTGTGATTCTCTCCACAGATTCTGTCTGACCTTCTGAATGTGTGACAGTGAACCGGTGAATAGCGTTCCCAGTGGCTGATGCACCACATTACCAGGCCGTGAAAGGCTGTGTGGGAGTAGCTTCACTGAAGAAATGTTCACCGGTTAGTGTTGGCAGAGAACGTAAAACATCAGCAATAAGCCATTGGCAATCGGTGACCCTGCTTCAGCCCTAGAGATAGGGACCCAGGAGTTTTAGGGAGGTGTGGACGTCAATGGCCTCTTCCCATAGCAATGGGGAGAGGGGTGCCAGAATCAGTACATCTGTCTTCCTGGGTGAGGACTCGATCCGAAACATCACCCATTCCTTCTCTGTAGAGATGCTGGCTGTCTCATTGAGTTTCTCCCGCATTTTGTGCCTGCCTTGGGGTCTCCCTGGATTTTCCATGGCTCCTCATTCGTTCCTGAACTCTGGCACTTCCCCCCAGGATGTAAATAAATTAAAACTAAAGCTGGGTCGAATGTCCCTAGAGCGGCTATGGAACATCAGCGGCGATACAGTCAGTAACACAGAACACGGAGCAGATGTAGTTACATATGATAGTCTTGGACAGAGAGTCAGGGAGACTGGGGGTGGGGTCACCACTGGTCACTGTAGAACCCCTGGTGTTGAACACGGTTACTCCGAAGTGGCCCAATGAGAAAAAGATCGAGGTTCCATTCGGAGGGAAACACCCCCACCATCCTCCCTTTGCACTGGAGATGGGCATTGTTCCCCAGTAACTGGGCACGTGCAGAGGCACTCACTGCCCAATGGAGGTAGCAGATGTCCGTGAGCTGGAGTCTCTCTGTCAAGGGGTGACTGAGCTGGTGTCTCTTCTCAGGCGGTGTCTGTGAGTGGGATCTCTCTGTCTCAGCTGCCGAACCATGTCCAATCCATTCTTCAATCACAGCATCTCCGCCATTTCTGTAGGACAGAGAGCAGAGGCGAGGAGACCAGCGAGTGCCCATTGACAGACACTTCTCAGTGTCCCCACTCCACCCCTCTTCCCTCACAAAGCAGCAGCTTAATACCAACTGTCCATGTCCCACTCGACACATGCACCCCCGGGGCTTACTCTTGTGTGTTTGCCCATTCCGAGACTCAAATTGTCACAAAATGCCATGGAAAACGTCAAGATGACAACACATGCCCCATCTTCACAGTAACTGGGTGTGGTGGACAGTGTACCCCAGTAACTGGGCGTGTGGGGGACAGTGTACCCCAGTAACTGGGTCTGTGGGAGACAGTGTACCCCAGTAACTGGGCCTGTGGGGGACAGTGTACCCCAGTAACTGGGCCTGTGGGGGACAGTGTACCCCAGTAACTGGGCCTGTGGGGGACAGTGTACCCCAGTAACTGGGCCTGTGGGGGACAGTGTACCCCAGTAACTGGGCCTGTGGGGGAGTGTACCCCAGTAACTGGATCTGTGGGGGACAGTGTACCCCAGTAACTGGGCCTGTGGGGGACAGTGTACCCCAGTAACTGGGCCTGTGGGGGACAGTGTACCCCAGTAACTGGGCCTGTGGGGGACAGTGTACCCCAGTAACTGGGCCTGTGGGGGAGTGTACCCCAGTAACTGGGCCTGTGGGGGAGTGTACCCCAGTAACTGGGCCTGTGGGGGACAGTGTACCCCAGTAACTGGGCCTGTGGGGGACAGTGTACCCCAGTAACTGGGCCTGTGGGGGACAGTGTACCCCAGTAACTGGGCCTGTGGGGGACAGTGTACCCCAGTAACTGGGTGTGTGAGGGACAGTGTACCCCAGTAACTGGGCCTGTGGGGGACAGTGTACCCCAGTAACTGGGTGTGTGAGGGACAGTGTACCCCAGTAACTGGGCCTGTGGGGGACAGTGTACCCCAGTAACTGGGCCTGTGGGGGAGTGTACCCCAGTAACTGGGCCTGTGGGGGACAGTGTACCCCAGTAACTGGGCCTGTGGGGGACAGTGTACCCCAGTAACTGGGCCTGTGGGGGACAGTGTACCCCAGTAACTGGGCCTGTGGGGGACAGTGTACCCCAGTAACTGGGCCTGTGGGGGACAGTGTACCCCAGTAACTGGGTGTGTGAGGGACAGTGTACCCCAGTAACTGGGCCTGTGGGGGACAGTGTACCCCAGTAACTGGATCTGTGCGGGACAGTGTAACCCAGTAACTGGGTCTGTGGGGGATAGTGTACCCCAGTAACTGGGTGTGTGAGGGACAGTGTACCCCAGTAACTGGGCCTGTGGGGGACAGTGTACCCCAGTAACTGGGTCTGTGGGGGACAGTGTACCCCAGTAACTGGGTGTGTGAGGGACAGTGTACCCCAGTAACTGGGCCTGTGGGGGACAGTGTACCCCAGTAACTGGGCCTGTGGGGGACAGTGTACCCCAGTAACTGGGTCCGTGGGGGACAGTGTAACCCAGTAACTGGGTCTGTGGGGGACAGTGTACCCCAGTAACTGGGTCTGTGGGGGACAGTGTACCCCAGTAACTGGGTCTGTGGGGGACCTCAGTTCCTGGTTCCACTATGGGGTGTCAGTGATGGGCTACAGGAGACCCCCGCTGGGGACCTTGCTGTTGCTTACCGTTCCTGTTAATCTGATTGTTCTGGCCAAGCTAGATGACTGATTTTGGATTCCACAACACTGTAGGGGGATGAACACAGGTTACAAGACTGTAATCAGCAATCTGCTTTCTGGAACCCTCAGTCCAACTCCACATTACACATCCTGCCCCATCTTCCATTCTCTGCCCATCTCGGTCTCAACCCCGCACCTCCCACCTACTCCTCTGAGTCTCCTCTCTCCTGCCCTTTCTATCATCTTGCTCACATTCCCTGCCCCTCCCCTATCAGCTCCCCCCACCCTTCCTACCCCTTGTTCTGCACTCCCCTGATCTCCCCACACTCCCCAGATTGGCGCAGACACTCACGGGTACAGAAGGAAGCACAACTCTTTGGATCTTCTTGGTGCCAGTTGACCCAGCCGGCACGCAGCTCGGCCCACGTCACATGTGTTGCACTCAGCATGCAGACGTAAGCGATGAAGAAGACTCCAATAATCGCAATCAGAACCCCAATGGCGATCAGCATTATCACCCACCACGGCAATCCTGTTGAGGAGAAAAGACTCAGTGACTCCAACCCCATCGTCTCCCCCAGTGACATGGGGTGGATCGATCCACTCCCACCCCACCCGAGTATCATGTCCCCACTGCCACTCCCATCTCTCCCCACTAAACCCCAAACCAGTGCCATCCTGTTTCCTCTCCCTGGACAGCCAGCCCTGTTGGGCACGTCCCAGTGGCCAGAACCACATCAGCAATAGGTCGCACGGCCACAGTAACTCAACCATCTCCCATCTGCCACACGCCCTCATCCCACCTTAGACTCCAACCCATCCCCTCCCTCACATTTCACTGCCACCTATACTGACATTTCTTCGTCTCTCAGGTCTGATGAAGAGTTCTTCATGTGAAACGCGAACTGTTTCTCTTTCCACGGATGCTTCGTGCTTTTGGGAAACTGCAGTGGTTTTTATTTTCACTCCCCTCCTTTTCCTCCTCCACCCTCCATGTTCCTCAATTGCCTCAAATATCCCCATACATCACTTCCCTCCAATCCCGCTATCCTCTTTCACCCTCCATCCAGAGCAATTCCCCTCGATCCTCTCCAATACCCCACTATCCTCTCCAATCACCATTCACTTTACCCCCTCCATATATTACGCCAGTTTCTGAGTTAGACCACAGTTGTTTTCTTTTTTAAAGGAAATTCCACGATTACAAGCATCACACTAGGACAGTATACATTATATTTGTACACGTACAGGTATACAGGATTGTATTCATACAGTATACGATCAACAAACTTCAAGTTACAACAACCTTATCTCGACACACTTGAGCCACTGCAGTGTCCTCTGCTCCCAGGCAGCCCCCAAGCAGCCAGTAGATGCTGCACATTGCCTCTCAATGTCACCCAGATATGAACATAACCTCCAAAGAGGATCTGGTAGTCAGGGCGGAACTTTCGACTACGCACAGCTGCACCTGTGAAATGCCATCTGGGCTGGACCCAGGAGCAGACCAACGCGTACGTTCCCTAACAGACCCACCGAGGCCCACACTGGGTGCCCAAAGATCAGGAGCACGGTCTGAAGTGCAACCAGAACTTGAGGAGCAAACCTTCCAATATGCAAGCAGAGGCTGCAAACTCTCAGGCAGACTTCAATCACACTATGGAAGAATTTCGGCTTTCGGCACACTGGCTTCATTAGTCAAGTATTAAATATAGAAGTTAGAAGGTGTAGAAAAGAACTGCAGATGCTGGTTTAAATCAAAGATAGACATAGAATGCAGGAGTAACTTAGCGAGACAGGCATGATGCTCTCTGAAGAGAAGAAATAAGTGATGTTTTGGTTCAAGACCCTTCAGACTGATGCCAGGGGAATAGGCGGTACAGAGATAATATGTAGTCGGAGCCAGTTATATATCTTGAGCATCATTAACTGTGGTAAATGCATTGTTTGAAGTGGTGGATTTCAGTTCCATCCTCGAGGAGGGGGAACCATTCCAGTCTTCAATGTGGCCAGGCATCAGTGAAGAATTTGAAGGTACTGGTTGGCTGCTTTGACTTGGTAGTCATTTGGTGAAATCTCCATTCCCAATCCAGCTTCTTCACCAGGAGGTCTGGACAAGGGGCTCTCAGATCAGTTACCACTGTAAAGTTCACTGGCATATGACATCTGCATTTTGATGATCGTCATTGAACATAGAACAGTACAGCACAAGAACATGCCCTTTGGCCCACAATGTCTGGCCTGAATGTGGTGCCAAGACCAACTCTTGTTTGCATGTGCTTAATCCACATATCTCCATTCCCTGGATATCCAGAAGCCTATCCGAAAGTCTCTGACAGTAAATATTTCTATCAGGTCTCTTCACAGCCTCCAGTGTTCCAGAGAAAACAATCAAAATCTGCCCAAACTCTCCTTATAGTTAACACCCCTTAATATAGGCATTATTCTGGTAAACCTCCTATGCAAACTTTCCAAAGCCATCACATCTTTCCTGTAATGCGGCGTCCAAAACTGCATGCAAAACTCCAAATGTTGTCCTTCCACCACAAGCCATTGTCTTCTATCAGTGAACCAGTTCTAAATCCATAGAAACAAGTCACTGTTAATCCTGTGCATCTTAATCTTCTGAATCAGCCTACCATCAGCCGATCAAATGCCTTCCTAAAATCCATGTACAAAGTTATTCTGACTGTCCCTAATTAATCTATTCTCTATCAAATGGGAGTAAATTCTAACCTGAAGAAACATCTCCAATATCTTCCATACCACTGATGGGAGGTTCACCCGTTAATAATTCCCTGGATTCTCTCTATTTCCATTGAATGCCGCAAGAGCACCAATCTTGCTCTCAATTACAGCAAGGCCAAGGAGCTGAAACCTGACCTGCAAAGTTTCCTATCCATGTTCTCCAGAGGTGAAGCTTGATTCATTGAGATCCTTCAGCACGTTGAGCTATTTTTTGGAAACCAGCATCTGCAGTTCTTTGTTTCTATAAGAGATGGTTGTTGACTTCAGGAGGGAAAAGCCAAGGATCAACAACCCTGTTTTCATCAATGGAATGGCAATGGAAAGTGTCACAGCTTGATGTTCCAGGTCCCAACAAATCGATGAAATCATAAAAATAAACTCCTTGGGTACTGTGATGTATGTGATATAATTTGCATATGTTATGTCTTGTGCGAGGGGATGCATGTGCTGGGGGAGACTCAAGGTGGCGTCCTAGAATAAAGAAGCTTGTTAGATTACTCCTGTATCTGAGTGTTCTTTTAAGTCAGTTCCAAGCACCCAAATACACTACAATTGGCGACGAGGATGGGATGGAGTTTGTGAACTCACCCGCAGGACTGTTTTGCAACACGCAGAATTGTTTAACAGTTTAAACAGTAGATACGGAGTTGTGTCGCAGTTGTTTGCGAGCTGGACATGAGAGGCCTACAGATCCCTCTAAGCACGGGACTGTAGTTTAAAGCTGTACAAGTCGGCGAGTTTGTCAGGCTATCTCTAAGTTGTGTCTAGGTGTCAAAATGTCGTCCTTCGGATTGTTATACATTTTACCTGAGTTTTTTTTGTCGAATTCCTCAAGCTGAATAATCTTTGTACAGCTAGGTTTTAGGTGAATTGTTACACCAAAACACACAACAAGGATAACAAGGCACCGAGGATAAAAGAACAGAAAAGAACAAAGAAGAAGGGCTGTCAAGAGAAAAAAAAGTTTAAAAGAAGAGGTTGTATAATGGAAACAAAGTGGAACAGCACTAAGCAAAAAGGTTTAGCGCCATATGGTTTTGAATTGGCGCCAAAGAAAGGAAAGGTCGGAACAGGAAGCGAGGAAAACAAGTGGGGCAGTAAGTAAGTGTCACCGAAGTACGCAGCCGAAAGCTGGAAAACTAACCAGCAGGACAGCGACAGTGTCAACTTACCTGGAACGCTTTCCAGGACCGTGCAGCCACGGCAAAGGGGCAGTAGAGGCCCAGTAGCTGCCACCGACTTCGGGTGAGTTCCAGGGCCGTGTACCATGTAGGCCACGGACAGGTCCGGAGACCGCCACCGACTTTGAACGTTTTCCAGGGCTGTGTAGCCCACAGCCAGGCCCAGGAGCCGCCACCAATGTCCAGTGAGGGCCTAGTACCGGGTAGGTCACGGGCAGGTCCGGAGAAGCCACCGACACAAACGGAGTCAACCCGGCCAGGAGCAGTCAGCCCGGTCATGAGAGAAAGCTCGGCCGGGAGAAGAATCAGCCCGGTCGAGGGAGAAAGCCGGCCGCGTGAGAAGCGGACCGGCCGAGTTAAAAAAACGGCCCGGATAGAAGCGGACCAGTCGTGTGAGAAAGCCCGGTCGCAGGAGACGACCGCGAGCAGAGAAAGCCCGGTCAGGAGCAGAGTCAGCCCAACCGTGAGCAGAAAAGAGGGTCCGGCCACGCAAGAGAAGCGGACCGACCAAGTGGGAAAGCCGACTGCGAGAGAGAAGTGGACCAGGCCCCGCGAGAGAAGCGGGACACAGCGCACGGTCGCAAGAGACGGCCGAGAGCGGGGAAAGCCTGGACGCGAGAGGAAATCCGACCCCCGAGCGAGAAGTGGGTCCACGCGAGAGAAGCAGGACACAGCACTCAAGCATTTCAGCCCAGTCAGGAGCAGGGTCAGCCCGGTAGGGGGAAAAAGCGGAGAAAGCCCGGTCGCGGGAGACGGCCGGAAGTGGAGAAAGCCCGGTCGCGAGAGAAAGCCGGCCGAGAGAGAGAGAAGCGGGTCCGCGCGAGAGAAGCAGGACACAGCGCTTACCCAGCCCCCGACAGCGGGGCACAGTCCCGACAAGCCGAGCAGCCAGGCGTGCCAGTTAGCTAGCGACGAGACGAGCAGTGGGACCAGCAGCAGCGACTTACCTTCCGCAGGGCGTACAAGGGAGACAGCAGGCAAGTCAGCGTAGCAACGGGAGTCGACTCGGCAGTGAGCCAGCGGCAGCAAAAGTAATGGTGAAGCCCGGGGGAGCCAGCAAAAGCAACAAAAAAGTGGAGGTCCGGTGAGGCCATCAGCAAAGGTACTGGTGGAGACAGCTCGAGAGGTCGAGGATGCACCAGAGTCCACAGACCACAAGCTGGAGCTGTGAAATACTTCATAATAAAAGCCCTCTGTGAATGTAATGCATGGGCACAGTAAAAGCAGGACTGTTTGAATGTAATGCATTGATCACCGTTATTAATAGTAAATCTGTGTGCATAGAAGGAATATGGTTAAAAATGTTCTTAATGGCTATTGACATGAAATGTTGGTTAATAGTGTAAATCTATTATTATAAGAATTGGTAATAGTCAGTGGATTGAGTCCAGTGCAGAAAACAGTGAGAGAACAGAATATAGTGCACCTGAATAGCAACAGCTAGCATGATTTTTCAAATTGTAGGAAAGGTGCCCCAGTTAGATTCTGGGTGTAATTTTGAGAAATGGACCGAAGTCTTGAAGGCTTCGTTCATTTCCAATGATATCGCTGCAGAGGAGAAGAGAGCATGGAGCATATTAGGCTTAGGAAGAGAGGGTTATCAGACCTCGCGTATGTTACTGCTGCCAGCAAAGCCCACAGACAAAATGTATGAGGAGTGTAAGAAGGCATTAATGGCTCATTTCTTGCCAAAACCTCCAAGGGTATCCATAGGCAAGGAGCCTAAACTAAAGAGGGCAGGGAGTTCCTCAAAGGACAAAAGTAAAGGGCAAAGTGACAAAAGTCAAGTGCCAAGTGACAAAGGTCAAGTGGAAAAGGCCAAAGGTCAAAGGCAAAGGGACAAAAGTCAAATGGAAAGGGACATTGCCATCCAGAAGGCAACCTTGGTTCTTGGTTACTTGGTCCTCCAAAATATTCCAACTGGAATTTAAACTGGAGGTGGTGAAGGGAGGGGTTTAGCCAGAGAGGGTTATTGGGAAGAAAGTGTCACTTTAAATTTAGTTGCATCTGGCTGGGCAACCGTGGCTTGGTGGAGATTATTCCATGCTTTAATAGTGCGTGGAAAGAACGAATTGCTGTACACATCTGTCTTTGAGGCTGGGACCACAAATTGGATCGAATGCCCTCGTCTGCTCCTAATTGGTTTGGGGTTGGTGTAGGTCTTGTGATCTATGTCTAGCTGACCATTTAACATTTTGTAAAAACAGGTCAAACGGTGAGCTTCACGTCTGTCTTGGAGAGGGTTCCACCCCAGAGAATTCAGAAGTTTGGTGACAGTCGCTTCTCTATCGTAGGTGTTAGTAACAAATCGAGCGGCCTGTCTTTGGACACGTTCGATGGATGAAATGTTTTTATCTATGTATGGGTCCCAAGCTGCAACTGCGTAGTCCAGATAAGGTCTAACGAGGGTGAAATACAGCTAACCATTCAAGCTGCATTCAGGGGTATGAAGGTACGGCGAGAGATCCAGAACAAACAGAAGGCAGCAATGGTAATGCAAACAGCATTTAGAAGGCACAGAGTATACCGTCCATACAGGGCAATGAGATTGGCAGCTATAATAGTACAAACCCATTATAGGGCACACCTTCAAATGGAAAGTGATCGCAAGACTTACATGAAGGTACACAGCAGTGTTGTGCTGATTCAGGCTGCCTACCGAGGAATGCTTGTTCGAAAGCAATTGGGGTGATGCTCAAATCTGCCAAGGTCATGCAGACGTATTATCAGATGCATAAACAGCGTCAGTATTTCAAGAAACTATGCAGGTCTGCCATTGCAGTACAGCAGCAATATAGAGCTTGCCAGATAAGAGATGTCCAAGAGAGACATTATAATAGTTTGAGAAAAGCAGTGGTTTGTATTCAGGTCTTCTACCGTGGGATTAAAGCCAGCGAATTGGTTGAGAAAATCAAGGCGACACACCATATTAAGTCAGTCTTAATGATGTGCATTACAAGAAAACATTTCTTGATGCAAAAGGCGGCTGTAATCACTCTGCAAGCTGCATACCGTGGTTACCGATCAAGGGTACGCTACAGAGCAATGAGACAAGCAGTCATTTTGATCCAGAGATGGTACAAAGCATGCAAAATAGGGCATTCCCAGTTTGTGCAAAATCAGTCAATGAGGCATGCAACCATTACCATTCAGGCTGCCTACAAGGGTATGTGGTTAGGCATTGGATTAAGCAAAAGAGGGCTACTGTAAAAGTTCAGTCAGTACTTTGTATGACTTGGTATAGGAAAGACCTAAGGAGACAAATAGATGCACAATACAAAAGACTTAAACGATATAGGAAAAACTTCCTCAAACTGAAATATACAACAGTTGTAGTGCAGTCTCACTACCGTGCTTATGTAGTAAGAAAACTATACAGAGCGCAAATCAAAGCCACTGTTGTATTGCAAAGACAATACAGATCCTACTTCTTGATGAATAACCAGAAAGGTGATTTAAGAAGACAAATAGATGAACAACAGAAAAGGCTTAAATGATACAAAGTACGGTTAAATAAATGTGCGACGATGAGCAAAAAGCTGTTACGAGAAAAGTCTAAAGAAGAGAGGCTTGTCGGTCGAGCCAAAAGTATGCAGGACCGATTGCGATTAGGACACTTCACTATAGTCCAGCATGGAGCTTCCTTCACTGAGCAATGGACAAATGGTTATGCATTGCAGAATGTTATTGTACAGCAAGAGCAGATAAACACGCAGCACCAGGAAATTGTGCGACAGAGGAAGCTGCTAGAAAACGAATACCTGCAGTCATGTGTCAGATCCCACCTACAAATAAGGAACAGAAACAGAGGAAAACAAAGCAGAGAAGGAAATGTTAACTTTAGCAGAATATCAGGAACAGGAAGAAATCTGCAAATTAGATTAGGATATTTAAAAAGGAAGAGGCAGAGATACAGGTAGAACTAGAGTGATTAGAAAGAGTGCGCAATTTACACAGAAGGGAACGGAAAAGGATAACACATAAAGCAAGGGGTTTATGTGTTACATAAAGTATGTGGTTTAAGGAAGATGAGTGGAATGAAAAATTATGTGCTAAGTTTAGATATGATTATTACAGTTATATGGATGTAATGTAAGATGACTGTAATAATATAATTAATCAATTATATTTAATGTAAACAAAATGGTGTTATCCGCCTCCAAGTTAAAGGGGGAGCAGTGTAATGTATATAATGTAAATGGTGTTACCTGCCTCCAAGTTAAAGGGGGAGCAGTGTGATGTATGTGATATAATTGGCATATGTTATGTCTTGTGCGAGGGGATGCATGCGCTGGGGGAGACTCAAGGTGAAGTCCTAGAATAAAGAAGCTTGTTAGTTTACTCCTGTATCCGAGTGTTCTTTTAAGTCAGTTAAAAGCACCCAAATACACTACAGGTATGAAGGAATCTCAGCTCCTTTCTAAAAAACAATTCCCCCTTTGACACTCACCAGATGTGGTCTGCTTACAGACGTTTTTGAGCCGGACCTGTGCCGTGCCTGTACTGCTCGGGTTCTTGGCCTCACACTTGTACACAACATCCTTGTCCTTTGCTGTATGATGAACTGCTATAATCTCTCCGTGTCCCCGAAGGTGATGGGTGCTGTCATTTCCCAGAGCTTCTCCTCCCTTCCACCACCTGAAGCTGGTGGGGGCACCAGAGGTCACGGAGCAGGTCAGGGTGAAGTTGCAGATGCCGGTGCGCTGAACCAAGATCTGTGTTCCTGACACAGGCTCTGGGGTTGGGACTAAGAAATTAAAGATGAGTAAAAGACCTAGTTGTGGACATCTCAACAACCCGCCCCCAACAAATGCAGGTGAACTTTAAGTCGATCCCAATTATTTCCATCCACCAGTTTCCCCATCTCTCCCCATCTCCTTCAGTTCAGACAGTTGTCGCTGGAGGAAGTCCACACGTGAGCTGCGCCCCCCTTCCCAACCACTGTCCGCGCTCATCCACAAACTCTCCACTGTGTCCTGTTTATACCTCTGCATCCTTGGAATCCGCTCCAGTTCCGTATCATTTTGTCAATATGTAAAATAGAAATAAAAGCAGGAGAAGGGTATTCGGTCCCTTGTTTTTCCTGCCACATTCAATAAGATCACGGCTGGTCTTTTCCTTCAGCACCAGTTTTCTGCACTATTCCTTGGTTTCCTTCACACACACAATCCCAAGGATCCATCTTGAATGTGCTCAGAAACTGAGCCCCCACAAGGTTCAGTCCCTCTGGATGAGATATTCTCCATCTCTGTCCTGAATGGCCGCGTTGGTTTTCTCCGGGTGCTCCGGTTTCCTCCCAAACCCAAAAGAAGTTGATACAAAAAGCTAGAATTACACAGCAGTCAGACAGCATCTCTGGAGAAATGGAATAGGTGGTGTTTTGGGTCAAGCCCCTTCTGATTAAGAAGGGTCTGAAGAAGAGTATCGACTCGAACCGTCACCTTTTCTTTTCTCCAGAGATGCTGCTTCACCCGCTCAATTACTCCAGGTTTCTGTGTCTATCGTCAGTTTAATCCAGCATCTGCAGTTCCTTCTTACACAGGCTTGTAGGTTAATTGGCTTCGGTAAAATTGTAAATTGTCCCTAATGCCTAGGATAATGCTAGTGTGTACGGGGTGATCGCTGGTTGGCGTGGACTCGATGGGCTGAAAGGCCTGTTTTTGCACTGTATCTCCAAAGTCTATAAAACCCTGACTCTCAGACGGTGGCTCATGGTTCCAGGCACCCCAGCAGTGGAAATCCCCCTCACCAAACCCACCCTGCTGAGTCCTGGAATGAAATGTCAGTGAGATCACCTCATCTTTCTCTCAATTCCAGAGTCTGCTTCATCCTCCAATGGGGAAAAACCCCCTGGACTCGGGAATCGATCCGGTGGACCCTTGCTGCACTTCCTGTGACACCATTAGATCCTTTCCTAGGGTGTAGGGGGTACAAGACCTGTCCACAATATTTCAGGTGTGGTGTCACCAGCACTCTGCTTATGAATTGCCGGCTGTATCTGTGGGGTAACTTTCACTGATTCCTGTGCAAGGAAACCCTGATTCTTCTGAACAACAACATCTTTCAGTCTCTCAGCATTTAATAATGATTCTGCCTTTGTATTATTCCTACAGTGTGGATGGCCACACTTTTCCGTGTTATAATCCTGCCGTGTCCCTGCCCATGCATTTATCCTGACCCTATCTTCCAAAGATTTTCTACATCTACCTCATAGCTCCCACTGCACAGAGCTTTTAGAGCTTGGGTTGGTTATACAGATCCCTGCAGCACCTCATTGGTCACGATCTCCCAACATGAAAATAGCCTTTACATTCCTGCATTGTTTTTGTCTGTTAACCAAACCAAACTCCACTCCAAGCTGGGAAGGGTGCAGTGAAGATTTACGAGGATGTTGCCAAGACTTGAGGGTCTGAACTATAGGGAGAGGTTGAGCAGGCTGACTCTATTCCTTGGAGCGCAGTAGAATGAGGGGTGATCTGACAGAGGTGTACAAAATCATGAGTGCAATAGATTGTGTAAATTCAGAGCCTCTTGCCCCGAGTAGGGGAATCAAGAAACTGAGGACATAGGTTTAAGGTGAGAGGTAAAAGATTTAATAGGAAACTGAGGGGTACCCGTTTCACACAAACGGTGTTGCAAGTATGGATTGAGCTGCCAGAGGAGGTAGAAGAGGCTGGTACTATCGCTAGAAGAAACATTTAAACCGGTACATGGATAGGATATGTTTAGAGGGATATGGAGGGTTCAGAGGGACTGTGATGAGCACAGACCCAGACTGGTAAACGTGTTGTGTTCCAGAGTGAATCCGGCACCGTGTAGATCCCGGGTCACACACCCTCTCCCCCACGGAGACTCAAGCAGCTCACAGATCAGGGGGTGTAATCACCAAGTTACTCCAATCTGGCGTGGGGCACATTTTTGGAGGGAAAACAAAGAATCAGAATGGAGAATGAATCACAAAGGATAAGCAGGGATCTACAGAGACAGAATAACAAGGTTGTGGAAAGAAAAGTAGTTGTCCATCAAAGTAAGATTAAAAGAGCAAAAAAAGACTGCAGATGCTGGAACCAGGAGCAAATAAAAAGCTGGGGGTTACACGAAAAGCCTGAAGGGTCTGAAGAAGGGTCTCGACCCGAAACGTCGCCTATCTCCTTCGCCCCTTAGATGCTGCTGCACCCGCTGAGTTTCTCCAGCTTTTCGTGTAACCTTCGATTCTCTGGCATCTGCAGTTACTTCTTTAACGCAAATACAAAGCTGCTGGGGATCTCAGGGGTCATCTTCCGTGCGTGGTACAGGTACGCAGTGGTAGAGTTGCTGCGTTCCAACAGCAAGGACCTGGGATTAATTCTGACTATGGGTGCTGTCTGTGTGGAGTTTGCATGTTCTCCCTGTGACCACATGGGTTTTCTCTGGGTGTTCCGGTTTCCTCCCCCATTTCACAGACATGCAGGTTTGTAGGTTGTTGAAGAAGGAACTGCAGATGCTGGAGAATCGAGGGTTACACAAGAAGCTGGAGAAACTTAGCGGGTGCAGCAGCATCTAAGGAGCGAAGGAGATAGGCGACGTTTCGGGTCGAGACCCTTCTTCAGACTGGTCAGGGATCAGGGAAACGAGAGATATAAACAGTGATGTGGGGAGATAAGGAACAATGAGTGAAAGATATGCAAAAAAGTATTGGTGATAAAGGAAGCAGGCCATTGTAAGCTGTTTGTGGTGTGAAAATGAGAAGCTAGTGCGACGGGGGGGGGGGAGATGGAGAAGGAATGTCAGGGCCAGAGGGCTGAGGGAGAGGTGGGGGGGGGAGGCAGTCTGGGTTAACAGAATTGAGAAAATTCAATGTTTAAGCCCAGAGAATGCAGACTCCCCAAGCGGAATATGAGGTGCTGTTCCTCCAACTTGCGGTGTTGATCACTCTGGCCGTGGAGGAGGCCCAGGACCGAGAGGTCGGATACGCAGTGGGAGGGGGAGTTGAAGTGCTGAGCCACCGGGAGGTCGGGTTGGTTATTGCGGACCGAGTGGAGGTGTTCGGCGAAACGATCGCCCAGCCTCCGCTTGGTCTCACCGATGTATACCAGCCTCCACTTGGTCTCAACCGCAAGAGATGCTACACTTGTCCCTTCACCTCCCCCATCCACTCCTTTCAGGGACCCAAGCAGTCATTCCAAGTCCGACAGAGGTTCACCTGCATCTCCTCCAACCTCATCTACTGCATCCGTTGCTCCAGATGCCAGCTGATCTACATCGGTGAGACCAAGCGGAGGCTGGGCGATCGTTTCGCCGAACACCTCCGCTCGGTCCGCAATAACCAACCCGACCTCCCGGTGGCTCAGCACTTCAACTCCCCCTCCCACTGCGTATCCGACCTCTCGGTCCTGGGCCTCCTCCACGGCCAGAGTGATCAACACCGCAAGTTGGAGGAACAGCACCTCATATTCCGCTTGGGGAGTCTGCATCCTCTGGGCTTAAACATTGAATTTTCTCAATTCTGTTAACCCAGACTGCCTCCCCCCCCACCTCTCCCTCAGCCCTCTGGCCCTGACATTCCTTCTCCATCTCCCCCCCCCCCCCCCCCACCCCAGTCGCACTAGCTTCTCATTTTCACACCACAAACAGCTTACAATGGCCTGCTTCCTTTATCACCAATACTTTTTTGCATATCTTTCACTCATTGTTCCTTATCTCTCCACATCACTGTTTATATCTCTCGTTTCCCTGATCCCTGACC
This sequence comes from Raja brachyura, assembly GCA_963514005.1. The sequence goes on along the minus strand of OY740804.1, from coordinate 19,609,478 downwards.
AGTCTGAAGAAGGGTCTCGACCCGAAACGTCGCCTATCTCCTTCGCTCCTTAGATGCTGCTGCACCCGCTGAGTTTCTCCAGCTTTTTGTGTAACCCCAGGTTTGTAGGTTAATTGGCTTCCATAAATTGTCCTTCGTGGAAGATCGTTGGTTGGCGTGGACTAGATGGGCCGAAGGGCCTGTTTCCCCGCTGTATCGCTAAACCAAACTAAATTAAACTAATCTGTGGAGGGAGATGAATTTTGTTTTAGTTGAGATTGTGACTCAGGACTGAGAGAGTAGAGGAGAGATGGCCAGGGCATAGCAGTGAGAGTGAGGGGCGAGTTGGGAGTTGGCAGACCACACAGAGAGCATGGCACACAGTTGTGGTTCCCGTATCCTTGGGTTGCACTGCGAGACATGCAACTGGTTCTGGAGCACAGGTCTTCCATACTATAGCTGTGATGTTATCAGGAAACATTGCTCTCTCTGGGGCTCTCAGCCATTTCCTGGGATCACATGGACTGAACTGAAAATAGTCCAGGGACAGTTCTGTGTTGGAGGGATCTCAGGAGGAAGCCGAGAGAGATCATCCACTCAGCACCTCCGGCTGTGGAGGGACATGTTTGTGGATGATCAGCCTTGTCTCCAGCACTCACATGCTGGGTCCCCGCATCACTGTGAATGGGGAGTTCTTAGACTCCTCACCACATGAGCTGTTGAATTCTCAACCACTAGTCATGACCAGATAGGAGATTACTGTAGAGCTGTGACCCGAGTCATGGGCAGTGCGGTCCCTTAGCTCTGTTTCATGCGGCTGTTTTTGCTGATGAGCTCGCACGTTGCCCTGTGTCGCAGCTTCATCAGCCTGGCACCTCATCGTGTTTAGCTCCACCTGGTGCTGCTTACAGCATGTCCTCTGCGCTCCTCAGTGAACCAGGGATGACCCCCCTGGGTGACTGTAATGGTGGCGTGAGGGATGTGCCGGACCATGAGATTACAGGCTGTGTGGAGGATATTTCTGCTGCTGATGGTCCACAGCACCCCATGAACCCCATTTCCAGTTGTCGGGCCTGTTCTGACGGTGCCCAGCTTCTCCAGCCTTGGAGCCATGAGAGTTCCCCGTTGACAGTTCGAGCCTTTGCGGCCCCTTGCCCAGTCTCCGGGGATGTCCCCCAGCTTGGCACTGCCCCAGTCCCATTACACTGGAACCGTCACCCCCCCACTCTGGACACTGGCAGTCAGTGGGATTCAGTAAACAATGTACAGTATTAGCCCTCACCCATTTATGTGGGATGGGAGGTTTCATGAAATGGTTAAACCCGGGCTCCTCGGCGGCAGTCTCACTCACCGTATACCTCCAGTCGGACTGTGGACACAGTCTGTGCGCCCGTATCCAGTGTTACAGTTACCTCGTAATCTCCGGCGTCCTGTGTCTGTAAACTTAAAATTTCCAGACTGAAGTCATTGAGATGAAGATTTACCCGTCCCTTGTACCTGGTGTCATAGTATTTCAATTTCCCTTTCGCATATTCCAGTATCCTGGTTCTGGATGATACGTGTTCCCACACAATCTCAATATTGCTCTCTTTGACTTGAAGCCCAGAAGGTAACAAGGCCTTTTGTCCCACAATTCCGAACACAAGGCGAGGGTCAGCCCCAGTTCCAGCTGAGGAGACAAGAGAGGCAGTCAGCAGGAGAGCACAGGAACTGGAGGAGGAATCGGAGCTGGGAGAATCACAGAGCACAGGAGCAGGGCATGAGGCCCATCGTCTGGCTCCTGGCTCTGAGAGAGGCCCGGCCCACAGTTCCTGCATCACACAGTGAGCCCACGGAGGGAACAGAGTGAACACTCTCTGCACTGGGGCAGAGGAAGGAAGTTACAGCCTGCAGCCAGATATCGACGGACGGGTCAGGAGGGAACAGACATGGCAAATGTGACCCAGTCCGCAGATGAAGGAGAGAGATTGGACAAAGTGACAAGGCGAGGGAACACGAGGTAAATGAAAGAATGTCCGGTGTGGGGGGGGGGGGGGGGGTCAGAGGGAGCTTGAGGCAGATCCTTGGAATGCACATTCACAGATCGCTGATGGGGGAGGGACAGGGGGTGAAGAGGAGGGGATCCCTGCCTTTGTTGCTTGAGATCCAGGAATGTGGACAAGTTTGGAGTGGGGTTGGTCACATCAGAGAAGGGGGTGGGGGGGGGGGGGGGGGGGGGGAAGGGGGAGGTGGATTTAAATCGATGGGACAGGATGATGAGAGGTACAAAGAGAAATATTTTCCAGAGGCAGAAGTAGATTGATACGATTCGGATCCTCGAGCTTACATCTTGCAAAAGATCATAGCTTATCGAGTTCCTGCTGTCCCCACCCCTCCCCACCACTGTACTGAGAAATGGGTGTGACACCCGCTCCCCCCTCTGCTGTACTGGAACTGGCTGTGAAATACTCCCCTCCCCACTACATACAGGGAAGTAGTAGTGCATCCCTCCCTCACTCCCTCCCATTATTGTACTGGGAACTGGGTGTGACCCTCTCCCCTCCCCACTATTGGACTGGGAACTGGTAGTGAACCCCTGTCCTCTCCACCAAAAATGGGAGCAAACTGACATCCGCCTCGCTGGCCTCACCTACTATACTGGGGACTGGAATCTACTCCACCTTCCCCACTGTTGTACTTAAACCATGGTCACTGTTCATTGTTGCCCTGCGACTTGGAGAGAACTCCCACCATCCCCACTACTGTAGTGAAAATCTGAAATGATCCCTTGCAACTCCAGTAATGCCCGGAGCCTACCTTGAACTTGAGCTTGTAGTATCCCGTTTCCCCCCCTCTCCTTTCTTAAACAGTGCAGTAATATTTGCATCCTTCCAACTGGTGGGAACTGTTGCATCATCTATGGAAAATTGGATGTTGACAATCCAAAGTCGTCTCTTTTAACCCTGGGATCCAGGTGATTTGATCCTGGGAATTTCCCCAACATAGACTCAGTGGGCCAATGAGCCCGTTTCCATGCTGTATCTTTCGATTAATAATCCTTGTTTTTTTTTAAATGCAGATAGACCCTGTCTCTTGGAATCCTCTCCAGTAGCACTCGCTCTTTTATAATGTTGATGTGCTGCCGGTTACCACTGTTATCTTCTCGGAACTCACCAGTTTCCATGTCACGCTCCACAGTAAATGCAAATGAGGTATTAATTTAAGACCTCATCAACTCCCTCGGTGGCACATAAAAATTCCCACACTGATCCTTCACCGGACCTACTCTCTCACCAGTTATCCATTTGCTCTTAATATAGTTTGAAGCTTTTGAGATTCCCCTTATGTACCAGAAAAATACGATGTCCTCTTTTTGCCTGTGTAATTTAATTCGTAAGTGTGTATATCATTTTTACTTCTCAAAGAGGAACCAACCTAATGGGATTAGGATAGAACTTGCAATGTTTGATTGGGAAAGGCTGTTGCAGTTAAAGGTTAGTGGGGCGGACATCGCTATCAAAACCACACACCCACACACACAGCTTCGGAGGCTTTGGCTGTGGGCCCTGTGGGCAGCTGACCTTGGGAGCTGACCTGGTTGGTGACCGACTCTGAACTCCAGCAACAACAGCTTCGTCCACCCCAAATCGTGGGGCTTGAATCGGCCCGTTTGCGGGGCCGTTCATCGCCCGGCATGTCTTAAAATCTGCCTGCAGGGGCTTCAACCTCTGGAGCCTCGATCGTCTTGATGCAGCAGTTTGATTTTAAGCTGCGCCGGGCGGCAATGAAAGGCCCCGCCAATGGGCCGATTGAACCCTTAGAAAGCGTCACCCCCACTGTCTCGCGGAAAGCGGAGATTTTAAGTTTTTTTCCACCGTATTACAAAACATGGGGGGGGGGGGGGGGGGAGATACTCCCCCACCTCTCAAAACATGGGGGGGGGGGGGGGAGACATCCCCCGTCTCACACACATACGATTAACTCAGCAGGTCAGGCAGCATCTTTGGAGAAAAATAGGTCGAGACCCTTCATCAGTCTGATGAAGATAATCCAGCATTTTGTGTCGATCTTCAGTGTAAACCAGCATCTGCAGTTCCTCCCTACACACAGGGTCATCTACATATTGCTTGAGAAAACTTCCCTGGACACACAGAACAAATGTCTTATCTAATCCCTCAGCACTAAGGCCATCGCTGTCAATATTAGGCATGTCAAATCATCTCCTATTACAACCCTATTTTTCCCCACACCTATCTGTAATCTCCCTAATTCCTCCTAAAGTGTAATCCCATCAAAATGATCACCACATTATCATGTCTATCTATATAGCATCACAGAACATTTTCCTGGAGTATTCCAAGGCCTGCCAAGTTGTTCTCACAAATCAATACCGTAACTAATCTCCTCTTTTACCTCCACCTAATATCTGTGCTCCAGAGCACTGAGATGCCAGTGCCCACCAATATTGCCATTACAATCAAACTATCATATTATCCCAATCCCATGCTGTTATACAAAATATACTGCATTTACTCACACGTTGCTCTGAAAGAACTTGTCAAACCTGTCACGTTTGTTAGTATAATAAAGCTCGTACCACGACGTAAACAGAGTATATCTTTAATTAGCAACTCTGTACAGCAGCCGCCTGCTTGTGTGCTTGCCCGGCAACTCCCTAACTGCCACACCCCCGGGTTCCCACGTCACCTCCGGCCACTGCATTCCCATAATACCACATCTCCCTTTCTTTGAGAACAAAGGGTGGACTACCTTTGTCTCTGCAGGTCTTAAGGGGTTTATTCTGCCCTTTTGCTGGAAGACCTGTCCTTGATTCAAGCATGCAAAATAGAAATAAAATAACTTCTGCGTTACCATACTGTGAACTATTACTTTAGCAGGCGGTGTTCTTCAAAACTTAAACTCTCAGGTTTCAGGTAAATGTACCAGGTTTACAGAACAATTTCACATCACATTTCACTCTCTCTTTTTCTTTATTGTAGAAAACAGATCATTAAATCACAAATCAAGTCTCTTCGGCTTTCTAACCTCTCTCCCACACCTGGTCCGCACAGTCTCTGTGGTGGGGCCCTCTCTGGCGGGTGATGTTGTCACTGGTGGAGCTGGCTCTGGTAGAGCTGGCTCTGGTAGAGCTAAATCTTCTCCCACCGGTGGCTCATCAGCGTCGACTACCCCACTGTTGATCTGCAGCGACACCAAGTGCTGCCGGTTCCTCCTCAGTGTGCCCTGCGGCACCTGGACGATATAGGAGCGAGGGGTATTGTGTGTAGATAGCACTTTGCCCTGGACTCGTGCATCGGTGATCCACACCTCCTCCCCAGGTACTAGTGGCTCCAGATTTCTCGCTCCGTGCCTCTTGTCGAAGGATCTTGCGTCGTTCCACCTCTTCTCCCTTTCTTTGGCCCGCAGCGCGTTGTAGTCAGGCAAAACTGGATTCAGCAGGGTTGGAAGGGCAGGAACAGTAGTGCAACAGCTCGGCCGGGCTATAGCCGTTCTGTAGAGGGGTTGCTCTGTAGGCCAGCAATGCAAGATATGGGTCTGACGCCTTTGTTAGCAGGTTTTTCACGGTTTGTACAGCGCGTTCCGCCTCACCATTGCTTTGAGGAAACCTGGGGCTGCTCGTGATGTGCACAAAGCCATACTCTGCTGCAAAGGCTTTAAAGTGGCTACCTGAGAACTGGGGCCCATTGTCACTTTTAAGAACTTCACCAATTCCATGACGAGAAAACATGGATTTCAGGTGTACCACCACATCTGTGGACCTTGTGGGTGACAGCAGCGCAACTTCCACATACCTGGAGAAATAATCTACTACTAGTCGATAGGTCTTGTCTTTCATCCTGAATAGGTCAGCTCCCAAGGTTTGCCAAGGCCTGTCTGGCATCTCCGTTGGCATCAGCGGCTCTTTGACATTCCTTCTCTCTTGGATGCAGGTTCTACATTTCAGCACCATATCATTCAGCTGGCTGCTGAGTCCTGGCCACCATACCGTCTGTTTGGCCCGGCCCCTGCACTTTGTCACCCCCAGGCGTCCCTCATGTAGTCTCTGCAGCACATTACCTTGTAAGGCTGATGGGATGACGAGCCTCGTGCCCCGCAGCAGCAGCCCATCGTGCACAGTCAGCACTGCTCTATCAGCCCAGTAATGTCTCAGCACTCCCTGCAGTTGGCTTTTGTCGGGCCAGCCGTCTGTGCAGTACTCCATCAGTGCAGAGCATGTGCTGTCTGCCCGCAGGTGCTCACGTAGGCTGCTCAGATAATCTCCACTGACAGGAATGTTGCTGATGACAGTCTACATAGATGTTGGTGTCCTCTAATAGGCTTGTGTCTGTGTGTGTTCTTGTGGCTCTCAGAGGAGCACGCGATAGGGTGTCGGCTGTCCCCATGCTTTTGCCAGGGACATGATTGACTGTATAGTTGTACCTCATGAGTCTCATCCTAAATCTTTGGACTCTTGGTGGGAGGTCATCCAAAGCTTTCCCTCCCAGCAGACTCACCAACGGCTTGTGGTCAGTTTCCAGCTCGAATGGTCTTCCCAGGATGAAACAGCTGAACCTTTCACATGCCCACGTCGCAGCCAATGCCTCCTTCTCTACTTGAGCATAACGCTGCTCTGTTGGTGTCATTGACCTGGACGCATATGCCACAGGTGACCACATGGCATTGCTTTTCTGCAGCAGGACTGCCCCCAGGCCAAAGGAAGAAGCATCAGCAGAGATCTTTAGAGCACTGTTTGGGTTGTATAATGTGAGTACCGGTGTGGATGACAGCTCTGTTTTTAACTGATCAAAGGCGGCCTGCTGCTCTGTCCCCCAGTACCAGTGGTTCTTCTTGGACAGCAGGTCTCGTAGCACTTTGTCTTTTTCAGCCAGGTTAGGCAAGAAGCGACCCAGCTGATTGACCATGCCCAGAAAACTCCTGAGTTTGCTGACATTTTTGGGTGCATCCATTTCTTGTACTGCTCTCGTCTTCTCTGGATCTGGCTTCACTCCATCTGCTGAAATCACATGACCCAGGAATCTGACTGTGTGGCGTGTGAGCTCACATTTGTCCATGTTCAGCGTAATGCCGGCCTTATATGCCTTCTCTAGCACCGCATGCAGCCGCACATCATGCTCCTCCTGCGTCTGTCCCCAGACCAGGATGTCATCCATGTGACACAGTACCCCCTCCAGGCCACCGGTCACTTCTGTCATCATCATCCTTTGAAAGTGCTCGGGGGCTGATGCTATGCCAAAGGGTAGACGATTAAAATAGTAGCGCCCAAAAGGCGTGATGAAGGTGGTGTATTTGGCAGACTCTTTTGTCAATGGTACTTGCCAAAAGCCCATGTTGGCATCTAATTTGCTGAATACTGTTGCGCCAGCTAGCATGCCCAGAGTGTGCTCGACAGAAGGCAGGATAAACTTTTCTCTGCATACTGATCCATTCATCATCGTGAAGTCCACACAAATGCGAACATCACCTGTTTTCTTCGGCACCACCACCATCCCGGCACACCAATCAGTCGGCTCCTCAATCTTGGTGATTACGCCCATCTTCTCCATACGGTCTATCTCCTTCCTCACTTTTCCCATAAGCGGCAGAGGGACTCTGCGTGGCGTGTGGAGAGAGAAGGGCACAGCCTCTGGCTTCAATTTAATTGAGTATGGCCTCCGAACAAGACCCAAGCCGCTACACAGCTTCGGATATTGTTGTTTCACTGATTCCACGGTGATGCCGTTAACCCTGCACACAAGCTGAAGCCGTTCTATGGCAGGCCTTCCCAACAGTGCAGTGTGCAGGTCTTTTACTACATAAATGTTTTCTATGGTTGTCTTTTTGCCTCTGCGCAGTGTTTCTCTGGCTACACCCAGGACAGAGAGTGCATTGCCCCCTGGCCCAAACAATGGGCGTGTCGACACTGCCAGGCGTTTCACATCATGGTACACCTCGGCTGGCATGGCGGTGACATCAGCACCAGTGTCTATTTTAAAGCACACTTTTTTTTTTCTCACTTCTAGCTGCACCGTCCACGGGTCTTTTCCAGCATCCACGGCTCCCAGGAAAAAGCTCTCTTCTTCCTCTGTAGTTACAGCATTGAGAGATTTTGCACTGTTTCTGCACAGTCTACCATAATGTCCCTTTTTGCCACAGTTGTGACACACAGCATCTTTAGCAGGGCATTCCCATTTCCCATGCGAGGGCATTTTTCCACATCTATAACAGGCCTTTGAACCAGGCTGAGGCCGTGTATTAAATCTATTTTTGCTTGGTGTTTGTGCTTGTGGCTGAGGCTTTGAGGGAAATTTGGGTTTTCTGTAGCTTTTAGCATGCACAGCATCAACATTAGAGCACTTGCTAGCACCGCTATTTTCTCCTCTTAAGTCAGACCACTGTCGTCTAACTTCTGCAGACTGCCTTGTTTTTGTTATTGCAGTTGCCAGGGTTAGGTCTCTGTCTAGCTGTAGTTTTTCTGACAATGAGACGTCTCTCAGCCCGACCACTAACCTGTCGCGGATCAGCTCGTTCTGTAACTGTCCATAGTTGCAGTGTTCAGCTAATCCGTATAGAGCAGTGATGAAGGAATCCACCGTTTCTCCTGGCAGTTGCACACGCTGATTGAACTTGGCTCTTTCATAGATTACATTCTTTTTAGGTATAAAAAATGCATCAAAGCCCGCCTTGACATCCGTGTACTCCCTCCTCTCATCTGCAGTTAGCGTTAGCCCCTTTAGCACATCTTCGGCTTCATCGCACATGCAATACACTAACGTGTTCACCTGGTTTTCTGCCGACGTCGCGTTTAAATTGCTTGCAAGCCGAAAGCGGTCGAATCTCCTTATCCAACGCTCCCATTCTTGAGGCTTGGTGAAATCGAATGGCTCTGGAGGTTGTATTGTGAACGTAGCAGTTGGTGTGGGTTGCGCCATATCTGCAGGCTCGTCTCCCATTTCGCGCCAAAACGATACCCCTTCCTCTTCTTTTTTTTTTTGCTTACAAGGATCCCACTTCTGACACCATGTCGCGTTTGTTAGTATAATAAAGCTCGTACCACGACGTAAACAGAGTATCTCTTTAATTAGCAACTCTGTACAGCAGCCGCCTGCTTGTGTGCTTGCCCGGCAACTCCCTAACTGCCACACCCCCGGGTTCCCACGTCACCTCCGGCCACTGCATTCCCATAATACCACAAAACCCACCACTTCTCCCACTGGGAAGAACAAGTGCAGCAATTGCAAAGGAACACCACCGCTTGTAGGTTCCTCTCCAAGTCACACACTATCACTGTCATGCTGACCAGACCATCTGCATCTCCCTGTACTCTAGCTCTCCTCCTCACTGCCTTCCACCTGGACAATTCTTGTTCCATCTGTAGACTCTTTTACCACGCTCCCTACATTTACTTGTGGCCTTTTACTTTCTTCACCAGCCTATCAATTAACTGACAGGAATCCATAAAGACCAATCAAATTGTATCCCAAAACCAAGTGTGCGTTTCTCTTTCTCTCCCTACATCTATCTCCCGCCCCTCTCTCTGTGAAGAATTGTCTCGAGATGTTCTGTTGGAGCAAAGTGAAGACAGGAGTTGGAGTCTGTTCATGTTATGTTGTTAATTTTATCCATCCGAGCTGATGCTCTGAATGCCCAGAGCCCATATGGATGGAGGTCGGGAGCTGCAGTCAGGGTGATGAGCTGGTTCTGATGCACTGTTTGGTCAATCACTGTTACAAGTGGCAGTGGAAGTGAGGAAGGCTCAGAATACTTCTGGTCATGAGTGTGTGAAGAGAAGTACTGGACTCGGGATATGGAGTAAAACATATACAGCGGGGAGGGGAGACGATGAAGGAAGAGAGGGAGAACAAAGTGAGAGAGAAAGAGTCCAACTAAGGGGATAGGTTGTGCCCTTACCCAGAGAGATGACAAGTAGGACGGGGCGGAGCAGGGAGGTGAGCCGCATCATCTTCAACCGTCTCTGGGAGTCGGGAGGATTGGATGTTGTCGAAAAGAGCTTCCGGTTCATGCGCCCGGGGAAAGGCGGCCGATCCGCGGGCTTCGAGCTCATGGAGTCTGGGCCCCGTGTCTGTGCAGCCGCTACACCCCCTCTGCCTCTGCCTCTGCCTCTGCCTCTGCCTCACCCACAATCTCTCTCACTCTCACTCTCCCAATTCTGGCTGCCCGATTATCTCTCCCCAGCCCATATTTCTCCATTTTCTCTCTTCGCCATCCATGTGTTTCTCGCTTCTCCCATTGGTCTCTCCCGCTATTTCTCCCCTCCCTACCCTTCCCACCATTTCTCTTCCTACATGACCCATGTTTCTATCGCAACCCTCCTGTTCCTGCCCCACCCCATGCCTCTATGTCACTCACCCGCATCTCCTTCCTATCACACTCTTCCTCCAAGCCTGGGTCCATCAGCTCTGGTAAGGGGACCAAGGCCTTGACCCGAGTAGAGCCACGATGCCTGGTGTTGTGTATACCAAACCCTTAATTTTACCCGTCCACACTGCCCAATGTTATGTGCAGCTCACTTACCACCCCCCCCCCCCCCCCCCCCCATATCTTGTGCTGTGGACACCGACTCATTCCTCACTCCCAATTTTCACTGTCATGTACCCCAACCCTTTAATCTAACCAACTAACAACTGTTCCCCCCCACCTCACCACTCTTTCCTGTGCCCCACCTGGATACACACCCATTTTCCCTATACCCTTTCACCTGTATTCCTTCCTCAGGTTTCACATTTCAAGCTTCTTCCATCCTCATCTCACACATTTTGTCTTTTTCATCTCTGGCCTTTGTCCAGACATCTGCCAATCAAAATCCTCCTCGGCTGCACCCACCTATCACTACCAGGCTTTGTCCCACCCTTACTTCTCCTCCAGCTTTCTCTCCCTCCCCCATTATTATCAGTCTGAAGAAGGGTCCCAACCCAAACGCTGGTTATCCATGTTCTCCAGAGATACTACGAGACCTGTAGAGTTAATCCAGCATTTTGTCTTCTGTTGGCAGGACTAGCAGGCTTGAGTTGTAGGGAGTGGCTGGATGTGCGGGACCTTTTACTTTAGAGCATAGAAAGCTAGGGGTGACCTTACTGAAGTGTACAAAATCACGAGGGGCATTGGTAAAGTGAATACACACAGTCTTTTTTCCCCCAGTGCAGAGCATTCTGAACTAGAGGGCACAGGCTGAGGGGGTAGATTAAGAGGGCCATCTGGGGCAACCTTTTCACTCCGATGATAGCTCATACCTGGAACGAGCTGTTATAAAAGGATCAAATAGAAGTGATATAATTAGGAGTATTGGACAGATATGACTAAGAAGGGTTTAGAGGGATATGGGCCAAATACAGACAAGGGTCTGAAGAAGATTCTTGAGATGTAAGTTATGGGGAAAAGGCAAGACAATGGGATTGAGAGGGAAAGATAGATCAGCCATCATTGAATAATACAGGAGACTTGATGGACCGAATGGTCTAATTCTAATCCTATGATTACAAACATGAAAACAAAAGTTTGAAAACGCATACCTCCAGCTTCGAGAAAAGTTTCTTTCCAACTGTTATCAGGCAACTAAACGGTACTCTCATCAGTTAGAGTGTAGTTTTGACCTATCTATCTCATTGGGGACCATTGAACTATCTTTTAATTGGAATTTATTGGAGTTCAATATTATATCTTTGCACTCAATGTTGTACACCTTATCCTCTGTGCACCGAGGAAGGTCTAGTTTAGTTTATTATTGTCACATGTGCTAAAATACAGTGAAAAGCTTTATGTTGCATGTTATCCAGCCAAAGAAGAGTATACATGATTACGAAGATCATGCCATCCACAGCACAGATGAAGTATAACGGGTACACAGTGAGTGCAAGATTATGTCCAATTAAAGATGGCTTGATTGTATTCATGTATCGTCTTCTCTTTGACTGGATAACACAAACAAAAGTTTTTCACTGAACTTTGGTACACATGACAATAATAAACTAAAGAAATTATTGAGTAAGTTAACATCAGACATGTGCAAGCAGTTAAAGACCAGTTGATCGAGGTTCAGAACCAGCATAGAGTCATACAGTGGAAACAGGCCCTTCAGCCCAACTTGCCCACACTGGCCAACAATGTCCCAGCTACACTAGTCACACTTGCCTCCACTTGGTCCACAGGAAAGTGGCCCTGAAGGGAAGATCAGCCTGAATCATATTCCCGAAAGGGCAGAGCTAGCAGGAGGAGTCTGAGTGAAATAAGCGGGTAGTCGCCGTTGAATGGGTTGTGAAAGCGGCTGTTCATGGGATGGATCTTCATCTTCCATAGAATGTAGGTGAGTCTGCAGAGGGAAAAAAGTGGAGACTCGCTGGTCTAGTCCAATGGAAGCTGCGTGGGAGGTGGGATGGATGGGACTGGGACTGGATTATCCCGAGTTCAGAGTGAACTGGGATGTTAGATTGCACACTGTGTGAGTGACAGTGTTCCCCGTGTAAGAGGTAGTATTCAGAGAAGGAGTGGCAAGTAGCAATCAGTGAACTGTGGCAACTGTGGACCAATAAAGGGGATAATGGTGTGAATGTAATGGCATGTGTGCAGTGGGTTGTTGTTTGGGATGGGGGGGTGGTTTGGGTAAGGGGTGGGGATGATAGGGTGGTGGAGTAGGGGTAACGATGGAATGGTGGGGTATCGGGTGGTGTTTGGGGTGGGGTAGGTGTGGGGTGTTTGGGACTGGGGATGGTGTAGGGGTGATGGTGTTTGGGGTGGGGGTATTTCGGGGTGAGGTGTTTGGAGAATTGTTGATCACAATTACTCACAGAGAATCATTGACCGACAGGAAACCCTCTTCTGGCCACCATGTGAGTTGCAACAGCCGGTGCCACCAGGTAACGTCTTTTTCATCGTCTTCACATTGAGGAAGGTGGGTGTGGCTGTCAGAAGTCACTCATCACGACCCCAGGACGTCACTGCAGGAGTTCCTCAGGACAGTGTCCTGGGTCCAACCATCTTCAGCTGCTTCATCAATGCCCTTCCTTCCATCCCAAGGTCAGAAGTGGGGATGTTCACCCAAACAACATTCAGGTATGGGCTGATGTGGCAAGTAACATTCACACCACATGAGTGCCAGGCGATGACAATCTCCAACAAGAGAGAGACCGACCCAAAGATACTAGAGGAGCTCCTCTAGTATCTTTGGTCTGACCCCCTGACATTCCCATCGTCCAGACATTCCCACCAACATCCTGGGGTTACGACTTCCTGCGGGCAGTGACTCGCCTTCTGACACCCCAAGGCTTTTCTCTCATCTACAAGGCACAAGCCAGGCATGTGATGGGACACATTGTGCAGGAAAAATCTCCAGATGCTGGTTTAAATTGAAGGTAGACACAAACTTCTGGAGTAACTCAGCAGGACAGGCAGCATCTCTGGAGAGAAGGAATGGGTGACGTTTTGGGCCGAGACCCTTGTTCAGACCTGATTATGGGTCTGAAGAAAGATCTCAGCCCGAAACGGCGCCTATTCCATCTCTCCAGAGATGCTGCCTGTCCTGCTGAGTTACTCCAGAATTTTGCATCTACCATGTGATGGGACACTCTCCACTTGTCTGGGTGAGTGGATCCAACAGCTATCGAGAAGCACAACACCATCCAAGATAAAACAGCCACTTGATCGGCTCTCCATGTGTCATGGTGAACACTCACTCCACCTTAAACATTGCTCCATCCACCTGCCTATTAAACATTCTCTCCCTCCGTCTGCCCTAAGCAGTCACTCCCTCCCTCCACTGCTGCACAGTGGCAACACTATGCACCATCTACAAAATACACTGGTTACTCACCAAGGCTACTTCAATAGAAATTTCCAACCCCACCACCTCTACCAGCAAGGGGAAGGGCAGCAGAGAAACACCACCACCTGCAAGTCCCACACCACCCTGACTGGGAAAAATATCACCAATCCTTTATGGTCACTCTGTCTTAATTATTACAACTCCCTTGCTAAAAGCAACGTGGGAACATTGTCACCATGATTACAGTGGATCAAGACAGCTCAACCCCGCCTTCTCAAAGGCAACTAGGGATGGGCAACAAATCTGGGCTTGACAGTGACCTCCACATCCTGTAAAATGAAAAAAGAAGAAATCCTCCTTAAATCTCTAAACCGCTCCAGCACCTTCACCTCGCCTATCTCTGTAAGCTTCTCCAGTCCCTACATCTCTCCCCATCTCTGTGACTCCCTCCCAGTACACCTCCCCCTACCTCTGTTACTTCCACTACGGGCGTAATGAGAATGCATTAGAAAAGACCTTTGGGGGATTTAAAAAAAAAAATTATTAAAAAAAAAAAAAATTCTATTAGAAGCATATACATATCATACCCAAAACACGATTTGTTTACCAGTTACATATTAACACAGCCTCTATTTAATAAATTATTTTGAAAGATAGAGCTATAGAGAAAAAAGAAATAAGGGAAGAGAAAAAGGAAACTATAAGCTACTAGAGAGGGGAGGAAGAAAAAATAAATAAAAAAGATGACACCATTAACACCATTTTGGAGATAGGTCCGTAGATTATAGCGTGTAATTATTCATCCAGTCCTGGATTCAAGTTTCAGTCCAGCTTCCATCTTGAACCAATTTACCCTTTTAGAAAATCAATAAATGGAGACCATATTCTAGTAAATAGTTCTGATTTGTCAATTAAGACACGTCTAATTTTTCCCAAGTGTAAGGTCTCAGACATTTCCATAATCCACATTTTAATTGTGGGGGTTTTTTCCAAAATTTTTCCAAATTTTAATATTAATTTGTTCCCAATTATTATACTATAATCAAGGAAATGTATTTGATTTATTGTAAGTTTTATGCTTTGTTCTGCTATTCCTAATATTATTAGTTTTGGGTCAGGATAATTTAAAAAATATCCATCCAAAATGTTTTAATTTTTATGCAGTTCACAAAATTATGAATTAGATTAGCTTCTAAGTATTGACATTTGTCACAGATTGGAAAGATATTTGGAAAAATTCTGTTTCATTTTGTTTTCTGTGTCTGTGCAGTCTGTGTAATACTTTAAATTGTTTTAAAGTGTGTCTGGCATTTAACGAGCATTGATGTATATGTTGTAAACTTTCATCCCATATATCTTTCATTATGGGTTGAGCCAATTCATTTTCCCATGCTTGTCTATGTAGTTCAGTCGACGGGACCTCACTATCTAAAAGGATATTATAGATGTGAGATATTAATTTATCTGTATTAGGATGTCAAGGATTTCTGGCTCCCTAATTCTACATTCTTGTATATGTGATTTAACATAATCTCTGTTGTAAATATCTAAAAAAATTATTTGAGTGTAGCCCATAATTCTGTTGTAGCTCCTGAAATGAAAGAAAAAAACCTTTCCGATAAAGGTGTCCCACCTTTTTAATTCCATGGTTTTTCCATTGTACAAAACCTTTATCCACACAGATGGTTTAAATGAAGGGTTATTTATAATGGAAAGAAGGAGTGATAAATTATCCAATTTTAAGGTAATTTTTAATTGTTTCCAAGTTCGTATACCACTATATATTATCGGATTTTCACTATGTTTTTTTAATTCAATTTTGTAGGGGTTAACAAGATCGAGCCAGTTTCAAAAGGTAAACAATCGTCCTTTTCCATCTTTAACCCATCTGGTTGTTGATCCATATCTTCCAACCAGAAGGTCATATTTTTAATATTAACTGCCCAAAAATAAAATTAAAAAAATTGGTAAGACTATTCCTCCATTCATCTTGGATTTACATAAACGTTTTTTATTTATTCTCTGGTTCTTGAAATCCCAAATAAAGGGTGTAACAATAGAGTCAAGTTAAAAAAATATATATTTTGGGAGATATATCGGAATTGATTGAAATAAGTACAGTAATTGTGGAAGAAAATCATTTTTATGGCATTAATTCTACCCAGCATTGAGATGGTGTTTTCCAATACTGAATATTCTTATGTAGTTTATTAAGTAAAGGAGGAAAATTTAAATTAAATAAAGACGTATATTTCTTAGTCACATAAATTCCAAGATATTTATATTTTTCATAGACTATTTTAAAAGGAGATTATTGCAATGTATGTGGGTTTTCGTTCCGTTATTGGCATAATTTCACTTTTATTCAAATTAATTCTATATCCCGAGAATGAGCCAAATTGATTTATAAGATTTAGTAAATTTGGAATGCTAGTTTCTGGGTGTGTGATGTATAATAATAGATCATCTGCGTATAAAGAAATTTTATTAACTGTATCTTTAGTATTATACCCATACATTTCTGGGTGGGCTCTAACACTTTCTGTAAGTGGTTCGATAGCTAGGGCAAATAATAACGGAGATAATGGGCATCCTTGTCTACAACATCTAGATAGATTGAATTTGGGTGATAACATTTGATTTGTCAATATTCTAGCTGTTGGGCCTGCACTGTCAATCGCCTCAATCAATATTGAAGGCTTCTCCAGATGCAAGGCAGACATACTAGCGACAGCGGCCAAACGCTTCGACATAGTGTGCATGCAGGAAACCCACACCAGCCCTACACAACACCGACCAGCCATCCCTGGAATGAAGCTGGTGGCCGAGATCCGACACAGACAGTATGGGTCAGCTGTATTCAGCAGACCAAACCTCGTGATCGAAGAGGTCTGCACCCACACCACCGAAGGGCAAATGGAAACCATCACAGTTGCCCTCCCAAACATCTGTCACATCAGTGCATAAACCCCCCCAAAGTCCGTTCCTCCACTCTGAACTGCCAGACAGATGCAAGAGGAAATACCACATTAGCATTGGGGACTTCAATGCCCATAGCTCATTGTGGGGCTATGAAGTGAACAATCAAGATGCAGATGAAGTCGAAACCTGGCTCGAGTCGAAACACCTGATCCTGATCCATGACGCCAAACTGCCAAAATCTTTCCACAGTGCCAGATGGAAACGAGGATATAAACCAGACCTTGTTTGTGTGAGCAGCGAACTATCATTCAGAACTGTGAAAGAGGTCCTGGACCCTATCCCCCATACGCAACACCGGCCAATCACCATAACCATCCGATCCGCTCTCCAAGCAACAACCGTCCCCTTCCGCAGAAGGTTCAATCTGCGGAAGGCCGACTGGCTGTCATTCCAACAGGAGATCGAAGACTCCATCCCCAGCATTCCATCACACCCCAACAACTATACCATGTTCACAGAACTGGTGAAAAGGTCAGCCAGGCGACATATACCAAGAGGATGCCATCCCCGGGCTGCCGGAAACATCCAGCGATCTACTGAAAGCCTACCACGGGGCATACCACGAGGACCCTTTCTCCTCCACCACCATGGAACTCGGCGAGATCCTGTTGAACACAGTCGGGGAGGACCGAAGGCAAGTCTGGAAGGAGTTGATAGAAAACACCAACATGACCAATAACAGCAGGAAGGCATGGGCCACAATCCGCCGCTTCGGCGAAGACCATACCACACCGCCCACGCTCACAACAGTCACAGCAAACTCAGTTGCAGCACAGCTGGTGGCAAACGGTCGTAGCCAAAACCGGCGCAGATCCACAGGAGAATGCCGCCGGACAGCGGTAACAGACCGCCTACAACCAGCCAGCGCTCTCACCAAGCCCTTCGACCTAGAAGAACTCGAAGCTGCAATGAGCATGCTGAAATCTGGGAAAGCAGCAGGAATCGATGATGTACTGGTGGAAATGATACAGCACCTGGGACCTAAAGCAAAGACCTGGCTCCTAGCAATGCTGAACTCATGCATGGGACAGAAAATAACCCCACCTGTATGGAGAAAGGCCAAGACTGTCGCAATTCCCAAACCTGGAAAGGACCCATCATCCCCAAAGAGCTACAGACCCATTTCCCTCCTCTGCATCACCTACAAGCTCTACGAGAGGCTACTACTCCAACGCCTTAGCCACTCATAGACCCCAAGCTTACTAAAGATCAAGCTGGCTTCCACCCTGGCCGCTCCTGTGCCGGGCAACTACTGAACCTCACCTAACACATTGAGGACGGTTTTGAGTGCAAACTCATCACCGGAGCAGCTTTCATAGACCTCACCGCTGCCTACGAAACTGTCCAGCACCGCACCATGATCAGGAAACTTTTTGACATGACTGGTGACCTCCACCTGTGCCAAGTCATCAAAAGCCTTCTCAACAACAAGCGCTTCTTCGTTGAACTAAATGACAAGATGAGCAAATGGAAAGCCCAAAAGAATGGCCTACCACAAGGCAGCGTACCGGCCCCCCTCCTCTTCAACATCTACACCAACCAACCACTTCCCCCACAATGCTGCCGCTTCATCTATGTTGATGACCTCTGCATCACCACCCAACAGGAGAACTTCCAGAAGATCGAGTCTGTCCTGGAAAGCGCCCTCCAAGAGATGACAACCTACTACAATAACAACCACCTGAAACCCAACCCATCAAAAACCCAACTATGCAGCTTCCATCTTAAAAATCCAGATGCAGGCAAACAACTGAGCGTCTCATGGGATGGCCACAAACTCTCCAACCACTTCCACCCCGTGTACCTCGGAGTCACACTCGACAGGACACTCTCTTTCAAAACCCACCTTTAGAACACCAAAGCCAAGGCCAACACTCGCAACAACATCCTGCACAAACTGGTAAACTCAAAGTGGGGCGCTGATCCACCAACCATCCGTGCAACTGCCCTAGCCCTGTGCTTCTCCACAGCTGAATACGCGTTCTCAAGCTGGAGCCGCTCCCACCACACCAAACTGGTTGACGCAGCCCTCAACGACACCTGCCGCATTATCACGGGATGCATAAAGACAACGCCAGTCCCTTGCCTCTACGCCATAGCTGGTATTGCCCCCCCTCCCCCCCCCCCCCATATCAGATGATCCATCGTCGCCCAAGACAAGTGGAGAGGAGATCGATACCAGGCACCCCCTACACGGACACACAGCACCTCCACCCCGACTGAAATCCAGAGCCAGTTTCTTGCAGTTCCACCTCTCCAGACAACCAAAGAAACAGCAAGGACCAACATCTGGAAAGATGAATGGAACCAGCTCAACACACGAGCTCACGACTGGATGGAGAGAGGAATTACTCCGACTGAATGCTTCGCCAGCGGGCACGACCTCCCATGGCCAACCTGGACGACCCTCAACAGATTACGAGTGGAGCAGGGGAGGTGCAAAGCACTTATGAAAGCATGGAACTACCAGGCAGAAGACACATGCAGCTGTGGAGCAGTACAGACAATGTCCCACCTACTGAAGTGTGACGACGCCCCCCAGTGCAGCCCCCAGGACCTGGCTGAACCCACCCGACCAGCTGTGACCTGCGCCAGATACTGGCAGAACGACATCTGAGATTGCAACGGACTCGAAGAAGAAGCTGTTGGGTTAGTATATCGGAGTTTAACCCATGTACAAAACTTCTCACCCAGCTGAAAATTTTCCATCACAGAAAAAAAGATAGGGCCATTCCACCTGATCAAATGCCTTTTCAGCATTTATTTTTTTCAGATTTTATTATTAAAAAAAAATAGAATTAAGCAGTAAAAATCTGAATGAACAGGAAATGTAAAGAGTGGTAGGTCAGGCAGCATCTGCGAGGAGAGATTCAGATGGAATGACTGGGACCTGGTAAAATAAATCTGTATTTGTAAGACACCCCTGCCACGGAGAAGGATTTCCTACAATCTACACCTCTCATAATTTTGAAAACTTCTCAAATGAATTAAAAAAAAATTGAAAGTAATCTAAATAATAAAACAACTGTTTGTTGTTTTTCAGAACACATAATCCCTCCCATACATTTCAATGGGAGCGTTGAACTTTGGCCAGGTTTAGCCTTGAGCAGTGGAAAACTGTTCTGTCTCAATGGATTCCACCGTAACAGGACTAGGATGGATCTAACTCGCAGAAGCAAGGTAGGAGATGCCAATAACAACACTGGAAGTTGGAGTTAATCAAATAAGTGCTGACATAGAGGTGGAAGGCATGATATGTGTGGAAGAGTACAAATAATTTTAAGTGTGTTTCAAAGTCATGACCTTTGTTGACTTCAAACATTAATAAAAGATTGATTAGAATTAAAATTTAAAAGGAGAAATTCTCAGATTACAATTAATATTCAAATATTCTTCACAAATACTTTGTACAGATATACAGTGCATTCAGAAAGTATTCAGACCCCTTCACTTGTTCCACATTTTGATACGTTACAGCCTTATTCTAAAATGGATCACATTTTTTTTTCATCAATCTACACACAATACCCCATAATAAAAAAAGCAAAAACAAGTGTTTAGAAATTTTTGCAAAATAGTTAAAAATAAATAACTGAAATATCACATTTACTTACGTATTCAGACCCTTTACTCATTACTTTGTTGAGACACCTTTGGCAGCGATTACTGCCTCAAGTCTTCTTGGATATGACGCTACAAGCTTGGCACACCTGTATTTGGGTAATTGCTCCCATTCTTCTCTGCAGATCCTCTCGAGCTCTGTCAGGGGAGCATCGATGCACAGCTATTTTCAGGTCCCTCCGGAGATGTTCAATCAGGTTCATGTCCAGGCTCCGGCTGGGCCACTCAAGAACATTAACAGTCTTGTCAGTAAGCCATTCCTGCGTTGCCTTGACTGTGTGATTTGGGTCGTTGTCCTTTTGGAAGGTGAACCTCCGCGCCAGTCTGAGGTCCAGAACGCTCTGGAGCAGGTTTTCATCAGGGTTTTCTCTGTACTTTGCTCCGTTCATCTTTCCCCTGATCTCTTTCCCAGTTCCTGCCGCTGAAAAACATCCCCACAGCATGATGCTGCCACCACCATGCTTCACCACCATGTAGGTATGGTATTGGCCAGGTGATGAGCGGTGCCTGGTTTCCTCCGTACGTGACGCTTGGCATTCTGGCCAAAGAGTTTAATCTTGGTTTCATCAGACCAGAGCACCAGACAAAACAACCCTTTTGACAAACTGCAAGCGGGCTGTCATGTGCCTTTTACTGAGGAGTGGCTTCCGTCTGGCCACTCTACCATAAAGGCCTCATTGGTGGTGTACCACCGATATAGTTGTCCTTCTGGAAGGTTCTTCCATCTCCACAGAGGAACTCTGGAGCTCTGTCAGAGTGACCATCGGGTTCTTGGTCACCTCCCTGATCAAGGCCCTTCTCCCCTGATTGCTCAGTTTGGCCAGGCGGCCAGCTCTATTAAGAGTCCTGGTGGTTCCAAAGTTCTTCCATTTAAGAATGACGGAGGCCACTGTGCTCTTCGGGACCTGTAATACTGCAGAAATTGTTTTATACCCTTCCCCATATCTCCCCTTCCCTCGACACAATCCTGTCTCGGAGGTCTACAGACAATTCCTTTGTCTTCATGGCTTAGTTTTTACTCTGACATGCACTGTTAACTCATATAGACAGGTGTGTGCCTTTCCAAATCATGTCCAATCAATTTAATTTACCACTGGTGGACTCCAATCAAGTTGTAGAAACACCTCAAGGATATTCAATGGAAACAGGATGAGCCTAAGCTCAATTTAGAGGCATAGTAAATGGTCTGAATACTTATGTAAATGTGATATTTCAGTTATTTCTTTGTAATTACTTTGAAAACATTTCTAAACACCTGTTTTCACCTTCATTCTGGGGTATTGTGTGTAGATTGATGATAAAAAAAACCAAATGTAATCCATTTTAAAATAAGGCTATAACGTAACAAAAAGTGAAGGGGTCTGAATACTTTCTGAATGCACTGTATAAGGAATACGTACACAAGACAGCAAATACTCACTTTCAAAGTTCAAGGAACACTGGTTTGTGAATGTTTAAATTAAGAAAGTTATGTTTGCCAATTTTTATATATCAGGAAAACAATTGAGAAACCAGGTCTTGCAAAATGCACATTTTCTAGCAACATTTTGAAATACGATTAAGGATAAACACTAAAATAAACCAACTTTCAGAGGGAAGTTGCAGTCAGGGCTGAGAATATGTGCCCTCTAGTTAAATACGTGGTCATATATTTATCACATGAGTGGGGAACAGCCGAACCATACACAATCTAATTGACAACCGTATTGTGTCTTCAATAAAGCCAACCTATGTTTTGTTTCTGAATAGTTATTTGCACATCCACTGGAGGGGCTGTGGGAACATCAGTGGATATACGGTCAGTAACACAGAGCACAGCGTTGGTGCGGTTACAAACCACAGTCTGGGACAAAGAGTTGGGAGACTGGGAGTAACGGGTGTGGATGTGGGGTCACGACAGGTCACTGCAGAACCCCTGGTGTTGAACATGGTTCCTCCTCACCGGGTCAGTGGGAAAAGGGCAGAGGTTCCAGTGGAAGGGAAACTCACCCCTATCATCCTCCCTCTGCACCGGAGATGGGCATCGTTTCCTAGTAACTGGGCACGTGCAGAGGCACTCGCTGTAAAACGGAGGCAGCAGGTATCTGTGAGCTGCAGCCAACTCTCATGGGGTATCTGTGAGCTGGAGTCAACTCTCATGAGGTATCTATGAGCTGGAGCCAACTCTCATGGGGTATCAATGAGCTGGAGCCAACTCTCATGGGGTATCTATGAGCTGGAGCCAACTCTCATGGGGTATCTGAGCTGGAGCCAACTCTTGTGGGGTATCTGTGAGCTGGAGCCAACTCTCATGGGGTGTCTGTGAACTGGAATCAACTGTCATGGGATGTCTGTGAGCTGGAGTCTCTATGTCATGGGGTGTCTGTGCGCTTCGAACACCGAATGGGATCCTTTCTTCACTCACTTTGACTGGATCAAGCCTGTAGGACAGAGCAGAGGTGAGATCAGTGAGTGCCCATTGATAGATATTTCCCAGTGTTCCCAATCCAACCCCTCTTCCCACACAAAGCAGCACCTTGATACCCATTGACCCTGACGCTCCCCATCTCACTCGGCCCATGCACCGCGAGATTTCACCTTCGCGAGCGTGTCCATTCAGAAACGCAAACATGAAACACAACCCTTCTCCAACCTCACAAGTGGCCTGTGTGGGGACAGTGTACCCCTGTAACTAGGTCTGTGGGGGACAGTGTACCCCAGTATATGGGTCTGTGGGGGACAGTGTACCCCAGTAACTGGGTGTGTGGGGGACAGTGTACCCCAGTAACTGGATGTGTAGGGGACAGTGTACCCCAGTAACTGGGTGTGTGGGGGACAGTGTACCCCAGTAACTGGGTGTGTAGGGGACAGTGTACCCCAGTAACTGGGTGTGTGGGGGATAGTGTACCCCAGTAACTGGATGTGTAGGGGACAGTGTACCCCAGTAACTGGGTGTATGGGGACAGTGTACCCCAGTAACTGGGTGTGTGGGGGACAGTGTACCCCTGTAACTGGGTGTGTAGGGGACAGTGTACCCCAGTAACTGGGTGTATGGGGACAGTGTACCCCAGTAACTGGGTGTATGGGGACAGTGTACCCCAGTAACTGGGTGTATGGGGACAGTGTACCCCAGTAACTGGGTGTGTGGGGGACAGTGTACCCCTGTAACTGGGTGTGTAGGGGACAGTGTACCCCAGTAACTGGGTGTATGGGGACAGTGTACCCCAGTAACTGGGTGTATGGGGACAGTGTACCCCAGTAACTGGGTGTATGGGGACAGTGTACCCCAGTAACTGGGTGTATGGGGACAGTGTACCCCAGTAACTGGGTGTGTAGGGGACAGTGTACCCCACTAACTGGGTGTATGGGGACAGTGTACCCCAGTAACTGGGTGTGTGGGGGACAGTGTACCCCTGTAACTGGGTGTGTAGGGGACAGTGTACCCCAGTAACTGGGTGTATGGGGACAGTGTACCCCAGTAACTGGGTGTATGGGGACAGTGTACCCCAGTAACTGGGTGTATGGGGACAGTGTACCCCAGTAACTGGGTGTATGGGGACAGTGTACCCCAGTAACTGGGTGTATGGGGACAGTGTACCCCAGTAACTGGGTGTGTAGGGGACAGTGTACCCCACTAACTGGGTGTATGGGGACAGTGTACCCCACTAACTGGGTGTATGGGGACAGTGTACCCCAGTAACTGGGTGTATGGGGACAGTGTACCCCAGTAACTGGGTGTGTAGGGGACAGTGTACCCCAGTAACTGGGTGTATGGGGACAGTGTACCCCAGTAACTGGGTGTGTGGGGGACAGTGTACCCCTGTAACTGGGTGTGTGGGGGACAGTGTACCCCAGTAACTGGGTGTATGGGGACAGTGTATCTCAGGAACAGGGTGTGCTTGGAAGGAATGAAGTTGCAGAGAATTAAATCTTGCCTGGTCCATCACAAAACTGAGCTCCCAACCATCACAGGGACCTACAGGGGGCACTGCGTTAGGAAGGCATCTCATATGATCAAGATCCACAGCCTCATTTCATTGCTACCATCAAAATGAAGGTACAAGAGTCTGAGAACTGTGTTATAGCTTCCAGGAACAGCTTCTTCCCATCGACCGCCTGAATCTTGAACCACTCTGCACAACCCTAACGCAACATTTTTTATTATACCTTAATTTGTTGTGCTGTTGCATTTAATATGCCTGCAAAGCTGAAGCAAATATGAATTTCATTGTTCCAATCTTGGACAATTAAACATTGGAATCTCGAGTGCGGACAGTGTAACTGGGTGTGTGGCAGACAGTCTACCCCAGTAACTGGGGGTGTGTGGAGACAGTCTACCCCAGTAACTGGGTCTCTATCCTGGGATACTCCTGGTGAGGATGTGGGGATGATTTATCGTGTTACTACTCTGCCATCTCCCACGCTGGGCTGCCTGTTTGATCTCCAGCAGTCCTCTGCTGAGGACCATTCTGCTACTTACTGTTTGTCGGTATTGTCGTGAGGATTCTTGATGATTGTTTCTGGATTCAGCAACACTGTGGAGGGAGAATACAGGTGAAGCGGCGCTGTTCAGTGATCTGCTCCCTGGAACCCTCACCCCTCTGAACCGCCTTTCTATTCTACAACCCCCTCACAGCTGCCACACCCCTGACCCCTACCACCTCCTCCTCCAGCCCCTCCCACATCCTTCTGGCCATTCCCGTTTTCTCCCCATTGCCTTCTATACTCACCACTGCTCCCTCGTCTCACACATCCCCTTCATCTCCACCATCCTCTTGCCCACACTCTCTCTCAGCTCCTCCCACCCCTTGCTATTCTCTCCCCTGGTAACTGACCTCACATTCCCTTGATCGGAGCAGACACTCACGGGTACAGAATGAAACACGCTGGTCTCGTCTTTCTCGGCTCCAGTTGGCCCAGTTCACAAGCAGGTCAGCCCATGTCAGTTGGTTCACTTTCAGTATGCAGCAGTAACAGATGGAGAGGCTCATAACAATCACAATGATGATCACAATGATGATCACAATGGTGGTCAGCATTTTCACCCACCACGGCAATCCTGTAGCTGGTGAGGAGAAAAGACTCAGTGACTCCAACCCCATCGTCTCTCCCAGTGACACGGAGTGGACAGATCCACTCCCACCCCACCCCAGTATCATGTCCCCACTGCCACTCCCATCTCCCTCCACTAAACCCCAAACCAGTGCCTGCCATCCTGTTTTCTCTCCCTGGACAGCCAGCCCTGTTGGGCACGTCCCAGTGGCCAGATCTACATCAGCAATAGGTCGCACGGCCACAGTAACTCAACCATCTCCCATCTGCCACACACCCTCATCCCACCTTAGACTCCAACCCATCCCCTCCCTCACATTTCACTGCCACCTATACAGACATTTCTTTGTCTCTCAGGTCTGGTGAAGAGTTCCTCATGTGAAACGCGAACTGTTTCTATTTCTACGGATTCTTCGTGCTTTTGGGAAACTGCAGTGTTTTTTTATTTTCACTCCCCTCCTTTTCCTCCTCCACCCTCAATGTTCCTCAATTGCCTCAAATATCCCCATACATCACTTCCCTCCAATCCCGCTATCCTCTTTCACCCTCCATCCAGAGCAATTCCCCTCGATCCTCTCCAATACCCCACTATCCTCTCCAATCACCATTCACTTTACCCCCTCCATATATTACGCCAGTTTCTGAGTTAGACCACAGTTGTTTTCTTTTTTAAAGGAAATTCCACGATTACAAGCATCACACTAGGACAGTATACATTACATTTGTACACGTACAGGTATACAGGATTGTATTCATCCAGTATACGATCAACAAACTTCAAGTTACAACAACCTTATCTCGACACACTTGAGCCGCTGCAGTGTCCTCTGCTCCCAGTCAGCCTCCAAGCGGCCAGTAGATGCTGAACATTCCCTCTCAATGTCACCCAGATATGGACATAACCTCCAAAGAGGATCTGGTAGTCAGGGCGGAACTTTCGACTACGCACAGCGGCACCTGTGAAATGCCATCTGGGCTGGACCCAGGAGCAGACCAACGCGTACGTCCCCTAACAGACACACCGAGGCCCACACTGGGTGCCCAAAGATCAGGAGCACGGTCTGAAGTGCAACCAGAACTTGAGGAGCAAACCTTCCAATATGAGAAAGAGACTGCAAACTCTCATATGCCATGTACATGTTAAACTGATTTTTTCAGGCCTTGGAAGCGACAGACGCTGGAGGAAGCATGAATCGGCTCACTCTACATCCTGCCTCAGGCAGACTTCAATCACACTATGGAAGAATTGAGCGCCACGATCATAAGCGCAACAGAGTGTATGTATACAATGTCTTTCATTATTAATGTGACGTGTTGCATTTCGGAAACATAATTGTCATACATTTTCCGGAGTCTAACCAGGATAGGACCTACACAGGGCTCTGGGGAGAGTTGTAGAGCAGTGAAATGCAGAAGTGCAGGTATATACGTAGTTCCTTGAAAGTGGCATCACAGGTAGACAGAGTGGTCAAGAAGGCTTTCGGCACACTGACGTCATTAGTCAAGTATCAAATATATACTTAGAGCTGCGGTGCTCCAGCGGCGGTCCGGCTTAGAGCTGCGGTGCTCCAGCGGCGGTCCGGCTTAGAGCTGCGGTGCTCCAGCGGCGGTCCGGCTTAGAGCTGCGGTGCTCTAGCAGCGGTCCGGCTTAGAGCTGCGGTGCTCCGGCGGCGGCCCGGCTTAGAGCTGCGGTACTCCAGCGGCGGTCCGGCTTAGAGCTGCGGTGCTCCAGCGGCGGTCCGGCTTAGAGCTGCGGGGCTCCAGCGGCAGTCCGGCTTAGAGCTGCGGTGCTCTAGCGGCGGTCCGGCTTGGAGCTGCGGTGCTCCAGCGGCGGTCCGGCTTGGAGCTGCGGTGCTCTAGCGGCGGTCCGGCTTGGAGCTGCAGTGCTCCAGCGGCGGTCCGGCTTGGAACTGCGGTGCTCTAGCGGAGGTCCGGCTTGGAGCTGCGGTGCTCCAGCGGCGGTCCGGCTTGGAGCTGCGGTGCTCCAGCGGCGGTCCGGCTTGGAGCTGCGGTGCTCCAGCGGCGGTCCGGCTTAGAGCTGCGGTGCTCCAGCGGCGGTCCGGCTTAGAGCTGCGGTGCTCCAGCGGCAGTCCGGCTTAGAGCTGCGGTGCTCCAGCGGAGGTCCGGCTTAGAGCTGCGGTGCTCCAGCGGCGGTCCGGCTTAGAGCTGCGGTGCTCCAGCGGCGGTCCGGCTTAGAGCTGCGGTGCTCCAGTGGCGGTCCGGCTTAGAGCTGCGGTGCTCCAGCGGCGGTCCGGCTTAGAGCTGCGGTGCTCCAGCGGCGGTCCGGCTTAGAGCTGCGGTGCTCCAGCGGCGGTCCGGCTTAGAGCTGCGGTGCTCCAGCGGCGGTCCGGCTTAGAGCTGCGGTGCTCCAGCGGCGCGGAGGCTTGGATTGCCTCAGCGCAGAGGGAGAACTAGGAGGGATGAAGACAATGACTTAAGACTTTTGCCTTCCACCACAGTGAGGAGGTGCCTGGTGATCTCATTGTGGTGGATGTTGGATATGTGTTTATTGTGTGTTTTGTTTTTTATTATATGTTATGACTATGATAACAATTTCGTTCAGACGATGCTGGTCAAAGATAGAACGGAATGCAGGAGTAACTCAGCGAGACAGACATGATGCTCTCTGGATAGAAGGAATAAGTGATGTTACATATGAGACCATTCAGCATGATGCCAGGGGAGTGGGAGGTACAGAGATAATATGTAGTCGGAGACAGTAAGACAGGTAGGAGCACTGGGAACGGGGAGGGGATGGAGGGAGGGAAAGCAAGGGCTACTTAAAGTTAGAGAAGTCAATGTTCATACCGCTGGGGTGTAAGCTACCCAAGCGAAATATGAGGTGCTGTTCCTCCAATTTGCGCTGGGCCTCACTCTGACAATGGAGGAGGCGCAGGACAGAAAAGTCAGTGTGGGAATGGGAGGGGGTGTTTAAGTGTTGAGCAACCGGGAGATCAGGTAGGTTTAGGTGGACTAAGCAGGGCTGTTCAGCGAAACGATCGCTGAGCCTGAGCTGGTCTTGCCGATACCAGGAGTCCACACCTGGAGTAGCGGATGCAGTAGATGAGGTTGGAGGCAGTGCAAGTGAACCTCTGCCTCACTGTAGAGTCCCTTTTTTCTCGACTACCTGCCCCTCCAACTATCTTTGTATCATCTGAAAGCCTGCCACAAAGCCATTAACTCCCTCACCCGACCCACTATCCATGCTGGTATTTTTGAATGCGAGTATAGTTTATTGTCACATGTGCTGAGGTACAGTGAAAAGCTTTTCATACAGGCTGACAAGTCATTAGAAAGACAATACGATTATAATGAAAACATTCACCATGTACAGATACATGATAAGCGAATAACGTTTAGTGCAAGGTTAAGCCAGTAAAGTGCAATCACTGACCATCGATCCCCATACACACACTATCATACACATAGAGGGCGGGTGAGAGGGGGAGATGGGGTGGGGAGGAGGGGAGGGAGGGGAGACCGCTGGGTCCCGTCCCCTCAAATTGTGTGTGTGGGGGGGGGGCTGCTGCTTCACATACACACTAACCACCTCCCACACACACGGGAGGGAGGGGGATGGGGGAGGGGAGTGAAGGGGGGCAGGTGGAGATGGGCTGGGGAGAGGGGAGGGAGGGGAGTGGGTGGAGGGGGAGGGACAGGAGGGGGAAGGGGGGGAGAGAGAGTAGAGGGGAGAGAAGAGCAGGGGAGAGAGGGGTGGAGGAGAAAGGGGTGGGGGGCAGAGGGGGAGGGGGAGAGAGAAAGAGAGGACAGGGAAGAGAGAGAGAAAGGGAGGGGAGACCGCTAGGTCCCGTTTCCACAACGTGCGGTGGGGGGGGATGCAGCTTCACATGCACACTAACCACCTCCCACACACACGGGGGGGGGGGGGGGGGGAGAGGGGAGAGGGGAGAGAGAGGGGAAAGGCGAGGAGGGGGAAGAGAGTAGAGGGGAGAGAGGAAGTGGGCAAGAAGAGGGGGGAGATGAGGAGAGAGGGAAGGGGGAGTTGGGAGAGAGGCAGGGGAAGAGGGGGAGAAATAGAGGGGAGGGGAGAGTGGGTTGGATGGGGGGTGTTGGTCAGGGGTAGAGGGGAGTGGAATAAAGGGAGAGGGGGTGGAGGAGGGGAGAGAGTGGCGGAGGAGGGGAGTGGAGGAGGGGAGTGGAGGAGGGGAGGGGTGGGGGGCAGAGGGAGGGAGGGGGGGTGGGGAGAGAGGAGGGAGGTGGAGAAAGAGAGGAAAGGAGAGTGGGGAGAGAGAGAGAGGGGGGATAGATAGAGAGGGGGGAGAAGGAGAGAGGGAGGTTAGGGAGAGAGAGAGAGAGAGAGAGGGGTGGAGAGAGAGAGTGGGAGAAAGAGAGAGAGAGAGAGGGGGCTGAGAGAGAGAGGGAGAAATAGAGAGGGGGGGAGAGATATGAGAGAGAGGGGTGGTGAGAGAGGGGTGGAGAGAGAGAGCGGAGGGAGAGAGGGATAGGGAGAGAGCGAGGGGGAGAGATAGAGGGGGGAGTGAGAGAGAGAGTGGGGGGGAGAGAGGGAGGGAGAGGGGCGGGTGAGAGGGGGAGGGAGAGGGGCGGGTGAGAGGGGGAGGGAGAGGGGAGAGAGGGAGGGGAGAGAGAGCGGGCGAAAGAGGGGGGCGATGGGGGAGAGAGGGGGATAGGGAGAGAGAGGTGCAGAGAGGGGGGAGAGATATATAGAGAGAGGGGAGAGAAGGAGGGGGGAGAGAGAGGTAGAGAGAGAGAGGTGGAGAAAGAGGGGAATTGAGAGTGAGAGAGAGAGAGGGGGGAGGGAGAGGGGAGAGATAGAAAGAGAGGAGGGGAGAGCGAGAGAGGGAGGGAGAGAGGGAGGGAGAGAGGAGAGGGAGGGAGAGAGGGAGCAGAGAGAGGGAGCGAGAGAAGGGTGGTGAGAGAGAGTGGGGAGAGTGAGGGGTGGGGGGAGGGAGGAAGAGGAGAGAGAGAGGGAGGGGAGAGAGAGGGGGGAGATGGAGTGGGGGAGAGACATGGGGACAGAGAGAGAGGGAGAGAGAGGGGGGAGAGCAAGGAAGAGAGAGGGGTGATATATATATATATAGAGAGAGAGAGAGATAGAGTGAGGAGGGAAGTGAAAGAGGAGGGGGAGGGGGAGATATAGAGAGAGATGAGGGGGAGAGGGAGAGGTGTGGTGAGAGAGAAAGGATAGAGAGGGGAATTGAGAGAGAGAGGGGGATTGAGAGAGAGAGAGTGAGGGGGTGAGGGAGGGCGGGAGATATAGAGAGAGGGGGAGAGAGAGAGAGAGAGGGGGAGGGAGAGGGAGAGGGGGAGAGAGAAAGAGAGGAGGGGAGAGCGAGAGGGGGGGAGAGAGAGGGAGGGAGAGAGGAGAGGGAGTGAGAGAGGGAGGTGCAGAGAGAGGGAGCGAGAGAGGGGTGGTGAGAGAGTGGGGAGAGTGAGGGGTGGGGGGAGGGAGAGAGAGGAGAGAGGGGGGGGAGAGAGAGGGGGAGATGGAGTGGGGGAGAGACATGGGGAGAGGGGAATAGGGAGAGAGAGAGAGAGAGAGAGGTGCAGAGAGGGGGAGAGAGCAAGGAAGAGAGAGGAGGGGTGATATATATATATATATAGAGAGAGAGAGAGATAGAGTGAGGAGGGAAGTGAAAGAGGAGGGGGAGGGGGAGAGATAGAGAGAGATGAGGGGAGAGAGAGAGAGGGGGAGAGGGAGAGGTGTGGTGAGAGATAGAGAGAGATGAGGGGAGAGAGAGAGAGGGGGAGAGGGAGAGGTGTGGTGAGAGAAAGGGAGCTAGAGAGGGGAATTGAGAGGGAGAGAGAGGGGAGAGGGAGAGAGTGAGGGGGGTGAGGGAGAGGGGAGATATAGAGAGAGGGGGAGGGAGGGAGAGAGAGGGAGGGTGAGAGAGAGGGGGGTGCAGAGAGAGAGGGGGGAGAGAGAGAGAGAGAGAATGGGGGTGGGAGAGGGGGTGTGAGGAGGAGGAGAGGGAGATGGAGAGGGAGGAGGAGAGAGTTGTGGGGAGGGGGAGGAGAGAGGGATGGGGAGGGGGAGAGAGGTGTGGGGGAGGGGGGAGGGAGGTGAGGAGGGAGATGGGGTTGGGGAGAGAGGGGGAAGAGTGGAGGTAGGGGGAAAGGGGTGGGGTGGGGTGGGGGGGGGGAGAGAGGGGAAGGGTGGGGAGGGGGGGTAGGGGCAGTCCATCTATTCTCCACTCCATATCACCCCCACTCCTCTCCCTCTATTCCCACACTCGTGATCACGCGCTTCGACACAGGCGGTGGGGGGGGCGGGGCTGGGGCTGGAGCAAAGGCATATGTAAATGAGAACCATTGCGATTGGACATGTGTGAGCATTGGGCATTGTGACATCACACAATGGAATGTTCGTCAACGTTCTGTGGGCGAGAAGCAGTTTGATATTTTTAACATTTTGAAATTGTTTATGTTTTTTACCGAAAAAGCAGGGAAAGGTTGAACCGAATTTTCTAATTTTATAAACATTAAGAGGAGGAGGAAAAACCCTCTTGGAATATGTAAAAATGTATCGTACTGCGGCCTAATATCGAGCAGCTGGCGGCCTCCGACTTTGGGAGCTCCAACCGTGGGAGCCAACATCATGGAACTGGCAGACCGTCGGGGATTGACCTCGGAGCTCCAACCACAGGAGCCTGGGAACTTTAACATCATGAAGCTCGCGGTCCCTTGGTTAGGGACCGACTTCGGGAGCTCCAGGCTGCAGGAGCTTCGACCACCCTGATCGAAGGAGCTTCGACAACCCCGACGTGGGGGCTTCAGTCACCGGCTGCGGGAACTTCAATCGCCCTGACTGAGGATGGTACGACTGCCCCGACCGCGGGAGAATAAAGAGTAAAAAGATTAAATTTTATTGGCTTACGGTGAGAAATGTGGGAATCTGCTGTCGTGGATGTTTATGGTAACTTTTATGTAGTTACATAGAAAATAGGTGCAGGAGTAGGCCATTCAGCCCTTCGAGCCTGCACCGCCATTCAAAATGATCATGGCTGATCATCCACTCAATGTCCTGTACCTGCCTCCTCTCCATACCCCCTGATCCCTTTAGCCACAAGGGCCACATCTAACTCCCTCTTAAATATAGCCAATGAACTGGCCTCAACTACCTTTTGTGGCAGAGAATTCCACAGATTCACCACTCTCTGTGTGAAAAATTATTTTCTCATCTCAGACCTAAAAGACTTCCGCCTTATCCTTAAACTGTGACCCCTTGTTCTGGACTTCCGCAACATCGGGAACAATCTTCCTGCATCTAGCCTGTCCAACCCCTTAAGAATTTTGTAAGTCTCCATAAGATCCCCCCTTAATCTTCTAAATTCCAGCGAGTACAAGCCGAGTCTATCCAGTCTCTCTTCATATGGAAGTCCTGCCATCCCAGGAATCAGTCTGGGGAACCTTCTCTGTACTCACTCTATGGCAAGAATGTCTTTCCTTAGATTAGGATACCAAAACTGTACGCAATACTCCAGGTGTGGCCTCACCAAGACCCTGTACAACTGCAGTAGAACCTCCCTACTCAAATCCTTTTGCTATGAATGCCAACATACCATTCACTTTCTTCACTGCCTGCTGCACCTGCATGCTTGTGCATTTCAATTACTGGTGTACCATGACACCCAGGGCTCGTTGCATCTCCCCTTTTCCTAATCGGCCACCATTCAGATAATAGTAGTAGTGTGTCTTGTTGCTTTATTTAGTATGAATGAATGGTAAATCGAGTTTCACTGTACCTTAATTGGTACACGTGACAAAAAAATAGCTTTGAACACACTAGAGACAATTTACAATTATACCAAGCCAATTGAACAACAAATCTGTACGTCTTTGGAGTGTGGGAGGAAAACAAATACCCCGGATAAAACACACGCAGGTCACAGGGAGAACATACAAAGGAGCTCTGCTCCTTCTTCAAAGGGTGCAAAATACCCCATGCACGCACCTCCAGAATGCTCAGGATGCAAGTCCCTCAGCATATCCTCGCATGGAATATCAGCCACAGCAGCAGGACCTCGGTGGCTCATCCCAGTCGAGATTCCAAGTTGAGCACTTCCCTGTCAAGCCCCTTATCTCGGACTCCTGCCCATGCTTGATCCATTCCCATACTCCTGACATAAGAGACGAATGTGAAGCTTACCCACAAGGATGAGTCGCAGAGCCAGTGATAATCCAGCAGCCAGTTGTAAAAGTGCGACTGTGCACATTGGGTTGAACTCTGCCCACACCAGATGGTGGACCGACCAGAACACTGGCCACATGGAGGCCATCGAGATGCAGGAGATACGTGCCTGTGAAAGGTGCAGGCAATCGATCCGGGACCACCAGGTGGAGTCAGGATGGAGATTTTACCAGATGTCCACCAAGTCAAAGGAATCAACCAGTGTACTCCAGCCCTCAAGATCACCATAGCCACCTCTTTGCTAGTTTCACCCTACATCTTGGGCCTCAGAGATGGGAGATAAACAGTGACCTTCCCACAGGAAGTACAAATCTGGCACATGAAGTCTCATGGGGGGGGGGGGGGGGGGGGGGTGGTCGACGTAATTCACCTCTGCTCCTCTTTGAGTGGGGTGGGTATCTTATTGGCCCCACCTTTCCAGCTGGAGACCTTGGACATTTAAGGACTTCTGCCTGGCAGTTTGCTTCTGATCATCGTGTGCTTGTGCATGCTATTGGACTTTGTGAACATTTTTGCCCCTGGGGCCTAATGAAACAAGTGCTCTGATTTTGAGAGGAGTTATATCTCTTGAGCACCATTAACTGTGGTAAATGCATTGTCTGAAGTGGTGGATTTCAGTTCTATCCTCGGGGATGGGCAACCATTCCAGTCTTCAATGTGGCCAGGCATCAGTGAAGAAGTTGAAGGTACTGGTTGGCTGCTTTGACTTGGTAGTCATTTGGTGAAATCTTCATTTCCATTCCAGCTTCCTCACCAGGAGGTCTGGACAAGGGGCTCTCAGATCAGTTACCATTGTAAAGTTCACTGGCATATGACATCTGCATTTTGATTGTCGCCATAGAACATAGAACTGTACAGCAGAAGAACATGCCCTTTGGCCCACAATGTCTGGCCTGAATGTGGTGCCAAGACCAACTCTGGATTGCATGCATTTAATCCATATATCTACATTCCCTGGATATCCAGATGCCAATCCGAAAGTCTCTGTCAGCATATATTTCTATCAGGTCTCTTCACAACCTCCAGTGTTCCAGAGAAAACAATCCAAGTGTCCAAACTCTCCTTGTAATTAACACCCCTTAATATAGGCATTATTCTGGTAAACCTCCTATGCAAACTTTCCAAATCCATCACATCCTTTGTGTAATATGGCGTCCAAAATTGCATGCAAAACTCCAAATGTGGCTTAATCTAAAACCTATAAAGCAGCATAATGACATGTTGACTCTCATACTCAATGCCCAGAATTATGAAATCAGGCACACAATATGCATTCTTAACCACTCCATTTACTTGTGTTGCCAATCTCAGGAAGTTACGGACATGGACCTCAATATCTCTCTGTTGTTGAGGGTCATGCCATTAATTGTATATTTACCCATTACATTTGACCTTCCAAAGCGCAACACCTTACATTTGCTTGGATTGAACTCCTTCTGCCATTTCTCCACCCATTTCTTTTGTTGAGCTCTATCTCGCTGTATTCATTGACTGCCTTTTTCACAATCCATGACCCCAGTAATCCTGGTGTCATCTGCAAATTTACAAACCAACCTGTCTACATTTACGTCCAAGTCAGTTATATTTTTAACAAACAACAGATGTTCAAGCACAAATCCCGGTGGAACTCCATTGGTCACAAACATTCAGCCTGAATATTTTCCTTCCACCACAAGCCATTGTCTTCTATCAGTGAACTAGTTCTAAATCCATAGAAACAAGTCACTGTTAATCCTGTGCATCTTAATCTTCTGAATCAGCCTACCATCAGCCCATCAAATGCCTTCCTAAAATCCATGTACAAAGCTATTCTGACTGTCCCTAATTAATCTATTCTCTACCAAATGGGAGTAAATTCTATCCTTAAGAAATATCTTCCATACCATTGATGGGAGGTTCACCCGCTAATAACTCCCTGGATTCTCTCTATTCCCATTGAATGCCGCAAGAGCACCAATCTTGCTCTCGATTACAGCAAGGCCAAGGAGCTGAAACCTGACCTGCAAAGTCTCCTATCAATGTTCTCATTGAGTTCCTTAAGCACTTTGTGCTACTTTTTGTAAACTAGCATTTGCAGATTTTTGTTTCCATAAGAGATTGTTGTTGACTTTATGAGGGAAGAGCCAAGGATCAACGAACCTGTTTTCATCAATGGGATGGCAATGGAAAGTGTCACAGCTTGATGTTCTTGGTCCCAACAAATCGATGAAATCATAAAAATAAACTCCCTGGGTACGAAGGAATGTCTGCTTCTTTCTAAAACCCAATTCCCCTTTGACACTCACCAGGTGTGGTCTGTTTACAGACGTCTTTCAGATGGATGTGTGCCTTGCCTGCACTGCCCGGGTTCCTGGCCTCACACCAGTACATAACGGTCCTGTCACCTGCTGTACGATGAACCTCTACCGTCTCTCCACGTCCCCGGAGGTGATGGGTCCTGTTGTATTCCAGATCTTCTCCCTTCCACCACCTGAAGCTGGTGGGGTTGCCAGAGGTCACGGAGCAGGTCAGGGTGAAGTTGCAGATGTCGATGTGCTGAACCAAGATCCGTGTTCCTGACACAGGCTCTGGGGTTGGGACAAAGAAATTAAAGATGAGTAAAAGACCTGGTTGTGGACATCTCAACAACCAACAACCCACCCCCAACAGATGCAGGTGAACTTTAAGCCAATCCCAATTATTTGCACCCACTAGTTTAACTCTCCCTATCTCCTTCAGTTCAGACAGTTGTCGCTGGAGGAAGTCCTCACGTGTGCTGCGCCCCCTTCCCAACCACTGTCCGCGCTCATCCACAAACTCTCCACTGTGTCCTGTTTATACCTCTGTATCATTGGAATCCTCTCCAGTTCCGTATCATTTTGTCAATATGTAAAATAGAAATAAAAGCAGGAGAAGGGTATTCGGCCCCTTGTTTTTCCTGCCACATTCAATAAGATCACGGCTGGTCTTTTCCTTCAGCACCAATTTTCTGCACTATTCCTTGGTTTCCATCACACACACAATCCCAAGGATCCGTCTTGAATGTGCTCAGAAACTGAACCCCCACAAGGTTCAGTCCCTCTGGATGAGATATTCTCCATCTCTGTCCTGAATGGCCTTGTGGGGTGCTCCAGTTTCCTCCCACAGCCAAAAGAAGTTGATACAAAAAGCTAGAATTACACAGCGGGTCAGACAGCATCTCCTGAGAAATGGAATAGGTGACATTTCGGGTCAAGCCCCTTCTGATTAAGAAGCGTCTGAAGAAGAGTATCGACTCGAACCGTCACCTTTTCTTTTCTCCAAATATGCTGCTTCACCCGCTGGGTTACTCCAGCTTTTTGGGTCTATCTTCTTGTAAGTTTTCCCTAATGCCTAGGATAATGTTAGTGTGTATGGGGTGATCGCTGGTTGGTGTGGACTCAATGGGCTGAAAGGCCTGTTTTTGCGCTGTATCTCTAAAGTCTAAAAAACCCTGACTCTCAAATGGTGGCTCCTGATTGCAGGAAATCCCCCTCACCACACCCACCCAGCTGAGTCCTGGAAGGAAATTTCAGTGAGATCACCTCATCTTTCTCTCAATTCCAGAGTCTGCTTCATCCTCCCATGGGACAAACCCCCTAGTCTCTGGAATCGATCTGGTGGTTCCTTGCTGCACTTCCTCTGACACTATTAGATCCTTTCCTAGGGTGGAGGAGGTACAAGACCTGTCCACAATATTCCAGGTGTGGTGTCACCTGCTTATGAATTGCCGTCTGTATCTGTGGGGTAACTTTCACTGGTTCCTGTGCAAGGAAACCCTGATTCTTCTGAACAACAACATCTTTCCGTCTCTCAGCATTTAATAATGATTCTGCCTTTGTATTATTCCTACAGTGTGGATGGCCACACCTTTCCATGTTATAATCCTGCCGTGTCCCTGCCAAAGATTTTCTACATGCACCTCACAACTCTCACTGCACAGAGTTTTAGAGCTTTGGTAGGTTATACAGATCCCTGCAGCACCTCATTGGTCACAATCTCCCAAAATGAAAATAGCCCTTACATTCCTGCGTTGTTGTTGTCTGTTGACCAAACCAAACTCCACTCCAAGCTGGAAAGGGTGCAGTGAAGATTTACGAGGATGTTGCCAAGACCTGAGGGCCTGAACTATAGGGAGAGGCTGAGCAGGCTGACTCTATTCCTTGGAGCGCAGTGGAATGAGGGGTGATCTGACAGAGGTGTACAAAATCATGAGTGCAATAGATTGTGTAAATTCAGAGTCTCTTACCCCGAGTAGGGGAATCAAGAACCTGAGGACATAGGTTTAAGGTGAGAGGTAAAAGATTTAATAGGAACCTGAGGGGTATCTTTGTCACACAAAGGGTGTTGGGAGTATTGATTGAGCTGCCATAGTAGGTAGAAGATGCTGGTACAATCGCTATAAGAAACATTTAAACCGGTACATGGATAGGATATGTTTAGAGGGATATGGAGGGTTTAGAGGGTCTGTGATGGGCACAGACCCAGACTGGGATAGCGTGTCGTGTTCCAGAGTGAATCCGGCACCGTGCAGATCCCGGGTCACACACCCTCTCCCCCACGGAGACTAAATCAGCTCACAGATCAGGGGGTGTAATCACCAAGTTATTCCAAGCTGGCGTGGGGCACATTTTTGGAGGGAAAACAAAGAATCAGAATGGAGAATGAATCATAAAGGATAGAGCAGGGATCGACAGAGACAGAATAACAAAGTACTTCAGTCCATCAAAGTAAGATCAAAAGTACAAAAAAAAGACTGCAGATGCTGGAACCAGGAGCAAATACAAAGCTGCTGGGGATCTCAGGGGCCATCTTCCGTGGGTGGTACAGGTACGCAGTGGTAGAGTTGCTGCGTTCCAACAGCAAGGACCTGGGATTAACTCTGACTCTGGGTGCTGTCTGTGTGGAGTTTGTATGTTCTCCCTGTGACCACATGGGTTTTCTCTGGGTGCTCCGGTTACCTCCCCCATTCCACAGATTTGTAGGTTAATTGGCTTTCATAAATTGTCCTTCGTGGATCCATGGTTGGCGTGGACTAGATGGGCCGAAGAGCCTGTTTCCATTCTGTATTGCTAAACCAAACTAAAGTTTTTTTTTAGTTGCGATTGAGACCCAGGACTGAGAGTGTAGAGGAGAGATGGCCAGGGCATAGAAGTGAGAGTGAGGGGTGAGTTGGGAGTTGGCAGACCACACAGAGAGCATGGCACACAGTTCTGGTTCCCGTATCCTTGGGTTGCACTGGCGAGACATGGAACTGGTTCTGGAGCACAGGTCTTCCATACTATAGCTGTGATGTTGTCAGGAAACACTGCTGTCTCTGGGGCGTTAAAGAAGGAACTGCAGATGCTGGAGAATCGAGGGTTACACAAAAAGCTGGAGAAACTCAGCGGGTGCAGCAGCATCTAAGGAGCGAAGGAGATAGGCGACATTTTGGGTCGAGACCCTTCTTCAGACTGGTCAGGGATCAGGGAAACGAGAGATATAAACAGTGATGTGGAGAGATAAGGAACAATGAGTGAAAGATATGCAAAAATGTATTGGTGATAAAGGAAGCAGGCCATTGTAAGCTGTTTGTGGTGTGAAAATGAGAAGCTAGTGCGACTGGGGTGGGGGGGGGGGGGGGGGGGGGGAGATGGAGAAGGAATGTCAGGGCCAGAGGGCTGAGGGAGAGGTGGGGGGGAGGCAGTCTGGGTTAACAGAATTGAGAAAATTCAATGTTTAAGCCCAGAGGATGCAGACTCCCCAAGCGGAATATGAGGTGCTGTTCCTCCAACTTGCGGTGTTGATCACTCTGGCCGTGGAGGAGGCCCAGGACCGAGAGGTCGGATACGGAGTGGGTCGGATACAGAGCTGTCTCTGGGGCTCTCAGCCATTTCCTGGGATCACATGGACTGAACTGAAAATAGTCCAGGGACAGTTCTGTGTTGGAGGGATCTCAGGAGGAAGCCGAGAGAGATCATCCACTCAGCACCTCCGGCTGTGGAGGGACATGTTTGTGGATGATCAGCCTTGTCTCCAGCACTCACATGCTGGATCCCCGCATCACTGTGAATGGGGAGTTCTTAGACTCCTCACCACATGAGCTGTTGAATTCTAAACCACTAGTCATGACCTGATAGGAGATTACTGTAGAACTGTGACCCGAGTCATGGGCAGTGCGGTCCCTTAGCTCCGTTTCATGCGGCTGTTTTTGCTGATGAGCTTGCACGTTGCCCTGTGTCGCAGCTTCATCAGCCTGGCACCTCATCGTGTTTAGCTCCACCTGGTGCTGCTTACAGCATGTCCTCTGCGCTCCTCAGTGAACCAGGGATGACCCCCCTGGGTGACAGTAATGGTGGCGTGAGGGATGTGCCGGACCATGAGATTACAGGCTGTGTGGAGGATATTTCTGCTGCTGATGGTCCACAGCACCCCATGAACCCCATTTCCAGTTGTCGGGCCTGTTCTGACGGTGCCCAGCTCCTCCAGCCGTGGAGCCATGAGAGTCCCCGTTGACAGTTCGAGCCTTTGCGGCCCCTTGCCCAGTCTCCGGGGATGTCCCCCAGCTTGGCACTGCCCCAGTCCCATTACACTGGAACCGTCACCCCCCACTCTGGACACTGGCAGTCAGTGGGATTCAGTAAACAATGTACAGTATTAGCCCTCACCCATTTATGTGGGATTGGGGTTTCATGAAATGGTTAAACCCGGGCTCCTCGGCGGCAGTCTCACTCACCATATACCTCCAGTCGGACTGTGGACACAGTCTGTGCGCCCGTATCCAGTGTTACAGTTACCTCGTAATCTCCGGCATCCTGTGTCTGTAGACTTAAAATTTCCAGACTGAAGTCATTGCGATGAAGATTTACCCGTCCCTTGTACTTGGTGTCATAGATTTTAACATTCCCTTTCGTATATTCCAGTATCCTGGTTCTGGATGATAGATGTTCCCACACAATCTCAAGATTGCTCGGTTTGACTTGAAGCCCAGAAGATAACAAGGCCTTTTGTCCCACAGTTCCAATCACAGGGCGAGTGTCATCTCCAGTCCCAGCTGAGGAGACAAGAGAGGCAATCAGCAGGAGAGCACAGTAACTGGAGGAAAAATCGGAGCTGGGAGAATCACAGCACAGGAGCAGGCCATGAGGCCCATCGTCTGGCTCCCAGTTCTGTGAGAGACCCAGCCCACAGTTCCTGCATCACACAGTGAGCCCACGGGGTGAACAGAGTGAAGACTCTCTGCACCCGGGACTGAGGAAGGAAGTTACAGCCTGTAGCCAGATATAGACGGACGGGTCAGGGGGAACAGACACGGCAAATGGGACCCAGTCCGGAGATGAGGGAGAGGGATTGGGCAGAGTGAACATGGCGAGGGAACACAAGGTAAATGGGAGAGTGGCTGGTGTGTGGGGGGGGGTCAGAGGAAGCAGACCCTTGGAATGCACGTTCACAGATCCCTGATGGAGGAGGGGAGAGGGAAGAGGAGGGGATCCCTGCCTTTGTTGGCTGAGATCCAGGAATGTGGACAGGTTTGGAGTGGGGTTGGTCACATCAGAGAAGGGGGAGGGTAGATTTACGTGGATGGGGCAGGGTGATGAGAGGTACCAAGAGAAATATTTTCCAGAGGCAGAAGTAGGGTGATACCATTTGGATCCTCAAACTTATACCTTGCAAAAGATCATAGCTTATCGAGTTCCTGCTGGATTGAAACTTGGGGTGAATCCTGATCTGCCCGTTATTGGAACCTGGGGTCAATTGCCCGTCCCCTCTCACCGCTCTGCTGCGATTGAAACATTGCCCTCCTCACAGTTATACCGGAACCAGAAATTAACCTATCCCCCAACCCTCCCCACCACTGTACTGAGAACTGGGTGTGATCCCCTTCCCTTCCTGCCTCTGCTGTACTGAGAACTGGCTGTGAAACACTCCCCTCCCCACTACGTACAGGGAAGTAGCAGTGCACCCCTCCCTCCCTCCCATTATTGTACTGGGAACTGGGTGTGACCCTCTCCCCTCCCCACTACTGGACTGGGAACTGGTAGTGAACCCCTGCCCTCTCCACCAATATGGGAGCAAACTGACATCCACCTCTCTGGCCTCACCTACTATACTGGGGACTGGAATCTACTCCACCTTCCCCATGTTGTACTTAAACCATGGTCACTGTTCATTGCTGCCCTGTGACTTGGAGAGAACTCCCACCATCCCCACTGCTGTAGTGAAAATCTGAAATGATCCCTTGCAACTCCTGTAATGCCCGGAGCCTACCTTGAACGCTTGTAGTATCCCGTTTCCCCCCCTCTCCTTTCTTAAACAGTGCAGTAACATTTGCATCCTTCCAACTTGTGGGAACTGTTCCACCATCTATGGACATTTGGATGATGACAATCCAAGGTTGTCTCCTTCAACCCTGGGATGCAGGTGATTTGATCCTGGGGATTTATCACCTTTCCGTTTCATTTCTCCAACACAATTTTTCACTAATGTACATTTTTTTCAGCCCTTCATTTACTCTAGTGGTCACCAACTGTTCCCAGGATACTCTGTGTCGTCTTTGTGATGACCCACAAAATAGTTATCTAATATCTCTGCTATTCACTCGTTAAAAGTTAACTTCCGTCTCGGAAGTTAAAAAAAAAAAATCACGGGACAATTTAATTGCTGGAGTAAAATAATAAAGCTACTTCTAACGCCATCAACGCCAGTGACGGGACAGAACTCACGTAGGGGACAAAACACAAGGAAAGTCGTTTATTTTACATATAAACTTGCTTCTTTGAATGACTTTAATCCAAATTTCATTGGCGAAAATGTGATTATGGCCCCATACGAACTGGCAGTGTTTTTCCTGCCAATATGGGGTTCAAATTCACCGCAAACCACAACGTTCCAATTGATCGCGTTCCACAAAAACCCAAGATTATTGCAAGATTATTTAAATGGCCATTAATTTACGGGAATTAAACATTAAATTCCTTCCATTTGGCCTATAAATTCATGACAATGAGATTTAAAAATCATGTTATATTGTGAATTCTTGTGTGAATGTTATTTGGACACCTGGGCTATTTAAAAATGTTAATCTTTTCTTAAGAAATTAATAGATGTTTAGATCTAGTAATTACATTTTGTAATTAGCTACAATTAGGTATCTAATTATATGCTTTAATTTCAGGTCATCCAAGTAAGATTGTTTCATATTTGTTTCAGAATGCTTCAATCTATAATAACTGAAAATGTCTTTCTGTTCTCTTAATTTTTAAGAAAGTTATGGGCTTTTGACTGTCCTCGATCACAGCTTTTGTGTTAAATCAGTGGAAAAGCAATAGGGAACAAGATGCTAATTTCCGAATATGAAAATGGCCATAACTTTTTTAATACTGAAGATATGAAAGTGAATTAGGTGTCACATTAAACTTCTTTTTATGCTTTATCCGATGGGATAAATTGCAGACTTCATTTTTTAAATCTCAAAATGTTGTAACATTGCTACAATACTTCCAAGCTTCAAATTCTTTCTTAAGTGATCATTCTTCCCCTGACTTTAGAGATACAGAGCAGAAACAGGCCTTTCAGCCCAAGTCTGCGTTGACCAGCCATCACACTGTACAATCGCACTATCCTACACACTAAGGAAAATTTACAATTATACCGAAGCCCGTAACCTACAAACCTGTATGTCTTGGAGCGTGGGAGGAAACCAGAGTACCCAGAGAAACTCAGCATTCAGGCTGGGAGATGCATCGGTGCTGAGAGCAGCGAGGAGCAAGCTGGACGCTGGACTTAAGAGAGCAAAAGCCAGCTATGCTTTCAAAATCCAAGGTCATTTGTCCACCAATGACCCCCAGAGCATGTGGAAGGACATCAAGGCCATCACAGAGCACAACAAAAGAGATGCTGCATGCCCCAGGGATCCATCTCTTCCTGATGCCCTGAACACTTTTTATGCTCGCTTTGAGGCTTCCAACACCTCCCCCAGCTGCAGGTTCACACTCCCACCAGGTGAGCTGCCTCTCAGGGTGACTGCTGAGGATGTGAGGAGGTCCCTGATGAGAGTCAACCCCCGCAAAGCAGCAGGCCCGGATAACATCCCGGGACGGGTTCTGAGAGACTGCGCTCATGAACTCACTGGGGTACTGACTGACATCTATAACACCTCCCTCTCCCAAGCTGTGGTGCTGACATGTCTCAAGACCGCCACCATCATCCCTGTGCCATAAAAGTCAGTGGTGTCAGGCTTGAGATTACCGTCCGGTGGCTCTCACCCTGATAATCACAAAATGCTTCGAAAGGCTGGTTATGGTCCACCTAAAAGACAG
Source organism: Raja brachyura (assembly GCA_963514005.1). The sequence goes on along the minus strand of OY740804.1, from coordinate 19,565,647 downwards.
CATTAACATCAATGTCGACACTCATCAGTACGCCTACAGGAAGAACCGGTCTACATCTGATGCAATCTCATCCGTCATTCACTCAGCCCTCATTCATTTGGAGAACAGGAGTTCATATGTCAGATTGCTCTTCTTGGACTTTAGTTCTGCCTTCAATACCATCATTCCGCAGACGTTAGTCAACAAACTGCTGCTGCTTGGACTTAAACCATCCATGTGCAACTGGGTACTAGACTTCTTGACCAACAGGCCATAGTCTGTTAACATCTACAGTGTCTCATCCGCCCCCCCATTACCCTCAACACCGGCTCCCCACAGGGATGTCCTGAGCCCCCTGCTGTACATTCCTCTCACTTATGACTGTTCAGCCAAACACCCGAACAGTCATATTGTCAAATTTGCAGATGACACAGCTGCGGTGGGATTAATCTCCCACAATGACGAGTCGGGCTACAGATAGGAAGTGGGAGAACTTGAAGTCTGGTGTAAAGCAAACAACCTCTACAACGTGGGGGAGACAAAGGAGGTGATTGTGGACTTCAGAAAAGGCGGCTACACCCCCCCTCCCCTTTACATCGGAGGAGAAGCTGTGGAGATGGTGTCCAGTTTTAAATATCTGGGGGTGCACATTTCTAACAACCTCACCTTGACCTGCAACACGGCTAGCATCATTAAAAAAGCCCACCAACGCCTTTATTTCTTGAGGAACTGAAGCGTGCTGGCCTCAGCACCCTAGTCCTGACATCATTTTACAGGTGTGTGGTGGAGAGCGTCCTCACGTCGTGTATCACAGTGCGGTACGGAAACTGCTCTGCTGATGACTGGAAGGCGTTGCAGAGGGTGGTCAAATCTGCCCAAGAAATCACAAACAACTGCCTCCCTGCCATTAGGGACATTTACATCAGCAGGTGCAAGAGCAGAGCCTCAAATACCACCCACCCGGCAAATGGACTCTTTGACCCCTCCCCTCAGGGAGAAGGCTGCGCAGCATAAAGGCCAGGACAACAAGGCTTAAAGCCAGCTTCTTCCCCAAGGCTGTGAGACTTTTAAACTCCCTACCTCACTGACTGAACCCTCACTGCCTCAGTGAACTGTCTGCTGCTACTGCTGCTGCTATGGACATTATTATGCTGCTGTCTTTTAACCATGCTGCTTTTTTTACTTTTTACTATTTATTCATAGGCTCATTATTATTTAAATTTTATTGTTGTAGGTTTTTATATAAGTTAGAATTTATTGATGTCTTTACTGCATTTTTTTGATGTCTTATTGCACTATTACATTGCTCGGACCTGAGTACAAATGTCATTCATGATTCATGTGGAAGCTTTTTTTTAGAAACATAGAAACATAGAAACATAGAAATTAGGTGCAGGAGTAGGCCATTCGGCCCTTTGAGCCTGCAGCGCCATTCAATATGATCATGGCTGATCATCCAAATCAGTATCCCGTACCTGCCTTCTCTCCATACCCTCTGATCCCCTTAGCCACAAGGGCCACATCTAACTCCCTCTTAAATATAGCCAATGAACTGGCCTCAACTACCCTCTGTGGCAGAGAGTTCCTGAGACCCACCACTCTCTGTGTGAAAAAAGTCCTTCTCATTTCAGTCCTAAAGGATTTCCCCCTTATCCATAAGCTGTGACCCCTTGTCCTGGACCTCCCCAACATCGGGAACAATCTCCCTGCATCTAGCCTGTCCAACCCCTTAAGAATTTTGTAAGTTTCTATAAGATCCCCTCTCAATCTCCTAAATTCTAGAGAGTATAAACCAAGTCTATGCAGTCTTTGTTCATAAGACAGTCCTGACATCCCAGGAATCAGTCTGGTGAACCTTCTCTGCACTCTATGGTAATAATGTCCTTCCTCAGATTTGGAGACCAGAACTGTACGCAATACTCCAGGTGTGGTCTCACCAAGACCCTATACAACTGACGTAGAACCTCCCTGCTCCTATACTCAAATCCTTTTGCTATGAAAGCTAACATACCATTCGCTTTCGTCACTAACATACCATTCGCTTTCTTTTATCGAATGACAATAAATACATGAACAATAAATAAATGAACAATGAACAATGAAACCCCACCTGGACACAGGGAGAACGGACAAACTCCGTACAGGCAGCAACTTTATATAATCAAATTCAGGCCTCTGGCGCTGTGAGGCAGCAACTCCACCACTGCGCTACAATGTCGCCTTCAGACTTGACAAATTAATACTAGATTATCAATTAACTCTTACATTTTACACAATAATGAGTCTAAAATTGCCCTCTCCATCATCGGTTCCTGAACATGTTGAAATATCAAACCATCCATGCGTTTGTTCCTCTATGGTGTCATCAAACTATCACCACAGAAATAGGCCATTCGGCTCAACAAGTCTAGGCTGAACAAGTTGCCGAAGTGAGCTAGTCCAAGTTGCCTGCATTTTGACTACATCCCTCAATATCTTTCTTATCCATACACCTGTCTTTAAAATGTCGTAATTATATCTTCCTCTATTGACAGCTTGTTCCATATACACACCACCCACTATGTGAAAAGGCTGTCTACAAGGTCCTTTTTAAATCTTTCCTCTTATTTTAAATATATTCCCTTTAGATTTATATTCCCCTACTCTAGGAAAAGTCTATGTTTATTCACTTATCTGTGTCTGTCAGAATTTCATAAGCATCTACTAGCTCACCCCTCAACCTCTTATGCTCCAGCGTAAAAAGCTGTAGCCTATCCAGCGTCTCCTTTTTTGACTGAATAGGAAAGGTTGAGAGGGATGTGGGCCAAATGCGGGAAGGTGGGACTGGCGTGCATGGGGCATGGTCGGCATGGGAAAGTAGGGCCAATGGGTCTGTTTCCATATTGTATGACTATGACTCTCTAAATCAAACCCACCAATCCAGGTAACATCCTCGTAAGGTTTTTTTTTGCATCTTCACCTGTTAATGATATAATCTAAGAGCATTGAGATCAGAACTGTATGCACTACCCCACTAGTGGCATTATCAACATCTTGTACAACTGTAATATGCCCTGTAATACTCAATATCCTGACTGATGAAAGCAAATGTGCCAAACACCTCCTTTTCCACTCTGCCCAGCTGTTTTACTACTTTTAAGGAACTATTTGCCTCCACCCCTAGGTCTCTGTGTCCTACAATACCTATCTACTATTTACTATGCAAGTCCTGCTCTGGTTTGTCCAACCAAAATACCATACTTCACATTTATCTGAATTAAACTTGATCTACCATTCGTCAACCCAGTGGCCCAGTTGATCAGGATCCCATGGTAATCATGGATAATCTTCTTCATGTGCACTACACACCAATTTTAGTTTCATATGCAAACCTACCAATAATGCCACCTGGTTTCTCATCCAAATTGTTAATATAAATGATGAACAACCCAGTACCCATTCCTGCAGCACACCTAGCGTCACAGACCTCCGGTCTTAAACCAAATGTATATCACTACCCAGCCTCTTCTACCATCAAGCCAATTTTATTTCAATTGGACCCCATGTGATATAACCTTCTGGACCAGCCTACCAAGCTGTACCTTGTCAAAGGCCACATTGGCAACATCTATCACGCTATCTTCATCTTTCTAGTCACCTCGTCAAAAACTCGCTCAAATCCCTGAGACACAAATTCTCAAGCACAAAGCCATAGTAACCATTCCTATTCAATCTTTGTGTTTCGAAATGCACGTAGATCCTGTCTCTCAGAATCTCCTTTAATAACCTATGCTTATTGATGTCAGACTCATTGGTCTGTATTTCCCAGCCTTGTCCTGCAGCCCTTCTTAAATAAAGACACAATTTACCCACCCTCCAGACTGCCAACACCTCACCAATGCTATCGCTGATACAAATATATTTGTTAGGCACCTCTTAAATTCTTCCCTACCTTACCCCAATGTCCTATGATACACTTAATTAGGTCCTGAGGATTTACCTTTACATGTTTTAAGTCCTCCAGTAGTGGTGTAATGCTCCTTTGATATAATGTGCTCTCTTCAATTCATCGCTATTGACTTCGCTGAGCTCGCTAACATGCATGAAAGGCATAGGGATGGGAATTAATTTAGGACCTTGTCCATCTCCTGTGGCTCCACGCATAGAGGATCTTCACATCACTCTTAGTCTATGAGTGGATTCAGGTCTTCCTGGTCACTGCATTGCCCTTGTTACATGCACCTCTGATTCCTAATTTAATCTAAGCCCTGTATTCCCACAGTGTCTGGGTGTTTGCACACATTGCCTCCTACCATTCATTTTTGCCATTGTCACAGTTTCTAAAATGTACAGGAAGGCTGAATTCTTCCTGAAATCAGGTGAGTAGTGTCACTCGTCCTGAACAAGGCTCTCAATGTATCAGACCATATGGGGGCCATGGCAAAGAAAGTTGTAATATGTAATTATGGAGAAATAGTTGGGGCTGCCTCCACTTGTGAGGAATTTGTCAATTTTATCACCTTTGCTATTAACCTCCAGACTGTCCTCAAATTTGATTAGACTATTTCTGACACTTCTCTCCCCTTTCTATCTGTCTCATCTCCGGAAGCAAATTATCCCTTTATATTTACAATCAATCCACTGAATCCCATACGGACTAACCTCTTCCACCCGTCTCCTGTGAGAACACCATCCCTTTCTTTCAGTTTCTCCATCTCCACTACATCTGTTGTCAAGATGAGGCTTTCCATGCAAGTAATCTTCATTCTCCATTCTCAAGAAACATGGCTCCCCGTTCCGCCACATGCATCTCCTCCATTTCCCACACTTCTGGTCTCAACCTGCCTCTCACAGAGAGAAACGAGAAATACCTCCCCGGTCCTTAAATTTCACTTTCCCATGCAAGCATTGTCATATTTTACAGGTATCTGTCATTGCCTCAAAACTGCAGCTTAATCTTCGCGTTTCACTCAGTATCTAAACCTGTCCTGGATCTGTGTAAGTTTAGAGGGGGGCTTTACCCTGTTTTTAATCTCTGCCCCATGTGTGATGGGACATTATACAGGGAGTTTTGCTCTGCATCCAACCTATGCCCTGGGACTGTGGCAGTGCAGAGCAAGAACAACCATTGAAATTCATCAAGAAATGATAAGCCTGAAACTCTTGTTAAGCCTAAGCCCTTGTGAGAGATCAGAAACCTGCTGTTAAGCTGCGATAAGGAAGGGTGTTTACTCAAACCATCAAATGGTGGCAGGAAGTGGTTGCAACATATCCTGGTGGTGGTTGGGAAATATATGAAGCAGATAGTGTTGCTGAACGAAATGGAGACAAACTGAGTGAGAGAGAGAGAAAGAGAGAGAGAGAGAGAGAGAGAGAGAGAGAGAGAGAGAGAGAGAGGGGAGAGAGCGAGAGAGATGGAAAGAAGGGGGAGAGAAAGAAAGAGACAGACAGACTAATCTGCAGAGTGTGTGACCCACGGAAGTGACGGAAGACTAGCAGACAAAGTGAGAGAGACTAAGAGTGCCAAGTAGGGGAGAAAACATTTGGATAGTGAGAAAGTGAGAGAGAACTCAAAAGGGAGAAAAAGAGTGACAAGAAAAGATCTGCATGCACCCTAGGAGTGAGTGATTTGATGGGGTAAACAGAGCTTTCCTGTTTCTTCTGTAAGAGATGAGGAAATTCAGCATGTCTCCAATGACTCTTACAAACATTTACAGATGCACCATAGAAAGCATATGTTCGGGTTGCATGACAACTTTGTGCAGATTTGTGAACAGCTCTGCACAAGACTGCAAAGGATTAGCAGTGGGTGTCGCCCAGTCCGCCACACAGACTGGCCTTTCCACATTGACTCATCATGTACTTCAAACTGCCTTTGAAAATCAGCTAACAAGATGACCCACGCCTGTGCTTCCTTCTCCATCTCTACAACACTAAGAAATACACTCCCCTCTCTGTATCTTTCCCTTTCCTCTATCTAATGTACATGTGTTTGTCTAGATTATATTTATATTTTATATTATCTGATCTGATAGGATAGCATGCAGAACTATTTTTTTCACTTTACCTCGGTACACATGACAATAATAAACCTAAACTGCTATATTTCACCCTTGCCATGAGACTGTCTAAGGGAGATGGGGTAAATAGAACTTCACATTGTTTCAAAACTGTATCTTTGGAAATTGTAACCAGACAGACGGAGACCTGTGTTTACTCTATATCTATCGAATGTCCTGGTAATTTGCCATGTGTCAGTGTACAGGGAAACTGTCTGTGTAGTTGATCCGTGTCTCTGGAAATATGTGATGGGAATGTGGAAAAGGAGCTTCATTCTATGTCTAATCATGCCCTGGGAATATGGACTGCGTAGAGTGAGGATAGTTGCTGGAATCCATCAAAGAACAAATGGGTCTGACGGCTCAGAGCCCATTAGTGATTGGGAACTGCTGTCAAGTTGTAATAAGTTGATTCACAAAGAGAGAGTGTTTGGTCAAACAATCCATCAATTAGTGTCAGGAAGCATATAACACCTCCGGTGAAGATGCAAGGCGGAAAATGGGGCGGCCCTAATATTTTGAGAGAGTACGATGAAGAGAGAGAAATGAAAGATGAAGAGATAGAAAGACCAACTGATCTGCAGAGAGAGAGCAACACTGAAATAGGTGTTGGAAGATAAGCAAATAAATTGAAACACCAAAACTGAGGTAAGGACAGAGAAGGCAAATAAATGAGGGCGAACTCGAGAGGAAGAGAAAGTGTGAGCTGGGGTAGAGGGCAGAGGTCGGTATGCCCTATTTCAGGCTGAGCGTAAAGAGAGTCGCCACACATATACATTGAAAACCTCAAAGGGTCACACACATGTCTCTGCTCCATAACTAGAGTAAAGTCATTAAAATCTAAGATAATCAAAATGGTAGGCAGACAGCAGTTAGGGGAAGTACCTCAAGGTGAACTATATTTTGAATCTTTATTTGGGTGTATGGTGCTTTGGTGAATGTTGTAGCTAATATTTCAAACAACATTATAAAGGGAGCTTTACTTAGTATCGAAACACTGTCCAGGCAGTGCAAGATGGGATTCTGCTGGAGAGAGAGAAGTTAAACACAAAGTTAAACAGAAAGGTTCTTTTTGAATAAACTTACAGTCTGAGATGGCCAGCACGAGCCAGAAGGAGATTGACAGGCACCTGGAGTCCATATCTCTCCGCGTACTGCAGTGTGTGATAGGGGAGGCTTCCTCTTGTACAAATGTGTTGTATGTGCGCCGATCTTTGAAGCGTCGAGCGTCTAAAGGCGGGGTTTGACCCAGTTACCACATTCAGGAAGTCAAATGACAACAACGATATTGTGTAGGAAGAAACTGCAGATGCTGGTTTATACCAAAGATAGACACAAAATGCTGGAGTAACTCAGAGGGTAGGCAGCCATTTTGTTAGAAATAATACGTGCCATTTTGGGTCGGAACCATTCTTCAGACTGAAAGTAGAGGTGGGGGTAGAAATAAACTGGAGGTGAGAAAAGGCCAGAACAAATTAGGACCACAACAGATGACCTCAGGAACAGGGGAGAGCATGATGGGCCATTGTTGGCGAGGGAAGCTGTGATAATAAGACGGATACCAAAATGCATACAGTGGAACTGGTAGAATGACTAGGGTGGTGGAGGATGCAAGAGAAGGGAGGAGAGGGGATGCAGGAGTTACTTAATTAGGGAAATCAACGTTCATTCTTCTGGGTTGTCAGGCGCAATATGGGTGCTGTTTCTCCAATTTACATGTGGCCTCACTCTGAGAGAGGAGGACACCTTTCACCGCCTCAGCCACCACATACAACATATCATCCTCCAACATTTTCATCACCTTCAATGGGACTCCACCACTAGTCACATTTTCCCACCTCCACCCCATTCTGCTTTCTGCAGAGATTCTCTCTCTGCAAAGACCTTAGTTCACTCATCCCTTCCCAACCAAACCACCCCTTCCCCATGGACCTTTCCCTGCAACCTGTCCTTATACCTCCTCCCTCGACTCCATCCTGGGTCCCCGACAGTCCTTTCAGGTGAGGCAGGGGTTCACTAGCACCTCTTCCAACCTGATCTACTATATCCGGTGTTCCTGGTGGGGCTCCTATATATCAGCGAGACCAAGCGTAGACTTGCCGATTGTTTTGCTGAACATTTACGTTCAGTCTGTCTTGGCCCATATGATGTCCCGGTTATTTTAATTTCCCTTCCCATTCCCACACTGACCTCTCTGCCCAGGGGTTCCTTCACTGTCAGAGAGAGGCCACACGCAAATTGGAGGAACAGTATCTCATATTTTGCTTGGGCAGCTTAAAACACAGTGGTATGATATTGATTTCTCTCATTTCAAGTAACTCCTGCATTCCCTCTCCTCCCTTCCCTTGCCTGCGCCCCCTCTTTAGTCATCCTTTGGGTCACAGCTCCCTGAAAATGGCAACATGTGAATAGAGTGGAAAAGTAGGTATGCAGTTTAATCGGTTTCGTTCATAGGTTGGGGCATTGAGTATCACAGCTAGGAAGCCATATTGCAGCTTTGTACTGTAAGACTTTGGTTTGGTCACATTTGGTGTAGTGTGTGTGGTTCCCATTGCTCATTAAAGGAGGGAGGTGGAGACTTTGTGGATTGTGCAGTGTACCAGATTGGTATTAGCTGTCAGGAGAGGTTGGACAAACCTGAATTGTTTTCTCTGGAGCATTGGAGATTGAGAGGAAATCTGATAGAGGTGTATAAAATTGTAAGAGATATAGAAAGGGTAGACAACCAGAACCTTTTCACAGGATGAAAATGTCAAAGAATGAAGTGCGTAGCTTTATGTTGAGAGGGGTAAAGTTTAAAGGAGACGTGTGGGATGTTTTTTAAACAGGGAGTGACGGGTGCCTAGAATGTGCATCCAGGGGTGATGGTGGAGGAAGACACAACAGACGCTTTTTGTTAGACTCATCGAAATGCAGGGAATGGAGGGATATAGATTACGTGCAGGCAGGGGAGATTAGTTTAACATATGTTCAGCACAGACATTATGGGCCAAACGGCCTGTTTCCTGTGCTATATTTATTCTATGCTTAGTGTTTCAACTAGACTGTAACAGCTCGGTCAGGCATGCACTATTTTTGGAGTACAGGCCTTCAATATGGCAGCTGAGATATGTTCCAGAGCTGTTCTTTTGAATAACCCACAAATACGCAGGCGCCATATTTTGGCACTGTTTACAAAGAAAAGTGAAAAGCCCAAAGTCCGGTCCACATGCTGGAAGTAATGGAGTGCCCATGATCCAGGTATGCAGAGGCAAACCCCAGGCTGCTGCAGCAGGCCCGTGACCCGACGTCCCTCTTCTTGCCCGACCGCCTCTATGACTCAGGGGGCGCCTCCTGCAGCTCACCTTGACGGCGCTGGAGGCAATACCACAGTCCCTACCCTACAGGCCCACTCCTCGTTTCCGTAATTGCCAGCAGCTCCCTCCTCAACTCGAGGGGCTTTGGGGCTTCCTAGTGTCCCCCTACAGGCAGCAGCCCGCTGGGCCCCAGGCCTGCCGCCACCCATGGCCATGGGGTGGCCCGCTGGGCTTTGTTCTCAGTGGCCGACGACAACAAAGATCAGGCTGGCGCCGTGTCCGTCCTTGTTCTCGGCCGGCCAGCCCGGTCTGCTATTGCACGGCCCCACAGTGGCCGCAGGTTCCATCTTTGTTCTTGTCGTGCCGCCGGTTGTTCTCATCGGCTGCCGGGTCTGTCCACGTTCTCGCCAGGCCAGCCAGGTCCCTCCTTGCATGGCTCTGCGGTGCCCGCTGGAAGCCAATTAACCTAGAAAACTGCACGTCTTTAGAGTGTGGGAGGAAACTAGAGCACCCGGAGAAAACCCACGCGGTCACAAGGAGAACATACATACAGGCGCAGGTGGCCACAGACAGGGAGGTCAGAATGGGAGTGGGATGGAGAATTAAAGTGGGAGATAAAGGGAAGCTCAGGGACACTCCTGTAGATTGAACACAGATGCCTGTGAAATGGTAATTCCATCTGCACTTGTTTTTCTCATGTAGAGGAAGCCACATAATAAACACGGTTCAAGCGGGAAGAGTGTTTAGTTGTCATATTGACCAAAACGGAACAATGAAATTCATACTTGAAGCAGCATAAGAAGTTTGTAAACACAGTACTCAATTGATCACATTATAAAACAAACTAAAAGGTTGAAGTGAGCTTCTTCACCCCTCATCCATTTGCGCTGGGACTTTCAGGGACCTGTGGACTTGCACCCCAAGGTTCCTCTGTTCATCAACATACCCTGGGGCTCCACCATTTACTGTTAATGTTTCAACATTGTTTGCCCTCCCAAAATGCCCTCCCTAAATGCCCTCCCTTGTATTTGTCAGGGTTAAATTACATTTGGCTTTTCTCACCCAGACTTTCCACCTGATCCAAACCATGAGCCTTGAACAACCTTCAATACCTGCTTTCTATGAGACCACCCATTTTCATATTATCTACTTAGTTATCATACTTCATACATTCTGATCAAAGGTCTAAATATGCTGTGGTACAGATTCGGTCAGAGAATTGCATTCAGAAAAACAATTTACTGGTTTGCACTGAACGCAGTGAGCTTTAACTTGCTGGATTGGCCTAGCACATGGGACCTTATAAAACGTCACACTATGCCTTGGAGAATGAGGGGAGATCAAAAAGAGGTGTTTTAAATTATGAGGGGAATTGATAGAGTGAATGTAGAAAGTCCTTTCCCCAGGATAGAGGGATCAAGAACTAGAGGGCACAGGTTCAAGGTGAGAGGGGAAAGATATAAGAGGTAGGTGAGGGACAACCTTTTCACACAGAGGATTGTGGTTACATGGAACAAACTGCCAGAGGATGCAGTCGAGGTAGACAATAGCAACAATTAAACAACATTTAGACGGGTACATGAATAGGGAAGAGGGATTTGGACCAAAAGTGATCAAATGGGAATAACTTCCATGGGATATCTTAGTCAGCATGAACGAGTTGGACCACAGGATCTATTTCCATGCTCTATGACTGAGGTCCATGTAGACAATGTCTTCACACTCCCCTCAATAACATGTTCAGTCAGAGCCACAAAAAATGCAGTCATATTTGTGACAAGGATTTTGCATGAACTAAGTCATGCTGATTATCCCTAATCTATCCCCGACTTCCTAAGTGAAAATGTATCCTGTTCCTTAGGCATTTTTCCAATAGTTTCTCTTCCACTGACTGACCAGTAGTTATCTGTTGAGCTTCTTAATAAAGGAACAACATTTACTATCCTCCATTCATCCGGTATTTCACCTGTGGCTAATGAAGATGTAAAATGTCCATTAGGGACATGTAGTCTCCACCTTTGCATTCCACAGCAGCCTGGGGCAAATCTCATTTGGCTCTGGGAATCTGTACGTCTTGATGTAGCACAAGACATCTAGCACCTCCTCCTTCCTATTACTAACATGCTCCTGAACATCACCATCCCTTGCTCTGGCTCTTTGTCTATCATGTCCTTCTCCTCCGTAAATATAGGTGAGAAATATTTATTTAGGACCATACTTACATCCCCCAACTTCACATACAATTTACTAGCATGATCCCCTTAATAGAAAACTTCTTCGGTTTCACCTTAATCCTGTCTGCCAATAATATTTCAAGGCCTGTTTTTGCACTCCCAATTTCTTTTAAAAATAGTTTTCTACACTCCAAACTCCCTGACAGGACCCTGTAACTTTCAGTCGCCTATACTGTCATATGCCTCTCTTTTTCTTCATCAACTCCTCTGCATCCACAATATTTGCACCCAGGATTCTCTAATCATGCTAACCTGATCTTTCACCTCCATCAAAACATGGTAGTCATGAACTACTTCCCTTTAAAAAGGCTCCCACTTATTGGATGTAATTTTACCTGAAAGCTACTGGTCCAAGCTACCTTTACCAAATCCTGCCTTAAGTTATTTAAATCAACCTCGCCCAACTTAGGAGTCAAACATGCAGACCATTCCAATATCTCTGCATAACCAGCTTGGAACTTGAATAAGTATGATTGCTCTTCTTAAAATTCTCCTTCGCTGACACTTCCACCACTTATCCAACTTCATTGCCCAGCATTAATTCCAGTGGAATCCCTTCTATCGTAGGATATGTGACTTTGTGGTGCTAAAACCTATCCTATTGAAATTCTTCACATTCAGGCAATCCCAGTCATTACTCGGGAAGTTAAAATCCCCCACAACTATAATCCTTTACACATCCATGATTTGTTTAATATTTGTCCTTTTATTTGCTCGTCTATCTCCAGCTGACTGTTGGAAGTGCTGTGATATTATCATAATCATAATCATACTTTATTAGCCAAGTATGTTTTGCAACATACGAGGAATTTGATTTACCATACAGTCTTACCAATAAAAAGCCACACAACACACAAAATCCATTTTAACATAAACATCCACCACAGTGACTCCTCCACATTCCCCACTGTGATGGAAGGCAAAAAAAAAGTTCAATCGCTTCCCTTCTTTGTCCTCCGGTGCTTGGGGGCCTCGGACCTTCCATTGTCGGGACGATCATGGCTCCCACAGCCGGCGGTCGAGCCCTCCTCATCGGGGCGAACAAGCTCCCGCATCGGGGGGATCTCAGTTACCCCGTGCTGGGCGATCAGACCCCGGTTGGGGCTCGTCGAACCTCCTGCGACCTTGGATCTTCCTGACATCAGTCTCTACCCGAGACTGCGAGCTCCTCGATGTTGAAGTCCACAGGCTGTGGTTGGAGCTATGTTCTTATTTCTAAGTTCTGCCCATGTGGTCACATTGGAAGAGCCATCCTAAATCATTCCTGTGTACTGCATTATTTCAATTTCCCATCCTCTTTTACCTTTCTACCTATCACTCCTGAAGCATATTTACCTGAAACTTTGAGCTGCCATCCCTGTACATTGTTCAAACAATTTGTATGATTGCAACATTATTGCAATCACAATTTTACCTGAAAGCTACTGGTCCAAACTACCTTTACCAGATCCTGCCTTAAGTTATTTAAATCAACCTCACCCAATTTAGGACTCATATATGATTGCAACCTTAGAAGCTGTCGGGACAGAAGACGTTAAAACACTGAGCGGCGGACTGGCTTGCAAAGCAAAAAGGAACATTGAGCCAAAACCAAAGAGGCCAACGTCAGGCAACGCCATTGTAGTTGGAGACCCCATTGTGAGAGGTACGGACAGGAGTTTCTGCGGCAACAGGCGGAATTCGAGGATGGTGTGCTACCTTCCTGGTGCCAGGATCCAGGATGTCACGGACAGAGTGCAGAAAATCCTCAAGGACAAAGGTGAACAGCCGAAAGTGGTAGTGCATGTCGGCCAAACGATGTCGGAAAGAAGGGGATGAATATTCTGCAGCGTGACTTTAGAGAGCTTGGAAAAATGCTGAAAAGCAGGACCTCCAGGGTTGTTATCTCCGGTTTGCTTCCAGTTCCTCGTGCTGGCGAGAGCAGGAACAGGGAGATACGGGACCTAAGTGTGTGGCTGAGTAACTGGTGTAGGGGGCAGGGATTTAGATTCTTAGATCACTGGGATGTGTTTTGGAATAAGGGGGAACTGTACAAAATGGACGGATTGCATCTTAACAGGTGGGGGACCAACATTCTGGCCGGCAGGTTTGCCACTGCTACACGGGTGGTTTTAAACTGAATAAGGGGGGTGGGGTGTCAAATGGGATAGTCGACGATGGAGTTAAAGGGAAAGGGAGTAAAGGGATGGTTAATGACCACAGAATTAACGGGGAAGGAAGATCACGAAGGGATAGGAGAGTATGGCCAAGTGTAATAGGGATCGATGTGAAAGGTGAGATGCGTAAGGAATTAACAGTATTGTGTATGAATGCACGAAGTATAAGAAGTAAAGTAGATGATCTTGAGGCTCTGTTACAAGTTGGTAGATATGGCATTGTGGGGATTACTGAGACGTGGCTGCAGGAGGATCGGGCCTGGGAACTTAATATTCAGGGTTATACATCCTATAGAAAGGACAGGCAGGTGGGCAGAGGAGGTGGGGGGGGGGGGGGGTTAGCTCTGCTGGTGAGGGATGGAATTCAGTCCCTTGCGAGGGAAGACATACGGACTGACGGGGTAGAGTCACTGTGGATTGAGTTGAGGAATTGTAAAGGCAAGAAGACACTAATTGGTGTTATTTACAGACCCCCAAAATAGTAGTCCAGATGTAGGGTGCAAGTTGCAGCAGGAGTTAAAACTGGCATGTAATAAAGGCAATGCCACTGTGGTGATGGGGGATTTCAATATGCAGGTAGACTGGGAAAATCAGGATCCCAAAGAAAGAGAGTTTGGAGAATGCCTGCGAGATGGATTTTTAGAGCAGCTTGTAATGGAGCCGACCAGAGAAAAGGCAATTCTGGATTTAGTGTTGTCCAATGAACCAGATATGATAAGAGAACACGAGGTAAAGGAACTGCTTGGAGGTAGTAATCATAATATGCTTAGTTTTAATCTGCAATTTGAGAAGGAGAACGTTAATTCAGAAGTGGCAGTGATACAGTTGAACAAAGGGGACTATGAAGGCATGAGAGGGGAGCTGGCCATAGTAGACTGGAAAAGGATCCTAGCAGGAATGATGGTGGAACAGCAATGGCAGGAATTTCTGGGCATAATCCGGAAGATGCAGGATCATTTCATTCCAAAAAGGAAGAAAGATTCTAAGGGGAGTAGGAGGCAATCGTGGCTGACAAGAGAAGTTAGGGATAGAATAAAACTAAAAGAAAGATGTATAACACAGCAAAGAGTAGCCGGAAGCCGGAGGATTGGGAAACTTTCATAGGACAACAGAAGGAAACAAAATGGGCAATACGGGCTGAAAAAGAAGTACGAGAGGAAGCTGGCCAGGAACATAAAGAACAACAGTAAAAGCTTCTTTAGATATGTTAAGGGAAAAAGAATAGCAAAGTCAAATGTGGGTCCCTTGAAGGCAGACACGGATGAAATTATTATGGGCAACAAGGAAACGGCAGAAGAGTTGAATAGGCACTTCGGATCTGTCTTCACTAAGGAGGACACAAACAATCTCCCAGATGTCCTGGAGTACCGAGGATCTAAGGGGGTAGAGGAACTGAAATAAATTTTCATTGGGCGAGAAATAGTATAGGGTAGGCTAACGGGACTGAAGGATGATAAATCCCCTGGGCCTGATGATCTGCATCCCAGGGTCCTCAGGGAGGTGGCTTTAGAAATTGTGGACGCATTGGTGATCATTTTCCAATGTTCAATAGATTCAGGATCAGTTCCTGTGGATTGGAGGATAGCTAATGTTATCCCACTTTTCAAGAAAGGAACGAGAGAGAAAATGAGGAATTACAGAACAGTTAGCCTGACTTCGGTGCTGGGAAAGATGCTGGGAAAGAGTCAATTATTAAAGAGGTAATAATGGAACATTTGGATAGCAGTAAAAGGATTAGTCCAAGTCAACATGGATTTTTGTAAGGGAAATCATGCTTGACTGATCTTCTGGAATGTTTTGAGGATGTGACAATTAAAATGGATGAAGGGGTGCCAGTGGATGTAGTGTATCTAGACTTTCAGAAAGCCTTTGATAAGGTCCCGCACGGGAGACTGGTGACTAACATTAGAGCACATGGTATTGGGGGTAGGGTGTTGACATGGATAGAAAATTGGTTGGCAGACCGGAAGCAAAGTGAAGGAGTGAACGGGTCCTTTTCAGAATGGCAGGCAGTGGCGAGTGGAGTGCCGCAAGGCTCGGTGTTGGGGCCGCTATTGTTTATCATCTATATACCTGATTTGGAAGAGGGAATTAGGAGCAACATTAGCAAGTTTGCGGATGACACAAAGCTGGGTGGCAGTGTGAACTGTGTAGAGGATGTTAGGAAGTTGCAGATGCGCGGCAGATGCAGTATAATGTAGATAAATGTGAGGTTATTCACTTTGGCGGCAAAAACAAGGGGGCATATTATTATCTCAATGGGGTTAGGTTATGTAAGGGGGAGGTACAGTGAGACCTGGGTGTCCTTGTACACCAGTCACTGAAAGTTGGCGTGCAGGTACAGCAGGCAATGAAGAAAGCGAATGGAATGTTGGCCTTCATAACAAGAGGATTTCAGTACAGGAGTACAGAGGTTCTTCTGCAGTTGTATAGGGTTCTGGTGAGACCACATCTGGAGTATTGTGTACAGTTTTGGTCTCCTAATTTCAGGAAGGACATCCTTTTGATTGAGGCAGTGCAGCGTAGGTTCACAAGATTGATCCCTGGGATGGCGGGACTGTCATATGAGAAAAGATTGAAAAGACTAGGATGTATTGTATTCACTGGAGTTTAGAAGGATGAGGGGGGATCTTATAGAAACATATAAAATTATAAAAGGACTGGACAAGCTAGGTGCAGGAAAAATGTTCCCAATGTTGGGTGAGTCCAGAGCCAGGGGCCACAGTCTTAAAATAAAGGGGAGGTCATTTAAGACTGAGCTGAGAAAAAACGTTTTTACCAGAGTTGTAAATTTATGGAATTCCCTGCAACAGAGGACAGTGGAGGCCAAATCACTGGATGGATTTAAGAGAGAGTTGGATAGAGCTCTAGAGGCTAATGGAGTCAAGGGATATGGGGAGAAGGCAGGCACGGGTTATTGATAGCGGACGATCAGCCATGATCATATTGAATGGCGGTGCTGGCTTGAAGGGCCGAATGGCCTCCTCCTGCACCTATTTTCTATGTTTCTATTATCCTATTTCCATGTACTGAATACTTTACATCCACTTGACCCGACTACCTGTCCCACTCCCAAGCCTACATTTGTGCTCAGGCATTGTGGTGCATGCAGTGTCCACTGGCTCACTGGAGACTTTCACAGACAATTGGGCATTGGAAAGTGGTCGAAGTCCCCTCAGAATTGGGAACTAGGATCTGAACCAGGGAAATTTCATGGGATCAGTGGGAAGAAAGCATGGTGGGGAGGAAGGTCTGGAGGAAGGATGATGTAAAGGAAGGGAGCAGATTGGATCAAGAAGACCAACTAAAATGCAGCTCATGTCAGCCTTTGGTTTCAGCTCTGCTCGCTTCCTGCTGAGATATTGTTAATATGGCCCTGTTCACACTGCCCAACATTGGAGAAGGGGTATGTAGATGAGGAATTATTCCCTGTAGTGTCCCATCACATACTGCCACGACACAGGTAAGGCATAGAGTAGTTCCTGCCTCACCGTCTCATAAAATACTCTCAACGCACTGGTTGTGCTGTTCTATATCACACAGTTTCCTGTATGTACTGCACTCTCTTGAAGTCATCTACCATTCAATCTTGCCACGGTAGTCTGTTCTGCAATCTATTGGTGAGGAAAGTGTCTCTTCATGCGGGAGTCTTCCACATTTTACATTTGGGACCTGGGGTGAAAAGTGTTACACAGAGTAAGCCTGTGCTACACAATTTTAAGTCCGTTAGCTGGAGGCTGTAGTTCCTGTTTATAATTTATTCTTCAAGATCTGCTTGCACTTCAGTCCCACACTCCTGACCTGAGAGCACCTGATTCAGGGAGACATCACAAGTTAATCGTCCCTGGAGTGAGAGCACACATATCCTCTGGCTTTCCGGAGGTCTTTCAGGATTGGTGAGCAACAGAAGAGGTGGATGGTATCCTGGACTGCAAGGGTCACATTTTAATCTAAAACTTGAATGTTGAAAATAAAAAATTGGAGACACAAGACACTGCAGATACCACCATAATACCACCGGGGCGCCGTACCATGGCAGCTCCACTGACAGTCTGCTTGTCTCTCTTCAGTTCTAATACATTTGCTCAGACAGCTACCAAGGTCTGGAACTCACGACCACTTGAGGATAAAATCAATGTTCTCAGAAGGGACATGGTCAGACACAAGAATAACCTGCACGGGTGTGCCTAATCAGATGTTCTACCAGGAACATGCACTGACTCATTGTGTGGAGTTCCTCTTTTCTACAATGCTATGAATCATTTTCTGGTCTGTACTGTTCTATGCTACTCCCTAACTTCGTGTTGATCTCTCCCCTCTCCCCAAGTAGTAAATGTGCAAAGATCATCACATCTTAATTTTTTGCACCACTTGAATGCATGATTGCACTGCTCCACCTCAACACACATTTACATGCAGACATTGCAAGGAGTGGCTCCATGTACTTGGGGATAAAAATATCTTCATTACTCAAACACCTCAGGGTGTTCACAGTTCAATTCCAAATTTGGGTTGAGTTAGCCAATCTCAACTAAGGTCAAGGAGCAGAAACTGGGTCTTCCCTCCTGATCATGTGTAGGTTTCAGTGCTGGCCAGGTTGGATGTGTGCAGTCAATTAGTCTATAGGTGCTTATTATCTCACTAGGCCAAGACTATGGAAGCTGTATGAATTGTGGAACCACAGCCAAATGCCGGAGTCAACACATTAAAAGGTGATGTGATGATGAGAATTAAATCAATATCATATCAAATCCCAGGGAAGCATGTGGTATAGGTAATGCTGGAGTGAGAGAAGCGTCTGATCGGAAGGAAAGTGAGTATGAAGAAGAATCACCTCCAAATGAGTGCATGAAGAAGAAGAGCCTGCACTTTGGCCCCAGGCTTTTGCAAAGGCCTGAGGAAATTGATCAAGAGGGCAGCGTGGATAGATGTTTCCACTCGTGGGAGAATCGAGGACCAGAGATCACAGCCTTAGGATAAAAGGAAGTACCCGGCACCTTTAGAAAGAGATGAGGAGTCATTTCTTTAATCAAAGAGTGGTGAATCTGTGGAATTAATTGCCACAGATGGCTGTGGAGGCCAAGTCATTGGGTATTTTAAAGCAGAGATTGATTAGTAAGGGTGCCAAAGGATATGGGGAGAAGGCAGGAGAATGAAGTAGAGAGGGAAATATAGATCATCCATGATTGCAGGGCAGAGTAGACTTGATGGGCCAAATGGCCTAATTCTGCGCCTGTAACTTATGAACATGGGTGAGATCTTAATTACTTCAAAGCACAAAGTACATGCTATAACACCAGGATAAATGCTCAAGCAAGAAAACCAATGCCAAAATTGTATCTAAATTACCTATACACACTAATGTTTGAGGGCAATAACTAACTTCATATTCAGTAATAAGCAATCTACATGATGACAAACACATAATTTAAATGTTTAACCAAGAAACCTAATCCCAATGCCACATGAAAAACTAACACACCTTTAGTTGAACTGAACAACTAAAACTAGACGTGTAGATGCCAGTATATCATTGAGGTTATCAAGTGAGGACCTCCCTTCACTAGTATTTCATTGAGTTAAGCCCATGACACCTCAGGAAGATGTAACAGAACCATCTGCCTCAATACACGGTCTTACCAACTGTGGTGCCAGCGTGCACTACTAAGCAACAAAGAAAGGAAAGATTTACTAAGTAAAATAAACTACAGATGATTGATTCAGGACTCAAACAAATGCTAAATACCCATGTCCTATCTTACATTTATCCCAATCCTCCATCAAACAATCGTATCGCTACTAATATCAACCTCATATAAAACCAAAGGAATACACTTACCATGCGTTATGCATTTCAAGCGTTGCCCTCTCCCTTGTAGAGCCCTCTATATATTACACAAGGAAACTTTCCTGGACACATTTAACAAATGCCTTTGGCATATGACATTCCTGGTCTTTGTTGGGAAGGTTAAAATTCCAGACTATGACAATCTTACAGCTGCCTGAAAATTCCCATCATGTTTGTTCTTCTAATTTCCTTTGACTATTTGGGGGCCTAAAATAAACTCTCAAACTTCCCCATTTTAATTATTTTAATTCTCAGCTTCACCCTTATAGCCTCACTGGGTGAACTACCAGTAACATCATCTGGACTGCTGTTGTGACATTCTCTTTAATCAATAAAGCAAACCTACCCCCATTAGCATGTGCCATTAGGGGTAATCCGGAGATGACTACCTCGGGAGAGGTACTGCTTTTTGCCCTTTAGCCTATATTCCCTATATTCATTTTGCAGGACTTCATCCCTTTTTCTGCCTATGTAATTTGTGCCAACAGGCACACAACTTCTGGCTGCTCCCCCTCCCCCTTGACAATGCCACGCAACCGCTCAGATACATCTTGGGCTCTGGCACCAGGGAGGCCACACACCATCTGGGAGTCTCGATTGCTGCCACAAATTCTCCTGTCTCCCCCTCGTAACTAACGAGTCACCTACCACGACAGCTCTAACTGAAGCATTTTGAAACCTCCCTTTGCTCTCCCACTGCAATTGACTTACTCAGCCAATCCAGTGCCTGCCTTTGAAAATCTGGTCCAGAATGTGTTGAACAAGTGGAACAGAAACTATGCGTGTTTCTGGACAGGGAGAGGGCTCTGAAGAGTGGTTTGTGTAGTGCTCGGTTCCCTGTGGGCACGATAGGAAATCACAGTAACCCAGAGTACATTGGGTTCACTACATCTGCATGTAACATCACCCAGTCAGCAGTCTGAACTGGGCACCTCCGGCTGGGATCCACACAATGCACCATTCGGACGCAAGGCTGGACATTGGACTCAGATCTGTCACAGATGGATACAGGATGGTCACAGCACACTGGACACTGCTTGGCCCCTCCAGCCTGTACCAACTGCATGTAGACAAGGAGAGAAACAGAGAGTCAGTGCAACACAGAGAGATCGAGGGAATGAGTCACAGAGAGATAGAGAGAAACACAAAGATAGATGAGATAGAAGAGAGATGCAGAGAGATAGAGGAGATGCATTAATATTGAGAGAGTGAGATACAATCTATGTCTCAAATATTTTTGTAAGGGAGGATGTACCAAAATTAAGAGAGAAGTGGAGAGAAACTGACAGAGATACACAGAGATTGTAGAAGAGAGGTTCAGAAAAAATGAGAAAGGAGATGGGATAGAGCAAGGCACGTTCAGATTATAAGAGTGACACTGAGAGTGAGATACAAAGAGATTGAGAGAGGAAGATGCCGAGAAAGAAGGGTGAAGACTGACAGGGAGAGACACATAGAGAGAGATCCAGAGCAACTGCAAGTGAGAATAAGAGGGATGGATGGAGATATATATTGGAACAGACAGACCGGCTAAATTAAGTACGAGTGATTTTGGCAGAGAGATTAAGTGAAAGAGAGAACCAAAGAAATATAGAAAATAGGTGCAGGAGTAGCCCATTCGGCCCTTTGAGCCAGCACCGCCATTCAATATAATCATGGCTGATCATCCAAAATCAGTACCCCGTTCCGGCTTTTACCCCATATCCCTTGATTCCCTTAGCCCAAATCTAGTTCACTATTGAAAACATCCAGTGAATTGGCCTCCACTGCCTTCTATGTCAGAGAATTCCACAGATTCACAACTCTCTGGGTGAAAAAGGTTTTCCTCATCTCAGTCCTAAATGTTCTTAAACTGTCACCCCTGGTTCTGGACTCCCCCAACGTCTGAAACATTTTTCCTGCATCTACCTTATCCAATCCTCGATGAATTTTATATGTTTATATAAGATATCCTCTCAGCCTTCTAAATTCCAGTGAATAGAAGCCCAGTCGACCTATTCTTTCATCATACATCAGTCCTGCCCTCCCGGGAATTTACCTGGTGAACCTCAATAGCAATAATGTCCTTCCTCAAACGAGGAGACCAAAACTGCACACTATACTCCAGGTGTGGTCTCACCAAGGGCCTGTACAACAGCAGTTGGACCTCCATGCTCCTAAACTCAAATCCTCTCATAATTAATTCAACAAATATCAGAAGTGGCGGCTCACCTGCAGTCCGTCTGTCTTTTCCTTTTTTTGTTTTCTTTTATCTTGTTAGATGTGTGTGTTAGTTGATTTTTAGTTGTGTGTGTGTGGGGGGTGGAGGATGTGTGAAGGAACCTCTTCCTTCAACAGGGATGCGACCTTTTCCTTGTCGTATCTCCGTCTGCGCTGAGGCCTAATATCGTGGAGCTGGCGGCCTCCAACTGGAATCAACCTTGCGGCTCCGGTGTCAGAGCCTGCGGACTTATCATCACAGAGCTGGCTAACTTCTGAGGCTGTGGTGGTGCTGTGGCTGCGACCCGACTTCAGAGGACTCGGCCGCGGGCCATGTAGACGGTAACATCGGGAGCTCGCAGGTCCCAGGTTGGTGACAGATTCTCTGGAGCTCCTGTAACAACAGCTTCGTCCGCTGGACTGGAGGGTGGCAGCTTTGTCTACCCCGGGTTGCGGAATTTGAATCGGCCCGTTCCTGGAGCTTGGAATCGACCGCGGGACTTACCATCACCCGGCGGGGGGTTCAACATCGAGAGCCTCGATCGCCTCGACGCAGCGGGAGAACAAGCAAGGAAGAGATAAGACTTTTTGCCTTCCATCACTGTGAAGAGGTGTCTGGAGATTCACTGTGATGGATGTTTGTGTTAAACTGTGTTCATTGTGTGTTTTTTGCTTTTTTTCTGTCATAACTGCAAGGTACGCAATTTCGTTCAAACTATTGTTTGAATGACAATAAAGGAAATTCAATTCAACATGCCATTGGCTTTCTTCACTGCCTGCACGCTTTCAGTGACTGATGTACAAGCACATCCAGGTCTCGTTGCACCCCCTCCCCTCCTAATCTGACACCATTCAGATAATCATCTGCCTTCATGTTCTTGCCACCAAAGTGAATACCCTCACATTTATCCACGTTATACTGCATCTGCCATGCTTCTGCCCACTCAACCAACCTATCCAAGTCACCCTGCAGCCTCATAGCATCCTCCTCGTAGTTCAAAATGCCACCCAGCTTTGTGTCATCTGCAAACTTAGAGATGTTACATTTAATTCCCTTGTCTAAATCGTTAATATATATACGTGAAGACCCCGCCAGCACGCATGCGCGACATTCTTCAAAGCAGCGGTGCGAAATCACAGATAACAGAGTTGACTAACATAGTAAGATAAGAGAACTAGCATACCAGTTGACCTTTATAATAGAGGGTTTGGGAGCGGAGGGCACGTAATCCCTCATCGTAACTCCTCATAAAATAAAGATCAAACTTCAAACTGGTAAGTTCTCATTTAATCTTACTATTTTACTTCGGAGTCATGTGAGTGACTGTGTGACGATTTCAAAGCCCTGTGATTTCATGCCCTGGAACGAATCCATGCTCACACACTGCCATAATGAGAAATGGAGGAAGTATGTTAACGTATTTCAGACATGAAACTGTGCTGAAAAACAAAAGAGTAATTATTTAACAATACCAAATAATAATACCCCTACATCGGGGAAATTATAATACAGAACTTAATATTCTGTCGGCAAACATCTCAGGCGCGGCCACGGGTTTATTATAAAACCGCTGAAAGGTTTTCTCATTTGTCCAACCCGCCGTTGCAAGGATGTGGTCCATTGGAACTTCCATCATCCTTGCCGCCGATGTGGATGCAGTCCTGGTGGAGTGAGATTTAAACACGTTAGTGTCCACCCCCGCTGCACCCAATACCACCCTTAGCCATCTTGAAATGGTTTGCATGGTGACTCTGTGATGAGGACGTTTGTGACTTATAAGCAAAGCCCTCTCCGTGCCCCTGAGACACTTGGTGACCTCCATGTAGCATAAAAGGTGGGTCACTATGCATAAACGGCTGTCTACGGGATAAGCCAGGAAATCCAACTTTCGGCCAGATGATCCAGGCCTGTCTTGTTTGAGTAACCCCTGTATAAAGAAAGTTACCTTTTTGTTGGTTATAACCATGGCGTCCATACTTAGCTTGTGTAGGGACTGGACAGATTGCACCGTCACGAGTGCCATCAGCATGACCATTTTGTAGGTCAGTTTGTCCAATGAAAGGGACGTTATTGGTACCCACCCTCGGAGCATGGTTAGTACAATGCCGATATCTGTGAATATCTAGTCCTGGGGGGGATTGGAATTAAATATTCCCCTCATTAGTTTCGACACCAAAGGGTGAGACCCCACTGTAAGGTGATCATAACCTTGTCCGAGATAATTGGATAGGGCACTTCTGGCACAGTTGATGGCACTGTAGCTCAAACCTTCATTGAAAGGAACTCCAGCACTTCCGTGATGGTAGCTGTGTCATATGTGGTGTTTGTTTTGGCACAGAACACCTCCCATTTCTTCACGTAAGTGAGGTACTGTCTCCTGGTGGACTCCCTGCACGATGCTGTGATGATATTGATTGTTCGGTCCGAGAGTCCAAAATCCAGAAGTGGCCTTTTCAAACCCTGCAAACCAATAGGTTCATCCGGTCATGGCATAGGTGACTCTCCCCTGTCACAGGGTGCACCAATAAACTCGGACATTTAGGTATTGGAATGCATGGTTCTGAGACCATGTCCAGTACCACAGGGAACCATGGTTGAGTAGGCCAGTCGGGCACAACCAGAATACCCAATGCGGAGTCTTGCTGAATTTTTTGCAAGACCCGACTGATGAGGCAGAAGGGGGGAAATGCATAGAAAAACAAATCCCCCCAGTGTAGCGAGAAGGCGTCCATCACTACTGCCTCAGGGTCTGGTTTCCATGCAACATATGTTGATATTTGGTGATTAAGTCTGGATGCAAAAAGGTCGATATCTGGTGTTCCATACTGATCTACAATATCGGCAAACACTTTGCGGTCCAACATCCATTCGGTGTTGTCATTAAACTTGCGTGACCTGGTGTCCGCCACTGTATTTAGCCAACCTGGAAGGTAAGTGGCTGATATCCAAATACTCCTTTCTAGGCACCAGTGCCAGATTGTATTGACCAATTCGTCACAGGATATCGACTTTATTCCACCCATATGATTGATATAAGCCACCACAGTGGTATTATCAATTTGTAAGCATACATGCAGATGGTGCAAGTCCGAACAGTAAGCCCGGAGTCCATGAAATCCTCCCAGCATTTCTAGATAGTTAATTCCTAGTGCTGGTAGTAGGGTTAATTCATGTGCATTCCATCTACCACCGCAACTGGAGGTGGTATTAGTTGCTCCCCAACCTTGTGCGCTGGCATCAGTTTGTAGTATAACCGAGGGATTTGCGATTGTGATGGGGTTAGAGCAATGTCAAGCATTGTCTAACAACCATTGTAATTCCAATTTTGCTTTCCCTGGTAATTGCATTGGCCTGTCAAAATGGCCCGCATGGTGCTTGAGTGCTGCAATTTTTGCCCTTTGTAGGTTTTGGTAATGCACTGGCCCAAATTTTGTGGCTGGGAAAGCAGCCACAAGCTTCCCAATCACCCTGGCTACTTGCCGAATAGACGGTTTCCTGATGCCAGTAAGGCTGTTGCATGCTTCTATCAAGTCTGACGCTTTGTTCGGTGACAATGTGACAGACATATGAACAGAGTCAATTGTGAATCCCAAATAGTCCATAGTGGTAGAAGGCATCAATTTTGATTTATCTGGATGGGTGATAAACCCCAGCTTTTTAAATAAGTGCTCAGTGGCTGAGACAGCCAATTTGGCCAACTCCAAGGTTTTCCCCATGATTACAATGTCATCGAGGTATGCCATAACAATATGTTTTTGTTTTCTGAGACACGCTAAAGCTGGTTTTAATAATTTGGTAAACAGTCTGGGTGCTGATCATAATCCATTAGGCAGCGCTTTATACTACCAGACCTGCCCCATCCAGACAAATTTCAAATATCTGCGATGATCCTTGTCTATTGGTACTGAATAGTATGCAACCTTTAGGTCGATGCAAGCCATGAAGTACCTCTTGGAAACTAGTTGTTTGGCAGTGATAAAGGTTTCCATTTTGAAGTGGGCATACTGCACGAAAGTATTTCGTTCTGTCAAATCAATAATGATGCGGCATCCGCCGTCTTTTTTATTCTTAGTGAAAATGTTCGATACAAACTCATGAGACTCTCTTTTGGTTTTCTCAATTACCCCTTTTGAATGTGGTTTTAAGAGTTCAGCATGACCTTCTGTCTTTTCTTTCTGTGAAAGTACAAACTTTCGACTAGGTGTATGCTGAACAGGGGAAGGGAGTTTGTGAACAAATTCAATTTTATATCCCTGAATACTTTGCAGTATGAAAGGATCAGAGGTTAAAGTGCTCCATGCATCCCGACACAAGTGCAACCGTCCTCCAACCCGTGAGGAGTATAAACATGCGATGTTCCTGAGGCAACCAGACCCACCTACCTCCATGGTTACCGGCGGTGCTGTGTTGGTTGCCTCTGTCCTTGTTTCTTGGGATGTGGAGGCGCTGTGGTGTGGGAGTGGCGCATCTTCCAAGAAGGCCGTGCTGGGCCATGGTCTAAAAAAGACCGTTGAGCAGGTTGAACGGCCTTCGAGCTTTCACCAGCAGGTGGTCTATCGCTGTTGTAGCGTTGTCTGCTGGTGGATGCATAGGGGTGCTGTCGCCGCTGGTATGAGGACTTGGTGGCAGCCGGCATTTTAATCATGCCTATTGCCTTTGCCTCTTCATCGAGGTCTTTGACCTGTTTAGGCAAGTTGTCCCTGAATAGTAATGTTGCCGGCTGTGCAGTGCTGGGTCTGCACAACCCCGCGAACTTGGGGTTCAGTGCAGGCCGGATGACACTCTTCCTGTAACTGTTTATCTCATACTGAGTGTTACATAGGAGAGCTAGCGCGTCCTGTAGCTCCTCCGGTTTTTCCATTCCGTCCACTGACCTGGCAAAGGCCGTAATTCCAGCAGCCAGTAGTTTAAGGATCTTCTGGAGTTTCACATCCTAGCTCCTGATGCCAGGGCTCATGTTACCCCAAATGGGGTTGTTAACAGCAGGCACGTTGAGGGAGACACAATTCTCTGGAGCTAAGTATTTGACTGCACTGTCATTAATGGCTTGTTCTTGAAGTTGGTTAGTTGCCATGTAGGTGATACTGGCTGCCAACTTTGGAGGTAATGGCAGCTCTTTTTGGGTAGGCATCGCAAATTTCGTGACCATTCCCAATAGCTCCTCTTCTGGCACCCCTAGCATAGGTGTATCTTTAGCCATGCTCCCTTCTTCAGAGTCAGCCCAGTTCTGACTCCTTATGCTCCCCTGCAAGAAGGGTGAGACATTTGGCAGTCCTGTAAAGGATGCTGCCGTGGGCCTGCGAGGAGACCCACTGTGACCATACCCCTGCTGCAGCAGGTCACGTTGGAGCAACTGCTCCACCATCCGCTCCATGTGGGATAGTCGATCGCCGTCGCTTCCCGCGGGCGGGGTGTCCTCCGGTCCGGACTCAGCTGAGTCAGCGAACCTGTCCAACTTCCGGGTGGTTTTGCCGCCAGTCCGAGGAGCACCTGTGGGCTATAGCTACGTGAAGTCGGGGGCTGCAGTTTGTATCAGCAGCTCTGGAGAACTCGACCGCTGCTGGCTGCCTCCTTCGCGGTCCTCAGCAGCAATTTTGGCAGCAGCTCTTTTGGACTTTGTCCTGGACTTCATGTTGGTGCGCTCTGTAATACAACACCACAGAGCCGACAACAACCTCAGGAATGGTAAGTACTTACCTGCGGGCCGTTTTTAAACATACGCTGGAGGAGCGGTGCTCCTCCTGCCTGTCGCTTCGCAATGCGTTCGACGATATGTCGCGCATGCGTGCTGCGGGGTCTTCACGTAGTCACTCACGTGACTCCAAAGTAAAATCTCTTGTGTGGGAAATGTTCAAAGGCTTTTTCAAAGTCCAGATACACCAACCACATCCACTGGCTCTCCCTTATACATTCAACTTGTTAAATCCTCAAAAATGTCAAAAGATTAGTCAAGCATGATATCCCCTTCATAAATCCATGATGACTTTGAACGATCCAGTCACTGCTTTCCATATGCGCTGTTAGAACATCTTTAATAATCTACTCGAGCTCTTCCCCACTACCGATGTAAGGCTAACTGGTCTATAATTCCCCCTTTTCTCGCTCCCTCCATTCTGAAAAAGTGGAGTTACATTTGCTACCCCCCAGTCCACAGGAACTGATCCAGAGTCATGAGAACATTGGAAAATGATCACCAATGCATCCACGATTTATTGGGTCACCTCCTTGAGTACTCTTGGATCCAGACCATCAGGCCCTGGGAATTTATCTGCCTTCAGTCCCAAGAATTGACCTAACACCATTTTCTGACTAATTTGAATTCTGGGAGAGAGAGAGAGAGGGAAAAAAAGAGAGAGAGGGAGAGAGAGAGAGAGAGCGAGAGGGAGAGACTGTGACTTTCTGAGCTCCGGCAGCTGAGAAGTTTGGAAGCAACCGGGAGCAGCTTCCAGTCGAAGGAAGAGGGACAAAGCAAGTGAGATTTCACAGACTGACTTAACGTTGGCCGTGGCTGGCGGATTACCCAGGGTGCCTGGAGATCGAGGGTAGGTAAGACTTCAATGTCTTTGACATTCCTAGCACCGATTCTCTGCCCCAATGTTGTTTTGCACAGTGCAGCTGCCTGGGCTTAATGTGAAGAAGGTACTTTTCGCTTCCGGCAGTTTCTGGAAATTTCGGAAGGGCTTTAAGGAGCCTCCCAAAAGCTGCTCTCGGCTGTGGAGTTGAGCGTGCGGACTTTCCTTACATCGGTTGGAGGAAACTGCTTCTGCTGCTTATCTGGACTGTGACTGTCTCTGAGATCGCCTTTGACCTGAGTTGCTGGTGTTCCTGGAGCTGGTTTGTGCCACTGTCAAGATGGCGGGGGCTCAGCCTTGGGCTTGGAGTTATGCAGCTATGGCTTCGGCAGCGGTTTCGGGGACATTTGAGGATGAACCTTATGTTGATTTGGATGGCGATATATATGGGATCTCGGTCCAAACCGGGTTCCTGTGGAGCAGGGGTGTAATTGCAAAGGGCTTGCATCATCTTTTTAAGAGGGATGTTATTGCATCTTTTGAGATTGCAGGAGGGAAGGTTGGGTTGATATTAAAGTTCGGGAGGATGTGGCCCTAGCATTGTGGAGGGGCCTCACAGTGGAGGGGGTCTTTATACTGGTGGAACCATGGGTGTCCACTGTGAAACCATTTCTCCTGCGGAATTGTCCCACGTTTTTCCGGGATGTAAAAATTCTTCCACACTTGGGAAAGATTGGGGAGGTGCGGTCTAAGCTTACCAGGCTTATGCACCCCTGGAATGACCCGTATGAAAAACGGGTCTTGAGTTTCAATGGGCGGGTTTTTATGAAGGTGGAAGAGGGGTTGGGCACTGACAGGAGCTTTGTTGTGGACCATTAGGGGTGTTCCCAACCGCTTGTATTGGAGTTGGGGAGAGGCTCGGGGTCATGTGTGCAGAGAGTTTGGACATCTCCGCAGGGATTGTACCAATCGCCGGGCCACTACTAGAAATTCTAACGCAGTGGCCCAGGATTGCATTGCTGGCCCGTCCGGGGTGGCCTGTTATGCCTCGGTGACCCAGGGCGGTACTGGTGACACGGCTGGGACTGTTAGCTCCGCCTCGGTAACCCATTTGGGACTGTCAGCTCTGCCTTGGCGACCCAGGGCCGTGATGGCCCCCGCCCCCTACATCCTGAACCTGTGGTGGTTGATGGCGAGGCACAGGGGAAATGCGAAAGGGGGAGTGGGGGGGTTGGGTGGTGCAGAAGAAGAGGTCTAAGAAGAAGAATAAGCTCCTCCAAGCGAGTCAAATGCAAGTGGATGGGCCCTTGCCTAGACCTGAGCCCACCCAAGGGGTGCCTGTTGGCCCCAGTGAGGTCCAGGACCTGGTGTGGTTCAGCAAAGAGCGGAGGTGGTTCAGAAGGGGGCAGGGAAGGTACTCTTACTCACGTGGGGGTGGAAAAGAGGCAGCGGGTGGTGTGGAGGCGGAGGACGTTCCCTTTATGGAGGTCACCGTACCGCCGCATGCCAGCGAGACTAAAGGAAGGTGTGGGCCTGGAGAGGGAGAGCAAGGTTGTGGGCCCAACACCTACTTCAACACCTTCCACCCCTGATGAGGATGGTGGCCACAAACTGGTGTCTTCTGGGCCGGAGGTTGGGCCTCTGTTTCAGGGACCTCCGTGGGTGTTACCAGACCAGTTACTGGGGTTGACTCCCCTGGAATTGGGTCCTCTGGGCCGGTGGTTGTCCCCTCGTCTCAGGGGCCTTCTGAGGGAGTTATCTCACCGGGTATTTAGGATAGCTCCCCTGGGAGTGTGTCTTCTGGGTCGGAGGAGCTCCCCTCATTTCAGAGGCCTTCCGAGGGTGTTGGCATGCCAGTTGTTGGGGTTGGTTCCCCTGGAAATGTGTCCCCTGGGATGGGGGATGAGCAGAGTCGGCCCGAAGGGGGAGACATCTGGTACCAATGTCCCAGTCTGTGCTCCTTATTAGAGCCAATGGAGGTGCTGTGCGATGTGCTGCCTCACAGGCTGAGGTATTAGGGGAGATTCCCAAAGCACCAGCTCTTTCAGTGGGTCTTGGTGAGGTTACTCCCCTGGTGGTGGAGGGTGGAGACTCTCTAGGTGGTGCCAGTGGAGCGGATACTCTGGGTGCTGTGGGGGTCGCGGCTGTTTCGGCTTGTGTCCCTCTTTCGGATTCTGGGGGTGACTGCGCACCACGGTCCCTGGGGGTGTCTCTTGTTTTTTCTTCCCCAGGCCCAGACGTGGGGGGTGGTGGAAGAGTGCAAGAGCCTGGCCTTTCACCGGACAGAGGTAGCGGGACCCTCCCTCGGCATTGATCCTGGGGGTGGTGTCATGCCGGAGGAGGGGGAGAGCGATGGGGCCGGCTTGTGCAATGGGTGAGTGAGCTTTCAAGACACAGCCCCGTAGTCCTTCGAACTCTGACAATGACCTTGAGCGCAGTACAGGGGAGGATGCTGCTCCAGGTGTGAGTGGGTTGGCAGAGCGCCTGGACTCCAGGGCTGTGTCTTGAACAGTCATTATCTGTGAGTTACGAGACTTTCTAAAAACAAACAGGAGTGCTAAGACTAGAATTGAAGCAGCTCGGAGATGGTGGACAGATCTGCAGGGATTTATTAAGGCTCTTAATATTATCCTTGTCAGCAAAGACAGTGACCTTCCTGAGTCTGAGAAGCGTCACTTTGGGGGCTTTTTTAAGTTCCTCAGAGAGAAAGTAGCTGAGCCCACGAGAAGTGTGAGCAACACAATCTAGTGTGTTTGCACATTCGTGGTTGCCACTTTAAATTTAAATGGTAGTAGAGCCAGCTTTCATAGATTTCATCATCTGCCAGTCCTCAGAGAGGGGAAATATGCAGTGAGTATTCTGCAAGAGATGCATGCTGTTGTCGTGACGAACCCTCCTGGCGACTGGAGTGGGAAGGGGGAGTCTACATGAGCCACCTCAGCACGAATTCAGTGGGGTGGCTTATCTGTTGGCCCTGACTTTACAGCCAGAGATCTTGATGGTGCAGGAAGTTGTGCCAGGACGTTTGCTCCATCTGGTCGTGAGCCTGGATGACATGCTGCTGCATTTCATTAACATGTACGCCCCCAGTAACGGCACGATGCAGGCCGGCCTACTTCAGGAGGTGACTGCTCTGTTGAGCACTATTGAGAGCGGAGAGTGTGTCTTCTTTGGGGGAGATTTCAATTGCACACCTGAGGTGCGAGATCATTCTGGAACTCAGTGTACCCCTGCTGTAGCGAAGAAGCTGAGAGGTTTGATTGATTCCTTTCAGCTAGTTGATGCGTGGCGGAACCTCCACCCTGATTCCAATGCTTTTTCGCAGAGGTCTGAGGGGGGTGGTTCCCGCATTGATCGCATGTACATCTCCGGTGCGTATGTCTCTCATGCCTCAGTGGCCTCAATGCAACTGCTGCCTTGCTCGGACCACTGTCTGGTGCGTGTGGACTTTAATCCAGCGCGCAAATGGGCTTGGTCTGCGTACTGGCATTTTAATAACCGGCTCCTGGAGGATCGGTGTTTCCGGGAGTCAATCAGTCAGTTTTGGGTGAAGTAGAGAGAGAGGCAGAGGAGCTTCTCATCCCTTAGGCAGTGGTGGGATGTGGGGAAAGCTCACATCAGTCTCTTTTGTAAGGAATACACGTGGGGGTCGACCGGAAGGCGAGACTCAGCGGTCGAGAGGCTTGAGAGGGAGCTACTAGACGCAGAGTCTCGCCTGGGTCGGATTGGTGAAGACTCCTCTGTATGGGGAGAGTCTTCAGGAGAAGAAGGAAGCCTTGAGGAGCTTGAGCGGACTTGAGGCACTTGAGTGAGGCCGCGGGTCCAGATGTTGCATGATCTGGACCATGATTCACCTTTCTTTTTCTCTCTCATTAAAAGGCAGGGAGCCCGCAAACAGCTCGTGGAGCTGCTCGCGGATGATGGCTCCTCTGTCGCTGATCCAGAGAGGATCAGTGCTTTAGTCCGGTCCTTTTATGGGTCCCTGTTCTCCGCAGATGGATTCAGCGGAGAGGATCAGCAAGATCTGTGGGAGGGTCTACCGATTGTAGATAGGGAGGTGTCCGAACTTCTTGATGATCCATTATCATTGGAGAAGTTGACTCGTGCCCTGCACCAGCTCAGGAGGGGCAAGCCTGGATGGGTTGACGGTAGAATTTGTTCAAGCCTTCTGGGACATCCTGGGGGCTGATTACATGAAGGTTCTGGGGTAGAGTCTGGCGACCAGGGAGATGCCCCTCTCGTGGCATAGGGCAGTCGTTGTCTTGCTGCCCAAGAAAGGTGAACTCCGCATGTTGAGGAACAGGCGCCCGGTCTCTCTCCTCTGTACAGAGTACAAAGTTTTTCCACGGGCGATGCCAAATTGCCTGGGCTCTGTGCTGTCTCAACTGACCAGCCCTATACTGGCCAGTCCATTCAGGATAACATCAACCTGGTTAGGGACCTGATTCATCTATCTCAGGGTAGTGGTCAGTCAGCTGCTTTTCTGTCTCTTGATCAGGAGAAGGCTTTTGACAGGGTAGAGCATGACTACCTCTTCAGGACATTGCAAGCGTTTGGGTTTGGACCGCATTTTGTTGGCAGGGTCCAGCTTTCGTACGCTGCAGTGGAGTGTCTTGTGAAGGTTAATGGTGTGTTGTTGGCTCCCATTCATTTTGGGAGGGGGGATCGTCAGGGGTGCCCCATGTCTGGCCAGTTGTACTCGGTCTGTGTGGAACCGTTCCTGTGTCTTCTTCGGAGGCGGTTGACAGGCCTGGCCCTACCTGGCCCGCGGTTGGAGGTGGTTCTTTCGGCTTATGCCGATGATATACTCCTTACGTTCCTTACGTTCACTGACCCTGGTGACCTGTGGAGGATGCGTGACTGCCAAAAGATTTTCTTGGCTGCATCATCTGCCAGGATTAACTGGAGTAAGTGTTCTAGGCTTTTAGTGGGTCAGTGGCAGGTAGACTCCCTGCTGGAGGAGATGACATTGTATGCGTGGAGCACCACACACCTCCTCTATCTGGTGTACCTGATTCCACTGAGGATGCTTGGCAGCGAGCTGGCTGGAGCTGGAGATGAAATCCGTCGCCCGGCTGGGACGCTGGTCAGGCCAGCTTCTTCTTTCTTTTCAGGGGAGGGTGCTGGTCATAAACCAGCTGGTGGCCTCCATGTTATGGTAGCGACTGGCTACTCTGGTCCCGCCCTCTATGTTTGTAACTGCTTTACAGAAGAAGCTGGTGGATTTATTTTGGGGAATTAGGAAGCACTGGGTTTCTGCAGAGTCTCTCGTTAGAAGAAGGCAGCCAGTCCTTGGTATGCGTGTGTAACCAGGTGGCGGCTCTCCGTCTCAGGACTCTGCGGAGGTATATGTATGCGGAGAACCCCCCCAGATGGCACGCTCTGGCCACGTATTTTTACCGTCGGGGTCGTTGCCTAAGGGGGGTTTCGTGGCTCCTGGTGGCGGGCATCAGTCGACCCGCCTTACGGGGTTTGCCTAGTTTCTATCGTGATGTGCTGAGAGTGAGGAATTTGGCTGTTTTCAGCCAGGGTGTTGCCTCACAGGGGAGGGGGATGTTGAAGTCAAGTCAAGTCAAGTTTATTCGTCACATACACATACGGGTTGTGCAGTGAAATGAAAAGTGGCAGTGCCTACGGACTTTGTGCAAAAAACAAACAAACAACCAACATACTACAAACAGAATCACATGTTCTTTTCCTTAATAAAATATTGTGGGCGGTATTGTGGTACAGTAACTGTAGTAGAGTTAGTCCCTGGTGAGATAGGAGTTTACAGTCTGAATGGCCTCTGGGATGAAACCCCTTCTCATCCTCTCCGTTCTCACAGCATGGCAATGGAGGCATTTGCCTGACCGTAGCAGCTGGAACAGTCCATTGCAAGGGTGGAAGGGGTCTCCCATTGTCTTATTGGCTCTGGAGTTGCACCTCCTGATGTATAGTTCCTGCAGAGGGGCGAGAGAAGTCCCCATAGTGCGATCAGCCGAACGCACTACTGTCTGCAGAGCCTTCTTGTCCTGGGCAGAGCAATTCCCAAACCAGATTGTAATGTTTCCGGACAAGATGCTTTCCACAGCCGCAGAATAGAAGCACTGGAGGATCCTCAGAGACACTCTGAATTTCCTCAATTGCCTGAGGTGGTAAAGGCGCTGCCTTGCCTTACTCACAAGTGCTGCAGCGTGCGATGTCCATGTCAGATCCTCAGAGATGTGGGCTCCCAGGTATTTAAAACAGCTCACCCTATCCACAGTATCCCCATTTATCCTCAATGGTGTGTACGTCCTCGGATGATGTGCCCTCCTAAAGTCCACGATCAGCTCCTTTGTTTTTTTGATGTTCAAGAGGAGGCTGTTGTCCTGACACCAGAGTGCCAGATCAGCTACCTCCTCTCGGTAGGCCTTCACATCGTTGTCTGAGATCAGGCCCACCACCACGGTGTCATCAGCAAACTTGATTATCGAGTTGGAGCTGAACCTAGCCACACAGTCATGTGTGTACAGGGAGTACAACAGGGGGCTGAGGACGCAACCCTGGGGGGATCCTGTGCTCAGGGTGAGGGACTTCCATGTATTCCCTCCCATCTTGACTACCTGGGGCCTGGTGGTGAGAAAGTCCAGGACCCAGGCACACAGTGGGGTGTTGAGCCCTAATTCCAGCAGCTTCTCGGCCAGTCTGGTGGGGACTATCGTGTTGAAGGCTGAACTGAAGTCTATGAACAGCATCCTCACGTAGCCCCCCTTCTGGCTGTCAAGATGGGAGAGAGCGGTATGCAAAACCTGGGAGACAACATCGTCCATGGATCTGTTCAGATGGTATGCAAATTGTAACGGGTCCATGTTGTGAGGGAGGAAGGCGCAGATGTGTTTCTTCACCAGCCTCTCAAAGCATTTCATGACTACCGAGGCGAGGGCCACCGGACGGTAGTCATTCAGACAGGCTGGGGAGGCATTCTTTGGTACAGGTACAATGGTGGATCTTTTGAAGCAGGCAGGGACTACGGACTTGTCCAGGGAGAGGTTGAATATTGTAGTGAGCACCAGAGCTAGCTGCGTAGCACAGGACTTAAGTACTCGTCCCGAGATGCCATCGGGTCCTGCAGCTTTCCTCGTGTTCACCCGTGTCAGAGCCCTCCTCACATTGTGCTCGGACAGCGAGAATGTGTGCTCATTCCTCCCATCAGCTTCGTTAGCCAGCCCGCTGGTGGCAGATCTGGGGTGGTGTTGCCCATCTCGAACCGTGCGTAAAAAGAGTTCAGGTCATCAGCTGGGGAGGTGCCGGCACTTGCGGATGAGGGTGGGGTGCTCCGGTAGTTGGTTATAGTCCGTAGCCCCTGCCACAGGCGTCTGGTGTCCTGCTGCTCCATCTGTGACTCCATCTTGTCCCTGTACCTCCTTTTTGCATCCTTCACCGCCCTTCGCAGTCGGTAGGACTTTACCTTGTAGAAGTCCATGTTTCCTGATGCCAGGCCAGTTGTAGGCAGCGGTGCAAGCACGAACAGACCTGTCTACTCAGGCTTTTTGATTCGGAAAGATGCTAACCCTTACCGTGGGGATGATGTTGTCAGTTATTGTTGCAATGAAGTCCGTGACTGCTTCCGCAAACTCACTGACATCGCTGGAATTTGCTTGGAACATATTCCAGTCGACATCGCTCAGTGCATCTTGCAGCATGGCCTCTGACTGGTCGGACCACCGCTTTACGTCCCTCGTCTCTACCGCTTCCCGAACTATCCTCTGTTTATACTCCGGCAGCAGGAAAATGGCAGCGTGGTCAGATTTTCCTAGGGGAGGGAGTGAAATGGCCTTGTAGCCCTACCAGAATGGCGTATAACAGTGGTCCAATGTCCTTTCCCCCCTGGTGGCACACGTGATGTGTTGGTAGAATTTCGGCATGACCTTCTTGAGTTTTGATTTATTAAAATCTCCAGTCACCACCATAGCCACATCCGGGTTCTTGTTGTGGTGTCGACATAGCACATGGTGTAGGGCCGATAGTGCCACGTCGGTGTCCGCATGCGGTGGAATGTAGACGGCTGTGATGATCACAGAGCCGAACTCCCGGGGAAGGTAGAATGGGCGGCATGAGATCGTCAGGTGCTCCAGGTACGGCGAGCAGGAACGGGAAAGCATCTTGATATTTCCAGGGTTGCACCAGTTATTATTGGTCATGAAGCAGACTCCTCCACCCTTGGATTTCCCAGATGCTTCTGTTCTGTCAGCACGATGGACAGTGAAGGACTCGGTTGGGCAGATTACCTGATCCGGAATCAGTGAGGTCAGCCATGTTTCAGTCAATCAGTGATGTCAGCCTTGTTTCAGTCTTCAGTCCATGTTGCGGCTGTGGGAGTGGCCGGTCCTCACCCCATCATGGTGGGTGTCGAGGGCAGGCATGTGCTTAGAGTGGTTCTGACTGAGCTTACCCTCGCTCCTTCGGATTTTCTCATTGGGACTAGGCTCTGGGATATTTCTCGGGCGCGGGCTCCACACACGCTGAGCCGCCTTTCCGAGATGCCCAGCGTGCCGTTCCATGATGCAAAGAGATGCATGCTGTACAGAATGCTCCTGCACATTGTGCACCTCCTTGCCTTTGTCTTCCGTCCTGACACACCTTGGTGGTCTGTCTTCCCACCTGAAGGCAGGGCAATCCCCAGTGGGGGTCTCTCTACAAGGGTCGTCCCCCTTTACATTAGGGACCTGGGGTGGAGAGTGTTGCACAGAGCAATGGCGTGTAATAAACTTTTGAAACGGTTCACGGGCTCGTCGGCCGCCTCCATTTTCTGCAGTTCCACGCGTATACGGAGTGCGAGAGGTTACTGCCCCTGTACCAATATCTGAAGGGGTTGTTCCTCAAGTTCTGGT
The DNA here is from genome assembly GCA_963514005.1 of Raja brachyura. Next base: position 19,528,529 of record OY740804.1, on the reverse strand, counting down.
TGCATTTTAGTCCCACGATTCTAGTGTTTGGACACAAGGCAGGGAATGGGGAGAGCTGATCGGGGGGGGGGGGGGGGGGGGGGGGGGCTGGTGGGGGATGGGACCTCCCTGTCAGTTTGCTCCTGGACCTGGCCAAGATGGCCATTCGCGGGTCCAGGCAGCGGGCAGTCGATGATCTTGCGAGAGTTGGCTGCCTGCCTCTCTTCCGGGCCTACGTCTGTGCGCGCTTGTCCTTGGAGAGGGAACACGCGGTGTCCACGGGGACTCTGGAGGCCTTCCCTGGGCGCTGGTCACTGCGTGGAGTTGAGAGTATTGTAAATAATGAATGCAACATTGTACTATAATGATTACTTGATGTATTGTAACCTCTCATTGTGGTTTTGATGTGATGTATTATGCGTTTGTGCTGAATACAGTTTTTGAAAAAAAAAGAGACTGGAAGAAAAAAAGAAACAGGGAGAGAGAGAATAGGACTGTGTGTGGATGTGTGTATGGAGAGATACATGCAACGATGTAGAGAGAGTCACATATGTAGAGAGTTACAAAAATAGGGTCCATGAGACTGAGAGAGCAACTGATGTATATAGACTGAGATAGAGATTCTAATTAAAACAAAATGAGAAAGCAAACACGTCAGAATGTTGGTACGGAAGAGGTCAGTGCAACGTGTTTCTGCTCTGTATGTATCCTCTGTCACATGCTGAACATGCTGCCTATTACCCTATCACAGGCGGGTCTGAGGAGGAGTCAGTTCCTGATCTTTTCACTCTTATTATAAATCTCGCAGCGCTGAAACATCACTTCAAGATGTTTTCTTTGAGGAGGATGCCCTCCCTGCTCTGTGCATCACTCATTGCTGTCTGTGTAGGTAAGTACAGATATTAATGATCAACTCTGGTTATCGATGAGTGTGAGGCTTGTGCAGGTTTTCAGTGCATATAAAGGCCATTCAACCCATTGTGGTCATTTCCTGGCTTTATGCTAGCCCAAATGCTGGCACACTGTCATAAAGGTAGGACACTCTGGTCTCTCATTCCATCCCTCTCTCTGTCATGCACAGCCCCTCTTCCATTCTGCTGATGTTATCTTTCTTTATCTCTCTCTCTATCCAAACACTCCTTCTCTCACTGTCCCTATTTCTGTGCCTATTTCTCCAGCTCTGTCACTTTCTGCTGGTTCCTGACATCTCTAGCAACCTCTCTCTGTGGTTATCATCGTATTGCCATTTGTGTCTCGCTATCTCTCTCTCTCTCCCTCCCCCCCTCCCTCCCTCCACCATTCACCTACTCTCGCTTTACATCCGCAGTCCAGCTCTATTTTGCGCTTCACATACTTCTTGTTCAGCAAAGTGTTCTGAGGCTCAACCACTTCCTGCCACCATTTGATGCACCGTTTGACCAAACACCCTCCCTATCAGAACCAGCTCATTGCACTCTGGCAGCAGCTATAGGGCTCTGGGCATTCAGACTATAAGCTCTGATGGATAAGTAATGAACTCCAACTCCAAGTGAACTGTCTAATTACAGAATGGCACAGCACAGCAGAGACAGTTCCTCTCACACACGCAAACAGAGGAGGAGGAGGGGAAAGATGAAGAGAGAGAGAGAGAGATGGGTCAATTTGCAGAAGTTCAAAAACTGTGTGTCATTGACAATGAGGAGAAAGAAGAACCGAGGAGGAGAAATCTGGTCAGCTGGGCAGGGAACTGAGGTTTACTCCAGAGAGGTGTGGGGTTAAATGTTTGTACAGGCAAAACAAGGTTGGAAATACACAATGAATGAACAGCTTTTTCACCAGCAACTGGTTGGTGTTTGGAATTGCGAGGTGTTAAGCCAGGTAGTTTTGTAGCACTGGGCTGAAGGGCCTTATTTAAGATTCATGGGATCCATAGTGACTTGGACATTCAGATTCAGAACTGGCTCACTCATAGAAGGTAGAAGGTTGAGGGGGAAGAGTGTTATTCTGGCTGGAAGTCTGTGACCAATGGAGTTCCAAAAGGATCTGTGTTGGGTGTTTAATATTATATATATTTATATTAGTGGAGTTGCAGAAAATGAGGACGGTGTTAAAGATTATAGCAGAATATAGATCAACTACAGAAATGAGCAGAGAAATGGCAGGTGGCTTGATCTAATTAAGCAAGGGTGAGGTGGAACATTTAGGGAGGACCAATGTAAGGGAAAAGTATATTGTTAATTGCAAGACCCTTAACAGCATTGATATACTGCGGGATCTTGGGGCCCACATACACAACTCCCTGAAAGTGGCAACACAAGTAGATCAAGTGTAAAGAAGATCTATGGTCATAAGGTCAGAAATTATAGTAGAATTAGGCCATTCGGCCCATCAAGTCTATTCTGCCATTCAATCATGGCTGATCTATCTCTCCCTCCTAACCCCATTCTCCTGCCTTTTCCCCATAACCTCTGACACCTCTGGTATGGAGATATAAGGAACTGCAAATTCTGGTTTACTAAAAAAAGAACCAAAGATATAAAGTGCTGGAGTAACTGCTGTGGGCAGCATCTCTGGATAACATGGATAGGTGAGATTTTGGCTTGGAACCCTTCCTCCAGACTGATTATGCTGGGAAGCGGGGATAATGTGGAAAAGAACAGCGGCCAGGATAGAACCATTAGGTTCATACCATTAGGTTGTGAGCTACACGGATGGAATTTAAGGTGCTATCCTCCAGCCTGCATGTGGCCTCATTTTGACAATGGAGGAGGTCCAGGACAGAAAGGCCCATGGGATTTAAAAATGGTTAGCAGCCAAGAGATGCAGCAGGCCTTGGCAGACCGGGCGCTAGTGCTCGGTAAAATGGTTGCCGAATCTATGCTGCATCCTGTTGATGTAACGGAAGCTACATGGAACACCAGATGCAGTGGATGAGGTTAGACAAAGTGCAGGTGAACCTGTGTCCAATCAATTAAGGCAAATATTCCGTATACCTTCACCACCATATCCACCAGTAGAGATCATTTCATTCCAAAAAGGAAGAAAGATTCTAAGGGGAGTAGGAGGAAACCGTGGCTGACAAGAGAAGTTAGGGAAAGAATAAAACTAAAAGAAAAGATGTATAACACAGCAAAGAGTAGCCGGAAGCCAGAGGATTGGGAAACTTTCATAGGACAACAGAAGGAAACAAAACAGGCAATACGGGCTGAAAAGATGAAGTACGAGGGGAAGCTGGCCAGGAATATAAAGGACAGTAAAAGCTTATTTAGATATGTTAAGGGAAAAAGAGTAGCAAAGTCAAATGTGGGTCCCTTGAAGGCAGACACGGGTGAAATTATTATGTGCAACAAGGAAATGGCAGAAGAGTTGAATAGATACTTCAGATCTGTCTTCACTAAGGAGGACACAAACAATCTCCCAGATGTCCTGGAGGACGTGGATCTAAGGGGGTAGAGGAACTGAAATACATTTTCATTAGGCGAGAAATAGTATAGGGTAGGCTAATGGGACTGAAGGATGATAAATCCTCTGGACCTGATGGTCTGCATCCCAGGGTCCTCAGGGAGGTGGCTCTAGAAATAGTGGATTCATTGGTGATCATTTTCCAATGTTCAATAGATTCAGGATCAGTTGCTGTGGATTGGAGGATAGCTAATACTATCCCACTTTTCAAGAAAGGAGCGAGAGAGAAAACGGGGAATTACAGACCAATTAGCCTGACTTCGGTGGTGGGAATTATTAAAGAGGTAATAATGGAGCATTTGGATAGCAGTAAAAGGATTAGTCTAAGTCAATATGGATTTATGAAAGGGAAATCATGCTTGATTAATCTGGAATTTTTTGACGATGTGACAAGTAAAATGAATGAAGGGGTGCTAGTGGATGTAGTGTATCTAGACTTTCAGAAAGCCTTTGATAAGGTCCCGCACGGGAGACTGGTGACTAAAATTAGAGCACATGGTATTGGGGGTAGGGTGTTGACATGGATAGAAAATTTGTTGGCAGACCGGAAGCAAAGAGTAGGAGTGAACGGGTCCTTTTCAGAATGGCGGGCAGTGGCGAGTGGAGTGCCGCAAGGCTCGGTGTTGGGGCCACAACTGTTTACCATATATATTAATGATTTGGAAGAAGGAATTAGGAGCAACACTAGCAAGTTTGCAGATGACACAAAGCTGGGTGGCAGTGTGAACTGTGAAGAGGATGTTCGGAGGTTGCAGGGGGACCTGGACAGGTTGAGTGAGTGCGTAGAAGCGTGGCAGATGCAGTATAATATAGATAAATGTGAGGTTATTCACTTTGGTGGCAAAAACAAGGTGGCAGATTATTATCTCAATGGGGTTAGGTTAGGTAAGGGGGAGGTACAGCGAGACCTGGGTGTCCTTGTACACCGGTCACTGAAAGTTGGCGTGCAGGTACAGCAGGCAGTGAAGAAAGCTAATGGAATGTTGGCCTTCATAACACGAGGATTTCAGTATAGGAGTAAAGAAGTTCTTCTGCAATTGTATAGGGCTCTGGTGAGATCACATCTGGAGTATCGTGTACAGTTTTGGTCCCCTAATTTGAGGAAGGACATCCTTGTGATTGGGGCAGTGCAGCGTCGGTTCACAAGATTGATCCCTGGGATGGCGGGACTGTCATATGAGGAAACATTGAAAACACTAGGTTTGTATTCCCTGGAGTTTAGAAGGACGCTGGGGGATCTAATAGAAACATATAAAATTGTAAAAGGACTGGACAAGCTAGATGCAGGAAAAATGCTCCCAATGTTGGGTGAGTCCAGAACCAGGGGCCACAGTCTTAGAATAAAGGGGAGGTCATTTAAGACTGAGGTGAGAACAAACTTTTTTACCCTGAGATTTGTGAATTTATGGAAGTCCCTGCCACAGAGGGTAGTGGAGGCCAAATCACTGGATGCATTTACGAGAGAGTTGGATAGAGCTCTAGAGGCTAGTGGAGTCAAGGGATATGGAGAGAAGGCAGGCACGGGTTATTGATAGCGGACGATCAGCCATAATCACAATGAATGGGGGTGCTGGCTCAAAGGGCCGAATGGCCTCCTCCTGCACCTATTTTCTATGTTTCTACTAGTATATCAAGATCCCTCTGTGTTTCAACACTGCTTATGACCCCACCATTCTTAATACGTCCTAATTTTATAACTCTTCCCAAAATTTCTAATTTTGCACTTATTAGGAACAAATTCTACCTGTAATCGCTCTGCCCATCTTAACTACTGAACAGTATATTCTGCAGTCTATGACTATGCTCCAATCGTTTACACCACTGATTTTTGTTTGTGTCATCTGCAAACTTCAACCTCCTTTTTATTGTACTCGGGCAGTAAGAATCCCAACAACAATCCCTGCAGTCCACGACTGGTCACAGGGTTCCAATAACAAAACCAACCCTCTACCAATATCTTCTGTCTCCAATCACCCAGATAATTTTGCACCCGGTTTGCCAATTTTCCCTGGATCGTGTTGCTCTCACCTTTTGATCGTTGCTTGTGTGGTAGTTAGTCACCCACCTGTCACAACACCTTACTTCCTCCTTCAGGGATCTGTATAAGTGCACTCCAGGGGTCTGCTCCTTCCCTCCCCCATACTACTCACACCCTCCCATTTACCCCGTTCCTCCACCATGTTCACTCTCTCCAAACTCACATCCCCCTTCTTTTTCAGACCAGGCCCCATTTGCCGTGTCTGTTCCCCCTGACCCGTCCGTCAATATCTGGCTGCCGGCTGCAACTTCCTTCCTCGGCCCCGGGTGCTGAGAGTCTTCACTCTGTTCCCCCCGTGGGCTCACTGTGTGATGTAGGAACTGTGGGCCGGGTCTCTCACAGAGCTGGGAGCTAGACGATGGGCCGCATGGCCTGCTCCTGTGCTCTGTGATTCTCCCAGCTCCGATTCCTCCTCCAGTCACTGGGCTGTCCTGCTGACTGCCCCTCTTGTCTCCTCAGCTGGGACCGGGGCCGCCACTGGCACCGTGACCGGAGCTCGGGGACACTCGGTCTCCTTACCTGCTGGGATCACAGTCGCACCGGACAATGCCAGCGTTGCGTGGAGGCGGACATCACCCAGAACCATGATAGCGAAGTACTCGAATGAGACTATTGTATACTATGGCACCAATTACAAGGGACGGGTAACTCTTCACCGCGGGAACTTCACTCTGGAAATCCGTGATCTACGGAGAGAGGACGCTGGTGATTACGAGGTGGATTTTGTTGCAAGTTCAGGAGATAAAACTTCGGCGAGAGTCCGACTGGAGGTGTACGGTGAGTGAGACTGCCGCGGAGGCCCCGCATTTCACCGGCTCCTGAACCTCCCTAATTAATGGGCGAGAGCAGTTCCTGTGTGTTCCCCAGTTTACTGAACCCCACTGACTGCCAATGTGCAGAGTGGGGGTCCCGGTCCCAGTGTAGTGGGACTAGTGCAGTGCCAGGCTGGGGGACAGGCCCACCACATCCCCGGTCACTGGGCCATCGAACCGTCAACGGTTCCCACGTTCCCACTGCTCCATGGGGAAGGGAATTTCCTCCAGGCTCCCTGGTGAATTTTCTGGATTACATGCACACCGCCCACATTTGTTTCCAGATGACAAAAATGCTGGAGAAACTCAGCAGGTGAGGCAGCATCTATGGAGCAAAGGAAATGGGCAACGTTTCGGGTCGAGTCCCTTCTTCATCCCATTCCATAGAGGGATGGAATATTTAGGGATTGGACAGAGGGAGTGCTTGGGGTTTTGGTGGGAGTGCTCAGAGTAGCAGAAGGATGATGTTAGGATGGGGGAGGAAGTGCTTAGGCTGACGAGGGTGGGAGTATTTAGGGTAGTGGGTAGGGATCTGATTAAGCAGCTGCTTCAGTTGCAGGTGATGGCAACTTCTCGAGAGATGTTGAAGCTGCACTCACCCAGGTATTGGAAGAGTGTTCCCTTACACTCCTGACATGTCCTGTAGACGGGGAAAGGTCAGGGTGTCAGGAAGTGAGTCACTCCTACGGGATACCCAGCCTCAAAATTTTTTCCAGTAGCCACAGCGTATGTGTAATTAGTATTGTTGAGTTGCTGTTCCATTGTTTTGATAATGTGGGACTTGCTGCTGGGAGAATCATTGAGTCTCAAGCACTGGGCTGTCTCCTGCTGACACTTCCATCAAGTGGTTGCAAACTTCCCACTTATCAGCCCCTGTCTGAATGTTTTCTGGGTCCTGCTGCATGCAGTTGAGTTGATAATGGAACTGAACATTGTGCCATCATCAGTCACATGTTGCGATGCCAGGAAGGTCATTGATGAAGCAGCTGGTTGGGCCCAGGATACTGCCCTGAGGAACACCTGCAGTGATGACCTGCGGCTGGGTTGACTGACCTCCAATGACCACAACCATCTTCCTCCGTGTGAGGGGTGACTCCACGTCAGAGTTTTAACCCTGGATGTTCATTGACTTTAGTCTTACAAGGGCTCCCTAATGTCAGACTCAGTTAAACAATGCGTTGATGTTGAGGACAGTCAGCCTCGCCTTATCTCTGCAAGTCAGTTTTCCGTTCCAGTCTCGGACCAAAGCCGTGATGAGATCTTCAGATAAGATCTTCAGCTTCAGTGAGCAGGTTATTGGCGAGTAAGTGCTGCATGATAAAAGTGTCAACAATAGCTTCTCTCACTTTGCTGATGATCAAGACTAGATTAATTGGAAGGTGATCAGCTGATTGGATTCATCCTGTTTATGAACTGCAAACATGACGGCAATTTTTCACATTGTCACTGGATACCAATGTTGCAAAAACAACTTGGCGAGACGTGCCACAACTTCAGGAGTGCAGGTCTTCAGTACTATAGCTGGGATGTTGCCTGGAGCTGGATATGTATAGGGGCTCTCTGTGTTTCCTGGATAGACTGGATGTGGAGAAGATGTTTCCATTAATGATTGAGTCCAGGACCCGAGGCCATAGCCTCGGAATAAAAGGGCATACAATACCTTTAGAAAGGAGATGAAGAGGAATTTATTTTATCAGAAGGTGATGAATCTGTGGAATTAATTGTCACAGGAGGCTTTGGAGGCCAAGTCAATGGATATTTTTACAGTGGAGATTGATATATTCTTGATTAGTACAGGTGTCAGAGGTTATGGGGAGAAGGCAGGAGAATGGGTTTGAGGGATAGATCAATTGTGTTTAGATGGCGGCTTAGACTTGATGGGCCAAATGGCCTAATTCTGCTCCTATAACTTATAAACATGATTTTGCATGGAGTAAACTAAATTGTCTGGACACTGGTTTCTGTGACGGTAGGATCTCAGAAGATCAGAGATCATCCACCCCAGCACTCTGACTGAACGCGGTTGTAAATGATCAACCTTGTCTCCAGCACTCACGTGCTGGGTCACATTATCGCTGAGGATGGGGATGCTTTTTTGGCTGCTGCATTCGATGAGCTATTGAATTGTCCACGACTATTCATGTCCCGATGTAGGAGGACTGTAGAACTGTGACCTGAGCCATAGGCTGCGAGGTCCCTCAGCTCTTTTTTTTTGTGGCTGTTGTTGCTGATAAGCTCGCATGTCGTCCTCTGTCAAGTCAAGTCGTCAAGTGAGTTTATTCATCACATACACATACGAGATGTGCAGTGAAATGAAAAGTGGCAATGGTTGCGGATTGTGCAAAAAAACTACAAAACAGAATGGAACAGAATCACATATTCACATATTACATATTTGTGGTAGGAAAAAAAAAGAAAAAACATCAATTTTAAAAAGACACCACACAACAATAAATTGGTCCGGTAAAGTTAGTCCCTGGTGAGATAGGAGTTCACAGTCGTAATGGCCTCTGGGAAGAAACTCCTTCTCATCCTCTCCGTTTTCACAACATGGTAACGGAGGCGTTTGCCTGACCGTAGCAGCTGGAACACTCCTTTGCTGGGGTGGAAGAGGTCTCCCATGATCTTGTTGGCTCTGGAGTTGCACCTCCTGATGTATAGTTCCTGCAGAGGGGTGAGTGGAGTTCCCATTGTGCGTTCGGCCGAACGCACTCCTCTCTGCAGAGCCTTCTTGTTTTGGGCAGAGCAATTCCTAAACCAAATTGTGATTTTCCGGACAAAATGCTTTCCACAGCCGCTGAGTAGAAGCACTAGAGGGTCCTCAGAGACACTCTGAATTTCCTCAGCTGCCTGAGGTGGTAAAGGTGCTGCCTTGCCTTACTCACCAGTGCTGCAGCGTGTGATGTCCATGTCAGATCCTCTGAGATGTGGACTCCCAGGTTTTTAAAGCAGCTCACCCTATCCACAGTATCCCCATTTATCTTCAGTGGTGTGTACGTCCTCGGATGATGTGCCCTCCTAAAGTCCATGTTCAGCTCCTTAGTTTTTTTGATATTCAAGAGGAGGTTGTTGTCCTGACACCAGTGCCAGATTAGCCACCTCCTCCCAGTAAGCCTTCTCATCATTATCGGAGATCCAGCCCACCACCACAATGTCATCAGCAAACTTGATTATAGAGTTGGAACTGAACCTAGCCACAGAGTCATGTGTGTACAGGGAGTACAGTAGGGGGCTGATAACGCAACCCTGGGGGGATCTTGTGCTCGGGGTGCGGGACTTTGATGTATTTCTTCCCATCTTGACTACCTGGGGCCTGGCGATGAGAAAGTCCAGGACCCACAGGGTGGTGTTGAGCACCAATTCCACCAGCTTCTCAGCAAGTCTGGTGGGGACTATCATGTTGAAGACTGAACTGAAGTCTATGAACAGCATCCTCACATAGCCCCACTTCTGGCTGTCAAGGTGAGAGAGAGCGGTGTGCAGAACCTGGGAGACCGCATCGTCCGTGGATCTGTTCGGATGGTATGCGAATTGTAGCGGTTTCTTGACCAGCCTCTCAAAGCATTTCATGACTACCGAGGTGAGGGCCACTGGATGGTAATTATTCAGAGAAGCTGGGGAGGCATTTTTAGGTACAGGTACAATGATGGATCCTTTGAAGCAGGCAGGGACCTTGGACTTGGCCAGTGAGAGGTTGAATATTGTAGTGAGCACCGGAGCTAGCTGCGTAGCACAAGACTTAAGTACTCGTCCCGAGATGCCATCTGGGCCTGCAGCTTTCCTTGGGTTCACCCGTGTCAGAGCCCTCCTCACATCGTGCTCGGACAACGAGAATGTGTGCACATCCCCAGCGATGGACCTCCCTTCAGCTTCGATAACCAGCTCGCTGGCGGTGCTGTCGTTAGTCGGCAGACTTGGGGTGATGTTTCCAGTCTCCTTCATGTCATCAGCTAGGGAGGTGCCGGCAATTCCGGTTGGGGGGGAGCTGCTCCGGTAGTTGGTTACAGTCCGTAGCCCCTGCCACAGGCGTCTGGTGTCCTGCTGCTCCGTCTGTGACTCCATCTTGTTCCTGTACCTCCTTTTTGCGTCCTTCACCGCCCTTCGCAGTCGGTAGGACTCTACCTTGTAGACGTCCATATTTCCTGATGCCAGGCCCGAGTTGTAGGCAGCGGTGCGAGCATTCAAGGCAACATGAACGGACCTGTCCACCCAGGGTTTTTGATTTGGAAAGGTGCTTACCCTTACCGTGGGGACGATGTTGTCGGTTATTGTTGCGATGAAGTCTGTGACTGCTTCCGCAGACTCACTGATGTCACTGGAACTTGCTTGGAACATATTCCAATCGACATCCGTCAGTGCATCTTGCAGCATGGCGTCTCACTGGTCGGACCACTGCTTTACGTCCCTCGTCACTGCCGCTTCCCGAACTATCCTCTGTTTATACTCTGGCAGCTTCACCAGGCTGGCACCTCATTGTGTTTATCTCCACCTGGTGCTGCTTCCTCATGTCCTCTGCGCTCCTCAGCGAACCAGGGTTGACCCCCTCGGTGACAGGAATGGTGGTGTGAACCATGAGGTTACAGACTGCGTGGTGGACAGTTCTGCGGTTGTCCACAGGACCGCATGGACCCCAGTTGCCAGCTGCATGATCTCTTCGGAGCCTCTCCCACTGAGCACAATTGTAGGTGCCACACAATATGATGGGGATGAGCCTTCAGTGTGAAGACCAAACTTGTCTCCACAAGGATTGTACGGCAGTCGGCGGCTCAGTCTGTGGAGGTGCTACCAACCCACTCCCATGTTGGACATTGAAATCCCCACCTAGAGGACATCCTGGCCTTTGCTGCTCTCAGGACATATTCTAAGTGTGGTCCAACATGAGGGAGAGCTAGTTCATCCGCTGAGGATGGGGGGCAGTGATCAGGGGATTTCCCTGCCCTTTCTACTCATGTATCTACTCTGCAGCCCCAGATCTCCGCTCTGTCCCTTGTGACATTTTCTCCATTCTGACTCCTTGATTCCCCTCTCAGAATGTGTCCCATCACAAGACTGGGAATAACTCGCTATTTATACCCCCGATTTGTGAGCTGTTTCAGTCTCTGTGGGAGAGAGGCCATGTGACCCAGGATCTGCACGGTGCTGGATTCACTCTGGAACATGGCACACTATCCCAGTCTGGGTCAGTGCCCACCACAGTCCCAGGGCTGACTCTCTTGGACCAGGTTCAGGACCGGTCTGGGCTGGGTCACACTCGGGTGCATAAGGGACTCGGGGACCATTAGCGGAAGTGAAAAAAAACCCTGCATCTGGATAGAATCCCCAGGTTCAATCATCCATGATTGAATGGCGGAGTAGATTTGATGGGCCAAATGGTTTAATTCTACTCCTATCACATGATACAGAGCCATAATCAGGACATGGTGGAGAGTTGGTGGATGATTGCGGGCAGTAGTCGGGAAGGGGGCGCATCACATGTGGACTTTGTACAGCAACAACTCGCTGAACTGAAGGGGAGGGGGAGAGAAGAGTTAAACTGGTGGGTGGAAATGAGCTGGGATTGTTCACTTGTGGCTGTTGGGTATCGTGGGGTCCACAAGGATCTCCTTTACTCATCTTTCTTCTCTCTGCCCCAACCTCAGAGCCCGTGGCAGGAACACAGATTAAGATTCAGAACATCAACGGCAACTGCACCCTGACCTGCTCCGTGACCTCTGGCAATTCCACCAGCTTCAGGTGGTGGTGGGGAAAACCTCTGGGAAATGACAGCACCCATCACCCCCTGCAACACGGAGAGACGATAGAGGCAGCAGAGGTCGGGGACGTTGAGTACAAGTGTGAGGCCAGGAACCTGGTCAGTGAGGGCACGGCACAGATCAGGTTGATGGACGACTGCAAACAGGCCACACCAAGTGAGTGAAACACACTGCTGATACTAGAAATGTGTAATATAAACAGAAAATATTGGAAATACTCCAAAGGTTCACCAGCCAATGATATGAGAAAAAGATAAACAACATTCCAGGTCGAAGATTTTATGTCAGAAATTGGAAAAATTAGAAATCAATTTTATTTTATGTGACAGAAAGGTGGAATCGGAAATACAGAGAGAATACGAATGATAGCGACAGTGAGACACACATAACAGAGGCGATGGTGGTGCTGGCTGGGAGATGGTGAATACTTGTTTCCTGCACAGTACGTGACTGTAGAAGGTGCAAATAGGAGATGAATTACAGAAGAGAGAAATAAATCCCTGCTGGAACTGTAGGATTCCAAACTTTTATTCAACATCATGCTGAACAGACCTGCAAGCTTGGGTGGGTCTAAAATACAAAATGTGAAATTGCAGATGAAATCTATGCAAAATAAGTTAGCTCCAGAGAGAATCGCTGAGGGAGGAGATGTGTCTTAGGGCACTTTGTTACAAACAAGAAGGAACTGAAACTAATGAAGGTGCACTGTTATTAGATTTCCATAAGGCATTTGATGGAGATGTTCCATCAAAAGTTATTGAAGAAAATAAAAGCTTGTAGTGCAGCAGGATTTGTGTTGGAATGAACAGAAGACTGGCAGGATAACGGGAGAGTAGGCATAAATGAACAACATATAATATTGCCAGAGGGCTCGTTCTGGAGCCTCCACTAGTATATGAATTTTAATATGGCTCGTGTAAAAGGCCCAAAACGTAGGAAAGCAAGTTATGAAGTGGACATAAGGTAATTATTAAAGGATAATAAGGCAAGATAAGTGAGCGGGCAAGGATCTAACAAATGTAGAATAATGTGGGTAACATGTTAAATTATTTATTTTTGCAGGAAGAATAACAAAGAAACACATTACCCAACTAGTAAGAGATTTCAGTCATAACGTCAACCAGAAACAGGCTCTTTGGGCCACCATGTCCATGCCACATCAATACCCATACACACTAATCCCATTTGGGATTGGTTTATTATTGTGTCATGGATTGAGAAACAGCAAAAAGCTTTTGTTTGCGTGCTATCCAATTAATAATCAGATCATACAATACATAACTACAAAGGTAGACAAAAATGCTGGTGAAACTCAACGGGTGAGGCAGCATCTATGGAGCGAAGGAAATAGGCAACGTTTCAGGTCGAAACCCTTCTTCAGTCTGAAGAAGTGTTTTGACCCGAAACGTTGCCTATTTCCTTCGCTCCATAGATGCTGCCTCACCTGCTGAGTTTCTCCAGCATTTTTGACTACCATCGACTTTCCAGCATCTGCAGTTCCTTCTTAAACATACATAACTACAATGAAGCTATACCCAAGCAAAAAGAAAAATACCAGAATGCAGAATATATATTTGCAGCATTGTAATGTTAGTTTCAAAGATAAAGTCCAATGTTGGCAATGTGGTAGATTGGAAGGTCAGGATTATACCTGGTTTATGGGTGGACCATTCAGTAGTTGACTCAGCTGTTTCTGAGCTGGAGTCCTGAGGCTGGAAATGCGTGGTTTTAAGTGTTCGTATAGTTTGCCCAATGGGACCAGTACTTGATCCATAGCTTTCTAGCCTTGGAAATTTATGCCCTAGCCCAGAGGCTTTAATACTGTGGGAATATCTGCCCCACCACCTTCTAAGTGAGTGTTTTTCAGATTTTGTCTGCCCTCCAGGCGAAATGTGAGAGGGGAAAGATTTAGTGGAAACGTTTTGGGCAATGTTTTCCACACAGAAGGTGGTACATAAATGGAATGTACAACCTGATGAAGTGGTTGCAGCGGGTACCATAACAAAATTTAAAAGACAATAAAGTCTATCTTCTATCCTAATCTCACACCTTTTATCTTTCAATCACTGGATTTTGCCCAACTTTCTGCCTATCAACCCCCTCCCCCTTTCCCGTTTCTACCTATCATTTGCCGGGCTTTGCCCTGCACTCATCCATCATTCCCCATGCGGCCCTCCCCCACTCACCACAATTAGTCCGAAGAAGGGTTCTGACCCGAAACATTACCTATCTACGTTCTCCAGAGATGCCGCATGTCCCACTGAGTTATTCCAGCACATTGTATCTTTTTTTTGTAAACCAACATCTTCTTTCACCATCATGGTGCACCACTTTAGTTAAATACATCCTATCAAAAAAACATTCTTCCACCTCTACCCTTTGCCTCCCATCACCAAGCTAATTTTGGATCCAATTAGGTAGCTCATCTTGGACTCCATGCGGGGATGAAGGGGAATGTTTTGAGGGGTGAATAGAGAGTGGACTGAGGGTACCAAAACTGTAGTAATGGAGGGCTTCATCAAAACCCATGTGGATAGATGGATCCCTTCAATTCTCTGTCAGTGGGAAAGCTAGAATGGAAATTGAATAATTAAATTTTGACTCCTCCGTTGTTTTAGAGGGATCAGCATGGAATAAAATGATTATTATTTCGGTTGGTGCGGCTTGTGCAGCTGTTTTCATCATTTTTCTGGTCTGCATCATCGTAAGGAGAAGAACAGGAGGAGGTCAAAACGCTCTAGTCACAGGAGGCAAGTATCTGATACCCAGCCCATGAGCCAGAGTGGTCGCAGTGCCAGGAAAGACTGCACATGGTGCTAGATGGGAGATGATGAATTGGGGCAGGAGAGGACAAAGGATGGAATGGAAAAAGTGCACTCAGGGAGAAGAGGACGTGGTGAGAGGAGGGAATAGTGGGTAAAAGGGGTAGAGACTTGAGAACAGAGAAATATGAAGGTTGGAAAGGGAAAGGAGTCAGAGCACGAGGGTCGATTGTAGGTAGGGGAAGGGGGCAGTATCGGGAGAGAAGGAAGTACAAAGGTGGGAGGGACAGGGATGATCAGGAGGTAGATCGGGAGGGGCAAAGGGTGAGGAGGGGAGGGATAGAATGGTTGACAGGGAACAGGGTTAAAGTGACTGGGATGGAAAGGAGATGATGCATGGTGGGGGCAGGTACTCATCCTTCTTACTCTCCCCCACAGACCAATCAAACACAGAGACTATCTACGCACAAGCCCGTCCAACACAGAGACATCCAGACAACAGGCAGCCTCGGGAGGAGAATGAGATGGTAAAAGGACACATATTGCCTCAGGGATGGGCGATCTGAACCCCTCAGTTCTCTGGGGCCATCCTTACTATCTCTGCAGCAGGCAGAACACAGAATCCTATATAGGCACAACACAACCTCACACTCAACTAGAAATCACAGCTGAGTAAGCTCTCACCGAACTCTGCCACAGTTCAAAGCAATGACAAGGCACAAAAATATCCCAAGCACTCAATGAAAAAACTCCGGATCAGACTGAAACTTATCTCAGCAACATTTACTTCAGCTTGGACAGGAGATGCTGCTTCACCCATCTCCACTCTCACTGGTAATACACTGTACCCCCCAAATCCCCAGTGACTGGGGTAGACTGTCTCCACACACCCAGTCACTGGGGTACCCTGTCCCAACACACACTTACTGGGGTACATTGACCTCACACACCCAGTTACTGGGGCACACTGTGTACCCCCACACACCTAGTTAGTGTTTACGCCTTCATGAATTTGCCCATACAATGGGTGACTAAGGATAATATAGAACAGTACATACAGAAACAAGTTCCCTGCAGCCCACAATATCAACACTGAACATGAAGCCACGTTAAACTAATCTTCTCTGCTTAAATGTAATCCACATCCATCCAGAATTATGTGCCTGTCCAATAGCTTCTTAAATGCCACTATAGATCTGTCTCCACCACCACGCCTGGTGGGGCATTACTGGCACCCAGCATCGCTGAGTAAAATAATGGTCCCGCACATCTCCTTTAAAATTTGCCCTTCCAAATAAGAATTTCATTCTTCTGTTTTCAATACATATGACAATTAAACACTTGAGTCTCGGCTCACCTTAAAGTTATGCCCTCTAGTCTTTGACATTACCACCCTGGGAGAAAGGTTCTGACGGCCTGTCTTATCTAAGGCTCTCATAATTTATAAACTCTAATCCTCTGAACTCTCTCTGCTTTCTCAGCAGGTTCAGAACAAGGCGAGGCTGGAGATTCCTTGCACCATATATGACACAGTGAAATCTCCTGTGACGCCAGTTCCTGGACCAGCCAAAAGAGGAGGGCACAGAGACCCCAGCAAGAGCATGGTCCAAGAGTATGAAACAGTGAATTGTTCTGGGATCCCACACTTTGCCTCAGTCAAGGGTAGACGAGCCCTTGGAAAATCTCACCGTTTATAGGTCAGATGACCGTACTCCACCCTGGATCCAAGGGCATGTACTTATCTCTGGACAGATGTTCCTGTGGTATGGGGATGGAGAGGATCCCATTCATCACAGCCCGTCGGCAGCATTGGGTGTGGAGAGGGGGGAGAGCTACAGTAGTAAGGGTGGAGCTGGGATGGGTGGGGAAGGATGGGTGGGGAGGGTGAGGGTGGGATCTTGGGGTTCCATGACACACAGTTTGGAAAAGTGATCACCTGTGGTTAGTGTTTGTGCACAACTGTGGGACTGGACCAGGCTAACCGATTAAAGAATTGTGAAAACAGATCCTTGTCCCCCATGACAGGAATCCAGGATAATTCTAAATGGAAACAATGCAATGACAGAACAATTATTATTATTATTTATTTTTCCCTATAATATTTTTATTAGAAGTCATATACAATAGGGTACATTAAGAATAAATATAATACATTTCATATACAACCTTGTTTTTGAATTTAATAATAAAAAAGTAATAGAAGCAAAAAGAGAGAAAAAGAAAGTTAGCTAAGGTGGTGAAAGTGATAGTTCGTGAAAAGTACAAGAAAAAGAGAGAAAGGAGGAGAGATATTAAAATTAAAAAAAAAAAATTTAACAAGGAAATAAAGCAAAAAAGATAATAAAAGGAAAATAAACTGGAAGGGATATATCTACTTTGAATCTTTGTGCACCCCTCACCCGGTTCTAAAACATTTTATTTTCAGGATTATGTTGCACCATATGCTTGTAATAAATTGATAAAGGGAGACCAAATCTTTAAGAATTGGTCTGATCTGCCTGCTAGGATGAATCTCATATCTTCTAGGTGTAACAATTCAGACATGTTTGAAATCCACATTTTAAGCGTTGGTGTTGGTGCAATTTCCCAGAATTGTAATATACGTTTTTTCTGCCGTTATTAAGCCATAATTAAGGAAACTGTCTTGGAACATTGTTCTCTCCATTGTTCCAAAGATAATCAATTCTGCGTTGGGGTTCATTTCTATTTTAAATACTTTTGTAAAAATTTTGAAAATTTCATTCCAAAACTTCTGAAGTTTTATTCAAAAGACAAAAGATTGTGCTACTTGAGATAAGCATTTATCACAGATGGGTGAGACATTTGGAAATATTTTATTCATTTTAGTTTTTGAGTAATATAATCTATGTAGAATTTTAAATTGAATTAAGGTATGTCTTACATTTATTGAGCATTTATGCACATATAGCAAATATTTATCCCATCTGTCTTTTGAGATATTTATAGATAATTTTACTTCGGAGTCATGTGAGTGACTATGTGAAGACCCCGCCAGCACACATGGGCGACATATCGTAGAACGCATTGCGGAAGCGACAGTCAGGAGGAGCGCCGCTCCTCAAGAGTAAGTTTAAAAACTTACTGAAGGTAAGTCTCACCAGTCTGGGGAGCGTGTGCGACTGGTGTATTTTGTTTTTCAGAGGAAAAAGCACTATGGAGTTGCGCAAATCCAAGAGAGCATCGGCAAAATCCGCTGCTATGGAAAGCAGCCAGCAGCGTGCAGTTACTCCAGAGCTGCAGGTGTTACCAGCAGCTCCCGACTTCTCGCCAAAGGTGCGCCGCGGTCGGGCAGCAAAACCACCCGGAAGTCGGACGGGACCGTTGACTCGGCTGGGTCCGGACCCGAAGACACCCCGTTCGCAGATAGTGACGGCAGGCGTCTTTCCCGCATGGAGCGGTTGGTGGAGCAGTTGCTCCAGCATGACCTGCTTAGGCAGGGGCAGAGTCACGGTGGGTCTCCTCGCAGACCCATGGCAGGATCCTTTCAAGGACTGCCAAATCTCTCACCCTCTTTGCAGGGGAGCATTAGGGGTCAGAGCTGGGCTGACCCTGAAGAAGGGGCAATGGCTGAAAAACCAACTGTGTTAGGGGTGCCAGAAGAATTGTTGGGCATGGTAAACAAACATGCTGTACCAACACAAAAAGGAATGCCAATACATCCAAAGCTGGCAGCCAGTATAAATTACATGGCCACAAACCAGCTGCAGGAGAAAGCCATTAATACGACGGCTGAAAAATATCTCGCCCCAGAGAACTGTAACTCTCTCAATGTACCAGCAGTCAACAATCCCATCTGGGGCAACATGAGCCCTTCTATAAGGAGCCAGGATGTGAAGCTCCAGAGGATCCTTAAACTGCTGGCTGCTGGAATCACAGCAGTGACCAGGACCGCTGTTGGGGTTGATTTACCTGAAGAGCTGCAAGATGCTTTAGCATTACTGTGTAATACTCAGTTCGGGATTAACAGTTACAGAAAGAGCATCATCAAGGCCTGCACTTAATCCCAAATTTGCGGGATGATGCAGGACCAGTAGCACTCAGCCGCCTAATCTGCTGTTTGGGGACAACCTCCCGAAGCAGGTGAAAGACCTGGATGAGGAGGCCAAGGCTATAGGCCTGATCAAGGTACCAACCACCTCAAACACCCACTATCAGCAGCGGCAGCACCCCTACACATCCACCAGACAACGGTATTATGATAGACCATCTGGTGGTGAAAGCTCGAAGGCCGGCCCACCTGCACAGCGGTCTTTTTTAGACCATGGCCCAGCCCGGCCTTCCTGGAAAATGCGCCAACCCCACAACGCAGCAACACATCAACTGAAGAAACAAGGGCAGAGACAACCCACACAACACCGGTGGTAACCATGGAGGTAGGTGGGTCTGGTTCTCTCAAAAACATTGCATGTTTAGATTAATCAAAAGTTGGTGGACGGTTGCACTTGTTTCATCATGTGTGGAGCACTTTTACCTCTGATCCTTACATACTCGGAAGTATTCAGGGTTATAAGATTGAATTTGTATACGAACTCCCCACCCCAGTTCAGCATACGCCTAGCCGGAAGTTCATACTTTCACAAAAAGAAAGAACAGCAGGCTATGCTGAGCTGTTAAGACTAAACACAAAAGGGGTAATTGAGAAAACAATCAGAGAATCTCAAGAGTTCGTATCAAATATATTTACAAAAAACAAAAAAGATGGCGGTTGCCGCATCATTATAGATTTGACCGAACTAAATACTTCCGTTCAGTATGCCCATTTCAACATGGACATGTTTGTCACAGCCAAACAGCTAATTTCTGATAGGTACTACATGGCTTGCATCGATCTTAAAAATGCATACTATTCAGTACCAATACACAAGGATCATCGTAAATACCTGAAATTTGTCTGGATGGGACAGCTATGGCAGTATAAAGCCTTACCCAAAGGGTTGTCATCGGCACCCAGGCTGTTTACAAAATTATTAAAACCAGCTTTAGCTTATTTAAGGGAACAACTATATCGTTATGGCTTACCTTGATGATATTCTCATTGTAGGTGAGAATTTGGAGATGGCTACATTGGCAGTATCAGCCACAAAACATACTTTTCAAAAGCTGGGATTTATCATACATCGAGATAAATCAAAATTGGAACCCTCCACTACCATGGATTATTTGGGGTTCACTATTGATTCTGTTCAAATGTCTATCACCTTGCCACCTAACAAAGTGATGGACTTGATAGAAGCATGTAGAAGCCTCACTGGTATCAGGGAACCATCCATTCGGCAAGTATACTAGAGTGATTGGGAAATTAGTGGCTGCGTTCCCAGCAGCACAATTTGGACCACTCCATTATCAAAATCTTCAAAGAGCAAATATTTTAGCTCTCAAAAATCATGCAGGCCATTTTGATAGGCCTATGAAACTACCAGGGAAAGCAATATCAGAATTAAACTGGTGGATAGAAAATGCTCAGCTTTGTTCTAACCCCATCACTATCATGAATCCCTTGGTTACATTACAGACTGATGCCAGTGCTAAAGGCTGGGGAGCAACTAATACCACCACAAGTTGTGGTGGCAGATGGAGTGCACGAGAATTAACCCTGTTTAAAGCACTAGGGATTAATTATCTAGAAATGCTGGGAGCATTTCATGGACTCAGGGCCTACTGTTCAGATATGCACCAGTTGCATGTAAGGTTACAAATTGACAATACCACAGTGGTGGCCTATATTAATCATATGGGTGGAATAAAGTCGATATCATGTGACGAATTGGCTAATAATCTCTGGCACTGGTGTCTGGAAAGAGAGATTTGGATCTCAGCCACTTACCTTCCAGGTAAGCTAAATACAGTGGCAGACACCAGGTCACGTAAATTCAACGACAACATAGAATGGGTGTTGGATCGGAAAGTGTTTACAGATATTATAGAACATTATGGGACACCAGATATCGACCTTTTTGCATCCAGACTAAATCACCAACTACCAACATATGTTTCTTGGGAACCAAACCCAGGGGCAGCAGCGATGGATGCTTTCTCGCTACATTGGGGGGATTTGTTCTGCTATGCATTTCCCCCCTTCTGCCTCATCAGTCGGGTCTTGCAGAAAATTAAACAAGTCTCCGCAACGGGTATTTTGGTTGTTCCCGACTGGCCTAACCAACCATGGTTCCCAGCAGTACAAAAGATGGCCTCAGAACCCTGCATACGGATAAACAAACGGCCGAGTTTGTTGGTACACCCCCTGACAGGGGATAGTCATCCGTGCCATGACCACATGAATTTGTTAATTTGCAGATTCTGAACAGGCCATTTCTGGGATACGAACTCTCCGACAGAACGATCAATGCCATCTCAGCGTCGTGCAGGGAGTCCACCAGAAGACAGTACCTGACATATGTCAGGAAATGGGAAGTGTTCTGCACCAGGACGAACACTACATATGACTCAGCCACCATCACTGAAGTGCTGGAGTTCTGGCCACCCTTCATTTCGATGAAGGATTGAGTTACAGTGCCATTAATTGTACAAGGAGTGCCCTATCTAATTATTTGGGCAGAGGGAGTGATCACCTTGCTACAGGATCACACCCACTAGTATCTAAACTAATGAGGGGTATATTTAACTCTAATCCCCCCAGGCCCAGATTCACCCATACATGGGACATAAGCATAGTTTTAACTATGTTACGAGGATGGCCACCCATAACGGGGCTCACCTTGGACAAACTTACATACAAGATGGTAATGATTATGGCACTTGTATGAGCACAACAGGTCCAGTCCTTACACAAATTAAGTATGGACGCCATGTACATCACAAATGGCAAGATAACCTTTCTAATACAGGGGTTACTTAAACAAGACCGACCCGGTTCATCTGGCCAAAAATTAGAATTTCTGGCCTATCCTGCAGATAGTCGACTGCATTGTGACACTTATTTTACAATATATAGAAGTCACTAAGACTCTTAGGGGCACGGAGAGAGCTTTACTCATAAGTCATAAATGCCCTCACTATAAAGTCACGGTGCAAACCATATCCAGATGGTTAAGGGTAGTATTAGATGCAGCGAGAGTGGATACTAATGTTTTCAAATCTCACTCCACTAGGGCTGCATCTACATCGGCGGCTAGGGTGATGGAAGATCCTATGGACCACATCCTGGCCATAGCGGGTTGGAGCAATGAACAGGCTTTTCAATGCTTTTATAATAAACCAGTGGCCACTCCTGACATGTTTGCAGGGAAAATTATGAGTTCTGTAAAATAAATTACCCAATGTGGGGATATATTATTTTGGTATGAATAAATACCTTCTTTGTTTTTCAGCACAGCGTCATGTCTGAAATACGTTCATCCTCCTTTCCTAGCATGGCTGTGTATGAGCATGGACTCGTTCCAGGGCATGAAATCACAGAGCTTTGAAATCTTCATGTAGTCACTCACGTGACTCCGAAGTAAAATAGTAAGATTAAATGAAAACTTATCAGTTTGAAGTTTGATCTTTATTTTATGAGGAGTTACGATGAGGGATTATGTGCCCTCCGCTCCCAAAACCCTCTATTATAAAGTTCAACTGGTATGAAAGTTCTCTCTTATCTTACTATATTAGTCTACTCTGGTATCTTTGATTTCACACCACTGCTTTGAAGAATGGTGCGCATGCATGCTGGTGGGGTCTTCACGTAATCCCTCATCGTAAATCCTCATAAAATAAAGATCAAACTTCAAACTGGTAAGTTCTCATTTAATCTTACTATTCTTGTTCCCAGTCGCTTCTGATTGCATCAGACGGTGGTATCTCTATGTTTAAAATTATATTATACAAATATGATATTAAATTTGTAGAATCCGCCTTTCTGTTCATAGCTTCATCTAGTATATCTGAAGTCCAAGTTTTATGTTCTTTTGTATGTTTTTTCAAGTAGTCAAGTATTTGAAGATATTTAAAGTACTGATTACTTTTCTGGTTATATTTAAGTTGTAGTTGTTGGAATGATAAAAGATTTCCCATTTCATACATTTCTCTAAAGGTTTTAATTCCTTTTCTTTCCCAGTGTGTAAACGTTTTATCGATAATAGATGGTTTAAACGATGGATTATTAACAATAGGAGAGAGACGCAAAAGATTTCTTAATTTGAAAGTTAATTTTATTTGTTTCCACGTTCGTATTGTACTATGAATAATAGTAAGATTAAACGAGAACTTACCAGTATGAAGTTTGATCTTTATTTTATGAGGAGTTACGATGAGGGATTACGTGAAGACCCCGCCAGCACGCATGCGCGACATTCTTCAAAGCAGTGGTGTGAAATCACAGAACAAACAGTCACAATGACTAATATAGTAAGATAAAAAAGAGAACTTCCATACCAGGTGATCTTTATAATAGAGGGTTGGGAGCGGAGGGCACGTAATCCCTCATCGTAACTCCTCATAAAATAAAGATCAAACTTCAAACTGGTAAGTTCTCGTTTAATCTTACTATTTTACTTCGGAGTCACGTGAGTGACTACGTGAAGATTTCAAAGCTCTGTGATTTCATGCCCTGGAAGCTCCATGCTCACACACCGCTAAAGTTGGGATAAGAGGATGAATGTAATTCAGACAAGACACTGGCTGAAAAACAAAAACAGGTATTTATTCATACCAAACAATATAGTCCCAAAAGGGTACTATCTGGCAGTACTTAAAATCCTCCCTGCAAAAGTATCAGGGGAGGTCACGGGTTTAAAGTAAAAGCGGTGGAAGGTCTTTTCGTTCCTCCAACCCGCTGTGGCCAGGATGTGATCCAAAGGTACTTCCATCCTTCTAGCCGCCGAGGTGGATGCTGCCCTGGTGGAGTGAGATTTATAAATGTTAGTATCCACCCCCGCCGCATCCAATACCACCCTTAACCATCTGGAAATGGTTTGCACCGTGACTCTATGATGGGGTTTCTTGTGACTGATGAGCAATGCTGTCTCCGTGCCCCTTAGATTTTTAGTAACTGAGATGTATCGTGAGATTAATGTAACGATACAAAGGCGAGAATCTGTTGGGTAAGCCAGAAACTCTAATGTATGACCAGACACTCCGGGACGATCTTGTTTCAATAGTCCCTGCACATAAAAAGTGACTTTATCACTGGTGGAGGTCATTGCATCCAGATTGAGTTTGTGCAGGGACTGGACCCGTTGTGCCGTGATAAGTGCCATAATCATGACCATTTTGTACGTGAGTTTTGCCAAAGGGAGTCCCGTGATAGGCGTCCATCCTCGTAGCATAGTCAAAACTGTGCTGATATCCCAAGTATGGCTGTATCTAGGCCTGGGGGGATTGGAATTGAATATTCCCCTCATAAATTTGGACACTAGGGGATGTGATCCAATGCCCAATTGGTCACTTCCCTGGCCCAGGTAGGATGATAGGGCACTCCTGGCACAGTTGATGGCACTGTAACTCAAACCCTCATCGAAATGAAGGGTAGCCAAAAATTCCAGCACTTCCGTAATAGTGGCGGTTTCATAAGTGGTGTTGGCTGAGACGCAGAATCCTTCCCATTTTCTGATGTAGGTCAGATACTGCTTCCTTGTGGACTCTCTGTAGGCTGCTGTGATGGTGTCAATGGTCCTGTTGGAGAGTCCGTATCCGTGAAGTGGCCGTTTTAAAATCTGCAAATTAATAGATCCATGCGATCATGACATGGGTGATGTTCCCCTGTAACAGGGTGAATGAGCAGACTTGGTCTTTTGTTCACCCTGATGCAGGGTTCTGTGGCCATCTTCCGTACCATAGGGAACCATGGTTGGGTAGGCCAGTCGGGCACCACCAAAATTCCCGATGCGGAGTCTTGCTTAATTTTCTGCAAGACCCGACTGATGAGGCAGAAAGGGGGAAATGCATAGCAAAATAGATCTCCCCAATGTAGCGAGAATGCATCCATCGCTACTGCCCCCGGGTCTGGTTCCCAAGCAACATATGTTGGTAGTTGGTGATTAAGCCTGGACGCGAAAAGGTCGATATCTGGTGTTCCATACCGTTCTACAATATCTGTAAACACACTCCGATCCAACATCCATTCTATGTTGTCGTTGAATTTACGTGATCTGGTGTCTGCCACTGTGTTTAGCTTCCCTGGAAGGTAAGTAGCTGATATCCAGATTTCTCTTTGCAGACACCAGTGCCAGATATTGTTTGCCAATTCATCACATGATATCGACTTAATACCGCCCATGTGGTTAATATAGGCTACCACCGTGGTGTTGTCAATTTGTATCCTTATATGGACTTTGTGCATATTAGTGCAGTATGCTTTAAGGCCGTGAAATGCTGCCAGCATTTCCGAATAGTTAATCCCCAAATTTTTGAAATGGGTTAACTCCTGTGCACTCCATCTACCTCCACAACTAGAGGTAGTGTTAGTAGCTCCCCACCCTTTGGCACTGGCATCTGTTTGTAAGGTGACCGAGGGATTGATGATAGTGATTGGTTTAGAGCAGTTTTGGGCATTGCCCATCCACCAATATAATTCGGCTTTTGCCTTCTCCGGTATTGTCATGGGCCTATCAAAATGGCCAGCATGATTTTTGAGCGCTGTAATTTTTGCTCTTTGTAAGTTTTGGTAATGTAAAGGCCCAAATTGTGCTCCAGGGAATGCAGCTACTATCTTTCCAATCACCCTGGCCACCTGTCGAATGGATGGATCCTTAGTGCCAAAGAGGCTCCTGCAAGCCTCTATCAGGTCCTCCACCTTGCTTGGTGGCAACGTGATAGACATTTGCCCAGAGTCAATGATGAACCCCAAGTACTTCATGGTAGTAGAGGGTTCCAATATAGATTTATCTGGATGTATAATGAAACCCAGCTTCTGAAAAAGCTGTTTAGTGGTTGTTACCGCCAAAGTGGCCGTTTCCAAATTTTCCCCCACAATGAGGATGTCGTCTAGATAAGCCATAACAGTATGGTTCTGTTTCCTTAAACAGGCCAAAGCTGGTTTCAATATCTTGGTAAACAATCTGGGTGCTGATGATAACCCATTGGGCAAGGCTTTGTATTGCCATAATTGTCCCATCCAGATAAATTTTAAGTATTTCCTATGATCCTTGTGTATGGGTACTGAATAATATGCATCCTTGAGATCAATGCATGCCATGTAGTACCCATGACCTATTAACTGTATAGCAGTGTCGAAGGTGTCCATTTTGAAATGAATATACTGGACAGAAGTATTCAGTTCAGTTAAGTCAATAATGATGCGGCAACCGCCGTCTTTTTTATTTTTGGTGAATATATTGGACACGAACTCCCGGGGTTCTTTGGTGGCTTTCTCCACTACTCCTTTCTCTATTAACCTAAGAAGCTCAGCATGTCCTGCTGCCTTCTCTTGTTGAGAAAGGATAAATTTCCGGCTAGGGACATGCTGAACCGGAGTAGGGAGTTCGTGAATAAATTCAATTTCGTAGCCCTGAATACTCCTGAGTATATAAGGATCAGAGGTAACAGTGAGCCAATTCTCATAGAACAAGTGCAACCTGCCCCCCACATACAGTGAATTTAGACAAGATGTGTTTCTGGGGACTCCAGACCCACCTACCTCCATGGTTACTGCCGGTGTTGAGGTCTCTGCCCTTGCTTCCTTGGCTGGTTAGGGGTGTTCTGGGAGTGGCGCATCTTCCAAGAAGGCCGGCCTGGGCCATGGCCTAAAAAAGACCTTTGTGCAGGATTGCCGGCCTTCGAGCTTTCACCACCTGCAGACCTGGAATGGTAACTCTGCCTGGTGGATGTGTAGGGGTGCTGTCTTTGCGGGTAGTGGGGTTTAGGGAAGCCAGGTATCTTTATAAGGCCCAAAGCCTTTGCCTCCTCATCCAGGTCTTTAACCTGCTTAGGGAGATCTTCCCCGAACAGCAGGCTAGGAGGCTGAGTCTTCCCAGGCTTACACAACCCCGCAAACTTGGGGTTAAGCGCCGGCTTTATGATGCTTTTTCTAAAGTTGTTAATCTCGTACTGAGTGCTACACAGCAGAGCCAATGCATCTTGTAATTCCTCCGGCATATCCACACCCACTGCAGTTCTTGCCACTGCCGTAATTCCCGCGGTTAGGAGCTTCAGGATCCTCTGAAGTTTTATCTCCTGTCCTCTGCTCGATGGGCTCATATTCCCCCATATAGGGTTGTTTACTGCAGGGACATTCAATGAACTGCAGTTTGCTGGTGCCATGTATTTATCTGCCGTAGCATTTATGGCCTGTTCCTGCAGCTGGTTTGTTGCCATATAGTTAATACTGGCAGCCAGTTTGGGGTGGATGGGTAAGCCCTTCTGTTCGGGCATGGCATGCTTGTTCACCACATCCATATAGCCTTCACACACCCCTGACACAGTCGGTGATTCAGCCAGCTCCCCTTCTTCTGGGTCAGCCCAGTTCTGACCCTCAATGCTCCCCTGTATAGAGGGGGAGACATTAGGCAGTCCCCGGTAGGAACCTGCCGTGGGCCTGCTAGTAGGCCTACTGTGATCCTGCCCCTGCATTAGCAGGTCACATTGGAGCAGCTGCTCCATCATCCGCTCCATGCGGGCAAGACGACCTCCGTCGCTGTCCGCGAACGGGGTGTCCTCGGGACCGGACTCCGCTGAGTCGGCCCCGGCCGACTTCCGGGTGGTTTTCCCGCCCGACCGTGGCGTACCAACGGTCCCAAAGGGCGAAAAGTCGGGAGCTGCAGGCAGAACCTGTAGCTCTGGAGAGGCGGCTCTCTGCTGGCTGCTATCCTTTGCAGCTGTTTTTGCCGCAGCTGTTTTTGATTTTCTTGCTTCCATCGCTGTCGTCGACTCACTCCTCCGGTGAGACTTACCTGGCGCAAGCTATTTAACTTGCGCTGGAGGAGCCCCGCTCCTCCCGACCGTCGCTTCCGCATGCGTACGACGATAAGTCGCGCATGCGTGCTGGCGGGGTCTTCACGTAGTCACTCACGTGACTCCGAAGTAAAATTGTATTTTTCTTGTATATTGTATCATTCAGTTTTATCGGGGAGAGAAGGATCGCTCCTATATTAAAAGGAGAGCAGTCCTCTCTCTCCATTGCTATCCAATCTACCTGTTGGGCAGAATTGTCCACCAAGTAAATTATATATGTATATATTTTTTTTTAAATGTTTTATTAGAAGTAAAGACATAATAAAAACCATTGTGTTCATTGTAGTCATACATTATCAATTTTATTTATATTATCAATTGTATAGTAATTGTACTTCTATATATTTTTTTAAATTTTTACATAGAGAGGGGGGAAAAAAACCACACAAAAAAAAGGTTAAAGAAGAATGGAGTATTCAGCAGATTATGCGCCATTGGAGATATGTCCGCGGCTTATAAAATGTAATCCTTCATCTATTCCTTGATTCGGGTTTCAGTCAGGTTCTCGTGCCGAACCAGTTTGCCCCTTCAAATATTCAATGAACGGGGACCATATTCTAGTAAATAGTTCTTGTTTGTCCATTAAGACAATTCTTAATCTTTCCAAATGTAGGGTCTCCGACATTTCCATAGCCCACATTTTAATTGTGGGGGTTATAGAGCCTTTCTAAAATTTTAATATTAATTTTTTTCCCAATTATTAAACTATAATCGATAAAAGTTCTTCGGTTCATTGTAAATAATTGATTTTGTTCTAGTATTCCTAATATTATTAATTTTGAATCGGGGACAAATTTGGTATTGATGACTTCCGAAATTATCTTAAAAATTTCCGTCCAAAAATTATTAATTTTTATACAGCTTAAAATGTGTGCGTTAAATTAGCCTCTAAGTGTTGACATTTATCACAAATAGGGGATACGCATGGGAAGATTCTATTTAATTTGGTTTTTGAATAGTGCAATCTATGTAATACTTTAAATGGTATTAATGAATGTCTAGCATTTAACAACCAGTGATGTATATGTTGTAAGCTTTCATCCCATATTTCTGGCCTTATTGTTTGACCTTGTTCGTTTTCCTATGATTGCCTATATATTTCCGTCATGGGTGCATCATTATCTAATAGAATATTATAAATGTAAGATATCAATTTTTCTGTGTTCGGGTGTTTATTCAAACATTCATCAAAAATATCTGTCTTTCTATTTCTATAGTCCTGTATATTTGACTTAGCATAGTCTCTAATTTGTAGATATCTAAAGTAGTCCTTTGAATGAAGCCCATAAATTTTTTTGTAGTTCCTAGTAAATTATATTTTTAATATTCGTAGCCGAGTGATAGTACAGAAAGTTGGGTAGTGTCAATCCGCCAAATTCCTTGGGTTTACACAGGTGTCTGCTTTGAATTCTATGGGACTTAAACCCCTGTCTCATGGTGCGAGTTGTCCGATGAGGTACCCCGAGTTTTCACTCGCGGTAATCCCGTACAACCAACGTAGCGGGGATGTCGGAACTCGCGTGAGCAACTTAGCGACTCGTGGCGCTAACGTCAGGTACCCGTGAAACTTGTCATGTTTGATATTTTCCACGAGTCAAATTTACTGTCCAAGTTTAAAATTGAAACATTTAAACTCATTGTAATATCGTAGTGGCCCGTGCGTTAACTTTAGTGATTTGTGCGTCTACCATGGGAACTCTTTAATAGACACAAAATGCTGGAGTAACTCAGCGGACCAGGCAGCATCTCTGGAGAGAAGGAATGGAGTCGAGACCCTTCTTCAGACTTACCCGAAACGCCACCCATTCCTTCTCTCCAGAGATGCGGCCTGTCCCGCCGAGTTACTCCAGCATTTTGTGTCTATCTCAGCAGGGCACAGTCCCGTGGTTAACACCACACTCCAGACCGATCTAACCCCTTATTTGTGAAAGTTCCACACATTTTTATCAATATTTTTTCCGGCAGTGTGCCCCGGCTACGGACACCACACTGAGCC
This sequence comes from Raja brachyura, assembly GCA_963514005.1. The sequence goes on along the minus strand of OY740804.1, from coordinate 19,498,839 downwards.
CAAACTAAAACAATCCCAGTACTTATTGGTGTGTATGGTTTGACCGAGGACACGTGCAATTTGGCTGAGGAACTTCACTGTCCGTGTGTAGGAAGGAACTGCAGACACTGGTTTACACCGACGATAGACACAAACATGCTGGAGTAACTCAGCGGGACAGGCATCGCCTCTGGAGAGAAGGAATGGGTGATGTTTCGGGTTGGGACCCTTCTTCAGACTCCCCGCTCATTCTTCCCTCGTCGATGTGAACTCGTGGGGGGTGAGGAATTGGGCGTTGCTGGGTAAGGGGAAGAGAGGATTTACTGCTGAATTATGCGCAACAGAAGCATGAAGTGGGGTAAGGTCCGTTTAAACTATCTCGTCGTGTCCCCCCCCCCCCCCACCCCCCATGTTGGGAGAGAAAGGGGAGAGAGTTGTGTAAACAAACCATGGGAGACTGCATCTTTGGAGGGAAATCATAAAATGTATACGGATGTTTCGGGCCGGGACCCTAAAGGTTGACTACCCGTTTCACAGATGCTGCCTGGCTGTTGGCTTCTTCCTGCAGTTTGCTTTTGTCCCAGACTCCAGCATCTGAAATCTCCTTGGCCTCCAAAGGGAAAAGTTGCTCGTGAAGCGAAGGTCGATATTGACCCATGCTTAATCAATCTGCACCTTAAACAGCTTCAAACTCTTCTTCCGTGGATGGTGCCGACGGAATTGAAACAATGTTCCAAAGCACTCGGTTTGTGCTTCAGATTAAGTCATAACTTCCTCAATTGTATGAACAAAATGATCATTCCCTCAACCTGCTCTTTCATCTCGACCAGTTCGCTCTTCACCTCTTCTGACCTCCAGCCGAGTCCAGGCCCACTCCTCTACCCCTTCCTCTCATTCCTTCTCCTCAACTGCCAACGCTGTTCCCAGCCCCCCTCTCACTCCTCCCCACCCATAGTCCTTGCCTTCTCCCAATTCCGCCATCCCTCGCCCCCCCCCCCCCCCCCCCCCCACCTGTCCTCGCCTGAACTGCTGAAGATAACCGAGTGCTTTAAATGCGAATCCTGGACTGCGGCAACAACACACGCCCTGAGCGGGAGAGGAACTTGGTAACTCAAGAGCAAACGTGAGGGGAACTTGGAAACTCTGGAGATGAACTCGGAACATCGCAGAAAGTGCAAGTAAACGGCAAACTTACCAGACCCGCGGGAACTCGCCTCAAACACTTGAACATCAACTTGGAATATCGTACACAAACACGAGTCTGTCGCTCTGGGTCACTCGTGGGTCAACTCGCACCGTGAGACAGGGCCTTTATAGTCCCATATGCAATTTGTGATATCCGAATCAAGTTTTTTAAAAACATTTTTAGGTAAATATATTGGTATTGATTGAAATAAATATGAGATTTCTGGCAGAAAAATAATTTTTATAACATTTATTCTGCCTATTAAAGACATCGGTAGTGTTTTCCAAAATTTAATCAAAGCATTTAATTTAGTAAGTACGGGCATATAGTTTGCATTGAATAAAGATTTATATTTTATATTAATTTGAATACCCAGATATTAAAATGTTTCTGTAGCAGTTCTAAAGGAGAATTTTAAAAGACGTGTCGGTTCTTGAGGTTTTATTGTCATAATTTCACCTTTATTCCAATTCTATATCCTGAAAAGGATCCAAATTCCTCTATTAAATTTAATATATTTGGTATGCTGATTTGCGATTTTGTAATATATAATAATACATCATCTGCATATAGTGATATTTTAATATTTGAATGTTTTGTATTGTAACCATGGATGTTTGGATGCATTCTTATACTTTCTGCTAAGGGTTCTATCACAAGAGCAAATAGCAGGGGTGATAGTGCACATCCCTATCTATTGCCTCAGGATAGTTGAAATTTCAGTGAGAGTATACTATTAGTCAGTATTCTAGCAGTCGACTTGTCATATAATAATTTAGCCCATAAGATAAAATTCTCTCCCATTTGAAATGTTTGCAATAGTTTGAAGAGATATTCCCATTCCACCACATATCTGACAGAAATCAGTTTGAGTAAAGAAATAAAGCAAAGTATGAGCAGAGAAAATTAACAAGGAATCATATTAGTGAGCGTACCATCAGTAAAGGGGAAAATGCTGGAATCGAACTGGGTTAGACAAAGTCATCATGTGTTCAAAATGGAGAAATCATGCTTAACAAATCAACTGGAGTTTTTTAAGGAGACAACTGGTAGAAAAGTTCAGGGGTGACCAGTGGATGGGTGCATTGAATTGTCCAAAAGCTTTTAATGAAGACCTGGAAAAAAATTTAAGTGAGCAAAATTAAAGCAGATAGTTTGGATGGGTTGAGAACTGCAAGAAAGAAAAAACTGTTGGAATGAACAGATTTTGGCCCAGATGGCAGACCGTGACCAATGGGGTAGGGGAATGATCAGTGCCGGGAACTAATCCATTTATTTAGGTGAGAGAACCAAATGTAATATCTCCAACTTTGCAGATTACTCAAAGCTTTAATGGGTGGTATAGGTATGTGTGGGTAAAGTGTAGAAACTTATAAAGTTGCAGAAATAGCCATAGGCCTGTGGGTTGGGAGCTTTATAATTCAACATTGATGAGAAAGACAAAATAGAATATGAGTGTAGACTGGTAAGAGCCAAATTAACAGACTGCATGTATAAAATAGAAAACGTAGGCAAACGATTGAGGAAATATTATATAACAGAACTGCTCAGATGAGAAGATAATTTTCTGGTTTTCATGTTGTAAGAGAGAGAGCTTTAAAAACACATGGCTCTTCCAAAATAAAGTACAAAGACTTTTACATTCACAGGTGGTTAATCTAAACATACATAGCCTGAGCACAGAATTCACTGTTGTTATAGAGGTTTTGATTATGCTCTGAAACGGTTCCAAAGTTGTAAGGAAAGTATCTTGTATAATCTTGAAATGGAAAGAGGTTGTATTTTGTATGATCTTGTGATCGAAATTAGTTTATCAGTAAGACCATTTGGTCACAGCCTATTTGCTCTTTCTCTGTGACATATTCCTGAGCTCTAGTGTGTCATAAAGTTTATGGTTTATGGCTGTTTATACTAAGTCAGAGACAGCAAGGCTAGGTCATAGATTCTGCGATTCAGTATTGTGCAAAGTTTTAAATGTACTTATGTTGAGATAAGACATGGGTGATGGTTAAGTGACCTTTGTATAAGTTTGACTTCTTATGTTTATAGAAAGTTGAGGAGGCGATTTTGTTTTGAGATAATTGGAGATTGTGATCTGCAGCTGTAACTCTCCATTTGCTATTGTAAGGGTTATGTGAGGAACGCAGAGAGCAATAAAGAGGCCCTCGGATGAGATAGCAGGAGAGGAAAGGGAATGTAAACATGAAGCTAGATGTGAGCTTGGCATCATTAATCAATTATATGGCTCCTGTGTGCTTCGAGTTGGGAATTGTGGGATTAGAAACAACTTACAAGTCTTTGCTGACTTTGTAAGGAAAAGACAAACTTATATACAATGTTTGTAATACCTAGGTAATTGTATTTAAACCTTGTAAATTGTAGTGAAACCATTTGTGAAATGTATTGTGTTTAAATAGGATTGTAAATATTAGACTTTGTTTAGATCTGTAGTTTCAGTAATAACTTTATTTTCCAAAAGTGAGAACATGTGTTTTGTGTGTATGTATTGTGTGATTGCTGTATTATGTGTCTATTATATTTTGAGAGGTGGTCTCTGAGAATTGATTCTATTTTTCTGTGGTTTTACTTTGTTGAAATAAAATGATTTTGAACAAAGAGGGTAAAAAACCACATTGCAAGCAAGGGTTGTAAAGATGCCAGGGAAAGTCACATGACTACACCCGTTGTAAATCACTGGAAGGACTTAGTTGATTGGTTAATGCAAATAAGATAATGTATGGTAAATAATAAGGATTGGTTAATAGTTTGCCACACCTTCTGTACCATAATTGTCTAATACTTATATAATGCCTTGATTTTGTATTGGAGTTACGAGTTCTCTCGGCTTGCCCCTGAGCTGTTGGCTTCGTGTTGGCAGGTGTAGCAATTTTTGGCAGCGTGCAATAAAGAAATATTAAGCTGAGACAAGTGTTTGAGTCATTTTCTTGAGACTAGACTGCCAAAAAAAATAGGATTTGGCATGATGACCCTTCACAAACTGAGACAAGAGAATTTGAATTAAAGAATAGGAAATCAGCAGAGGAATTAAATAAATGCTTTATATTTGTCTTCATGGAAAAAGACACAAAAATTCCAAAAATACCTGAGAAGATCCAGCGAAAGCGAGGAACTGAAGGACATTGTAAGTACAGGCACCTTGTGTTTTCCGCATGTTTGAATTATGCATTTTTGGACAAACATGCTAGTTTAATTAATACCAAAGCTTAGTTTATGCCCCCATATTATGGAAATAATTACTCAAATTTACGCCTGGTGGTGTACTTCTATGGTGGCCTGGCAAGGTGCTGTACAGTACAACCATCCGTGTGTGTATATTTTGCTCATGTTTTTAGTGTGAAACTTTTTTTCTCCATCAATCATGTCTGGAAAACATCCATCTGCCTCATCTGGGAAGCCATAAGTTAAAAAAGCACTAAAAGCAATCACAATTGACGTGAAATTAGATTTGATCATCAGGGAGGAGAGCATGTAACAAATGTGTTAAGGGAGATCACAGTTTGTGGCATTCGAGACAATGCTAAGAAGATAAAGAAAAGTGCTCAATTAAGGCCAGCAGTAAGTGCAACAAAAACCTCTTTTGCTTGGAGTTCTATAATGGAGCATGTGGAGTGGATGCTGAGTATGTGGATCGAAGATCAAAATTAGTGCAATGTACCAGTCAGTATGTTTCAAGCTCAGGAAAAAGTGCACAGACAGTAATCTATGAAGAACAACAAAGTGACTAATCCTGAAACAATCGTGCAGGATTAAGGATGGTGGTTCCACTCTGGTTCTCTGGGTTTTGGGTTGACTGATGAGGTCAGTGTGGGACCCGCAAATTGCATAAGTGGTGTCTGATGGGGTGGGTGGGTGGGTGTAAAAGTGCATTTCTTCCACTGTTTACACTGGACCGCCACATGTTTCCAATGCACGAGTTGGAAGTTCTCAATGCCATCCTGAATTTTGAATGGTCATGGGCCAAGGATTCGCTGGAGTCAGTGGGAAGCTGCATTTCTTCAAAGAACCTTTGAGCACACGCATCTGTTCATCTTGTAATCCAAGCCTGTGTTAGAGCTTGGAACAGTGTACTTTTCAGGAGTCTGGTGTTGGGTCTGTAAATAACATGGCCAGTCTGACAGAGTCAATCGAGTGTGAGTGTCGCCAGTTCTGGGATTGTTGACTGGTTGAGAAGGCTACTCCGATGGCCAGGGTGAGAGAAGAAGTGGGACTGTTCATGAAAGGGTGAAAAATGGGATTGCAGCAAGACAAGTGTCAAACAGGTCAGTTGAGAGTTGACGTCTTGGTCATCGCCCATCTCCTCAGCACCTTGATATGCCATGCTCCATAGATGCTTGAGATCCTCAAACAGGCCATACCAGCTATGTTTCAACAGCCTACATACTGTAGGGCAAACAGAATCTGTTACATGCACAGATTGGCCATGTGCAGTTGGTTAAGCTGCCAGCTCCTCAAAAAAAGCTTGTGGTCCAGGAGTCATAGCCTCTCCTTGTACCACACTGACTCCTGGGATAGAGGGTTTGTCCTTAGGACAGAAAACATTCTAGGCCTGCACTCTTATCTATGACACTCTCACATCCCGGGATAATTCTGAGGACATCAAGCTCCAGTTCCTTAATGTAGTCCGTAAGGAGTTGTAGCTGAACGCACTCACTGCAGGTTTAGTAATCAGGGACACTGTAAAGCTTCTTGACTTCCAGCATCCTCCAGGAGAGCATTCCACTATCCCATCTGCTAACGCTAAAACACCTGGGAAGAATTACCCAGAAAAAAATACTGTACCTTCACCTGTTCTTATCCATTTCTCAGCTCTTTCACCAGTCTCTATGCTGCACTTTCCATCAAAACAGCACCACGTCAATAGTCTGAAGGGTTTTGACCCGAAACGTCGCCTATTTCCTTCACTCCATAGATGCTGCCTCAACCGCTGAGTTTCTCCAGCATTTTTGTCCACTCTTCTGCTGACTTTTCAAAAAATGCTTTCGATGCTCTCAAACTGGCAGCTCATCAACTCTTTCCTCGGCTTTTCAGGATAAAAAACAAGTATGTTATATTCACAAATATGGCTTCATTTTCTCTCTTTGTGAACAATACTCGTAAATATCATTTTATTTGCTCCCTTGCTGGGTCAGCAGAGCTTGAGAGACATTATAAACACACATCAAGCAGGATTAAAGAGGGCCTTAAATGTTCAGTAAAAACCAAAAATGCTGAAAATAGTTAGAAGGTCAGGCCGCATCTGTGGGAAGATAAGCAGTTAATATTTTAGGTTGAAGACTCGTCTTCAGTTGCAGTCTTTGACCTAACACATTAACTCTGCTTCTTTTCCCACAGATGCGCCTGACATTACAACTATTTTCAGCTTTTTCTGGTTTTATTTTAGATTTCTAACATACGAAGTTTTGTTTAGAGACCTCTAGTTCCATATTTACTTGCTGAAGGCATGAAACTGGAACTCCTAGGGAACTGAAGGAGTTCCTCTCTGGGGTGTGTAAAAGCAGCAGTGAATTCCTCAGCACTCTGCACATCTCTCTACAAACTACTAGACAGTTTACAGTCCCATCAGAATGGTGCATTACAACACCATTACTTTACAAGTAGCTTTCTATTTGATAAATATTTTGGAATATAATCTGCACTTATGCTCATTAATGCAAGTGTCAGTTCTGAAATTTTAATTATAGGCTAGAAAGTTGATGAATAAAATCAGTCATCTCAATTCAGAATCAGATTTTATTCGCCAAGTATGTTTTGCAACATACGAGGAACTTCACTGGCCAGGTCAGTCATACAATTAAAAGCAACCGACTCAAAAACACATTTTAACATGAACGTCCACCACAGTGACTCCTACACATTCCGCACAGTGATGGAAGGCGAAATAAAGTTAAATTCCTTCCTTGTTGATCTTCCTTGGTCATGGGCCTCGAGCCTTCTGTTGATGGAATGATCTTGACTCCCGTAGCCGGTGGCGTTCGGGCCCTCCACGTCGAGGCGATCAAGCTCCCGCATCGGGGGGAATGTCAGCTCCCCCACACCGGGCGATCGAAACTCGCGTCGGGGCTGGTGGACCTTCTGCGGGGTTGGAGCTCCCGACTAGCCTCACCCGAGACTGCGAGCCCTTGATGGTAAGTCCACAGGCCACGGTGGGAGCGATCCCAGGCAAGGGATCCGCTCCGATGTTAAGTCCATGCCCCGCGGTGGGGCTCACGACAGTCCGAGGCAACTTCCAGCTCCATCGATGGAAGGCCGCAGAGCCCGGAGAATGTGATCAGTAAATTAATCACATCTCCGGGAAGGTGGGAACTTGAAAAAATAGTTTGCCCGGTTCCTCCCCCCTACACATAAAACAAACCGAGCAACATTAAAACAAACTTTTAACAAACGCTAAAAATAACAAAAGATGAATAAACGAACGGACTGCCGGCAGGGCTGCCATCTCCCACGGCGCCCCTGGTGGTCATGTACCAAAAACAACCCAGTGACTAGAGTAACTTTAGACTTTAAGTGTGGAAACAGGCCCGTCGGCCCATCGAGTCCGCGCCAATCAGCGATCACACCATACATGAGCACTATCCTACACACGAGGGACAATTTACAGAAACCAATTAACCTACAAATCTGTACTGCTTTGGAGGCACCCGGAGGAAACACGCACAGTGAAAGGAAGAGCATACTAACAGCATTCAGAACTTTACCACAGTGTGTTCCTGTGCAGGAACACCATGGCTGTGCCTAACTTGCTTTCCTCTTTGAAACATTGTAGCTGTGACCAACCTTTAAGTAGGTCTGCATAATTGCCAACTAGGCCTCAGAAGGTTGAACCTAAGGAACAACCTCCACTCTCGAGCCACGACAGTTCAACATTTGAAGTGTAATGATTAATTTAAAAAGTTAATTTAGCTAAAATGCAAATGATTAAAAATATAGCATGAGAAACAGTACATTGAGCTTGGCTGACCAACTGAAAGACAATAGCTGACCTTTCGCCAATGAAGGGTCCATATCACGTGCATCAACATGACGAGGAAAGCAGAGCAATGGAAATGCGATCAGGCAAGGCCCCCCTAACAGCTGGGTAGGAACTGCTTTGTGGCAGAGTAAAGCTCTGTCACTCCATTGAAACTTATCCCTATTTGATTAAGTCCTCACATTTGCCAACTGTCTGATGAGAGAGTATATGTCAGGGTAGGCCGGTGCCCTTCCTCACACTTATTCCAAGGGAATGATGTATATGTATACCGAGTGTGCTATTATAGAAACATAGGAAATAGTTTAGTTTAGCTTGGAGATACAGCACGGAAACAGACACTTCGGCCCATCGAGTCTGCACTGACCAGCGACCCCCGCACATTAACACCATCCTACACTATGGACAATGTTTACATTTATACCAAGCCAATTAACCTACAAACCTGTTATGATTTTGGAGTGAGGGTGGAATCTGAGGTTCTTCGAGAAAGCCCATGCAGGCCACAGGGAGTACGTACAAAATCCGTACAGATAAGCACCCGTAGGTGCAAGAGACGGCTATTCGGCTCTTCGAGCAACCACCGCTAATCAATATGATCATGGCTGATCATCCAGAATCAGTAACATGTTCCTGCTTTCTCCCCATATCCCCTGATTCCATTAGCACTTAGAGCTATATCTAACTCTCTCTTGAATACGTCAAATGAATTGGCCTCCACTGCCTTCTGTGGCAGAGAATTCCACAGACTCCCAACTCTCTGGCTGAAAAAGTTTTTCCTCATCTCAGTCCTAAATGGCCTACGACTTATTCTTAAACTGTGACCCTTGGTTCTGGACTCCGCCAACATGGGGAACATTTCACTTCCCCTTCTCTGGGGACAGCTTTCCTTTTCGTAGAAATGTCTAAACACCATGCAAGTTGGGAAAGGAGGATTTAAAAAAGGAAGTGACAGTCCAGTATTGATGCATGGCAGCACAGTGGCACCGCAGTAGAGTGGCTGCCTTACATCGCCAGAGACCCAGGTTCGATCCTGACTATGGATGCTGTTTGTACGGAGTTTGAACGTCTTCCCTGTGACAGCGTGGGGTTCCTCTGGGTGCTCTGGTTTCCTCCCACACTTCAAAGAGGTATAGGTTTGTTGATTAATTGGCTTCAGTAAAACTGTAAGATTGTCCCTCGTATGTAGGGTAGTGTTAATGTACGGGGCGATTGCTGGCCAGCGCGGACCCATTGGACCGAAAGGACTGTTTCTGTGCTGTGTCTCTCAAGTAAAGCCGAAATGGGTCCATTGCTTCAGAAAAGAGGAAGAAAATCCAAGGCTCTTCAATGAGGCCATGTGGGTAGAAACATTTCTGAAGGGTCAACCGCAGGTGTCCCAGCAGAAGATAGGGAAGCAGAGGTGCAGACAAATTCTGAGCAGTTTTAAGCCCCTTGTTTGAGGGGTGTCCCCACTGGGGGGGTCAGGTTTCAGGCAGACTAAACGGCGTCTTTCAGAGTTGATGATCGCCCAGCAGTATTTGATGTCCATCTCCAAATGTGGCATGGGAACAGCCCATATTTCAGATAGTGCTCAGTTATGGAGCTGCTCGGGATGGACCCTTGCATCATTCTCCAAACCCTCTCGCAAATGCACACTCAGTGAAGAGGTGGGCAACAATCTCCTCTCTGTGGAAATAAAAATTTCAGATGCTGGTTAGTACACAAAAGGCCACAAAGTGCTGGAGTAACTCAGCAGGTCAGGCAGCATCCCTGGAGAATGTGGATATATGATATTTTGTATCGAGACCTTTCTTCAGACTGTCTGTAGCCAGGGGCGGATTTAGATGAAGAGGGGCCCTAAGCTATTTCACTTGTGAGGCCCCCTCCCCTCCCAATCCCCCATCCCCATGACTAGAGGACAATGACTACCCGACAGTGACAGTGTGACACTTGTAGATCCTACTGTATGTTGTCATTAAACTGTTGGTTTTAAAATACACATTGGATTCAGCGTGGAGCAGGCGATGCTTTACCTGGATCATCATTTGAAGCTCTGGATTGTTGGGCCTGCTGCTTCAACATCATGGAGCTGTGGTTTGCGGAGACGCGCTGATTTCATCATCGCGGAGCCCTGGGATCCCTTTGCCAAGGGCAGCCAGCGTGAATCTCCACCCAGCTCAGCCTGTGGACTTCGGGAGCCGCGGTCTATAGTAGGCAGTGGCCGATTCGGAAGTCCAAGCTGCTGAGAATGCTCTCCCGTTCCGACGTCGGATGGTGACCCCCCAAATTTCATTGTACCAATGGTCATGAGGGGGGGTCCAAGAGGAGGGGGTCCATTGGTGACGGGGAAAGGGATCATCAATGGGGGCGAGGACTCCTTCCCATGGAAGAACGGTATGAGGTGGAGTTGACGGAAGAAGAGCACCAAATTGCGGCGGGCGCAGAACTCATTAAGGTGGGGATGAAGGGGAACAAAGGAGAGGCCAGGGCCCGCCTTAAGCCGATTGGACCAATTGCTCCCAATTAGGCCCCGCGAGTAAGAGGGCCCCGCGCCAGAGTAATCTACTCGCAGCTCGGGTGGAGGGGCGGAGAGAGAGTAGAGCGGTGGAGGGGGAAAACAGGGCAAGACGGGGAGGGGGGTGTGAGGGGAAATGTAGAAGGGGGAGAGGGGAAGTGGGTTGTTCCCTCACGGTCCCTGGGCAGCGCTCCCACCCCTTCAGTCGCCGTGCTTCACGCACACAGCACCGGCTCCACCCCTCTCTCTCAGTGAACAGTATACGGAGGGCCGGGCCGGGGATTGGAGCAACGTTTACAAACATCGGCCTCAGCTCACACCCGTCCATCCGGACCCCGGCATCTGCTCCTGCCGCCGGCCCTCTCCCTCCCTTCTCTCCTTCCCTTCTTCCCTCCCTTCTCTCCATCCCTCCCTCCTTCCTCTCTCTTTTCCCTTCTCTCATTCGCTCCATCCCTTCTTTCTCTCCTTCCCTCCCTCCTTTCTCTACTTCCCTCCCTTCCCCCATTCTGTCCTTCTTCCCTTCTCTCCCTCCCTCCTCTCTTTCCCTCCCACACACACATCACGCACAGACAGTTAACACACAGTTGGGATGGGGTAGAGGCCCAAAGGGTAGGATGGGGCTGAAGCCCAAAATGTAATGCCTGGATTGATTTTTCACCAATGGTTATTGGTTTTCCAGGATCTATTTAATTAAATCACTTTTATTTTTCATTTCAGTCATTAAAACAAGTGATATTGTAACTATGTACTTTTCAGAGGTGATCTACACATTTTGTTTGTTACTTGTAGGCTTACATGTATGCAATTTTATATTAAAATGTAGCTTAAATCTGTTTGGTCCATTAAGTTGCATGCACTTTTTAAGCGCACATTTTGATTACTTTCCATTCTACCATAGAGATATAAAGTCTATAATAGACTTTAATTATATTTCTATGAATCTACAGACCTTGACTGGGAACCCGGGGCTGACCATAATTGTTCCCAATTGGGCCCCGCACCTCTTAAGGCCAGCCCTCGGTGAGGCCTCTGCTGAGGACAGACCGTTCGGTATCTGAGAGGGGGAGGTCAGGGGGGATGGTGAACACACGGCGGGGATGGGGGTTGGGGCCGGAGGAAGGCAGGTGAGTGGACTGAGGCCAAGGCAATAGACAATAGGTGCAGGAGTAGGCCATTTGGCCCTTTGAGCCAGCACTGCCATTCAATGTGATCATGGCTGATCATCCCCAATCAGTACCCCGTTCCTGCCTTCTCCCGATATCCCCTGACTCCGCTATTTTCAAGAGCCCTATCTAGCTCTATCTTGAAAGCATCCAGAGAACCTGCCTCCACCGCCCTCGGAGGCAGAGAATTCCGCAGACTCACCACTCTCTGTGAGGAAAAGTGTTTCCTCGTCTCCGTTCTAAATGGCTTACTCCCTATTCTTAAGCGGTGGCCCCTGGTTCTAGATGTCTGGTGGAGGGGTGATGGGTGGTCAGGGGGTATGAGGACTGTTGTGTAGGTGGGGAAGAGCTGGGGTCACATGGTTTGAGGGGAATGGGGAAGACAGAGCGGAACAGCCACTGAGACTACCAGTGTTGGCTGACTAGCACTAGGACCCAGCGCTGTCAAACCCGGGGGAGTGGGTGTCTGCAGCGTGGAAGCTTCAGGCCCGGTGCTGTCCTGAGGGCTGCTGGAGGGCGGTGGAGTGGCCAGCGGGCAAAGAGTAGGAGGTGCCGTTGGGCGGATGGTCGGTGGGGCGGCGAGGTTTAATGGGACCGGTGAGGCAGCGAGGTGAGTAGGCCCCCCTAGATCTCGAGGCCTTAAGCTTGTCTAGCTTATACGTAAATCCGGCCCTGTCTGTAGCAGCTGTTCAGAGGGCAGCGTGTAAGATTCCGACAGTGCAAGCAGGATTTGCAGGGAGGGTACCTCTTATCGTGATCCATGTGCGGTCTTGGTGCTTGTTGGTGGGTTCTGGCGATTAGGCATCTTGGCAAATACACAACAAAATAATCTGCTCAGGAAACCATGCCACAGGATCAATTAAAACCTTGTCTTGTATACTCGCAGAATGTTCCATGCTGACCACTACCCAATGGACTTATGGTCAAAGGTACATAGATACAAAGTGCTGGAGTAATTCAGCGGGTCAGGCAGCATCTCTGGAGAAAAAGGATGGGTGATGATTCAGGTCCCTCTGAGATACTCCAGCACTTTGTGTCTATCTTTGATATACATCCACATCTGTAGTTCTTTGTTTCTATATTTCAGTCAAATGTGTGAGGCTTTAAGAACTTTTCAACCAAGGACAGGTGGTGCGGCAATGATACAGCCTTCTGACCCAATAATGAACTCTCATTTCCCTGATCCCTGACCAGTCTGAAGAAGGGTCTCGACCCGAAACGTCGCCTATCTCCTTCGCTCCTTAGATGCTGCTGCACCCGCTGAGTTTCTCCAGCTTTTTGTGTAACCCTCGATTCTCCAGCATCTGCAGTTCCTTCTTTAACACTTTGTCTACTCCACTGCAATATCTCCTCAAGGTATGCCTACTTTGAAGAAGTTCTCCTCCTCCCTACGAAGACAGTTTCACAACCTCCTCTCTAACTGCTCCCCCTCTGTTATACCCCCTTCCCTACAAACAGCTTACAATGGCCTGTTTCCTTTATCATCGATACTTTTTTGCATATCTTTCATTCATTGTTCTTTACCTCTCCACATCACTGTCTATATCTCTCGTTTCCCTGATCCCTGACCAGTCTGAAGAAGGGTCTCGATCCGAAACGTCGCCTATCTCCTTCGCTCCTTAGATGCTGCTGCACCCGCTGAGTTTCTCGTCTGATGCAGGCAGAGTTATCAGTGATGGGTTTTTGCTGAGAATCATTTGTCTGTGACATTGGCTCAGGTTTTGGTCGCCTCTCCATTAGCACACACTGACCTGCTACTTACTTTTCTTTATAATTTTCTAACTTCCTAATTACCATGGTAACCATGGCTTGATCCTATCAGAGATTCACTGTTCAAACCATCACTCTCCCACTTCCTTTGCAAATTAAAACAAACATTTTGGTATTTTTCACAGTTCAGATGTAAACCTAAGGCCTGAACCGTTAACTGTTTCCATTTGCTGTCTGACCTGCTGATTGTTTTGCTCCATTTTTGCTTTAGATTCACTTCATGTATTTTTTTAAACTTTCATAGTTTGCAGTTGGTTTAATGGAATGCATTGGGAATTTTTCAGTAGAATAATATATTTTCCAAAAAACGTCTTTTTATTAATAGATGTCTGTTTATTGTCTTCGCAATGGCCTCGCTACCTCCTCTCTGGGGACGTTGCAAATGCAGGAGATTAAACACCTGTCCCTGCACCTTCTCCCTCTCATCCATCAAAGACCCGTAGTATGTACAGGTGAAATAGATGTTCACGTACACCTCCTTTAATCTCTTCAAAAGAGAGCCATTGGATGCACAAGTGCCTGTATTTCAATGCCTGAGCAATAGTGGATTTCCAAAGCTAGCCATTGGATTGGCTAAACAAGTGGCCAATAAATTGGCATATTGAGCAAGAGTTCAAGAGAGTTTTATTGTCATGTGTCCCTGATGGGACAATGAAATTCTTGCTTTGCTTCAGCATATCAGAACATAGTAGGCACGAATACAGAACAGAGCTGTGTGTCCATATACCATAAATATAAACAGACATGAACAATTACACTGATAGAGTGCAAATAAACAGATTATTGGCTATTAATGTTCAATCTCACTGCTGTATTCTGACTCGTCCCCATCAGTGATACGTCCCACAACAGTGGTAACAGTGATACGTCCCACAACAGCAGTCAATAACAGGAAGATAAAATGTAGCAGAATGGCCCATCGAGAATGAAGATGTTTTAGTTTTTAGAAGTTTAGAGATACAGTGCGAAAACAGGCTCTATGGCCCACCGAGTCTGCACCGACCAGTGATCCCTGCACATTAACACTATTCTACACACACTAAGGATAATTAACACTTACACCAAACCAATTAACCGGCAGACATGTACGTCTTTGGAGTGTGGGAGGAAACAGAAGATCCTGGTGAAAACCCACGTGATTACGGGGAGAACGTACAAACTCCATACAGACAGCAACCGCAGTCGGGATCGAACCCGGATCTCCAGTGCCGCAAGGGCTGTAAAGTAGCAACTCTACCGCTGCGCCACCATACTGAGGTAAAGCACTGTTGAGGTGAAGGTGTGTTGAGGTCAGGGCCGGCCCTAGGCCAATTGGACTGATTTTTCCAAATTGGGCCCCGCGCCCAAGAGAGGCCCCGCGTTAATTTTCCGTATTTCAGATGGAAATACAAATTCGCTTTGTTAAATAAAGATTAAAAAAAAAACATTTGCCATACGGATTTTTTTGCAAAACGAACATGGATAACAACTGCTGTGAATAATAAATGATGTGTTAACTGCTACTGCTGCAGTTAACAGCCAGTAGTCAACTAGTTATACAATGGGACATCTGGTGGCGCTGTTGCTAACTGCCTCCGCCTTCAGTCCGGTATCTTTTTGTTTTTTTGTTTTGTTTGAAGACGTTTTTTGTGTTTTTTTAAATGTCTTTATGTGAGGGGAAGAGGGCACGGTAAGGGGAAATACCGTCCTCCAGTCGCTTCCTGGAGAGGATGCAACTATTATTCGAGTCGCGTCCTCGCCCCCCTCGGCCTACCTACTCGATTGGCGCGGCCTCTCCTGCCGGGACCGACCAGAGCTCCAGTAGCAGCGGCGCAGCGTTGGAAGCATCGAGGGGCAGGCGATGCCTCACCGGGGATCGCCGTTGCAGCTCCAGAGTGCTGGGCCTGCTGCACCGACATCGCAGAGCTGTGGTTCGCGGAGCTCCCAACGCGGGCGGCGCTGACCAACATCGCGGAGTCCTGCAACTCTGCCCGGTTCGGCCTGTGGACTTTGGGAGCTGCGGACTCCGGTGGGAGGTCTGGGCCGCTGAGGATGTTCTCCGAGGGTCAGGCTGAGCATCATTCCCAGCGAGAGGGCCTGCGGGTGCTCGGGAGGCCCCGACCACGGGTGAATATCTGGGAAGATCGGCAGGGAGGCTGGCTGGACTATGGTACCTTCCTTAACTCTGGTGCCGCTGTGGGGTTATGTTGTGTGTGGACTTCTGCATTTGTGCTTTAAAAAAAAAGTTTATTTATTTATTATTTACTTTTATCTTACTGACTGTAAGGAAAATCCATGTTGTTGTCTCTAAAATGAGATAATGACAATAAATTGAATACAATACAATACAAAAAAAGTAGTTATACAATGGGTCATCAATGCGTCGACCCACATTCGACAGGGAGCGGGCAGTGTGTGCGTGGGAAGGGGAGGGGGGGGAGGGGAGGGGGAGGGGTGTACAGGCCCTCTTTTGGTCGGGGGACCTGAAGCAGAAACGAAAGACAACAGGAAGGATAAGTGCGAGAGGGAGACAATCTGTGGACAACCAGATCTGGGGGTTGTGTTAACTAGTTCGGTGCCGGTACAACAGCAGACCAGGTTGGAGGTTTGAGCCTGTGTTAACATTGGTGTCGGGGTTAATGTCCGGGCCGGGGTACAGGTGGGATTTAACTATGTCTGTCTGTCTGTGTGTGTCTGTATGTGTGTGTCTGTCTGTGTGTGTGTGTGTGTGTGACTCTGTGTCTGTGTATGTCTCTGTGTTTGTGTGTGTGTGTCTGTGGCTGTGTTTGTGTATCTCTATCTGCGTGTGTGTCTCTGTCTGTGTGTGTGTGCGTGGGGGGGGCGTGGAGAGACAGAGAGAGGGGATTTTCAGTTAAGAGTTGGACACGATTACTGTCAATACGAGCAGCTCACGGAGCCGAGTCAGAATGAAAAACACTGCGCGGCTCTCACACACACACACGTGGAGTGAACTGTTGATATAAACGTGGCTGGGGGTAGAGGAGTGGGGGGGGGGGGGGGAGAGAGAGAGAGAGAGAATTTGGGAGAGAAGAAAGAGGAAGCGGGGAGAGAAAGGGAAAGAGAGAGGAAATTGGAGAAGAGAGAGAGAGAGAGGAAGGGGGGAGAGGGAGAGGGGGAGAGAGAAGGGGAAGGGGAGAGAGAGAGGTCTCAGATCTGAGGTTGAGAAGGATTGAAGCAGCCTTTCAAGGATTTTGTCGTTGGAGAAGGAACAGAGGCAGAGGGGCTTCATAGTTTAACTTATCGTTGGACTGTTGAAACTTTCCTTTGCTCTAGAAATCCTCCATCAGTGTGAAAATTCCTGAGTTTTCTCTACATTGTCGAGGGTGCAGTTGTCGTTGGCGGACTGCCAAGAGTGCCTGGAGATCCAGGGTACGAAGATTTCTGTCTTGGTCCTTTTTTTAGCACCGTTTCTCTGCCCTAAATTCATTTTGCACAGTGCGGCTGCCTGGCTTAATGTGAAGAAGGTACTTTTGCTTCCGGCGAGACTGGGATAGAGCTTCCCAAAAGCTGCTCTCGGCTGTGGACGAACTTGGGGACTTTCCTGCTTTAGCTGGAGGTTTCTGCTTTCTGCTGCCTGTCTTTGACTGTGACTGTCTCTGGGACTTAACTTGGAGCTGAGCTGCTGGGGTGCCTGGAGCTGGTTTGTGCCTGTCAGGATGGTGATGGCTGGGGCGCGGCCGAAGGTCCGGACCTACGCAGCGGTGGCATCAGTGGCGGGTACGAGGCCATCTGAGCATGAGCCTCATGTTGACTTGGATTGGGACGGATTTGGTATCTCGGTTCAAACTGGGCCTATGATGTCCAGAGAGCATTTACAAAGGCCATGAATGAATTCTTTGGAGGGGGGCTATTGTCTCTTCCGAGCTCGGAAGAGGAAAGGTTGAGATGATACTAAAGACCCGTGAGTGTGTGGCCTGAGCGTTGGAGAAGGGGATCTCAGTGGGGGGGGGGATCCACATACAGGTGGATCCGTGGGTATCCAGGGTGAGACCGGTTCTCCTGCGGAGTTGCCCCACATATATTCCGGACGCGTCACTTATTCCACACCTGTCTAAGTTTGGGGAGGTGCAGTCTAAATGCTTTAGGCTCATGCACCCCCGGGGGGATCCAGAGGAAAATGGGGTCTTCAGTTTCAAGGGGAGGGTGTTCAATAAGGTGGGTGAGGGGGAAGGCGCTGAGGGGAGCTTCGAGGTGGAGTGTAAGGGTCTCCCTAGAACCGTGCATTGGAGTAGGGGGAAGGCACGGTGTCATGTGTGCGGCGAATTTGGACATCTCCGAAGGGAGTGTCTTATTCGCAGGGTTACTGCTAGAAGTTCAAACAAAGTGGCCCAGGAATACACTGCTGGCCCATCCGGGGTGGCTCGTCAAACCTCAGTGGCGTGGGGTGGTACTGCTGACCCGGCTAGGGCTGCCAGCTCTGCCTTGGTGATCTGGGGCGGCAGTGATAGTCCATCTGGGTCCGCAGGTTCCGCATTGGCATAGGCAGCGATAGCCCCCGCCCCCCACGTCCTGAACCTGTGGTGGCGGCTGAAGGTGGGGCACAGGGGGAGGGAAGAGAGGAGGGGGGGAAATTGGGAGCAGCAGAGGAAGGAGAAAAACAAGTCCACCCAAGCGAATCAAACGCAATCGGGTGTGCACCTGCCGAGTTCTGAGAAGAAACCAAGGGGCGCCTGTCAGCTCCAGTGAGGTGCAGATTGCACCTGCCGTGGCTCAGCAAGCTGAGGTGGTTCAGACGGGGGCAGGGAAGCTAAAACGGGCGGGTGGTAAAGTGGCTGGGGGTAGTGTGAAGGCGGAAGACCCTTCCCTTATGGAGGTCACTGTACCGCCGCATGCTAGCGGGACAAAAAGGAGGTATGTGCCTGGCGAGGAAGAGCAAGGGCATGGGTCCAAAGCTAGGGGGATGTGTTTTTCCAGACCTTCCACCACTGAAGTGGTTGGTGGTCTTGAACTGGTGTCTTCCGGGTCGGAGGTTGGGCCTCCTTTTCAGGGATCTTCAGCGGGTGTCACAAGACCAGGTGCTGGGGTTGACTCCTCTGGAGTTGTGTCCTCTGGGCGGGAGGATGTCCCTTCGTCTCAGGGACCCTCCGAGGGAGTTATCTCATCGGGTGTTGAGGTTAGCTCCCTTGGGTGCATGCCCTCTGGGTCGGAGGAGGTCCCCTCGTTTCAGAGGCCTACTGAGGGTGCTGGCATGCCAGATGATGGGGTTGGCTCCCCTGGTAGTGTGCCCCCTGAGACGGGGAATGAGCAGTCAGCCCGAAGGGGGAGGTTCGGGGGCATTATTGTTTCAGTCTGTGCTCCATATCAGTGCCAGTGGAGGTGTTGGGGGGTGTGTTGCCTCACCGGCTGAGTTGGCAGGGGAGAGTTTAAAAGCAGGTGGAGATTCTCTGGGTGTTGCCTGTGGAGAGGGTACTCTAGGTGCTGTGGAGGTCGGGGGTGTTTCGGGTCGTGATCCGGGGGTGCCAGTGTACCACAGACCCTGGGGATGCCTCTTGTTTTTGCTTCCCCAGGTCCAGACGTGGAGGGTGATGGTAGAGTGCAGGAGCCCAGTCATTCAGTGGGCTGTGTGTTGCAGTAAGGGGATTTGAGACCCTTCCCCGGCATTGATCCTGGGGGTGGTGTCATGCCGGAGGAGGGGGAGAGTGACGAGGCCAGTTTGTGTAGCAGGATTAGCGAACTTTCAGAGAGTTTTGGTCTTTCGATTTCTGACAACGACCCTGGGCGCTGTGCTGTTAAGCTCGTTGTTTCAGGTGAAAGTGGGTTGGCCGAGTGCCCAGGCTCCAAGGCCGTGTCTCATGCAAGTGTTATCCGTGAGGCGCGAGAATTCCTAAGAACAAGCCATATTATCAGAACAAAAAAGGAGGCTGCTAAAAGACGGTGGGAGGATAGGCCAGTTTTGATGAAGAATCTCGAGGCTATCCTTAGCAACAAGGATAGTGGTCTTCCTGACTCTCAGAAGAGCCAGTTTGGGGACTTTTTGGAGTTCCTCAGAGAGTGAGTTTTTGAGTCTAGGCAGAGTGTGAGGGTCTTAATCTAGTGTGCCTGCACATTCACAGTAGCCACATTAAATTTAAACGGGAGTAGAGCGAGTTTTCGCAGATATCAGCTTTAATCTGTCCTGAGAGTGGGGACATTTGCGGTGTGTTTTCTGCAAGAGATACATACCGTTGTTAGTGATGAACCCACCTGGTGACTGGAGTGGAAGGGGGGATCCACATGAGCCATCTCAGCTCGAATTCGAGTGGGGTGGCCTTTCTGTTGGCCCCAAGTTTTCTGCCAAATGTTTTAAAAGTGCAAGAATTTGTGCCAGGACGTTTGCTCCATCTGGCCGTGAGCCTGGATGGCATGTCGTTGCATTTCATTAACGTGTATGCCCCTAGCTCCGGCACGATGCAGGTCGGCCTACTTCAGGTGACTGCTCTGCTGAGCACTATTGATAGGGGAGAGTGTGTCTTCCTTGGGGGGGGGGGGACTTTAAGTGCACACTTGAGGCGCGAGCCCGTTCTGGTACTCAGTGTGCCCCTGCTGTAGCGAAGAAGCTGAGAGGGTTGATTGACTCCTTTGAGTTGGTTGATGCATGGCGGATTCCACTGCTTTTTCGCAGAGGTCTGAGGGGGGTGGTTCCCGCATTGATCGAATATATATTTCCTGAGCGTTTGTTTCCCGTGTCCCAGCGGCCTCAATGCGGCTGGTGCTGTGCTCGGACCACTGTCTGGTGCGTGTGGATTTTAATCCAGCTTGCTCTCGGGCTGGGTCCGCGTACTGGCACTTTAACAACAGGCTGCTGGAGGATCGGTGTTTCTGGGAGTCATGCAGTTGGTTTTGGGTGAAGTGGAGAGAGAGGCAGAGGTGCATCTCTTCCCTTAGGCAGTGGTGGGATGTGGGGAAAGCTCACATCCTTCTCTTTTGTAAGGAATATACGTGGGGGTCGACTGGAAGGCGGGACTCAGCGGTCGAGAGGCTTGAGAGGGAGATACTGGATGCAGAGTCTCGCCTGGGTCGGTTTGGTGAAGACTCCTGCGAATGGGGAGAGTTTCAGAAGAAGAAGGAAGCCTTGAGGAACCTGCTGCTTGAGCGGTCCCAAGGCGCTTACGTGAGGTCGTGGGTCCAGATGCTGCACGATCTGGACCGAGCTTCACCTTTCTTTTTCTCCCTGGAGAAGGGGTGGGGAGCTCGCAAACAACTCGTGGAGCTGCTCGGAGATGGCGGCTCCTCTGTCACTGATCCAGAGAGGATCAGTGCCCTGGTCAGGTCCTATTATGGGTCCCTGTTCTCCGTGGATGGATTCAGCGGGGAGGCTCAGCAAGATTTGTGGGAGGGTCTGCCGATTGTAGAGAGGGAGGTGGCTGATCTTCTTGATGGCCACTTATCTTTGGAGGAGTTGACTCGTGCCTTGCATCAGCTCAGGAGGGGTAAGTCCCCCGGGCTGGATGGGTTGACGGTAGAGTTTGTTAGAGCTTTCTGGGATATCCTCGGGGGTGACTACATGTTGGTTCTGGGGGAGATGCCTCTCTCGTGGCGTAGGGCAGTTGTCGTCTTGCTGCCCAAGAAGGGCGAACTCCGCTTGTTGAAGAACTGGCGTCCGGTCTCTCTCCTATGCACAGAGTATAAAGTTTTTGCATGGTCAATGGCAAATCGCCTGGGCTCTGTGCTGCATCAACTGATTCATCCTGACCAATCTTATACAGTTCCTGGCCGGTCCATTCAGGATAACATCCACCTGGTTAGGGACCAGATTCATCTAACCCAGGGTACTGGTGAGTCAGCTGCTTTTCTGTCTCTTGATCAGGAGAAGGCTTTTGAAAGGGTAGAGCATGAATACCTCTTCAGGTGTAACCACCCGAAGGCGGGGACGGTCCCCTGTGGGGGTCCTTCTATAAGGGAGTTGTTCCCCTTTACATTGGGGACCTGGGGTGGAGAGTGCTGCACAGAGCGGTGGTATGTAATAAACTTTTGAGCCGGTTCACAAGCTCGTCCGCCGCACGTATTTTCTGTGGCGAGGAAGAGACCGTGCTCCACGCGTATATGGAGTGTGAGAGGTTACTGCCCCTGTACCAATATCTGAAGGGGTTGTTCCTCAAGTTCTGGTTGCAGTTTAGCCCCACAATCCTGGTGTTCGGACACAAGGCAGGGAGTGGGGAGACCCGAGTGGGGGGGGGGGACTTACCTGACGGTTTGCTCCTGGGCCTGGCCAAGATGGCCATTTGCGGGTCCAGGCGGCGGGCGGTCGATGTTCAGGCTAGAGTCGGCTGCCTGCCCCTCTTTCGGGCCGACGTCCGTGTACATGTGTCCCTGGAGAGGGAACACGCGGTGTCCACGGGGACTCTGGAGGCCTTCCGTCAACGCTGGTCACTGCGTGGGGTTGAGAGTATTGTACTGTTGTACTAGAATGATTTTTTTGATACATTGTAATTTTAATTACGTTTTGATGTGTTGTATCATATGATTGTGTCGAATAAAGTTTTTGAAAAGAAAAAAAAAGGGGGGGAGAGAAAGATGGAGGCAGAGAGAAGGAGAGAGAAGGAGAGAAGGAGAGAAAGAGAGAAAGGGGGAGAGAAGGGGGGAGAGAGAGAGAGGGAGTTCTCCCTTCTGCCTCACCCCCATTGTTGACTTTGTGAGGTGATTGGAGACCAAAACCAGTTACCCTTCAGATCTCCCTCTTCCTACCTCTCACTACCTCCCTCCCCCTCTTTCTTTAGAGGGGGGGGGGAGGATGAGGGAAGGAAGGGGGGAGAGGGCAGAGGGTAGAGAGGAATGTGCCTTGCTTGGTGGAGAAGAGGGATGTGGGAATGCTGTACGCAGATGGTGACTCACTCTCACACTGGGATCCCCCCCCCCCCCCGTCATTGCGCAGTCTACCTGACTCCCTGCACCCCCCCCCCCCCCCAAGGAAATATGCAACATTTCAGGTCGAAACCCTTCTTCAGACACGGCCCAAAACGTTGGCTATTTCCTTCGCTCCATAGATGCTGCCTCAAGCCCTGCCCCACTATGCGAGTTCACCCAAGAGCTCTCCCGAGTTTAAAATCTCTGTGCAGCATCTCTGTCCTTATCTTCAAATTCCCACTTTGAAATAAAATACAATTTTCGACTGAAACATTTTGCAGCAGGATCGCGATTAGTCGATTCCTACGCATTTTCAATCATCGGTCGATCAGCGTAATTTTCACACCTGGTTGATATAGTTTTTAAAAAAGTATACAGTACATTAAAATAGTAAGATTAAATGAGAACATACCAGTTTGAAGTTTGATCTTTATTTTATGAGGAGTTGCGATGTGGGATTTCGTGAAGACCCCGCCAGGCACGCATGCGCGACATTCTTCAAAGCAGCTGTGTGGAATCACAGAACTACCCTGAAATGACCTAATTTAGTAAGATTGAAGAGACTCTATTTACCAGCTGACCTTATAGTAGAGGGTTGGGAGCGGAGGGCACGAAATCCCTCATCGTAACTCCTCATAAAATAAAGATCAAACTTCAAACTGGTAAGTTCTTGTTTAATCTTACTATTTCATTTCGGAGTCACGTGAGTGACTTGGTGAAGATTTCAAAGATCCATGCCCTGGATCACGCCCATGCCCACGCACTACCGTAATACTGATGGAGGAAGTATGTTAACGTATTTCAGACTTGAACAAGCTGAAAAATAATAACATTATTGTTAATACAACAATAAACCCCTGAACTCGGGGACAAACGTTTAGGGAACAGCACTTAAACCTGACTCCGCAAACGTTGCGGGAGCGGCCACAGGTTAGTTATGAAATCGCTGAAATGTAGTTTCAATGACCCAGCCCGCTATTGCGAGGACATGATCCATGGACACCTCCATGGTCCTCACTGCTGATGTGGATGCAGCCCTGGTAGAATGACATTTTAAAATGTTTAGTGTCTTACCTGCTGCACCGAATACCACCTTGAGCCATCTGGAGATAGTCTGCACCGTCACCCTGTGACGTGGGTTTCCATGGTTGATAACAGATCCGCCTCCATATTCCTGATGGCCATTTTCAGACCTGTAGTCGCAGGTCTGTGTAGTTTAATCAACTCTTTTATAAAGACGTTGCTTTATTATGGGTCGATCATTCTATCCAGGTTTAATTCCTGTAGAGTCTGGACCCGTTGTGCTGTGTTCAGTGCCATTACCATCACCAATTTAAAGGTGAGTAAGTCCAGTGGTAAATCCGTCATAGGCGACCAGCTCCTGAGTAGGGTCAACACCACCCTTATATCTCAGGTAATATAATGTCGTGGTCGGGGAGGGATGGATAGAACATATCCCTCATAGTTTGGATACCAGCTGGTGAGATCCCACTCCAATGATGAGATAGGATGACAGTGCACTCCTGGCACTGTATACGGCACTGTAACTGAGGGACTCATCATAATGAAGACCCGTGAGGATGCCAGCACATTGGAGATCGTAGCAGATATGTAGGTGGTCTTGGTCCGACTACAGAAACCTCCCATATCCTTATGTAGGTGAGGTACTGCTTCCTAGTGGACTCTCTCTGCACGATGCTGTATGACGTCCACGGTCCTTTATGTTGCAGAACCTGGTTACGTTTTCCAGGTGAAGCAGAATGGGGAAAGCATAGAAATCCATTTCCCCCAATGTAGCGAGAACTCGTCCATCGCCACTGCCCCAGGATCTGGTTCTCAAGAGACACATATTGGTATCTAATGGTTCAACCTGGACGCTAGGAGGTTCCATATTAGGCTATAATTTTAGCAAATATTTGGAGGTTCAACATCCACTTGGTGTCGTTATTAAATACTTGTGACCTGGTGTCCGCCACTGTATTGAGCTTAACCAGAAGGTACATAGCTGATATCCAAATATTTATTTCAATGCACCAGAGCCCAATTCTTTTTTTCCCAATCCATCACAAGATATTGACTTGATACCACCCATAAGGTTTAAATATGTCACCTCAGTGATATTATTTTGAAGATGGACATACATATGCTGCAGATTAGTGCATTAAGCCCGCAGCCCGTGACATGCTCCCAGCATTTCTGAACAGTCCCAGCCCTTGGTGCTTGCGTCGGTTTGTAATACGACTAATGGGTTTTATGTAATGATGGGATTTAACAATCACAAACATTGCTAATCCACCATTGTAGCTCAATTAATGCCTTGATTGGCGGCTGCATAGGCCCGTAAAAAATGTCCAGCATTCGCTATTAATGCCGAGATTTTGCTCTTTGCAAGCTTTGATAGTGTAACGGCCCAATTATGTAGGTAGAATGTAGCTACAAGTTTACCAATTACCTTAGCAGCATGTCTAATAGTCGGTTTCCTGGCGCAAGCAAGGCTGTTACATGCCTCTATAATGTCTATTGCTTTGTTCCCTGGGATAGTGACAATCAGACCAATGTATCCCAGAATGTATGTAACCTCTATCCTCCTTGTGAGGTTACACATGCAGCACTTCCTAGAGAACCAGACCCCCTACCTCCATGGCTACTGGCGGGCCTGTCATTCTGGTTCCTGGCGTTCCGTTGAATTGTGTTGACGTGCTGCTGACGTGTAGGTCCTTACTGGTCTTTCAGGTGGCCTGAGGTCTTGCATATGATGTTTGTCTGCGCACTGCCGCCCTGCTGGAGGGAGGTGGGTTATCAACCCGACTGCCTCCACCTCCTAATCCAGGTCCTTGACCTGTATGGGCAGGTCCTCACCGAACAGCTGTCTCGGTGGTGGCGTCGCAGATGCCTTGTACAACCCCACAAATATGAGGTTTAGGAGTCGGTTAAGTGCCGATATTCCAGGAAGTGTTAACTTCATGACTAATATCGCAAGAGCATCCTCCTGCTCTGCCGTCATTTCCGTACCGTCAACCGACCTGGCAAAGGCAGTAATCCCCGACGTCAGCAATTTCAGGATCTTTTGTAACTTCAGCTCCTGTGCCCTTATCCCGGGACTGTTATTGCCCCAGATGGGCGTGTTGACTGTCGGTACATTCAACGATATGCAGTTGTTTGGGCCTTGTATTTGTTGATCGCCTTGGTAAGGACCTGTTCCTGCAGCTGGTGTGTGGTGAGGTAGTCTATGCTAGCCCCTAATTTGGGCTGCAAAAGGCTGACCTGAGTGCTTTGGCTGGGCAAACTTGGAGACCACATTCGGCAGTTCCTCCTGGGTTTTCTCAGGTACTACAGGTTCCTCCAGGACTGGAGGACACCTGGTCCAGCTGCAGAGATTGTGCACTAGGATACGCTCCATCATGCGCTCCATCCGAGCCATGCGACCGCCGCCGCATCTGCGGACGACAAGTCGACTTCCTCAGGTTCTGGAGAATCTCTGAAGCTTCTGTCATCGCCCCGCACCTCATTGAGGTGATAACAAGGGTGCCTAGACAGGATGTCGCAGCCTGCCGCTTCTTCCAGATGGAGGCGGCCAGCTAGTCTGATAAGATATGAGCGGTGATGAGTCGGTCCCGGCGCCGAAGCGTGGTACCCCGACGTCCACGCGGGCTTGCCGCCTGTCCTCCTTAGGGACAAAGGCAACTTTTGGTCACGTCCTGCCACTAAAGGGGGGTGCGGGGACCGAGATGAGACTACACCGGCCTGCAATCTGGCAGGCTCCCCCGGTGGTGAGTCTGTGTCCTCCTTTGGGACAAAGGCGACGTTCGGTCACGTCCTGCCGCTAAAGGGGGGTGCGGGGACCGAGATGAGACTACACCGGCCCGCAATCTGGCAGGCTCCCCCGGTGGTGAGTCTGTACCGGCCGCACATGCGGGGCTTGCAGAATCAGGCCTCAATCCTTCACCGGTCCGTGATCTGGCGGCCTGCTCCGGTTGAAAGTCGACCCCGGCTCCTACAGCGGGGCTTCAACGACTGTTGTGCGGTTTTTCCCCTGGTCCTCCCTCTGGTGACCTGCATAGTTTGGGAGAGAGAACGTGCCGCCAAGCGGATAACACGCTTACACACCTTTGCTCCACTGTCCCTATGCTTAGGTGACAGTGGTAGGGAGTCAGGGTCTTGCCTACCCTGCTCCTGCGCGGTGTCCTACCACTTTACGGCTCCATGGTCAGCCGTGGTGGAGAATCGGGTCCTGGCTGCGCAGGGCTCCCCGGTTTCCGCGTTCTTATCCCGGCCCGCAGAACGGGCGCTGCCGGTGTTGCTGGCAGCTCCAGGAATAGTGGCCGCTGACTCCCATCCGAAGTCCCATGGCCCTGGGAGGCATACTTCGATGCCTTCATTCTGGTCTCCCATCCATTGTTTCTGTAAGCAAAGTCTAGTACAGAAGCTAAACAACTCAAGGTTAGTATCTTACCTGAGGGTCTTTATGAGCTTCCGGTGGAGGAGCGCACTCTCTTCCCCCCCCCCCCCCAGCTCCAATGGTGACCAGACTCTCATGCGGGACATAGACTGCCGCTAACGGTAAGGCCCCCGCCTGTGTGTGAGTCGGGGCCCCCGCTCTGTCTACTACCTCTATAGGGTAGCATAGCCGTTAGTCCGTGGTAACCTGCGGCCTGCCGCGTCGAGTCGGAGCTCCTGCAGTGGCAGTCTCCGAGCCCAGATACTGGTCCACGGGCTTGCCCAACTTCCAGGTAGCGTTGTCGTCAGCCCGTCGTGACCCTGTGGGCTGTGGTGTAGAGACAGGCTGCTGCTCTGCCGTCGCTTACTGCGAACCTGCAAGCCCCACTCCCTGGTTGAAACCGACAGCCCGCAGTATCCTTGCGGGCTGTGGTGTAGAGTCGGGCTACCTCTGCCGTCCCTCCGACCGGCGAATGTGAACCTGGACCCACCTGGGCCAATGGGCTCTTCCCGACTCCAGTCTGTTAGTGCCGCCGCTTTGAAAGGCTGGTCCGCAGTCAGTGCCGAATCGGCCTGGAGTACTCTGGGAACAGAGTCCCTAAAATGAAAAAAGGACTGCAGGTTAGTTTTTCCTTACCTGCAGGTCCCTGCAGTAGAGGAGCAACGCTCCTCCCTGCCTGTCGCTCACATGCGGTCGACGATATGTCGCGCATGCATGCCTGGCGGGGTCTTCACGAAGTCACTCACGTGACTCCGAAATGAAATAAATAATTTCAAGCATACCCGGTACTAAACGCACAAACATTAAGGTAGTTACTGATGTTACAAATGGTTATAAATGAATATAATTTCAAAGTGAAATAGGAGATTTCCGTGGAAAGAATATTTAACCAGAATATGGTGAGGTAGCTGCAAAATTCATTCCTGGTCCGTATCGAACTTCTCCAAATGCAAACGCTTCAAGTTACGCTTCTTGTGTGGTGGTAAAGGGGGGGGGGTGTCAGGATAAAATACCATATATTTGCATTTATATAGCAATCCTAAGTCGAAAGTTGTATTTTATTTCAATGTGGGAATTGGGAGATAGGGACAGAGATGTTACACAGAGATTTTGATAGGAAGGAAACATTACAGCAGCTGAGTAAAAGATCGGTCAAATGGTAGGTTCAATGAAGATCGGGCGAGGGGGATTGGGGGTGGGGGGAAAGTATCTATAGCTTGGGACTTGCCTGAATGTGTACTGGGATTATCATTCCACACCAAATTTCTTAGACAATAATACCCTTTATGCAATTATCACAATAGTTTGTTGGATATGGATCAATGGACTCTGTATGGTACATGCTCGTAAATTAGTAAAACAAATGTTCTTCTTTAAGTACTGTTGCTTCTGGGATGGGGTGACTGATAACAAATAACCTACATTCTATATTTTGTCATAATGTGGCTGAAACAATGGCATATTTTGTGATATTTATTGAGATTGAAAGATACAACTGAGTTTGGGCAAGATATTACCTTGCAACATTCTGCATGTCTGATAAGATATTGTGAAATAGAACTCAGAAATTATGGGAGGATTACATAAAACTACAATTCAAAGGTAATGAATATACAGAGTATTCTTATTTCCATCATGAACATACAATAGTGATAAAGGACACCAGGTCCTACTACAGTAAACTCACGAGCTACTACGGTTTGACTACGTGTTAAAAAGTATCACATTTTTACATCCGGAGTACATTTTACTCGTGGACATTTTTCAACATGTTGAAAAATCTTCACGAGTTACCACGTTTCCCAAGTAACGGCCGTTAGCGCTAAGAAATGGCGTGTTGGCCTTTATAACAAGAGGAATCTAATATAGGAGCAAAGAGGTCCTTCTGCAGTTGTACAGAGTTCTAGTGAGACCGCACCTGGAGTATTGTGTGCAGTTTTGGTCCCCTAATTTGAGGATGGACATTCTTGCGTTTGAGGGAGTGCAGCGTGGGTTTACAAGGTTAATTCCCGGGATGGCGGGACTGTCATATGCTGAGAGAATGGAGCAGCTGGGCTTGTACACTCTGGAGTTTAGAAGGATGAGAGGGAATCTCATTGAAACATATAAGATTGTTAAGGGCTTGGACACGCTAGAGGCAGGAAACATGTTCCCGATGTTGGAGGAGTCCAGAACCAGGGGCCACAGGTTAAGAATAAGGAGTAAGCCATTTACAACTGAGACAAGGAAACACTTTTTCTCACAGAGAGTGGTGAGTCTGTGGAATGCTCTGCCTCAGAGGGCGGTGGAGGCAGGTTCTCTGGAAGCTTTCAAGAGAGAGCTAGATAGGGCTCTTAAAAATAGCGGAGTCAGGGGATATGGGGAGAAGGCAGGAACAGGGTAGTGATTGGGGATGATCAACCATGATCACATTGAATGAATGCGATATGAAAGTGAATTAGGTGTCAAATTAAACTTCTTTTTATGCTTTATCTGATGGGATAAATTGCAGACGATTTTTTAAATCTCAAGATTTTGTAACATTGCTAAAAAATGTACCTGCATCTTGGAGGCTGAAGGTTAGGTTGTTAGCCAAGAAAGATAGACTTCGTTGATCTCTTTGATCCCTTGATCGCGCTGACACAGGAGTAAGCTCCACCGCCCTCTGTGATGTTATCCATCACCCGCTGACCCACTCCGCTCTATGATCTTTGCTCTTGAGCTGGTCCCCTCACTGTTCAGACGGAGAGCACTGCCAGAGGTGAGCGGGCCGGCAGAAGGCGCTGAGATGGCAGTCGGTTCCGCTGTCCGGTGATGGAGGCCGCTGGTAGCCACAGCAGCGGTGAGTTAGTGAGTTACTGGCATGAACCCCGACCCTCTCTTTCTCAACGCTCCTTCCCTCCTCGCAACTTTACCCCTGGCTAGACTGCACACGCTATGAAAGGAACTCTCCCCCGAATTGTCATGTTACGTACGACACGCGACTCATTTAAATGTTTTAATTTATATTTCAAGGGGGAAAAAAATCCCAATTGGGCCCCGCACCTCCTAAGGCCGGCCGTGGTTGAGGTGCTGTGTTCAGGGTAAGTGAAGGGCTTTGGCCCAGGAGGCTTTGCTGAGGTTGATAGAAGGTAAAGGTAGTTTCTGTTTCTTTGTGTGAGTGTTGTGTTTTTTCCCCTCTAAGTTTTAGTGGAGTAGAGATGGCAGGCAGAATGGTGAAATGTTATTCCTGCAAAAAGTTAGATGTCAGGGAAACTGCTGGTATCTCTGATGACTATTCCTGTGGGAAATGTGTCCAGGTGCTGCTCCTTCCAGACCACGCTAGGGAGCTAGAACTGAGGCTAAACAACCTCAAGATCATCAAGTGATTGTGAGCATTATTAACAAGAGTTATAGTGATGTGATCACTGCCAAGGTACAGGAAGAAAGTAACTGGGTGACCACGAGGAAAGGGAGTATTGATTAAAGAGCCCAATGTGACATAACTGATGGTTTGTCCAGTGAAGCTATATGGATCAAATTGAGGGGGGGGTGAAAGGATGACCATCTTGTTAGCAGTGTACTACAGACCCGAAAATAGGCAACGGGAATCAGAAGAACAAATATTCCAGGACATTACAAGCAGCTGTAAAACTAATAGGGTTGGCATAATGGGAGATTTTAACTTTCCAAATATGGACTAGTACTGTCATAGTGCCGAGAATTTAGATAGGGTAGAGTTTGTCAAATGTGTTCAGGAAAGTTTTCTTAAGCAACATGTAAAGGACCCTACAGGGGTGAGGGCAAAGCTTGATCTACCTGTGGGAAATTGTGAAGGGCAAGTAACTGAAGTGTCAGTGGTAGAGCCTTTTGGGACCAATAGCCACAGCTCCATTAGTTTTCATATAGTTATGAATAAAGACAGGGAAAGCCCACGTTGAAATTCTGAATTGGGACAAGCCCCAACTTTAGTGTTAGATGGGAACTTGCTCAAGTTGATTGGATCAGGTTGTTTGTGGGCAAAGGAACATCCAGAAAGAGGGATGCTTGGGATGACAAAAGTTCAGGGCATGCATGTTGCTGTTAGAGTGAAGGGCAAGCCAAGTGTGACGAAAGAAATTGAAGCTCTGGTCAGGAGAAAAGAGGCATGGTCCCATACAGGTAGATGGGAGCAACTGTATCTCCAGAGCAGTTTCGGGATCATACTTAAATAGAAAATCGGGCAAGAGATAGCTCTGGCAGACAATATTAAGGTGAATCCAATGATTGTTTAAGTAAATGGGTAACTAGAGAAAAAATAAGGCACCTCAGAAACCAATGCTGAAATGTCTGTGTGGAAACACAGGAGATGCGCAAAGTCCTCTGAGTATTTTCCCACAGTTTTTACCATGGAGAGGACATGAAGGCTGGGGAACTTCATGAAATGAAGATATATTGAGGACAGTCCTTATTACGGTCGAGTAGTGATGGATATCCTAATGCTCATGAAGGTGGATAACCTTCACCATATGGTGCCGGTGCCGAAAAAGTCTAAAGTCACCAACCTGAATGACTACCGCCCAGTTGCCCTAACTCCAATACCAATTAAGTGCTTTGAAAGGCTGGTCCTCTCCCACATCAAATCCAGCATCCCTGCCTCACTTGACTCTCATCAATTTGCATACAGGGCACATAGTTCCACAGAGGATGCCATCTCTCTTCACACTGTCCTGACTCACCTGGAAAGACAGGGCACCTACGTGAGGATGCTCTTCATAGACTATAGCTCCGCCTTCAACACGGTCATCCCACGAAGCTCACCACCAAACTCCACCAGCTAGGCCTCAGCTCCCCAAATGCGACTGGATCCTGAATTTTCTGACGGAGCAACAGCAGGCAGTGAGACTGGGCCCGCATGTCTCCTCCACTATTACCCTGAGCACCGGCACACCACAGTGCTGTGTACTGAGCCCCGTGCTCTACTCCCTCTTCACTCACGACTGTGTTCCTGCATTCGACACCAACACCATTGTCAAGTTTGCAGATGACACAACGGTGATCGGGCTGATCACCAACGGTGATGAAACAAAATACAGAGCGGAGGTGCAGAACCTGGCGGACTGGTGCTCACGGAACAACTTGTCGCTAAACACCTCCAAGACCAAGGAGCTGATTATCGACTTCAGGAAGTCACAGAATGGGGAAAATGCCCCAATGTCCATCTACGGGGACAGTGTGGAGAGAGTGTCCAGCTTTAAGTTTCTGGGCATTCACATCTCAGAGGACCTCACATAGTTCACCAACACCGCTGCGCTGGTCAAAAAGGCACAGCAACGACTGTTCTTCTTGAGAACATTGAAAAGGACTGGTCTGCCCCAACAGATGCTGACAACCTTTTACCGCTGCACCACAGAGAGCATACTAACGTATGGCATCTCTGTGTGGTATCTCAGCTGCACGGAGGCGGAGAGGATAGCTCTTCAGCGCATTGTCCACAGAGTGCAGAAGATTATTGGGACACTGTTACCAGCCTTGGAGGGCATCTACCACACACGGTGCCTCAGGAAGGCCGTCAGCATCCATAAAGACTCCTCTCACCCTTGTAATGGACTGTTCGAACTACTTCCTCCGGCAGACGTTACAAGGCCTTCTACGCCCGCACCTCCAGAATCAGGAACAGCTTCATTCCCAGAGCTATAGCGGCTCTGAACCGGCCCTGCTGAATGCCCCCCACCCCCATGGACTGTCTCCCTCGGATGGTCACGTCGCGCAGACACATCTGCACTTTAATCTGTTCTGACTGTTTTAAAGTTCTTTTTACAAACCATTTTCTCGGGGTATCTAAATCTAAATTTTATTAGTTATTTAAGTTATGACATTGGATGGGAGCTGCATACCCAAATCTCATTGCACTTATGTGCAATGACAATAAAATATATTATTATTATTATTATTATTATTATAATAAATCTCCCCAGCCTGATCAGATATCTGAGGACACTGGGAAGTTAAGGACACTGCAGGAGCCTCGGCTGAGATATACGAATCATCATTAGACATGAGTGAGGTGCTGGAAAACATGAGGGTGGCTAATATTGTGCCTCTATTTAAGAAGGCTTGCATCTTAAAAGCCTGGGAACTATAGAGTAGTGAGCATAATATATGTGGTGGGCATGTTACTGGAGAGGATTCTAAGGGGTAAGATATATATGCATTTAGGTAGACAGCAGCTGATGAGGGATAGTCAGTGCTGTTTTGTATGTGGGAGATCATGGCTTATTAATCTGATTACGTTTTTTGAAGAACTAACCAAAAAGCTTATCAAGCTTAAAGTCATAGACGTTATCTACGTGGACATCCGCAAGGCCTTTGATAAAAAATCAACGTGGTAGGCTGTTCTGGAAGATTAGATCACATGGGATCCAGGGAGAGACAGCTGGCTGGAAAGAGATTTTGATTGATGGAAGGATGCAGAGGGTGATGTGGAAGACTGTTTTTCAACTGGAGGCCTGTGGCTAGTGAGGCACAGGCTCAAGGATCAGTGCTGGGCCCATTGCGGTTTATAGCTTTATATCAACGGATGAGAATGTTCAAGGGTGTGATTAATAGGTTTGCAGATGACACTAAAGTGGGTGGTATTGTACATTGTGAAGATGGTTATCAAAAATAACAACAGGAACTTTGATCAGTTGGGCAAGTGGACTGAAGAATTGTTAATGTAATTTAATGCAGATAAGTGTAAAGTGATGCATTTTGGAAATGCAAACCAGGGCATGACCTTCACAGTGAATGGCAAGGCCCTGGGGATTGTTGTAGAGCAGAGGTTTCAAGGAGTGCAGGAATATAGTTACTTGCAACTGGTCTCACAGGTAGATAGCGGGCTTTTGGTACATTGGCCTTCATCAGTTAGGATATTGGGATGTTACAGTTGTACAGACATTGGTGAGGCTGCATTTAGAGTACTGTGTACAGTTTTGGTCACCCTTTTAGAGGAATAATAATTCACAAATTCGGAACACATCTGATCTTTTAACAGTCCCATTTCCTGAACTAACTCCATAATAGATTGGGACTGTATTTTCTCTCAAGATGCTTCTCCTAGTTGAGGAATCTAGACCTGGAGGTACAGTGTGAGGGGTCAGTCATTCATAACTTCAGCGGAAGAGAAGAAATTCCCCATCACGATTAATTGTATTCTCTTCCCCCGAAGCGGTAGAGGTTCAGCCAGCCAGTTTAATTAAAATGGAGAAAGATGGTTCTCCGGATGGGAAGATTGCAAGAAAATAGCACCGAGCACCAAAATCAGTCGTGAGTGGGGCCGAGTGGCCATACCCGCTCCTTTTATGAGGGTAATACATTCGTGGGAACAGGCCCTTCAGCCCAACTTGCCCACGCCGACCAACATGCCCCATCTACTCTAGTCCCACCTGCCTGCGTTCGGCCCATATCCCTCCAAACCTATACTATCCATATATCTGTCTAACTGCTTCTTAAACTTTGCGATTGTACCTGCAGATATTACTTGCGCATATTGTCAGTAACTACCTGGTTGGGAGCAGAACAAGGCAGATGATCTTGGGCAGAGACTGAGCGAACGGTGATCTCCGTGGCCCGCGGTGAGGTCCAGGCCCCACAGCTCATCAACAGACGCCATTTCCTCCAAAGATCATAGACTCTATGATCATTGATTTCCTCCTCCTGTTTCCCCTCCGGGCGCCACTGGGTCTCCACCTCACCGTGGCTCCGCGGGACCTCGGCCAATCGACCAGTCCCATCCCACATCACCACGGCCGCCAATGGCTCTCGCAGCGACGCCAGGGCGCCGCACTTTCCATGGTCCCCAATCAGCGCAGCGGCCAAACGGAGCCCAAGACTGCGGGATCCATGGAAGCATTTCCCGGGAGCGGCTGTTCCAATATTCCGCAACCAACTCCCGTCACTCTCAGCACCGACCAATTCAAATGAGCCCAGGCCAGGATGCGCGCGAACTCGTTGAATGATGTCCTGGGTCAATAGTCGGGCTGGAAGAGACGTGGAGGAAGGAACTGTAGATTTGCTGGTTTACACCAAAGATTTAATCAAAATGCTGGGGTAATTCAGTGGGACAGGTACCGTCTCTGGATAGAAGGAATGGGTGATGTTTGAGAAGGGTCTCAACCCGAAATATCACCCATTCCTTCCATCCCGCTGAGTTACTCCCGCATTTTATGGCCATCTGCGGGGAAAATACATTTGGTAACTGACCCCTGACGCTAACGTGAGGCCTGGACCAAATATTCTTTGCATGACACCATCAACATTCACTTATGTCTCTGTGTACATGAATCCCCCATCTGATTCCCACCCCACAGCAGGATCTTGGCGACCTTGTGCCCATGGCCATGGCCCGAATAAAAAGCTTAGGACAGAGTATTGGGGGGGGGGGGGGGGGGGAGCTTGATGTGTAGGAGGTGGGGTGAGGCTCGCAGGCGTAGAGAACTCTGGATAACAATAAATAGAAACACAAGCTGTTGGAGTAAGACCCGACCCACTGAGTTACTCCAGTATTTTGGTATAAGCCAGCATCGGCAGTTCCTTTTTATTATAAAGATCGAGAAAATGGTCCAAATGTGCACTGTGAAAAAGAGGAACAAAGGAGAGAATACCGGAAGCAAACTGGACATTTAAGTTTCGAGGCACAAGAGATGGATGAGGTCCTCAATTAATATTTATCCTCTCGTTCTTACAAATAGAGAAAGACATGAAGCCGAATTAACAGTAGTAGTGGAGTTGGGGATGGCATCAAACAGGAAATTACAAATGCGTGCAACAAATGTGAAACAGTTATAATGGGTGACTTCAATCTACAAATAGATTGGGTGAATCAAATTGGCAGGCGTGCTGAGGAAGAGGATTTCTTGGAATGTATGTGGGACAGTTTTCTAAACCAACATGTAGAGGAGCCAACGAGAGAGCAGGCTATTCTAGACTGGGTATTGAGTAATGAGGAAGGGTTAGTTAGCAGTCTTATTGTGTGTGGCCCCTTGGGCAAGAGTGACCATAATATGGTTGAGTTCTTCATTAGGATGGAGAGTGACATCATTAATTCAGAAACAAGGGTTCTGAACTTAAAGAAAGGTAACTTTTAAGGTATGAGACGTGAATTGCCCAAAATAGACTGGCAATTGATTCTTAAAGGGTTAACAGTGGATGTGCAATGGAAGGCATTTAAAGACTGCATGGATGAACTATAACAATTGTTCATCCCAGTTTGCAAAAGAATAAATCATCGAAGGTAGTACATCCGTGGATAACAAGGGAAATCAGGGATAGTATCAAAACAAAAGATGAAGCATACAAATTAGCCAGAAAAAGCAACCTAGCAGAGGACTGGGAGAAATTCAGAGTCTAGCAGAAGAGGACAAAGGGCTTAATTAGGAAAGGGATAATAGATTATGAAAGAAAACTGGCAGGGAACATAAAAACTGACTGCAAAAGTTTTTATAGATATGTGAAGAGAAAAAGATTAGTTAAAACAAATGTAGGTCTCTTGCAGTCAGAAACAGGTGAATTGATCATGGGGAACAAGGACATGCAGGCCAATTGAATAACTACTTTGGTTCTGTCTTCATTAAGGAAGACATAAATAATCTGCCGGAAATAGCAGGGGACGGGGGGTCAAATAAGATGGAGGAACTGAGTGAAATCCAGGTTAGCCGGGAAGTGGTGTTGGGTAAATTGAATGGATTAAAGGCCGATAAATCCCCAGGGCCAGATAGGCTGCATCCCAGAGTACTCAAGGAAGTAGCCACAGAAATAGTGGATGCATTAGTGATAATTTTTCAAAACTCTTTTGATTCTGGAGTAGTTCCTGAGGATTGGAGGGTAGCTAATGTAACCCTACTTTTTAAAAAAGGAGGGAGAGAGAAAACGTGGAATTACAGACCAGTTAGTCTAACACCGGTAGTGGGGAACCTGCTAGAGTCAGTGATTAAAGATGGGATAGCAGCACATTTGGAAAGTGGTGAAATCATTGGACAATGTCAGCATGGATTTACGAAAGGTAAATCATGTCTGACAAATCTGATAGAATTTTTCCTACTATAATTTCCTACTATATTACCTACTATAATATTAATTATACTAGAAATTAATAACTGGTAATTAGTAATATGAATAATAGAAATATTTACTAAGTACTTAAAGTTAGTACCCCACCCCAATATACATAGTATTATAGACAGGAGCTGGAACATTTAACATCTCTTTTCTTAAAAAAACGGAAGTCAGTAGATTAATAGCCACGTTAGTGTGGCTTTCACTAATGCACACTACACACTATACCAGTGTAGTTTCTTTTTTTTCTGGGCACCCTGTTAACACCCCTTTCTCTTTTTTTAATTACACTTTGTACTTTTTCTTATATATTAAATATTTGATTCTGCGTTATATATTATATGAATGTAGTTATGAACGATATTGTATAATCGCTCTAAGAAGATATGTATATGGATTACTGAAGATAGAAATTCTCATCGGATTGGCGTTTGGGTATACCGCTGGGCTGGAGGGGTCGAGAAGGCTACTCCAAAAAAACCCACCCTAATAGTAAAATGCAAGATATGAATGTGAAGACCGGGGGGGGGGGGTGGAATTACCTTCTGTAGTTGGAATGTTAAGGGAATTAATGAACCAATTAAAAGGGGAAAGGTACTAGCACAGTTGAATAGATTGAAATCAGACGTGATCTTCCTCCAAGAGACTCATCTCAAAAGAGATGCTCAATATAGATTAACAGCGAAATGGA
This sequence comes from Raja brachyura, assembly GCA_963514005.1. The sequence continues at coordinate 19,461,272 of OY740804.1, read as the reverse complement.
TTTCCAAGGTATATCACTCTTCATTTACACACAAATCTAGAGGAGTTGCAATAATTATCAGTAAAGGTATACCTTTTAAACAAAATTCTATAATAGAGGACAAAGAGGGTAGATATGTAATAATTACAGGGGAATTATATTCACAGAAAGTAATTTTGGTGAATATATATGCCCCTAATTTTGATAACCCACTATTTTTTAAGAAAATATTTAATAATATTCCTATTTCCACACAATATAATTTAGTTATTGGGGGTGACTTTAATTGCACCTTAGATAGCTACCTAGACAGGTCTTCTACAAAAAGGAAAGTTACCTCTAATTCAAGTAAACTTATAAATTATTTTATTAATACATCGAATGTTAAGGATATTTGGAGATTAGATAATCCATCCGGACGAGAATACTCGTTTTTTTCGCCCGTACACGGAACTTATTCTAGGATAGATTATTTTTTAATAGATTCAAAATTACTACCTTTTACGTATGACGCAAAATATCACAATATTATTATTTCAGATCACGCGCCTCTTACATTTAAGATAAAACTAAAAGATATACTTAATAAAACGACTACTTGGAGATTTAATCCCCAGATATTAAAGGATAAGGACTGTTGTAAACATGTGACGGAACAGATTAAATTATTTTTTGAAACTAATGACAAACCGGAAACTTCACCATCGTTACTCTGGGACACATTTAAAGCATTTATGCGTGGTGCAATAATATCTGCACAGGCTTATCTTAATAAAGAAAATAGAAAGATGGAACAAAAGTTAGAACACGAGATAAAACAACTAGATAGTGAAAATATAAAACGCCCTTCTAAAGAGCTAAGTAACAAAATTGCAATAGCAAAATATAGACTAAATAAAATATATTCTAACCAAATCATTAAACTATTTCAACAAACCAAACAAGTGCATTTCGAGTTTGGAGACAAACCACAAAAACTATTAGCAAGACAACTTAGAAAATTAGAGGATGAAAAATTGATACATAGAATTAGATCGGTGGATGGAAATATATTGACGATACCAAAAGATATTAATGACAGATTTCTACAATATTATCAAAATCTTTATTCATCTAAATTAACAGGACAAACAGTGGATATGGAAACATTTCTACAAAAGTGTCAAATTAACAGTTTAGATCAGGAAGGTAGACATTTGTTAAACGCCGAAATAACAGTAAAAGATATTGAAGAATCAATTAGTTCGTTAAAGAATGGAAAAGCAGCGGGCCCCGATGGCCTAAGTGCAGAATTTTATAAAAAATTTCTAGATCTGATTTCCCCAAGATTATATACAGTATATAGATATGCATATGAACAAGGTAAACTACCAGAATCTTTAAACGAATCTACAATTACACTTATTCCTAAGGCAGATAAGGATTTGGAAGATCCAGGATCATATAGAGCGATCGCACTTCTAAATACAGACCAAAAAATACTAACGAAAGTTTTATCTCGGAGATTAAGTTTGGTGATTTCTAAATTAATACATCAAGATCAAACAGGTTTTATCCCAAAACGCTACTCATCTCATAATCTCAGACGCTTGTTTAATATTATATATTCAAAAAGAGTACGGGACAGGGAATTAGCAGTTGTCTCGCTAGATGCAGAAAAGGCATTCGATCAGGTGGAATGGTTATATTTATTTAATATAATGGAAAAGTTTCAATTGGGGGATAGATTTTGTAAATGGATAAGAATTTTATATTTGAATCCAACGGCAAGAATCTTAACTAATCAAATATTATCAGCTAAATTTAAGCTCTCTAGGGGTTGTAGACAGGGTTGTTCGTTATCGCCTTTATTATTTGCTTTGATGATAGAGCCTTTGGCGGAAAGAATCAGATCAGAACCTGAAATCTATGGCTATAATACTGACACAACAACTAACAAAATATCTTTATATGCAGATGATGTTTTGATTTATATTACAAAACTGGAAATTAGTTTACCTAAGTTACTCAATGTTATAACTATCTTTGGCACATTTTGCAGGATTTAGAATTAACTGGAATAAAAGTGAAATTATGCCTATAACAGAAATTAACTTAAATATATTACAACAATATTCGTTAAAAATAGTTAAAGACAAATTTAAATATTTAGGAATTAATGTAACCAAATCTTATAATTCACTAATTAAATCTAATTACCCTCTATTATTAGATAAACTTTAAAAAAATATTTTGTACTGGAAAACACTTCCTATATCCATGATTGGTAGAATAAACGCTATAAAGATGGTGTTTTTACCACAATTATTATATTTGTTCCAGGCTATTCCTTTTTTTCTCCCAAAGACCTTTTTTAAAAAAATAGATAATATTATTTATAGTTTTATTTGGGATTATAAAAATCATAGAATAAGTAAAAAACATTTATGTAAATCTAAGATAAATGGAGGATTAGCACTTCCAAATTTTTTATATTATTTTTGGGCAGTCCAGATTAAGAATATGAATTTTTGGTGGGTAAATATGGATTATGAACCAATGTGGTTAAAGATGGAAAAGGAAGATTGTTCACCCTATAATGTAGGATCGGTTCTCTTTGCCCCAAAGGAAGTACAAAAAAAATTTATAGGGATAACCCTATAATTTATAATAATAGATGTATTTGGAAACAAATAGTTAAGACTTTACAGCTAGATAATCTTTCACTTAGACTACCAATAATGAATAACCCATTATTTAAGCCCTCTATATTGGATGGAGGGTTTAGACATTGGGATGATTTAGGAATTAAAAGGATAGAGCACCTTTATAGAAAAGGAAAATTTATTTTATTCCGAGAGTTACAAGATATCTATGGATTGTCTCCGCAACACTTGTTTAGGTACTTACAAATTAGAGATTATATAAAATCAAACACACTAGATTATAAAAATAAAGTACCAGGATTATTAGATGATTTGTTTAATTTACACCCAAATACAGAAAAATTAATAGCCCATATATATAACATAATTTTGGATAAGGAGAATCCAACAACGGAAACATATCGGCAAGCATGGGAAAAGGAAATTGGTTTATCCATAACAAAAGAAAATTGGGAAGAAAGTTTACAGCAAATACATCGGTGTTCGTTAAATGCCAGACATACATTGATACAATTCAAAGTATTATACAGATTACACTATTCAAAAACTAAATTAAATAGTATCTTTCACAATCTCTCTTCAATTTGTGATAAATGTAAGAACTTAGAAGCAAATTTAATACATAGTTTTGCTACATGTCCCAAACTGAGTTACTACTGGACAGAAATTTTTAAGGTTATTTCTGAGGTTCTAAAAATTAGATTGGATCCAGACCCAAAGTTAATAATACTTGGGATTTTGGATTCAAATTCGGTACTTACAGGAAATCAAAGAAATTTCTTTGATTACTGTTTGATAATAGGGAAAAAAATCATATTGAAATTTTGGAAGGGAACATTATCCCCCACAATTAAAATGTGGGCAGCAGAGATGTTGGAGACGTTACAATTAGAAAGAATCAGATTTGTCCTATTGGACAAATATAATATCTTCGAACAAATATGGTCTCCATATATACAGTATCTAGAGAAGTAGCTGTTCTTGACGTCACAGCCTGACGGGTACCCAGCGGGATTTGATGAGAATAATTTATTCTTATACTAGGATTAATAGGCATGTCTTCATTGATATTACTATTTGTAATAGTTTTAGATACAATATATTTTGTTGATTTTCATTGATATATATATATATATATAATATTTTCTCATTTTTTGTTAATCTATAATCTTTTTTCCTTGCTCTATTTTCTTCTTCTTTTCTATATAATCAAATTATTATTTAATCACTTTCTTATTGATTTAAAACTATTCTATTCTTTTCTTTATTTCCAAAAAAATAGAAGATGATAACTGTCAATGGGTTATTTAAAAAATGTGTAATTAAGTTGAGGTTTGTAAAGCTGTTTACATTATTGTAAATAGATTACTTCTAATAAAACAAAGTATAAAAAAAAAAAAAAATCATGTCTGACGAATCTTATAGAATTTTTCGAGGATGTAACTAGTAGAGTGGATAAGGGAGAACCAGTGGATGTGTTATATCTGGACTTTCAGAAGGCTTTCGACAAGGTCCCACATAAGAGATTAGTATACAAACTTAAAGCACATGGTATTGGAGGTTCAGTATTGACGTGGATAGAGAACTGGCTGGCAGACAGGAAGCAAAGGGTAGGAGTAAATGGGTCCTTTTCAGAATGGCAGGCAGTGACTAGTGGGGTACCGCAAGCCTCAGTGCTGGGACCCCAGCTATTTACAATATATATTAATAATTTGGACGAGGGAATTGAATGCAACATCTCCAAGTTTGCGGATGACACGAAGCTGGGGGGCAGTGTTAGGTGTGAGGAGGAATCTAGGAGGCTGCCAGGTGACTTGGATAGGCTGGGTGAGTAGGCAAATGTATGGCAGATGAAGTATAATGTGGATAAATGTGAGGTTATCCACTTTGGTGGCAAAACAGGAGGGTAGACTATTATCTGAATGGTGGCCAATTAGGAAAAGGGGAGATGCAATGAGACCTGGGTGTCATGGTACACCAGTCATTGAAAGTAGGCATGCAGGTGCAGCAGGCTTTGAAGAAAGCAACTGGTATGTTAGCATTCATAGCAAAAAGATTTGAGTATAGGAGCAGGGAGGTTCTACTGCAGTTGTACAGGGTTTTGGTGAGTCCATACCTGGAGTATTGCGTACAGTTTTGATCTCAAAATCTGAGGAAAGACATTCTTGCCATAGAGGGGGTACAGAGAAGTTTCACCAGACTGATTCCTCAGATGTCAGGACTTTCATACGAGGAAAGACTGGATAGACTCGGCTTGTACTCGCTAGAATTTAGAAGATTGAGGGGGGATCTTATAGAAACCTACAAAATTCTTAAGGGGTTGGACAGGCTAGATGCAGGAAGATTGTTCCCGATGTTGGGGAAGTCCAGAACAAGGGGTCACAGTTTAAGGATAAGGGGGAAGTCTTTTAGGACCGAGATGAGAAAAACATTTTTCACACAGAGAGTGGTGAGTCTCTGGAATTCTCTACCACAGAGGGTAGTTGAGGCCAGTTCATTGGCTATATTTAAGAGGGAGTTAGATGTGGCCCTTGTGGCTAAAGGGATCAGGGGGTATGGAGAGAAGGCAGGTACAGGATATTGAGTTGAATGATCAGCCATGATCATATTGAATGGCGGTGCAGGCTCGAAGGGCCGAATGACCTTCTCCTGCACCTATTTCCTATGTTTTCTATGTTTCTAACTCAGAAAAGTTAAAGCGGATGTCTTGGACATTACAGAAGGTACTTGACATGTTAAAATGTATGAAAGTAAATAAATCTTCAGGGCCTGATCCGATATATCCAAGAACAATAGTAAGCTAGAGAAGAAATTGCAGGAGCCCTGGATGAGATTTATGCATCATTGTTAGTCATGGGTGAGGTGCCGGAAAACTGGAGGGTTCTCTGCAATTTCTTGCCGTCTTGGATGAAGCTGTTTCCAAACCGTTCTGTGATGCATCCTGATAAAATGCTTTCTACGGCACTTCAGTGGCAGTTGGTGAGCGGTTCCGAAGCCTTCAAAGGAAGTAGAGGTGTTAGTATGTTTTCTTGGCCATTGTTTTGATATGGCTAGTCCAGGACAAGTTGCAGGTGATATTTACTCCTCGGGACTTGAAAATTTCAACCATCTCTACTTCAGCACAATCAATGTATACCTGGGTGTGTGCACCGCTTCATTTCCTGAAGTCAATCACTTTCTCCTTTGCCTTAGTAACATTGGGAGAAAAGTTGTTATCTTGACCACAGGTCATGGGATTCTCAATTTCATTCCTGTATCCCGTCACATCATTATTTGATACAAGGCCCACTATGGTGGTGTCGTCTTCTAGTTTGTAAATTGAATTGAATTTGTACTTTGTTGCACAGTCATGGATACATAAGGATTAAAGAAGGGGGCTAATAATGCAGGATTATCATAGAGGATGATTTGTCCCATAACCTCACTAATTGGGGGCTGTTGGTCAGGAATTCCAGGATGCATTTGCAGTGATTAGTGCTGACTCCAAGTTCCGCAAGTTTGGTGATGAGCTCGGATGGGAGAATGATATTAAAAGCAGAGCTGTAGTATCTGAATAGAAGTCTGAATTGGGTGTCTCTCTTACCCAGTTGTTCCTGGGATTAGTGTAGGGACAGAGAGATGGCATTAGCCATAGACCTCTTGTGGCAATGGGCGAACTGTAGTGAGTCATGGCTGCTTGGTAGACTGGACTTAATGTGTTCCATAACCAGCCTCTCAAAGCATGTTATCATGGTGGGTGTCAAGGCTGAGGGGGGGGGGGGCTGAGATAAACCAGCCTTAGTTCACTAGGTGGCTGTGATATGGATCAGCATTTGGGATGTGCCAGGTGAGATGAGGAGAGCCACCAGAACAAGAAGAAACAGTACTCGAATTGAGAGACTCTGCCCACCCTTGAACTATGTTGTGTCTACCACTGCTTTGTGGCTTCTATTGTGAACTTGCCTCCTCCCACACTGACTTCCTGTCCATCTCTCTCAATTGTTTCACTTGCACAGAAGCAGCGGGATAGGAAGGGCGTTGAGACTGAGAGAAGTCGCCCTCTGTCCTCTCTCCCATTGCTCCACTGCACCAATTCCATCCTTGTGTGAGTCCAGGAGTTTGACAACTTTACTGAAGAGAGAAGGTGTCTATCGGGACAGATCAGGTGTCTACTTCACACTGGTTGCTGAGAAAAAGATGGATGTTTGGTGCCTGCTCATCTGCTTCTGGCTGTCTCTCCCCGGCTCAATCCGTGAGTTTCATTCTGAGCGAGTCATTTTATTTCATTTCCCCCTCTCTGAGTGGATTTATTTCTATTTTCCAGAACTGGAACTAAACTCTTCAAGCGTGATGGGGAAGGAGGATTTAAAAGAGGAGCAGATTGCAATATTAGTTCAGGGGTCCACTGAGGGAGCATACCATAGAAGGCTCTTTGAATGAATCCATGTGGGTTTTTCTTCTTCGTAGACCTTTCGGGGACCTTGCACATAGATTTATAATTGGCATCCCAATAGTCAGCAGGACTGAATAGGGTCACCCTGGCTGTGTGTGTGGGTAATCACATCTCTCAATTTTTTTTAAGAGGTCACCAAAATGAGGACAGGGTGGTGGCCGTTGTCTGAATGGACTTTAACAAGGCCTTTCACATGGTCCTGTATAGTAGGTAAGTCCAGAGGTTTAGATCACATGGAAGTCAAGGTCAGCTAACCAAATGGATTTCTAGTTGTTATGTAAAAAGGAGTTAGCTGGTGGGAGCAAAGAGCTACTTTTCAGATTGGAGGTTTGTGACTAGCTGTGTACACACAGGAATTAATGCTGGGTCTACTGATGTCATAATCATACAGCATGAAAACAGGCCCTTTCAGTCAAACTCGTCTATGCTGACCATGATGTGTCACCCATTTGCCCGTGACTTTCCATTACCTCACTAAACATTTCCTATCCACATACATGTCCAAATGTCTTTTCAATATTGTTATTGTACTTGTTATTGTACTCATTAAAAATTAATAATACTGAATCACAGCTTAGAAGAGTAACCTGTGGTGTTCCACAAGGTTCAGTACTGGGACCTATTTATACTTTATTTAAATAATATTTGTAAAGTATCCAATACGTTGAAGTTTGTTACATTTGCGGATGATACAAATGTATTTTGTTCTGGGGAATGATATAAAAGAACTATTGAAAACAGCAGAAAGAGAATTGATAGTGCTAAAAAAATGGTTTGATATTTATAAATGATCCCTTAATGAAAATCAAACAAAATCTATGGTGTTTGGTGGTGACAGGGTTAATTGTGAAATAAAATTGAATTTAAATGGAGTTTAAATTGAAAGAGTACATCAAACAAAATTCCTGGGAGTAATTATAGATCATAAACTTTGTTGGAAGCCACATATAGAATACATCAAATGGGAATTATCTAAATCCATTGCTATTCTTTACAAAACAAAGGATCTGTTGAATAAGAAGTGTTTGTATATATTATATTGCTCGCTTATAATGCCATATATATCATATTGTATTTGGGGAAATGTATATCAAACAAAGATAGACCCTATAATTAAACTCCGGAAAAGAGCTTTTAGAATAATACATAAAGCTTCATACCATGAAACTACGAATCCATCATTCGTACCTTAACATTTTTGGATATTGCTCATGTAAACACATTAGAAATACTTTTCCAAGTTAGGAATAAAAGCCTTCCTGTTAGTATTAAAAACTAATTAAATTAAGAGACGGACATTATAATTTAAGAGGGTTGTGTATTTTTGAAACATATACAGTGAGAACCAATGTAAAATATAGATGTGTCTCAGTTTTGGGAGTCAAATTATGGAACGGGCTCTTATTATGGAAATTTTGTAGCTCTCTGTTGAGTTTCAAAAAAGCCTTAAAATGTAAAATAATTAAGGATTATAATGTAAAATGATTAAAATGTAAAATAAGTAAGGATTACAATTTAGAGTAAATTTTATTTTTTTCTTTCCTTTGTAATGCTTCTTCCCCTCTGTTATCAAACATTGGAATAATTCTCCCATAAACTAGGGTGCAATCCCATGCCTCCAGCCTGTCTTATTGTGGACATTGGACATTTTCTCTGAAACTGTAATGCTATAAAGCTAAGAACTATATTCGGCCCACTAATATTTTTCTCTTTGCCGTCCTCGGGTATAGTTTGATTATATATGAATTTCCATGATTGTCTGCCGAGAGCTTGCTCATGTCCTTTTTTTGCCCCCTGATTTCCCGCTTCAGCGCACTCTAATATATCTCAGGGATTTGCTTGATCCCAGTTGCCATGGGCCTCCTTGTCAGATGGGATTTCATCTTCTCCAGCATTGTTGAGATCTTATTGGTGTGAAAGGCAAAGATGTGGGTAGCTTTTAAAGTGAGTCCAGGGGAGCTTTAACAGTCACCAAAAGACTGTACGTTTTTTTGATGGTTATGGGAAGGAATACAGATTGGGGAATGTGATTTCAATATCATGAGATTGGATCTGGCAAAACTACACTGGGAGCAACTTGTGTGGTGTTACAAGTGGGAATCATTCAGAAGTGAAATAATGAGAGTTCAGGTCTAACGTTCCCATTGGGTGAAAGGCAATGAACTCTGGATGTCAAAAATATCAAAGGCTGGATAAAGAAAGTCAAAGAGTAAATGACAGCTACAGAGAATTGAAAGCAGGTGAGGGCTTCAGGGGTATGGTAAATATAGAGGATATTTAAAATAGAAATCGGTGAAGTGGCGGAGTGGGGGGAGTAAAGAAAGTTCATGAGATATTATTAGTGGAAAGCTTCATAATGCCCATCTCTTTCCACTTACCCCATTTTCTCGTAATGTTCAACTTCCCCAATGCAACTACCCTTTTCCGAACGGAGGCCCATCTATGGCCCCCTACCCATCGATGGATATCTGGCTGTAGGCTGTAACTCCCTTCCTCAGGCCTGGGTGTGGAGAATCTTCACTCTGTTCCTCCCTTTGGCTCACTGTGTGATGTAAGAACTGTGGGCCGGTCTCTCACAGAGCCGGGAGCCAGGAGCCAGGCGATGGGCCACATGACCTGCTCCTGTGCTCATTGACTCTCCTAGCTCCTCCTCCTCTAGTCATAGAGCTCTTCTGCTGACTGCCTCTCTTGCTTCCTTAGCTGGGACTGAGGATCTCCCTCCCACTGTGAATGGAGCACTGGGGCACTCGATCTCCTTATCTCCTGAGATTGCAGGTGGACTGGACATTGGCAAGATTGAGTGGAGGAAAACATCTCTCAGAAGCAAAATAATGGGATTCTCAAAGGGGAATATTGCATTCTTCGGAACTGAGGAGTACGTGCGACGGATGACTTTTCATCCCAAGAGTTTAAGTCTGGAAATCCGTGATCTCTGGAGAGAGGATGCTGGTGATTATGAGGTGACAGTTATTACACGTTCAGGAACTGAAATTCTGTCAGGAATCCGACTGGAGGTGTACGGTGAGTGAGACTGTTGTGGAGGGGTCCGAGTTTCTCTGGCTCCCGAAACAGCGTTAATTAGTGGATGGGGCAGATCCCGTACCTTCCCGCTGAAGAGTGCTGGAGTAACTCAGCGGGTCAGGCAGCATCTCTGGAAAAAAAAGGTTGAGCAACATTTCGGGTCGGGACCCTTCCTCAGACTGAGATGTGGATGTGGGGGGATAAGATCAGGCCTCTCCTGAGGGCAGAGCGTTCTGCATTGACAATGGGGGAGAGGGGAGCTCTTGGTAAAATGCAACAGTGAGAGACTGGATATGCTGAATTATCCTTGGAATAGTGGAGGATGAGTGCAAAACTTCCAAAATTATGAGACATATCTGGTAGGTAGTGGGAAACTTTGCCTGTGGAGAAGATAGGGGTAAGAAATTTAGATGGGATCGTCAAGGCTTAGATGTTAACTAAGTCCAGATCATTGGGATTAGTATAGATAGCTACCCATGACAAGAATGGACATAGTGGGTTGAGGGGCCTGTTTCTGTGCTGTGTGATCCAATGAACAGAAATGTGCCTGTTGCTTCCAATGTAGTCTGAATCTAACTCAGGATGGTCTAATCCAGGGATCAGACTCTTGGTAGATCAGTGATATGCTGGAGGAGATACAACCTATTGTTTGAGCACCATGCACCCCTTTTCCCAAATCTATCTGAGCCCCAATGAAAAAATCTGGCCAGTGAACTAGCCGGGCTTGGAGATGAAAGTCATTGCCTGGCTAGGGTGCAGATCCAGGCTACTCTAATTGTTTACTTACCCAGACATACACCAGTTGGTTACCTTCATGTTGTGCTACCGATTGGTCATTTTAGCCCTGACTTTTACCTTTGCTGCCAAGAACCAGAGGATGTTGGTGGATTTCTTCTGGGGCAACAGGAAAGACTGTTTCTCTGCTGCGGGGCTCTGAGTCTCCTCTTTAGAAGTTCGGTCAGTCAATGGTGTGTGACTGTACCCACGTGGTGACTCTAGGTCTTTGCACTTGCAGAAGTACCTTCACATTGAACATCCTCCCAGATGGTGGGTGCTGGTAACATATATGTTCGGCCAGGAACACTGTCTTCAGGAGGAGTGTAGATCCCAGTGATGAGCAGCAGCCAAGTCACTCTGCGGGACTTGCTTGGTTCTTCTAACTTATTAAGAGTTTGGAAAATGGTTGCCTTCAGCCAGAGCATTCTTGCACAGCAAGAGAAAGCACTTCAGCTGTGAGGGTGGCCAGAGGAAGAGACAGACAGGACAGTGACAGAGTAAGCACTTGGAACTCGTAGCTAAAGTCTGTAGACATTCTGTCACAAAGAACATCCAGGGACCTAACAGGAGTGGAGCAATGCTGACTGCGCTGATCCCTGCTTCGCCAGATTAGTCTGTGGAATTCTCTGCCTCAGAGGGCGGTGGAGGCAGGTTCTCTGGATGCTTTCAAGACAGAGCGAGATAGGGCTCTTAAAAATAGCGGAGTCAGGGGATATGGGGAGAAGGCAGGAACGGGGTACTGATTGGGGATGATCAGCCATGATCACATTGAATGGCGGTGCTGGCTGGAAGGGCCGAATGGCCTACTCCTCCACCGATTGTCTATTGTCTAATGTTTATTAGCACATTGTATCCAACTCCTGGATCTTTTCTCAGGAGTCAGACCCACACAATATGAAATGTTTCTCAGAAATACTGTTCCCTGTACAGGTTGCTCCTGCATGCTCTATTTCCTTGCCCTCAAGTGCCATTTGGATATGCTATGGTGGTGTGTCCTGCCATCCAATAGAGAGAATGGGGTCACAAGTGGAGGAGTGGCGACCTGGGCTGGAGAATTACACAGAGCTTTGTCGTGTACCAGACCTTTAAGCCAGTTCATGGATTCGCCAGCCTCCCTCCACTTTCAAAGTCTGGAGAAGATGGTGTTCTACATGTTTATGGAGATGAGAGGTTGCAGACCCTGATAAAATATTTGAAGGATCTGCTCCTCAAGTTTTGGTTGCACTTCAGCACCATTCTCTGGGTACACAGTGCAGAGGGAGGTGGATTAGTCAGGTAATCCATTTCTTGGCCTGTCCAAAGTGGCATTTCATGGGTCCAGGGGGAGTGGAGTTGAGAGCACTGTCCAAGCGACTGGTCGCCCCTCTACTGGGTTTTATCCGTGCCCATGTGCCCTCGGAGAGGGATCACCTTTATCAGAGCGCACTTGGAAAACATTCTGAGAATGAAGTGTGCCAAAGGGGCTCAAGTACTTCCAAGATAATTATAATTGGATTATCATTTGAAGTTTGCTGATTAAAAATCTTCTGAATTGTGGTAAATGTAATAATGTACTCGTGGAATCATGAAATATTCACACACTGTGAAAAGGAAAAAGAAAAGGGTTATCTCATCAAGGTCTGAGCCTATTTTGGTGAGCAGTTAAGTGCCTCAGTTTGTTATCTCCGGATCCTCGTGATTTGTTTGCTGTCAGCTACGTTGTTCATCTATGTCTTTCAGTGAAAGTGAAGTTGTTGCTCTAGATCCCTGAATTAATTTCCTGATTGCACATCCATTCTGTGAGATAATTAATGTCTCTATGGGCAGAGCTGGGTGTGACCCAGGATCTGCATTGTGTCAATTCATTCGAGGACACTGCACACAATCCCTGTCTTGGTTAGTGCTGATCACAATCCCAGGGCTGTTGTCTTTGGGCCAGAACCAAGGAAGGTCCAAGCTGCAGCACACTCGGGTGAATAAAGGACACTGAGACCACTCGCGGAAGTGAAAGGAAAACCTGAAAATGGGGAGAATTCCCAAATTCTTCACCCAAGGCTGATGGTGATAGGAATTAGGGATCCTTGGGTTCACAAGATCTCCTTTACTCATCTTTCATCTCTCCGTTCCAATCTCAGAGCCCGTGTCAGGAACACACATCGTGGTTCAGAACATCACCAGGATCTGCACCCTGACCTGCTCTGTGATCTCCAGCGACCCCACCAGCTTCAGGTGGTGGAGGGGAGGAGAAGCTGTGGGAAACGACAGCACCCATCGCCTCAGGGGACACGGAGAGACGGTAGAGGTTCATCACACAGCAGAGGTCGGAGACGTTGTGTACAAGTGTGAGGCCACGAACCCGGTCAGTGAAGGCACGGCAGAGATTCGGCTGAAGGACGTCTGTAAGCAGACAATGTTTGGTGAGTGTCAATGTGAAATTGGGTTAGGAGAGGACAGGGAATATTTAAGGGGACAGTGCAGTTGGGGTTCACGCTATGTCTAACCCATGCCCTTGGATTGTGTGATCAGACAGTGTTGTCACAGGTATTTGATGTCAGTCTGTCATGGAGTGAGGAGCCCGAGTTGTCACTGAGTTTGCTGGACAATCCCCAGGGCCAATTTTACAACGTCATTCTCTCTCTTTCACTAGGGGAGAGAAGCTATCTCTGTGGATGTCGGCCGAGGGCCATAATTGCTGCCGTCCTGCTCCTATGTCTTCTCTCAGTCATGGCTGCCGTCCACATCATCAGTGAGTCCTGGTTTTACGTGTTTCCAGTAAAAGTCTGCTTTTCTGGGGTATCATTAATAGTGAGGGGGAGATTGGCGTAAGTGGTATTTATAACCCTGTCCCGAGTCTCTGTACTCTGCATTCCCTCACTTCTCATCTCACACTATCAGGGGTCTATAGAGACCAGCAACGGACTGGGTAATAGACTGATAGAGGGGTAGAGACTGGGATAATGGGGTGTTGACAGGATATAGCAACCGCGGGGAGTGAGGGACAAGGTGACCAAGGGGAGAGAGGGTCGCAGTGACTGGGACTGTAGAAAAGTGGAGGACACAGGAGATGAGGTTCTAGAACCCAGGAGAGGGGGATCTAAAGTCCGTTAGACATTACAGAGATTTGAAGAGAGGAGGAGTGACAGCGATTTCTTACAGATAAGCCGAGTACCAGCACTGAGTTGCCATCAGCAGTGAGTGGGTCTTGACCACAATGACTGATGAATTTATGCTTTGGATACCTCGCAGGGTGCACTGACCTTTCTCCCCTCTGTTTCCCCACAGGCTCCCACCCTGTCCCCGGAACTGGAGGCAGACTTCACAAAGCTGAATGACCACGTCTTATGTCTTTTCTTCTCCCCATCCTACCTCCCACTCTCCCTCTCTTCCTCTCCAACGTCCATCTTCCTCCCCATCCCACCTCTCCTTGCTCCCACCTTGCCTTTCCCCATCACACAACATGGGGGGGAAAGTGAACAGGAAGGTCAAAAAGGGTGGAAGATAGGGAGGGAGATGCCGATAGGGGATTAGGACCAGGAAAGATCCTGTACCTAACCAATGCTCCTGAAAAACAAAGGGACCATTCCTGGACTGAAAGGCAGTTGTGAACATTTCGTAGAGGATGGTACACAGCAAGATCCCAGCAGGTGAAACGTAGCGCTGATTGTGCTGTGATGGGCTTCCCAGTTTCTCTGTCAGACCGACTGCAACCCTCTGTAACTTTGAATACATGTGAATAAAACAAACCATGAAAGCACGTACCGTGAGATACACTGGTAGACTGGGAAATTACTAAGATGGATGGCTGAAGTCAGTAATGACTCACTTATATAGACTTAGCAGGTGGTTGTAATGATACGCATCCCAGAACATAGTAGGTGCTTCAGGCAGTTATACATTTCAGATCAAATGAAAGGCCAAAATATGAGGAAGTTTGGAAACATTTCAGAATTCAGCAAAGGATTACGTCATTGATGAAGAAAGGGGAAATAGCATAAAAGAGTATCGAGGAAGAAATAACAAACTGCGTGAAGTCCTATAGATAGACATAAATAGCTGGAGTAACTCAGCGGGACAGGCAGTGTCTCTGGAGAGAAGGAATGGATGGCATTTTGGATTGAGACCCTTCTTCAGACTGGTTACGAGAAGTCCTATAGATATACCAGGAGGAAAAGATTGGCTACTGTTGATGTAGGACCCTCACAGACTGAGACAGGAGAAACTATGTCTGGGAATAAGTAAATAGCAGGGAAAGAAAATAAATATTTTGTGATGCCTTTAGCCACAGAAAAGCCTCCAGAAATGGTGCAGAATCGCAGGCCTGGGGCGTACGAGGGAGTTGAAATAAATGAACGTGAATAGAAACTTGTTATCGGAGAATCTAATAGGAACGGAAAAATATAAAACTCCAGGGCCCGACGACCTGCACCTCAAATATTTGGAGAAGGTGGGCATGGAAATAGTGGGTTTTACCTTCCAACATCCAGAATGATTACCACCGATTGGAAGGTAGCAAACGGGTCCTTGTTATTTAAAGAGCTACACTTAACCTTTCATCAGCAATGTGAAATATACAAGAATGTATTCTTAAAGAAATGTAATAAGGCAATTAGAGATCCTCAATGAGAGGCAGAATCAAGAGAGATGTTTGAAAGGGTCAAAGAGTAATTTGGCTCAGAAACGGGCTCTTCGGATCATCATGTCGGAACCTGTCATCAAGAACCTGACTCTGACTTATTTTCAAGCAGTTCACTCTTTGCCTTCCATACTTGGTGATTCAAGTGTTCATGTAAATAATTGTTGTGAAAGTCTCTGCCTCTAACACCCCCTCAGGCAATGCATTGCAGATTTCTATTGCTTTCGGGTGAAATATCCTCTTCCAATTACTTCTAAATCTCCCATTCATGCCCTTAAACCCATGACTTCTGGTGACACAGTGTTTTGTAAGGTTGCTGCCGCAGCTCCAGTTGCCCTTGGTTTGATCCTCACCTCTGGTGCTGTCAGCATGGAGTTTACTTTTTCTCCCTGTGACCATGTTGTGTCCACCAGGGGCGCCGGGGAGATGCAGCCCTGCCGGTAGTCTGTTAGTTCTTCATCTTTTTGTTATTTTTAGTGTTTGTTAAAAGTTTGATTTAATGTACTTCGGTTTGATTTATGTGGGGGGAGGGCGGGGAAGGGGATCAGGGGAAACTTTTTTTCAGGTTCTTATCTTCCCGGAGATGTGATCATTTTTCGGATCACATTCTCCGGGCTCTGCGGCCTTCCATTGATGGGGTTTGAAGCCGCATCGGACTGTCCTGAGCTCCACTGCGGGGCGCGGACTTAACATCGGAGTGGATCCCTTGCCTGCAGACTTACCATCAAGGCATCGCAGTCTCGGGAGAGGCAAGTCTGGAGCTCCAACATCGCAGGAGGTTCGACCAGCCCTAATGCAAGGTTTAATCGCCCAGCGCGGGGAGCTGACAACCCCTTGATGCGGGAGCTGGACGCCTCGATACGGAGGGACCGAACGCCACTGGCTACGGGAGTCAAGATCATCCCGTCAATGGAGGGCTCGAGGCCCATGACCGAGGAAGAACAAAAGGGAAGGACTTGAACTTTATTTTGCCTTCCTTCACAGTGAGGAATGTGTAGGAGTCACTGTGGTGGATGTTCATGTTAAAACGTGTTCTTGAGTCTGTTGCTTTTAATTGTATGACTGACCTGGCCAGTGAAATTCTTCGTATGTTGCAAACCACACTTGGCAAATAAAATCTGATTCTGCTTCTGATATGGATTTCCTCTCGTGGCTCTGGTTTACCCTTACATCCCAAAGATGTGCAGGTTGCTAGATTAGTTTGTCACTGTAAATTGTCCCTGGTACATGGGTGGCTGGGACTGGATAGCACGCAACAAAAAGGTTTTTGCTGTACCTCAGCACACATGAGAATAATAAACTAAACTAAACTAATGGCTACTAATATTTAAGAGACATTGGAACAGGTGCATGGAAAGGAACAGTTTAGAGGGATATGGGCCAAATGGGACTGGTTTAGATTGGGCACCTTGGATGAATGCTATAACTTTGATCCCACCTGTAACCCACTAGTCAGCACCTGTCTCCTGCTCAAAGACTATTCATTCCAACTGTTTTCTGCCTATTGTGCAGTTTTCAACCTATGCCAGTACATTACCCAATCCAAGGATTTGAATTTTACATACTAACCTTTTTATGGGTCTCAAGGTCTAAACACACCACATTCAATGGTTCTTTCTTACCTATTTGACCCGCAAAACTCCAGTAGATTTCTTACAAATTATTTCCTTTGCTTAAACATGTGATGAGTTGTCCAATCCCATTGATGATTTCCAAGTGTCCAGTCATTGCACCTTTCATCATCGATTTTAGCATTTCCCCCACTGTTGTTGTAAGTCTCACTGGTCTGCAATCCCGTAGTAACTTCCCAGCACTATTTCTTCACTCATACTGATTTCACTCAGTTCTCATTCGCCACTTGGTTACTTCAGTGAGGATAGAATTCAAGTCTGCGCTTTGTTGTTCTCTCATTTTTTTGTCTGCTATTATAATGTCCCCATAATTCCAGTTGTGGTGGACAAGCATTTGTTTTCTTGAAAGAATGGGAATCAATGAATCCTCAATTCAGACAAGTGTTGGTGGATAAATCAAGGACATTTCTTAGTTCATTTAACTTGGTGGATATCTGGTGAACACTCCACCTTGACTCTAGGACCGTCACCTACAGCTGAAGATCTGCCGGAGCAGGCTCTCAGACCGACCATCAGAATGTGCTGCACGCGTGAATCTCCTGATACTTGGTGTCGCCATGAAGCTGGTGTGTGTTCAGGCCGTTACCTGGTGCAGGTAGGACTCATTCCACTAAGTAGAAAGATGCTGTGTACTAGAACTTTAACAACCAGATGAGTGATTCCAGGATTTGTTCCTTCGGTTCAGGGCTGATGGGGGAAGGTAGCAGGAAGAAGGCTGTGGTGGGACATGGGCGAGACTTGCATCCGTCTCTTTGGTCGGGAGTAAATGAAGGGTCGAGCAAGAGGCAGAAATCCAAAATCGAATGCCTCAAAATGAATATGCTCAACAGAGGTCCGATGTGTATTGAACTATCTGGTACCTGCCCTGAAGCAGACATACAAAGAGAAGCAGGGTACACTGAAAGACCTTCAGCTTGAAGCGTCCCAAAACATACTTGCGATCCTGCATAATTTGGATTGCACTTCAACCTCCTTCTGCTCACTGGAAAACAGAAGAGGCTCCCTAAGCAGTTTGCTGAGCTGCTGGTGGTGATGGCTCCTCTGGCCCTCATCTGGAGGAAGCTGGGAACTCGATAACTCCCATCATGAGCTGTTATCTCCATATTTGTCCAGTGAGGACGTGCACAGATTTCTCTGGGAGTACGAGCAAAGGGCTGCCCAGAGCAATTGGATGGTCTCAAGATGCTTGCCCCCCCCCCAATGGACAGGCTGATGATAGTTCCTCAGGGGTTTCAGGACAGCTGGAGATGCTATGCCTGATGAAAGGTCATACATACATAAAACTATTTCTCTCACCTCAGATGCTGCCCTATCTGCTGAGTAGCATTTTCTGTTTTATTTCATCCATCTGTGAATGAACCTGAGCCACACTCTCACATACTGGCTGGAGCCCGAGGTGGAAATTACCAGCATCGGACGAGTGACCGGGTTCCTGGTCTCACACCTGTACGCAATGTCCCCGACCTCTGCTGTGTGATGAACCTCTGCCATCACCTCATATCCCTGGGGGTGATGGGTGCTGTTGTTTCCCAGAGCTTCTCCTCTCCTCCACCAACTGAAGCTGGTGGGGTTGCCGTAGGTCATGGAGCAGGTCAGGGTGAAATTGCAAACCTTGGCGATGTTCTGAGGCCTGGTCTGTGTTTCAGCCACGGGCTCTGAGGTTGGAGCAAAGAGAAGAAAGATGAGTAAAGGAGATCCTTGTGGACCCCTGGATACCCAACAACCCGTCTCCAACAACGACGAGTGAATGTTAGGCTGATCTCAGCTCATTTCCACCAACCAGTTTAACTCATCCATCCACCTTCAGTTTCGCCAGTGGAAAGAAGTCCACATGTGTGCTGCACCCCCTTCCCGACCACTGCCCCCACTCATCCACAAACTCTCCACCGTGTCCTGATTGTGGACCTGTATCCTGGGAATTCTCCCCAGTTCCACATCTTTTATCATCCTGTCATTGGCCCCAGTGTCCCTCATACACCTGAGTGTGAACGGGCCTGAACCTGCCAACAGCAGCAGCACTGGGACTGTGATGGGCACAGACCCAGACTGGGATAGTGTTCATGAGCTCATAGTTCATAAGTGATGGGAGCAGAATTAGGCCATTAGGCCCATCGTCTACTCCGCCATTCAAACATGGCTGATCTATCTTTCCCTCTCAAACCCATTGTCCTGTGTTCTCCCCATAACCCCATGACACCCGTACTAATCAAGAATCTATCAATCTGTGCCTTAAATATCTCAATCGACAGCCTCCTCAGCTTTCTGGGGAATGAATTCCACAGATTCATCACCCTCTGTCTAAAGAAATTCCTCATCATCTCCTTCCTAAAGGTACATCCTTCTATTCTGAGGCAATGGCCTCTGGTCCTAGATTCATCCACGAATGGATACATCATCTTTCCACATCCTCTCTATCTGGGCCTATCAAGTATCGGTAAGTTTCAATGAGGTCCACCCTCACCCTTCCAAACTCCAGCAAGTACTGGCCCAGTTCCGTCAAATGCTCATCATATGCTAATCCAATTATTCCTGGGATCATTCTCATAAACCTCCTCTGGACCCTCTCCAATGCTAGCACATACATCCTCAGATTTGCGGCCCAAAACTGCTCATAATACTCCAAATGCGGTACGGTGTTTCAGAGTGAATCCGGGCATCGTGCAGATCCAGGTCCATACAACCTCTCCCCCACAGAGATTTAATCAGCTCACAGATCAGAGATGTATTCAGGAAGTTCATAACAGTCTGGTGTCAGGTTATATGCAGTTCCTGATATTGACAGCAAGAGCATAATCCCCTTTTTTAATATTATTTTCCTCGTCTGATAAGGAATATCCCTTGTGCCTATTTAATCCTTAATGACCTGGCCTAGACTTGGCAGATCCTCACCCCTGCTCTCTGAGTGAAAATGTTGATACCGCACCACCTTGAGCATTTTTCTTTGCCCCAAGAGTGATTTACTCTATGTTTTTGGATCATTTTTGCTGACTTACTTTGGTTTGGTAAAATTGTCCTGACTCCATTTTAGAACCTTTAAATTTAGTTTTGTTCTTTCCTGTCACAAAATCAAATTGAATTGTGATCACTTTTACAAAAATGCTACCCTGAGAGAGAAGGACAGAGATATATCATAGTGTCATCAGGTCATAGAAATATACAGCGGAGAAACAGGCTTTCTTAATGCTGACATGCCTCAGAACGATAAAGACTCGCATGCCAAAACTCCAATCACCACCCCGCAAATTGTGGTGCTACTTTGTACCCTAAGGTTCCTCATTCTACAGTGACTCTTAGGGCCCTCCTTTTTACTGTGAATGTCCTACAATGCTTGATGTTACTAATGCAAAACCGTGCACTTACCTGAATTAAATTCAATTTGCCATTTTTCAGCCCACCTACCCAGCTGAGCAGGATCAAATTTTTTTTTTTTTTAATATATTTTTATTAGAGGCCATACATATTACAAATATTATAGCAATTTTTTTTCAGATATTATTAATACATCTTTCCAAAATTATATAAATATTAGCAAACCATATATATAGGCCTCACTTTTTTATATAGAGTGAAACAGAGAATAAGAGAAAAGTATAAAGAAAGAATAGTGGATAATTAAAAGAGTATGATTATATTTGATTAATATAAAAAAAATATATTTAAAAAAAACTAAAAACAACAAACAAAAAACAAAAAACAAAAACAAAAAAACAAAAAAACTATATAACTAGTAAACTGTTATTATACTTGTGGAAAAGAAAACAGTATACATCTTATCAATGAATGGAGCAATTTCTAAATATAATATATAGAGACGAGTATATAAATCTGAAATTAAACATTTTTATTTGATCTTTCCACCGGGTACTTATTGAGTTTCAATTTACTCAAGGGGTAGCTCAGCTACCCCTTGAGAAACTCAATAAGTAAGCTCAGCTACCCCTTCATATAATCAGTGAATGGAGACCATATTCGTTCAAAAAGCTCAAGTTTATCCATTAGGATAAACCTAATTCTCTCCAGTTTTAATGTCTCCAACATTTCCACTGTCCACATTTTAATTGTCGGGGATAATGGTCCCTTCCAAAATTGTAATATTAATTTTTTTCCGATTATTAAACAGTAATCCAGAAAATTTCTTTAATTTACAGTTAAAATTTGGTTTGAATCTAAAACCCCAAATATAATTAATTTTAAGTCAGGGCTTAATGTGATCTTTAAAACTATGGAAATAATTCTAAAAATCTCAGTCCAATAGTTATTAAGTTTTGTACATATTACAAAATTATGAGTTAAATCGGCTTCTACGTGCTGACATTTATCACATAATGGTGATATATATGGAAAAATTCTATTTAATTTCTTTTTTGAGTAGTGTAATCTATGTATTACTTTGAATTGTATCAAAGTATGTCTGGCATTTAACGAACAGCGATGAATTCGTCGTAAGCTTTCTTCCCAAAAATCTTCTGATATAGGTAAACCAATTTGATTTTCCCATTTTTGTCGGAATAATTCAGTTTTTGGCATTTCCCTGTCCAACAAAAATATTGTATATATATGCTATTAATTTTTCTATTGTTGGATGCTTGTTAAGTACTTCATCCAGTAAACCTGGATCTCTATTTCTATAATTTAGCGTATTTAATTTGACATAATCTCTAATTTGTAAATATCTAAATAAATTATTTGCTTGCAATCCATAAATCTCTTTCAACTCCTGAAATGAGAGGAATTTCCCATTCCTATAAAGATGTTCTATCCTTATTATTCCTAAATTTTTCCAATGTCTAAACCCCACATCCAATGTCGGTAATGTTTTCCAATATAAAATATTATTTTTTAATTTATTTAATAATTGGGGAAAATTAGATTTAAATAAAGAGTTATAAGATTTTGATACATTAATTGCAAGATATTTAATTTGATTGTTAGCTATTTTAAATGGAAATTTTTGTAATTTATTCAATTTAATTCCTGTTATAGGCATAATTTCACTTTTATTCCAGTTAATTCTATATCCTGAGAACTTACTAAATTCATTTATCACTTCAAGTACTTTATGGATACTAATCTCTGGTTTTGTTATATATAATAAAACATCATCTGCATATAAAGATATTTTGTTAATTGTAGTTTTGGTATTATATCCATAAATTTCTGGTTCTACTCTAATCCTTTCGGCCAATAATTCTATAGCGAGTGCAAATAATAAAGGTGATAACGGACAGCCTTGTCTACAACCCCTAGAAAGATAGAATTTTGCTGATAACATTTGGTTTGTTAGGATTCTTGCTGTTGGGCCAGAGTATAAAATTCTAACCCATTTGCAAAATCCTTCTCCCAGTTGAAATTTCTGCAATATCCTAAATAAGTAAGGCCATTCAACCTGGTCAAACGCCTTCTCCGCATCCAGGGATATAATTGCTAGTTCAATATCAGTCATTCTTTTCGGTTAAATGATATTAAATAGACGTCTTAAGTTATAAGTAGAGTAACGTTTAGGAATAAAACCAGTTTGATCATGATGTATTAATCTATTGATCACTAAACTTAACCTTTGAGATTAAGTTTTTGTTAATATTTTTTGATCTGTGTTTAAAAGAGCTATTGCTCTGTATGATCCTGGGTCTTCTGGATCTTTGTCTGCCTTAGGAATAAGTGTAATTGTGGATTCTTTTAAGGTTTCTGGAAGTTGTTCTTGTTCGTAGGCAACTTTGTACATAGTTTGTAGCCGTGGGACGATCAAATCATGAAACTTCTTATAAAATTCAACCCCCAAACCATCGGGTCCTGCAGCCTTACCATTCTTCAATGATCTAATTGATTCCTCAATATCTTTTGCTGATATTTCAGCATCTAATAATTCTCTACCTTCCCGATCTAATCCATTAATGTAACATTTCTGGAGAAACGTTTCCATTCCCTCGGGTTGATCCATCACCTTTGATGTATAAAGTTTTTGATAGTATTGTTGGAATCTATCATTAATGTCTTTTGGTAAAGTTAATATTTCTCCTTGTTCAGATTTGACCTTATATATCATTTTTTCTTCTTCTGATTTTCTTAGTTGCCGAGCTAACAATTTATGCGGTTTATCCCCAAATTCAAAATGTACTTGTTTGGTCTTTTGAAAAAGTTTAATAACATATTTTGATTGTATCTCATTTAATTTATATTTTAATGTTGCAATTTTATTATGTATAACCCTAGACGGAGACATAGCATTTTCCATGTCCAACTGCCTTATTTCATTTTCCAATTTCTGTTGGATCTTTCTATTTTCCTTGTTCAGATGTGCCTGCGCTGAGATTATAGCACCCCGTATAAAAGCTTGAAATGTGTCCCATAAAAGAGGATCAAATTTTTAGCAGGATCAAATTTTGTTGATAACTTCTTCAATGTCCATGATGCCACTATTTTAGCATCGTCTGCAAACTTACTAGCTGTGCCTTGACCATTCTCATCCAAATCATTGATATAGATGATAAATACCAATGGACCCAGCATCGACCCATAAGGCACACCACGAGTCATGGGCCTCCAGTCTGAAAACAAACTTCCACCATCACTGTTTCCTACCGTGAAGCCAATTAGGTATTCAATTAGCTCCCTGAAATCCATGCGATTTAACTTCCTGAGATGTGGACCTTGATCAAAGCCTTGCTGAAGTCCATAAAGTCCACATCTACCATCCTGCCCTCATTTACCGCTATGTCCTCCAAAATCACAATTAAATGCAAGAGTCCAACTGGAGGTGTACGGTGAGTGAGACTGCCGCGGAGGTCCCGGGTTTCACCAGCTCCTGAACCGGGGGGGGGGGAGACACCAGCTCCTGAACCGGGGGGGGGGGGGGGGGGGGGGAGAAACATAGAAACATAGAAAATAGGTGTAGGAGTAGGCCATTCGACCCTTCGAGCCTGCACCGCCATTCAATATGATCATGGCTGGTTATCCAACTCAGTATCCTGCACCTGCCTTCTCCCCATACCCCCTGATCCCTTTAGCCACAAGGGCCACATCTAACTCCCTCTTAAATATAGCCAATGAACTGGCCTCAACTACTTTCTGTGGCAGAGAATTCCACAGATTCACCATTCTCTGTGTGAAAAGAAAAATTCTCAACTCAGTCCTGAAAGATTTCCCCCTTATGCTTAAACTGTGACCCCTTGTTCTGGACCTCCCCAACATCTGGAACAATTTTCTTACATCTAGCCTGTCCAACCCCTTAAGAAATTTGTACGTTTCTATAAGATCCCCCCTCAATCTGCTAAATTCAAGCAAGTACAAGCCGAGTCTATCCAGTCTTTTTTTATGAGAAAGTCCTGCCATCCCAGGAATCAGTCTGATGAACCTTCTCTGTACTTCCTCTATGGCAAGAATGTCTTTCTGCAGATTAGGACACCAACACTGTATGCAATACTCCAGTTGTGGCCTCACCAAGGCACTGTACAAATGCATTAGAACCTCCAGGCTCTAATACTCAAATCCTTTTGCTATGAATGCTAACATACCATTCGCTTTCTTCACTGCCTGCTGCACCTGCATGCCTACTTTCAATGACTGGTGTACCATGACACCCAGGTCTTGTTGCATCTCCCCTTTTCCTAATCAGCCACCATTCAGATAATAGTCTACTTTCTAGCTCTTGCCACCAAAGTGGATAACCTCACATTTATCCACATTATACTGCATCTGCCATGCATTTGCCCACTCACCCAAACTATCCAAGTCACCTTGCAGTCTCCTAGCATCCTCCTCACATCCCCCCAGCTTCATGTCATCCGCAAACTTGGAGATGTTGCATTCAATTCCCTCGTCCAAGTCATTAATATATATTGTAAATAGCTGGGGTACCAGCACTGAGCCTTGCGGTACCCCACTAGTCACTACCTGCCATTCTAAAAAGGATCCGTTTACTCCTACTCTTTGCTTCCTGTCTGCCAGCCAGTTCTCTATCCACATCAATACTGAACCCCCAATACCGTGTGCTTTAAGTTTGCATACTAATCTCTTATGTGGGACCTTGTCGAAAGCCTTCTGAAAGTCCAGATATAACACATCCGCGGGTTCTACCTTATCCTCTCCCCTAGTTACATCCTCGAAAAATTCTATAAGATTCGTTAGACATGATTTACCTTTCATAAATCCATGCTGAGTTTTTCCAATGATTTCACCACTTTCCAAATGTGCTGCTATCCCATCTTTAATAACTGACGCTAACATTTTCCCCACTACTGATGTTAGACTAACTGGTCTGTAATTCCACGTTTTCTCTCTCCCTCCCTTTTTTAAAAAGCGGGGTTACATTAGCTACCCTCCAATACTCAGGAACTACTCCAGACTCTAAAGAGTTTTGAAAAATTATCACTAATGCATCCACTATTTAGGGGGAGACCGGAGGGAGAGTGAGAGACCGGAGGGAGGGAGAGAGACCGGAGGAGGGGGAGAGACCGGAGGGAGGGGGAGTAAGACCGGAAGGGAAGAAGAATGAACTGGCTCTCATCCGCAATGAAGATCGTGCCCGTTTAGCCGGCGCCGCAAGCGCTGCCGAACCGCCACTGGACCGTCTCTCCCCCACCCCACTCGAGTGTCCCATCCCCGGCCTCACCTGCGCCAGAGCGCCGGCCTGGGCTCAGCCTCCTCCGGCCCGGCGTGGGACTGTGCCATGCTGCGGGAGGCGTTCAGCCCCGACCTGGGGTTGGTGCTGGCCCGGACTCGGCTTGGGGCTGGGCATGGGAGGGGGAGGAAGTTGCTGCTGCCGCCAGCACCACCAACAGCAGCTCCAGTGAGTGCCCGGCCTGCCCATGGCCGGCAGGAGCCCGTCCACAGACTCTCTCTCCGACTAGGATGACTCCAGCAGCAGCGGCTCCGAGTCTCCCGGTTTTGAGCAACACCGACGGCTGCCCATCTTCAGCAGGTTCTCAGTGTCGGACTGAGGGGAGGTGGAGTGGAGGTGGCGGGCTGCCGGCCAACCCGACAGGCAGGGCCGGAGTTAGATAAAGAGAGGCCCTAGACTATTTCACTTGTGAGGCTCCCCCCCCCTCCCAATGCCCCACCCCCATGACTAGAGGACCATGACTACCCAACAGTGACAGTGTGACACTTTTAGATCCTACTGTATGTTGTCATTAAACAGTTGGTTTTAAAATACATATTGGATTCACCGCTTAGCGGGCGATGCCTTACCTGGATCGCCGTTTGAAGCTCCGGAGTGTTGGGCTTGCTACTTCAACATCAGAGCTGTGGTTTGCGGAGCTCCCCGCCTTGGACCTCGCTGATTTCAACATCGCGGGGCCCTGGGATCCCTTTGCTGAGGG
This sequence comes from Raja brachyura, assembly GCA_963514005.1. The sequence continues at coordinate 19,434,858 of OY740804.1, read as the reverse complement.
CTGCCAGCGTGAATCTCCGCCCAGCTCATCCTGTGGACTTTGGGAGCCGCGGTCTCCGGTAGGAAGTGGCCGATTCGGAAGTCCAAGCCGCTGAGAATGTTCTCCCATTCCAACGTCGGATGGTGACCCCAAATTTCACTGCCTACCTCAAAGGCTTCAGACATTGTCTCAATACCCCTTCCTCTCTCATCAATTGGTAGACGCATTTCAGTAGAAGGAGGTGTCTGAGAGTTAGCGTGTGGCCTCTTCGTTGAAGAGATCAGCGCGCCGGACTACCACGGCACCTCCCTTGTCGGCGGGTTTTGATAACCCAGTCTGGGTTGCTGCGGAGTGAGTGGATGGCTGTATGCTGGCAGTTAAAAATAAAAAGGTCTAAAGCTGGAAGATGGCCATGATGGGGGGGCCAAGAGGAGGGGGTCCGTTGGAGACGGGAAAAGGGGTCATCAATGGGGGGGGGGGGAGCGAGAACTCCTTCCCATGGAAGAATGCTGTGTGGCGGAGGCGACGGAAGAAGAGCTCCACATCGTGGCGTGCGCGGAACTCATTGAGGTTGGGACGGAGGGAGACAAAGGTGAGGCCTCTGCTGAGGACAGACTGTTCGGTATCTGAGAGGGGGAGGTCAGTGGGGATGGTGAACACACGGCAAGGATGGTGGTTGGGGCCGGAGGAAGGCAGGTGAATGGACTGAAGCCGGGGCGATGTCTCGTGGGGGGGTGGTCAGGGGGGAGGGGGGTAGGAGGACTGTAGTGTGGGTGGGGAAGAGCTGGGGTCACATGGTTTGAGGGGGATGGGGAAGAACCAGTGGAACAACCACGGATGTTATCAGGGTTGGGGGGACCCAGCGCAGTCAAACCCAGAGGAGTGGGAATCTGCAGCGTGGAAGCTTCAGCCCCGGTGCCGAGTCCAGGCTGCAGATAAGGGGGCTGCTGGAGGGCGGTGGAGTGGCGAGGGTCGGTGGAATAGATGATGGAAGATGCGGGAGTGGAGTCTGGGTCAGCGGGTGAAGCGTGGGAGGTCCGGTGGGCCCGGTAACGTGGCAATGTTCGGCGGGCCTGGTGAGGTGGTGAGGTTCAGCGGGCCCCGGTGCGGTGGTGAGGTTTGGTGTGCCCGGTGCGGCGCCGATGTTCGGCGGGCCCAGAGAGGTGGCGAGGTGAGTGGGCCCCAGTGGGGCGGTGAGGTTTGGCGGGTTGCTCTGAGGAAGGACGCATCCTCACCCAGGCAGGGACTGGGAAAAACGGTTAAATAAACTACATAACTTTTCCTTTATCCTGCACTTGCGATCCGTGATGTTGAAGGCGTCTTTAGTCATGTAGAACGGATTTTCAGCATCAGGTCTTTGAGTAGCAGTCTGAGCAAATCAAAGATCCAAGGATATTTGGAGCAAATTCCTCTCCGACAACGAATATAAACCTCACCTGCATTTTAATCGCCCCCCCAAAATTGGCATTTTACAAAGAAAACTATCAAACTAAAATATAAAACATTTCTATCAATGATACATTCAACCTCCTGCGGTGACCAGCGTTCACGGAAGGCCTCCACAGTCCCTGTGGACACCGCGTGTTCCCTCTCCAGGGACACGCGAGCACGGACGTAACCCCGGAAAAGAGGCAGACAGTCGACTGCTGTGTGGCCGTCGACTAGCCGCTGCCTGGACCCGCGAATGGCCATCTTGGCCAGGCCCAGGAGCAGACCGACAGGGAGACCCCCTCCTCCCTCCCGACCCTCCCCCCTCTGTACCGGGTGCCCAAAAATCAATAGTGTTGGATTAAAGTGGAGCCAAAACTTGAGGAGAAGCCCCTTCAGATACTCAAACAGGGGCTGCAACCTCTCACACTGCATGTACAAATGGTACACGGACTCCTCCTCGCCGCAGAAGTGACAGGCGGCGGACGAGTCCGTGAACCGGCTTAAGTACCTGTTGCAGGACACGGCTTTGTGCAACACTCTCCACCCCAGGTCCCCAATGTAAAGGGGAAGGACTCCCTTGTAGAGAGACCTCCACTGGGGATCTCTCCCCTCGTCAGGTAACACGGACCGCCAGGGTGTGTCTGGACGGAAGACGAGGGTGAGGAAGTGGAGAGTGCGCAGGAGCAGCATGTACAACACGGGCCTTTCCGCATCATGGAACGGTACACTGGGCATCCACGCAAAAACTGCCATCTTCTCAGGAAGGATGTCCACCTGCCACCGACCCACCATGAGACCAGAACACTTCCCCAGTTGATCCTGGCGGAGGGCGCAGCTGAGAAAACCTGCTGGCACTCACGCATCCTCCGCAGGTCAACATGGTCGGTGAACTTTAGAAGAACGTCATCAGCGTAGGCTGAGAGAACCACCTCCACCCCCGGCCCCTGCAAAACCAGATCTGCCAACCGCCCCCAGAGGAGGCACAGGAATGGGTCCACACAGATAGAATATAGCTGGCCGGAAATGGAACATCCTTGACACACCCCCTCCCAAAGTGAATGGGGGCCAACAAAGAGCCATTGATCTTGACAGGGCACTCTGCAGCAGTGTTCAGTCCATGCTTTTTTTTTTACAAAATGCTTTAATCAAAACAAACAAATACAAGTAGTAACACAATCAAAGAATGCCTATATTGGCATCTTACAAAGAAAATTATCAAATAAAAATATTAACATTTCTATCAATAATGCATTCCACCTCCTGCGGTGACCAGCGTTCACAGAAGGCCTCCACAGTCCCTGTGGACACCGCGTGTTCCCTCTCCAGGGACACGCGAGCACGTACATAACCCCGGAAAAGGGGCAGACTGCTGTGCGGCCGTCGACTGCCCGCTGCCTGGACCCGCGAATGGCCATCTTGGCCAGGCCCAGGAGCAGACCGACAGGGAGACCCCCTCCTCCCTCCCGACCCTCCCCCCTCTGTACCGGGTGCCCAAAAATAAATAGTGTTGGACTAAAATGGAGCCAAAACTTGAGGAGCAACCCCATCAGATACTCGAACAGGGGCTGCAACCTCTCACACTGCGTGTACAAATGGTACACAGACTCCTCCTCGCCGCAGAAGTGACAGGCGGCGGACGAGTCTGTGAACCGGCTCAAGTACCTGTTGCAGGCCACGGCTTTGTGCAACACTCTCCACCCCAGGTCCCCGATGTAAAGGGGGAGGACTCCCTTGTAGAGAGACCTCCACTGTGGACCGCTCCCGCCGACAGGTGGTAACACGGACCGCCAGGGTGTGTCTGGACGGAAGACGAGGGCGAGGATGTGCAGAGTGTGCAGGAGCGACCTGCACAACGCGCGCCTCTTCGCGTCACTGAACGGTACACTGGGCATCCACGCAAAACCTGCCACCTCCTCCGGCAGGGAGTCCACCTGCCACCGACCCACCATGAGACCAGAACACTTCCCCAATTGATCCTGGCGGAGGACGCAGCTGAGAAAAACTGCTGGCACTCACGCATCCTCCGCAGGTCAACATGGTCGGTGAACTTTAGAAGAACGTCATCAGCGTAGGCTGAGAGAACCACCTCCACCCCCGGCCCCTGCAAAACCAGTTCTGCCAACCGCCTCCAGAGGAGGCACAGGAATGGCTCCACACAGATAGAATATTGCTGGCCGGAAATGGAACATCCCTGACTAACCCCCTCCCAAAGTGAATGGGGGCCAACAAAGAGCCGTTGATCTTGACAAGGCACTCTGCAGCAGTGTTCAGTCCATGCTCTGGGGTGTGTGAATGGACAGCACTGTCACAGTTATTTGATGTCAGTCTACAGTGCGGGCCCCAAGTTCTTGCTGAGTTTGTGAACAAGGCCCAGTGCAGTCTCCCTGATGAGTAATCCCCTCTCTTTCACCAGGGTTGAGAAGCTGTCTCTGTGGATGTTGGCTGAGGGCCACGATTGCTGCCGTCCTGCTTCTGATTGGCATCTTAGTCACTGTTGCCACCCACATCATCAGTGAGTGCTGTTTTTTAAGTTTTTCCATTGAAAATGTAGAAACAAAGAACTGCAGGCACTGGTTAGTTCAGAAAAGGTCACAAAGTGCTGGAGCAGCTGTAGCAAGGGAACCGGTTTGTTTGGACCATCCCCGACATCTCCCGACCGATTCTGAATATCGCCCTCGCCATCACAGGAGACAGACTGTTGACCGACATCTACTACTAACCTACTGACTCCAATAGCTATCGAGACTACACTTCTTCCCATCCTGCTTCATGTAAAGACTCTAACATCTACTCCCAATTCCTTAATTGTGTACAGTTTTGGTCTCCTAATTTGAGGAAGGACATCCTTGTGATTGAGGCAGTGCAGCGTAGGTTCACGAGATTGATCCCTGGGATGGCGGGACTGTCATATGAGGAATGATTGAAAAGATTAGGCTTGTGTTCACTGGAGTTTAGAAGGATGAGGGGGATGAAAAACATATACAATTATAAAAGGACTGGACAAGCTAGATGTAGGAAAAATGTTCCCAATGTTGGGCGAGTCCAGAACCAGGAGCCACAGTCTTAGAATAAAGGGGAGGCCATTTAAGACTGAGGTGAGAACAAATGTTTTCACCCAGAGAGTTGTGAATTTGTGGAATTCCCTGCCACAGAGAGAGTTAGATAGAGCTATAGGGCTAGTGGAATCAAGGATATGGGGAGAAGGCAGGCCAGGGTTATTGATTGGGGACGATCGGCCATGATCACAATGAATGGCGGTGCTGATTCGAAGGGCCAAATGGCCTCCTCCTGCACCTCTTTTCTATGTTTCTCTGCTTCTATATATATATATATATATATATTCTATGGTATTTGGACACACTGATCTGATCTGTATTTATGACTACAATATCCTGTTGTGCTGCAATAATGCAAGAATTGTCCTATCTGGGACACATGACAATAAACTCACTTGACTCTTGACTGCAGCACTTTGTGTCTTTATTTTAGTCAATACAGAGTTTGACAGAATTTTAGATATTTTGGGGATTACGGTGTGGATGCAGGAAACTGGCACTTTCACTATCTGGCAAGCGCTGGAGGTAGAAATCACCCACATTGTTCAGGCCTGTTCCAAGTGTTTTCCAAAAGGGGCCGATCGCTGATCATAAACCTACATGTGATCACCATGCTGTGGTACCAGTTGGTCACTTTGGTTCCACTCACTGTCTTTGTCACCAAGATTCAGCAATGGAGATTTTGTTCCAGGGCAAGAAAAGCAATGTGACTCTGCTGCTGTTCTGAATCTCCTGATTGAGGAGGGCCGTCAGTCGCAGGTGTGCGTCCATACCCAGGTGGCGACTCTCTGCCTTGGGGACTCTGTACACTGAGCATCCTCCCAGATGTCATGCACTGGTGATGAATTTCTTCCTCCAAGTGCGCTGCCTTTAGGACAACACGCAGTTCCCAGTGGCAAGTGACAGCTCATAAGGTCATAAGGAACAGGGGTAGAATTAGGCCATTCGGCCCATCAAGCCTACTCCGCCATTCATTCATGGCTGATATATCTCTCCCTCCTAACCCCATTCTCCTGCCTTCTCCCCATTCCCTCTGACACCTGTACTAATCAAGAATCTATCTATGTCTTAAAAATATCCACTCATGGCCTCCACAGCCTTCTGTGGCGAAGAATTCCACAGATTCACCACCTTCAGACTAATGACATTTCTCCTCATCTCCTTCATAAAATAACATCCTTTAATTCTGAGGCTATGACCTCTAGTCCTGGGCTCTTTCACTTGTGGAAACATCCTCTCCACATCCACTCTATCTTTCACTATTTCACTATTCTGTATGTTTCAATGAGGTCCCCCCCTTAACTCCTCTTCTAAACTCCAGCGAGTACAGGCTCAGTGCCGACAAACGCCCCTCGTAGGTTAACCTACTTATTCCTGTGATCATTCTTGTAAACCTCCTTTGGACCGTCTCCAAAGCCAGCACATTCTTCCTCAGATAATGTGCCCAAAATTGCTCACAATATTCCAAAGGCGGTCTGACCAGTGCCTGATGGAGCCTCAACATTACATCACTGTTTTACTTCGGAGCCACGTGAGTGATTTCGTGAAGTCCCCGCCAGGCACGCATGCGCGCCATATCGTCGACCGCATGCGAGCGACAGGCAGGGAGGAGCGTTGCTCCTCTACTGCAGGGACCTGCAGGTAAGGAAAAAACTAACTGGCAGTCTTATTCTTCCAGGTGACCCTGCCGCAGGGTCTCGAGGCCGCCTCGTATCTGACTGCCGCGGCAGTCAGCGGCGGCACCAACAATCTGGAGTCGGGCAGCCTGTTGACCAGGAAGGTCCGGGCTCACACTCTCGCCGGTGGAGGACGGCAGAGGCAGCCTGACTCTACACCGCAGCCCGCAGGCTCGCCGTGCGCAGCAAACGGCGGCAGAGCAGCAGCCGTACTCTACACCGCAGCCCACAGGGGACACTGCGGGCTGCTGGCATTCAGGAAGGAGGGGGCTTGCAAGCAAAGGCAGAGCGGCAGCCTGACTCTACACCGCAGCTGCAGAGATACTGTGGCCTGTCTGCATTAAAGTGCCATGCTACTCCAGGGAATGTGTTGTCTTCAAGAAGTTGCGACTGCCAGCACATAAAGTTATTAAATCATGAGAGGCTTGTCACCATACGTCTTAGACCCTCAGGTAAGATACTAACCTTGAATAGCTAAGCTTCTGTACTAGAGTTTGCTTACAGATGGATGGAGACCAGAATGAAGGCAGCGAAGCATGCCTACAAGGGCCATGCGACTTCAGATGGGAGTCAGCGGCCACGATTCCAGGAGCTGCTCATAACACCAGCAGTACCCGCTTTGCAGACCGGGATAGGAACGCGGAGATCGGTGCACAGCTAGGAACCGTCTCTCTACCACAGCTGACCATGGGGCCGCAAAGTGGTGGATCACCTTGCGGGAGCAGGGTAGGCAAGACCCTGACTCCCTACCACTGTCACCTAAGCATAGCGACAGTGGAGCAAAGGTGCGTAAACGTGTGACCCGCTTGGCGGCTCGTTCTGTCTCCCCTACTATGCAGGTCACCAGAGCAGGGGGAGAGCTGCGCACAGGTCATGCCCCGCTGCAGCGGGAGGCATCGACATACCGCCGGTGGTAACCTGCTAGATTGCGGGCCGGTGATGGATCTGCTGGAAGTCAGGGAGCCCTGCAGGAGCAGGAGGTACCGGCATTCCACCGGAACAGGTTGCCGGAGCGCAGACCAGTGGCAGCAGTTTTCGGCCAGGCACCCCTGTTGCGACAGGTAAAGCCGGCTATGCGCCGTCACGGACCCGTGTGGTTAAGGGTGACGGCAAGCCTGCATGGACAGCGGAGCCGGTAATGGGGACCGGTACCGATTCCTTCCCTCTGTCTTCCCACCAGGCAGAGGTGCCGCTTAGGTCCGAACGACGGCGGACTAGCAGTATGTCAGTGCAAGAGTCGTACAGCCCCGCAGGAGCGGCTGCTGACGACGACCTACCAGCGCACTTTGTGGAGGTGCGACCTACTGGTAGAAGCTCCAGCGTCTCAGGAGAGCCTGGGGAAGTCGGCCTGTTGTCCGCGTGTAGCGGCAGCGGTCGCATGGCTAGGATGGAGCTAATGGTGGAGCAACTATATCTGCGGGACCTAGATCGGCAAGAGCGGGAGTCTCAGCGGTCTGGGAGCCGGATCTTGCCGCCACCTTCAATCTCACCTTCGTCTGTCGGCAGTGCTAGGAGTCAACAGATGGCTGATTTGACGAAGAAGCGGCAGCAGAAGAGCCCACTGCTCTAGATCCAGAAGAAGAAATGCTGGAGGTAGTGTGGAAATTTCCGAAGCCTGTATCTTCAGGGGAACCGCTGCAACCTACACTGGCAGTAAGTATCAATTTCCTGGAGACACACCAGCTCCAAGACCAGGTGCTTTCAGAAACCATGGAGAAGTACAAGGATCCTGGAAATTGTGTTACCCTGAACGTCCCGACGGTCAACTCAGCTATCTGAGGGAACATCAGTTCCAATGCGAGGGCACAAGAGGTTAAGATGCAGAAAATTCTGAAGCTGTTGATGTCGGGCATCACGGCGCTCACCAGGACCCTCGATGGGGCAGGTGTATCCGCAGAGCAGCAGGATGCTCTAGCTCTCCTGTGTAGCACACTTCCAAAAACTGTTTTAGTCAGAGCTCCATCCGGCCCGACCTTCACCCTAAATTCACTGGGTTGGTTCGTACTTCCAGCACACCACAAAGGGTGCAGATTTACCGAAGACAGCCTTATCCTCCCTCCAAACCTCGGGGGGGGGGGGGGGGGGGGGGGGGACAGACGGAAGACCATCAAGAACATATCCGAACCAGAACGTCAGGCCCGCCGGTATCTATGGAGGTAATAGGGTCTGGTTCTCTTGGAAGTACTGCATGCATAACCTCACATGTAGGAGGGAGGTTACATACATTCTGGGGCTCTGTTTGTCACTATCCCAGGGAACAGAGCAATAGACATAATAGACGCATGTAACAGCCTTGCTTGCGCCAGGGAACCGACTTTAGACATGCTGCTAAGGTAATTGGTAAATTTGGAGCTACATTCCAGCCACATAATTGGGCCGTTACGCTATCAATGCTTGGGAAAAAGCAAAAATCTTGGCATTAAAAGCAAATGCTGGACATTTACGAGCCTATGCAGCTGCCAATTGAAGCATAAATTGAGCTACAATGGTGGATTAGCAATGGTTGTGATTGTTAAATCCCATCATTACATCAAATCCATTAGTCGCGTTACAAACCGACGCAAGCGCCAAGGGCTGGGGATCTACCGACACCATTCCAGTTGGGGCGGTAGATGGGATTTGCATGAGTCTACGTCTCTTCAATCACAAGGTGCTGGGAGCATGTCAAGGGCTGCGGCCTTAATGCACTAATCTGCAGCGTACGTATGTTCGTCTTCAATATGATACCACTGAGGTGGCATATTAAACCTTATGCGTGATGTCAAGTCAATATCTTGTGATGAATTGGAAACATTAATTTGGCTCTGGTGGATTGAAAGAAATATTTGGGTTCAGCTATGTACATTCTGGTTAAGCTCAATATAGTGGCGGACACCAGGTCACAAGTATTTAATAACAACATCAAGTGGATTTGAACCTCCAAATATCTGCTAAAATTATAGCCCAATAAGGAACACCAGATATCGACCTCCTTGCGTCCAGGTTGAGCCATTGGATACCAACATATGTCTCTTGAGAACCAGATCCTGGGGCAGTGGCGATGGACGCGTTCTCACTACATTGGGGGGGAAATGCATTTTCTATGCTCCCCATTCTGCTTCATCAGACAGGTGCTGCAGGAAACACAATTAGGCTCTGCAACATAAAGGACCATGGACGTCAAACAGCGTCGTGCAGAGAGAGTCCACTAGAAAGCAGTACCTCGCCTACATAAGGATATGGGAGGTTTTCTGTAGTCGGACCTAGACCATCTACATATCTGCTACGATCTCCAAGGTGATAGAATCCTCACGGATCTTCATTATGATGAGTCCCTCAGTTACAGTGCTGTATACAGTGCCAGGAGTGCACTGTCATCCTATCTCAAGATTGGAGTGGGATCTCGCCAGCTGGTATCCAAACTATGAGGGGTATGGTCTATCCATCCCTCCCCGAACATGATATTACATTACCTGAGATTGGAGGTAGTGTTGACCCTACTCAGGAGCTGGTCGCCTATGAAGGATTTACCACTGGACTTACTCACCTTCAAAGTGGTTACGGTAATGGCACTGAACACAACACAACGGGTCAAGACTCTACAGGAATTAAACCTGGATAGAATGACCGGACCATAATAAAGTAACTTCTTTATAGAAGAGTTGCTTAAACTACACAGACCTGGGACTACAGGTCTGAAAATGGGCATCAGGTATATGGAGATGGGTCTGCTTCAGCCATGGAAACCCACATCACAGGGTGATCGTGCAGACTATCTCCAGATGACTCAAGGTGGTATTCGGTGCAGCAGGTAAGACACTAACATTTTAAATGTCATTCTACCAGGGCTGCATCCACATCAGTGGCAAGGACCATGGCGGTGTTCATGGATTATGGCCTCGCAATAGCGAGCTGGGCCAGTGAATCTACATTTCAGCGGTTTTATAACTGACTTATAACCGCTCCCGCAACGTTGGCGGATTCAGTTTTAAGTGCGGTTCAATAAACGTTTGTCCCCGAGTTCAGGGGGTTATTGTTGTATTAACAAATGTTATTATTTTTCAGCTTGTTCAAGTCTAAAATACGTTAACAAACCTCCTCCATCAAAATTACGGCAGTGTGTGAGCATGACACGTGACTCCGAAGTAAAATAGTAAGATTAAACAAGAACTTACCAGTTTGAAGTTTGATCTTTATTTTATGAGGAGTTACGATGAGGGATTTCGTGCCCTCCACTCCCAACCCCCTATCATAATTTCAACTGGTATGTTAGTTCTCTTAAATCTTACTATCTTCAGTCAATGTTGTTATCTGTGATTCCACACCGCTGCTTTGAAGAATGTCGCGCATGTGTGCCTGGCGGGGTCTTCACGAAATCCCTCATCGTAACTCCTCATAAAATAAAGATCAAACTTCAAACTGTTAAGTTCTTGTTTAATCTTACTATTTTTGTACACAAGCCCTCTTGAACTAAATGCTAGCATTGAGTTTGTTTTCTTTACTACCGATTCGACTTGCAGATTAACTTTTTTGGGAATCCTGCACCAGCACTCCCAAGTCCCTTTGCACCTCCCATTTCTGGATTCTCACCACATTGAGAAAATAGTCTACACCTTTATTCATATGACCAAAATGCATGACTCCACTCTGCTACACTATATTCCATCTGCCATTTCTCTGCCCACTCTCCCAACCTGTCTAAGTCCTTCTGCAGAGTCCCTGCTTTCTCTACACTACCTGTGCCTCCACCTATTTTCATATAATTGACAAACTTTACTACAAAACCTTAAATCCCCTTGTCCAAATAATTAATATACAGCATGAATAGTAGCGGCCCCAGTCCCGACCCTTGCAGAACTCGACTAATCATTGGCAGCCAACCAGAAAAAGCCCCCTTTATTGACACTCTTTGTCTTCTGCCCTTCATGATTTGAGTATAGCAGGGAGGTTCCACTGCAGTTGTACAGGTTCTTGCTGAGACCACACCTGGAGTATTGCGTGCAGTTTTGGTGTCCTAATCTGAGGAAAGACATTCTTGCCGTAGAGGGAGTACAGAGAAGGTTCACCAGACTGATTCCTGGGATGTCAGGCCTTTCATATGAAGAAAGACTGGATAGACTCGACTTGTACTCGCTAGAATTTAGAAGATTGAGGGGGGATCTTATAGAAACTTACAAAATTCTTAAGGGGTTGGACAGGCTAGGTGCAGGAAGATTGTTCCCGATGTTGGGGAAGTCCAGAACAAGGGGTCACAGTTTAAGGATAAGGGGGACTTCTTTTAGGACCGAGATGAGAAAAACATTTTTCACACAGAGAGTGGTGAATCTCTGGAATTCTCTGCCACAGAAGGTAGTTGAGGCCAGTTAATTGGCTATATTTAAGAGGGAGTTAGATGTGGCCCTTGAGGCTAAGGGGATCAGGAGGTATGGAGAGAAGGCAAGTACGGGATATTGAGTTGGACGATCAGCCATGATCATGTTGAATGGTGGTGCAGGCTCGAAGGGCCGAATGGCCTACTCCTGCACCTATTTTCTATGTTTCTATGTTTCTATTCAGCCAACCTGCTATACTTGCTAGTATCTGCCTTTTGATACCGGGGCATCTCATCTTCCTAAGCAGCCTAACGTGTGGCACCTTATCAAAGGCTTTCTGAAAATCCAAGTAAACACCTTCTACTGACACCTTTGTCCGTCCTGCTATTTACTTCTTCAAAGAATTCCAACAAATTGGTCTAGCAAGACTTCCCCTTCACAAAGTCATGCTGACATCAGCTTATTTTATCGTGAACTTCTAACCTCATCCTTTATAATGTTCTCTAAAATCTTACCAACCACCGAAGTCAGACTAACCGGCCGGTAGTTCCCATTATTCTGCCTTGCTTCCTTTTTGTGCAGTGAGGTAATATTTGCAAATTTTCAATCATCTGGGACCTCTCCTAAGATTTCTGAAAAATCACTATCAGTGCCTCCACAATCTCTAAAGCCACCTAGACAGGGATTGGTTGTTCTGCGGTCGAAGAAGAAACGGAGGGCTTTAAGACCCTCCTGTTGGGGGATGGAGGTGTAGAGTGACTGGACATCCATGGTGAAGATGAGGGTGAGGGGGGCCTGGAAAACAGACCTTCTCCCTGGTAATAGCCACTCCACTGCCCCTGAATCTCTTGAATTTCAGGAACGTTGCTGGTGTCTTCCCCTGTGAAGACTAATGCAAAATAGTTATTCAACTCTGCCATTTCTTTATTCCCCATTATCACTTCTCCTGCATCATTCTCCAACGTCCATTCTCTAGCTTCTTCCTAGCTCTTTATGTAACTGAAGAAACTCTTTTATATTATTGGCTAGCTTACCTTCGTATTTCATCTTTTCTCCCCGTATTGACATTTTAGTTACCCGCTGTTGCTTTTTAGAAGCTTCCCAATCCTCTGGCTTCCCACTAATCTTTGCAATGTTATACGCCTTCTCTTTTGGTTTTATACTGTCCTTGACTTCCCTTGTCTGCCACAGTCGCCTCTTTCTCCCCCTAGAATCTTACTTCCTGTTTGGAATGAAAAAAGCCAGCATCTTCCGGATTATTTGCAGAAAATCCTGCCATTGCTGTTCCACCGTCATCCCTCCTTGGGTCCCTTTCCCGTCAACTTTGGCCAGCTCCTCCCTCACGCCTCCATAGTCCCCTTTGCCCAGCTGCAATACTGACACATCCAATTTCATCTTCTCCCTCTCAAATTGCAGATCATGTTGTGGTTGCTACCTCCAATTGGTTCCTTTACCTTGAGTTCCCTTTATCACACCCGGTTCATTACATAACACTAAATCCAAATTTGCCTTTTCCCTGGTAGGCTCCACAAGCTGTTAAAAATCCATCTTAGAGGCACTCTGCAAATTTCATTTCTTGGGGTCCAGTACCAACCTGATTTCCCCAGTCAATCTACATATTGAAATCTCCTATGACCACCGTAGCATTGCCTTTTTTACAAGCCACTTTTATTGCCTGATGTAACTTATTCTCTAAATCCTGGTTATTTTGGGAACCTATAAATAACTCCCATATGGGTCTTTTTTACCTGGGAATTGGTAGAAATTGCCTGTCTTTTACTGGAATCTTCCCAGATACTGGGACATGGTCATCTCCAGTCACTGGGCAGGGAAAAGATGAAGTGAAGGAGGATTGAGCTGAACAAGTTTTGTTGCTGATGTTTTTCGGATCCACATCACTGCATGTAGTGGAGGGTGGTGCGTGACATGTTCCCAACTGAACACAGCTTATTTGGCTGGGATTGCTCATTGGATTCCAGCTCTGAAACCCTCTTTGGGTCTGACACAATGTGGTCCTGTCTCTCAAAAATGCCTTCTATGCTGCTCCACACCACAGGGTTTTGTTCCCTGTATGACCCGTTCCAGCACCCACTCCAGTCCTTCATCATTGTTTGCCAATTACAAACACTGGGGCGGCACCATGGTGTAGTTGGTAAAACTGCTGCCTCACAATGTCAGAGACCTGGGTTTGATCCTCTTAGGTGTTCTCTTTGTGGAGTTTGCATGTTCTCCCTGTCTGCACGTGGGTTTCTTCCAGGTGCTCCGCATTCCTCCCACATCCCAAAGTTGTGTGGGTTTGCAGGTTAATTCATCTCTGTAAATTCCCCTAGTGTGGAGGGAGTCAATGTGAACAGTGGGATGACATAGAACTAGTGAGAACGGGTGATCGATGTTCGGTGAAGGTATGTTTCCATGTTGTATCTCTAAACTAAAAACAAAACTTAAACTGTGATGATCATTCTGCATGGTGGATGCGGGTGAGGAGCCCTGCCTGAATGGGACCAAGGGTGGAGAGTGTGGCAGAGAGCAGTCCCATTCATCAGGATTTTAATTCTCCCATGCACCCTTAGCCTGCCTGCTTTTCTGCAGCCGGGACAAGTACATGTTCCATGTACACACAGCGTGTGAGAGGTTGCAGCCCGTTTATAATGTTTAAAGGGTCTGTCATCAAGATTTGGCTCTACTTAGTCCCTTGCTCCTGAACTATAGACAGTCAGTGCAGAAGGGGACAAGGACCTTCTCATCACTCTGCTCCTAAACATGGCCAGGCAGTGGATTAGCAAAGGGACCATCTGAACAGACTCCACAAAGCTGGTGCATTCTGGGCAGAGGTAACACTTTAATTAAGCCTCAGTGGTTGCTTAAAAAAATGGAGATGAAAGGTTTGAGAACAGAATAATGTTCAGTTATGTATTAAATCCTTCCAAAGCATGGGTTAGATGTGGCCTAGTGCCTCTAATCCATAATCCCACGCACTCCTTAGGCCAAGGCCGGATTTACATATAGGCTTGACAAGCTTAAGCTTCGGGCCTCGAGATCTCGAGGGGCCTCGCAGAGCTGGATTTACCACTAGGCTTCATATGCTGAAGCCTAGGGCCTCGGAATCTATGGCGCCTCCGGCCAAGGAAGGACACCTGCCGTTCAACTCTGGGTTGGGCCCCCCTCTCTATCTCTCTCTCTCTCTGTCTGTCAATCTCCGTCTCCGCCTGCCATCCGTATCCGTGTCCAGGCCGCCAGGTCTCCTCTCTCCGCTCGCTTCTCAGGTCGCCTTGCACATGCGCACTGCTATGGCCAGCACCTTATCCCCCTGCACATGCGCACAACCACGGCCAGCACATCTTTGGCCACCCTGCGCATGCGCGCAGCCACGGCAACTGGTCGGCACTTGGCACTTTCTCCCTCGCTTTGAATTGTGGGAGATCTGGCCGCCTTTGCTGTCCGGTCGCCGCCTCGCCGCGACCGCTGAAAACCAACGCAGAATCACTCCCTGACCCTGGATCTGGAGTAACTCCCTCGAGTAACTCTTGCTTGTGGTTTCCTGGTCCTCCATAAGTAATACAAATGGAATTTAAACTGGAGGTGGTGGAGGGCTGAACAATAACAGCCTATTGCATTTTATCTGTTTATTTATTGTATATATATGGTCTATAGTATATAAACACAATCAACTTTTATCTCCTGTTCTGTATTATGTGTACATATTCTGTTGTGCTGCAGCAAGCAAGAATTTCATTGTCCTATCTGGGTCACATGACAATAAAATTCTCTTGACTCTTGACTTGGACTTAAGCAAAAAAGGGTTCTTGGGGAAAAAAGTGGTACCTTAAATTTAGTTGCTTCTTGTTGTGTAACTATGGTAGGATGAAGACTATTCCATGCTTTAATTGTGTGGGGGAACTCCATGGAGCAGCCAGCAACTCTGGATAGGCCCATTGAATCCACGCTGACCACCGATCACCCGTACACTAGTTTTATCCCACACATTAGCAGAGTAAGTCAAGAGGCAAGAGTGTTTTATTCTGTCAGGTCCCAGTTAGAACAATCCTTACTTGCAGCAGCACAACATAATATGTAAACATAGTACTCTGTAAACAATATTATAAACGAGAAGACAAAACGGTGTATATTTATACATGAATTTATAACTCTTTATATGTGTGTGTGTGTGTGTGTGTGTGTGTGTGTGTGTGTGTGTGTGTGTGTATAATATATATAGCCACACACACACGCACATACAATTTCCGTCCTAGGATTAATAAAGTTCTAGCATATAGTATCGTGTGTGTCGGAAGGAACTGCAGATGCTGGTTTGAACTGAAGATAGACACAAAAAGATCAACTCAACAGGTCAGACAGAATTGCTGGACAAAAGGAAAATATTAAGTTTCGTGTTCGATCTGAAATAGGTTCCTGCACACCTTTGGAATGTGGAAGGAAACAAGAGCACCTGGAGAAAACCCATGTGATCAAAGGGAAAAGGAGCAAACTCTATAAAGACAGCACCCATATTCAGGATCAATTCCGGGTCTCTGGCACTTTTAGGCAGCAACTTTATGGCCAATGTGCTGCCCCATAGTCTTGAACTTAATTAAAACATACAGTAGCTGTAAAGGGGGACATAGCGTCACTTGGAGATTTAAAACTGAACATTGATATTTAAAATTTTTAGTAACCAAAGTTATCAACGTATAGCATTTTGTGTGTTGGAAAACAAATATAGTGGCACAGCTGGTGGACTTGCTGCCTCACACGCCAGAGATCTGTGTTCGATCCTGTTCTTGGGCACTGTTAGAAGCAGTGTGCAAAAGTATAAACCACGGCATATGACATAATACATTTATTGTACAGCTTGCATTTTAATTTTAGCAAAGATGAAATAGAAAAAGAGAAGAGCAAGAAAGAAAGAAAGTGAACGGGAAAGTGAATGTATAATAATAGAACCCCTAAGCTACCAAATGAGTGTAGTCAGAGTGAGTAAGTAAAAACTTAAAGAAATAAAAGACAAAAACGGGAAAAAAAAGTGTTGATATACCTGCTTTATTTCTCTCCCCACCCATCATCCAGTCTGTAAATCAGTTTAATTCCGGTTCAATCTGTATTTCGACTTTAATTTCTGAAATGACAGGAGATTTCCCATCTCGTACAGATCTCCAAGCTTTTTAATTCCTAGTCTTTCCCAATAAATAAACGTTTTATCTATAATAGATGGCTTAAATGATGGGTTATTTGCTGTTGGAGAAAGAAGAGATAAATTTCTTAGTTTAAAAGTTGATTTTACTTGTGTCCAGATTCGTAAAGTGATGTGAATAATCAGATTTTTCTCATATATTGTGTTCTTCAACTTTATTGGGGGGAAAATAATTACGCCTATATTAAAAGGCGAACAATCCTCTCTCTCCATTATTAACCAGTCTACCTGTTGGCATGCGTTAGCCAGCCAGTAAATTACATTTTTAATATTTGTTGCCTAACAGTAGTATAAGAAATTGGGGAACGCCAATCCGCCCATTTCTTTGGGTTTACATTGATGTCGTTTATGAATTCTATGTGATTTATAATCCCAGATAAAGTTTGTAATCCGGGAATAAAGACTTTTAAATAATTTTTTAAGTCAGTATATCGGTATTGATTGAAATAAATAGAGAACTTGTGGGAGGAAAATCATTTTTATGGCATTTATTCTGCCTATTAGAGACATCGGAAGTGTTTTCCAGAATTGAATAAGAGCGTTTAATTTAGTAACTAAAGGCGGGAAGTTTGCATTGAATAAAGAAGTATATTTTCTGGTTACTTGGACACCCAGATATTTAAAATTTTCTGTAGCAATTCTGAAAGGGAATTATAAACGGTGTGTCAGCTCTTGAAGTTTTATTGCCATAATTTCAATTTTGTTCCAGTTTATTCTATATCCTGAGAAGGAACCGAATTCCTCTATAAGATTGAATATATTTGGAATACTAACTTTTTTTTTTCCTTTTTTCTTTTTAAATTTAGTTTTAATTTTAGTAGAAGTAAGTACAGGAATATGGCACCAAGGTGCCGAATATATATTGTCATATTACATTTTATGTACAGCTTCTTATTTTTCAATTTTTTAAAATAATGAAAAAGAAAAAGAGAGAGTAGATAATAAAAGATAGAGAATGAAAAAGATGAGAATGAAAAAGAGAAAAAAAAAGAAAAGAAGAGTAGAAAGTAAGAGATTAAGGAGGATGTTATCTATATTCTTGACCATCCCTCACCCATTCGTGAAACAGTCAGCTTCTACGGTTTTGTTGTACCGTATGCTTCCATAAATCTACAAATGGAGACCAACTCGTTAAAAATTGGTCTGATTTATCTATTAGGAGGAATCGCATTTCCTCGAAGATGTGCAGTGTCCAACATGTTTGAAATCCATGTTTTAAGCATTGGTATGGTTGTATTTTTCCAAAAGTTAAGTATAAGTTTTTTTGCCGTTATTAACCCATAATTTAAAAATAAATTTTGAGATGAGTTTCGTTTATTCCATTACCCCAAATATAATCATTTCAGTATTAGGTTCCATTTTCATCTTAAATAATTTTGCAAATATTTCAAAAATACCACTTCAGAATTTTTAAAGTTTTATGCAGAAGACAAAAGAGTGTGTTATAGTTGCGTTTTGGGATAGACATTTATCACAAATGGGGGAAGTATTTTTGATAGAATTTATTCAGTCTAGTTTTTCAGTAATATAATCTATATAAAATTTTTAATTGAATTAAATTATGTCTTACATTAATCGAACATTTGTATATATATATCAAATACTTTTTCCATGTTTCCTTCTTAATTTTTATCATTAATTCTCGTTCCCACTCTTCTCTAAGTGTCTCTGTCGATGGTAAATCTACATTTAAAATACTATTATATAAATATGATATTAATTTCTGTGTCAGCCTTAATGTTCATTGCTTCTTCCAATGGCTCTGAAGTTATGTTTTAATATCTTTGTATGTATTTCTTCATGAAGTCATAGATCTGAAGATATTTAAAATATTGGTTATTTTTCAGTTCAAATTTTAATTGTAATTGTTGGAATGATAACAGATTTCCCATTTCATACATATCACCGATCCTTTTAATTCCCGTTCTTTCCCATTTATTATATGTTTTATCAATAAGAGATGGTTTAAATGAAGGATTATTCACTATTGGCATTAACAATGATAGGTTTCTTAATTTTAAGGATAATTTTATTTGTTTCCAAATTCTTATTGTATCATGCATAATTGGGTTATACTTATATATTATGTTGTTCTGTTTTATCGGGGAGAAGAGCATCGCTCCTATGTTACAAGGAGAACAGTCCTCTTTCTCCATTCTTATCCATTCTGTCTCTTGGGTAGAACTGTCCAACCAGTAAATTATATTCTTAATATGCACTACCCAATAATAATACAAAAAGTTCGGAAGTGAAAGTCCCCCAATGTCTTTTGGTTTGCACAATGTTTTCTTTGCATTCAATGTGATCTATATTCCCAGATAAAATTGGTAATATTAGAGTCTAATTTTTTTAAGATGTTTTTTGGTATATATAATGGTATAGATTGAAATATGTATAATATTTGTGGTAAAAAGATCATTTTTATAGCATTTATTCTGCCTATTAATGATAACGGAAGTGTTTTCCAGAAGTTAATCGACACGTTGAGTTTATTTAATAAAGGCATAAAATTAGCATTAAATAATGCTTTGTATTTTCTAGTAATTTGAATACCCAAATACTTAAATTTTTCTGTTGCAATTTTAAATGGGAATTTTAATAGGTGTGTAGATTCTTGAGGTTTTAACGTTATGATTTCATTTTTATTCCAATTTATTCTGTACCCAGAAAAGAACCGAATTCCTCTATTAAATTTAATAAGTTTGGTATACTCGTTTGTGAGTTTGTAATATATAAAAGTATATCGTCTGCATATAATCAACTTTTATTATTTGAGTCCCTAGTATTATATTGCTGAATATTCGGATGACTTCTTATACTTTCAGCCAGGGGCTCTATCATAAGGGCGAATAGCAGAGGTGATAAAGCACATCCCTGCCTATTGCCCCTCGATAAATGAAATTTTGGAGATCACATATTATTGGTTAATATTCTTGCCGTCGGTTTATCATATAGTAATTTTACCCATTCAATAAAATTATCTCCCATATTAAATTTTTGCAATACTTTATATAAATACTGCCACCTGATCAAATGCTTTCTCTGCGTCCAGAGAACCAATTGATCCTTTGTTCTTCCTCCGTTTTATGTGAATACATTATATTAAACAGGCGTCTTAAATTATTAAATGAATGTCTTTTGGGTATAAACCCTGTTTGATCAGGAATTATCAATTTTCTAATATATTTACTCAAAATTCTTGCTAAGATCTTTGCTAAAATGTTCTGATCTGTATTTAAAAGTGATATAGCTCTATATGAGCCCGGTTCATCTAAATCTTTATTTTTTTTGGTATAAGCGTAATAGTTCATTCAGCTAATGTTTCTGGTAATTTATTTTCTTTAAATGCATGAGTATGTAAATTAAGTAAGCGTGGAGCCGTTATCTCGTGAAATCTTTTATAAAATTCATTACTAAAACCATCTGGTCCAGGCGTCTTACCATTTTTCAACAATTTTATTGTTTCACTTATTTCTTCAAGTGTAATCTGAGCTCCTAATTCCTCTTGTTCCGAAAGGTCAAGAATTGGAAGATTACAATTATCTAAAAAAATTATAATTTTACTATCTTCTATTTTAGTTTTAGATGTATACAAATTTTGATAAAATTGAGCAAATCTATTGTTAATATCCTTAGGTAATGTTAGTAATTCACCTTTCTCTGATTTAATTTTAGTGATAGTATTTTCATTTTCTTGTTTTACAATTGGCGAGGTAAGAGTTTATGTGGCTTGTCACCAAATTCAAAATGTTCCTGTTTTGTGATTTGGAATAATCTTATTACTCTTGCCGATAACATTCGATTAAGTTTAAATTTCAGTAGTATTATCTTATTATGTTTATCTGTAGTTGGATCTTTGGAATTATCTAACTCTAATTGTCTAATTTCTTGTTCTAGCATATGTTGTTCTGCCTTATTCTTTTTATTTTAAAAAATTTGATATGAGATTATAACTCCCCTGATAAATACCTTGAAAATTTCCCATAGTAAATATGGTGAAATACCTGGTGTTTCATTTGTCTCAAAAAACATTTTCATTTGTTGTTTTAAATATTTATAACCTTGTGGGTTATTTAGAATTTGTGTGTTAAACCTCCAAAAAGATTTTTTACCCGGCATTCCCTCAAATAGAAAAGTCAACGGAGAATGATCGGAAATAATACTGGTGTGATATGAAGGATTAGTTGTGTATGGAATTAATTTTGAATCCACTAAAAAATAATCAATTCGTGAATAAGTTTTATGTACCGATGAGTAAAACGAATATTCCCTTCCAGTTGGATTAGCAGTTCTCCATAATCTATTATATTAGTAGTTTTTATATATGTATTTAGAAGTTCACTAGTCTTAGATTTTAAGTTACCCCTCCTTTGTTTTACTGATTTGTCGAAATATGGATCTAAAACGCAATTAAAGTCTCCCCGTATTATTGCATTTTGGTAATTAAACTCTGATATCATATCTATAATTTTCTTTAAAAATTGGGGGTTATCAAAATTCGGAGCGTAAATATTTATCATAGTCAGTGGAGTTGAATAAATTTCTCCCGAAACTATAATACACCTTCCCTCTTTATCCAAAATAGTATTCTTTAATTTAAATGGTATACCTTTCCGAATAATAATAGCCATACCTCTAGCTTTAGAAGTAAATGAAGAATAGTATGTTTGACCTATCCAGCTTGCCTTCAACCTCATCTGTGTTTGTTGTTCCATGTGTGATTCCGGCAAATACATGATGTCAGAATTTAATGATTTTAATTGGGCAAAAATTTTACCCCTCTTAATTGGTTAATTGGCATCCCTTATATTACAACTGCAGAATGTGATTCCTCCATTCTTTATTTGTCTATTGTCTTGCATTATATATCAGTTTAGTGTTTTTGACTCAGATGGTGCAACCAAATACCTCAGAACTCTGGGTGCTGGGTGGACGTCTCGAACTTTTCAATTTATATTACATCTCTTAAGGTTATGTAATACCTTAATAAGAAAAAAAAGAACAAATGTGATGTAATGTTAATGTTAAAAAAATAAAATAAAAATAAGAATCTTGATAGTGAATTAAAAAAAAAAGTGATATTAAGGTATCTAAGAGAAGATACCTTAAAAACGCGAAGCCACCTAAGGTGGAGAAAGATTTATGGACTTCCATTGATGTTGTTATACATTGAGCTCCATCCCCTTAACAGAGTCTCATAAAAGGCTGTGAACCGTTTCATACACCAGAGCAATTGAAAACAGAAAAAATTCAGAAAAAGAGGGGAAAAATAAAACCAAAAATAAAACACAACTTATGTTCAGTTCTATGTATATGCCTTTCCAATTTATCTAACATTAATATATTCTGAACATTACCATATATATGCACCCAAAAGTATTACATTATATCCCACTCTTTAATACAAGCAGGTTCCAAGGGGTTAAACAAAACCATGCAGCTGGAATCCGTAATATCTCATTTCATGTCCCTCATTAATTCCCTCATTAATTCTGAATACTAACTTGAGAATTGGTGATATATAATAATACATCATCTGCATATAATGATATTTTGTTATTGCAGTGTTTAGTATTATAGCCGTGAATGTTCGGATGTACTCTTATACTTTCCGCTAAGGGTTCAATCGCAAGGGCAAATAACAGAAGTGATAATCCACACCCCTGTCTATTGCCCCTGGATAGTTGAAATTTCGGAGAAAGTATGTGGTTGGTCAGTATTCTGGCATCAGCCTATCATATAGTAATTTATCCATTAAATAAAATTCTCTCCCATCTGAAATTTTTGCAGTACTTTGTAAAGGTATTTCCATACTACTTGGTCAAATGCTTTTTCTGCAGCTAATGAAATAATTGATAAGTTTTCTTCTTGAATTCTGTGTGAGTATATTATGTTAAAAAGGCATCTCAAATTATTAAAAGAATGTCTCTTGCGTATGAACCCCGTTTGATCCGAATGTATTACTTTATTAACGTATTTACTTAATCTTCTTGCCAAAGTTTTTGCTAATATTTTCTGATCTGTATTTAGCGGGGCTAAATGAACCACAGCTCTGTATGAACCGGGGTCAACTTAATCTTTATTTTTTTTGGTATACGTGTGATAGTTGATTAAACTAGTGTTTGTGGTAATGTCTGTTCTTTAAATGCACATGTATAAAGCTTGTGTAAGCGTGGTGAAATTACCTCGTGAAATCTTTTATAAAATTTGTTACTGAACCCGTCTGGTCCAAGTGTTTTACCGTTCTTCAGCAAGTTGATTGTCTCTTCTATTTCTTTGATTGAAATCTGTGCTCCTAATTCCTCTTGTTACAGCGGGTTAAGTGTTGGAAGATTACAGTTGTCCAGAAAGTTTGTAATTTTTCTGCTTTCTGTTGATGCCTTGGAGGTGCATAAATGTTGATAAAATTGGGCAAATCTTTTGTTAATGTCTTTGGGAAGCATTAACAATTCACCTTTATCTGATTTGATTTTTAGAATAGTCTGGTCATTTTCAACTTTTCTCAGCTGACGTGCACAAAGTTTGTGTGACTTGTCGCCAAATTCGAAATTTTCCTGTTTTGTAATTTGAAATAATCTGATAACTCTTGCAGATAACATTTAGTTTAGTTTAAACTTCAATATTGCTATCTTGTTGTGTTTATCTATAGTTGGATCTTTCGCGTTTTCTAAATCAAGTTGTCTATTCTGTTCTAGAAAGGTTGGGGGGAGGGACTCAAATAGAGAAAGCTAGTAGACAGTGTCTGAGGCGGGAGGCAGAGAAGGGAAGCAATCAGACCCAACATGTAGGGGGGAAGAAGAAAAAAATAATAAACAGAGAATAAGAGGTGGTGGGTTTCTTAAATGTGTCAGCAGAGATAAAGGATATAAAATGATGGTAGAAGCAATTGATTGCAAGGTGAAAAGTAAAAGTGGCAGGCAGATAAATCCAGGGCAAAAATCAAAAAGGGCCACTTTTCAACATAATTGTATAAGGAGTAAGAGTGTTGGAAAAACAAGCCTGAAGGCTTTGTGTCTCAATGCGAGGAGCATTCGTAATAAGGTGGATGAGTTGAAGGTGCAGATAGCAATTAATGACTATGATATAGTTGGGATCACGGAGACATGGCTCCAGAGTGACCAAGGCTGGGAGCTGAACAACCAGGGATATTCAATATTCAGGAGGGATAGACTGAAAGGTAAAGGAGGTGGGGTAGCGTTGCTGGTTAGAGGAGATTAACGCAATAGAAAGGAAGGACATTAGCTTGGAGGAATTGGAGTTGATGTGGGTAGAGCTGCGAAACACTAAGGGGCAGAAAACGCTAGAGGGAGTTGTGTACAGGCCACCTAACAGTAGTAGTGGAGGTGGGGATGGCATCAAACAGGAAATTAAATGTGTGCAACAAAGGTAAAACAGTTATAATGGGTGACTTCAATCTACATATAGATTGGGTGAATCAAATTGGCAGGGGTGCTGAGGAAGAGGATTTCTTGGAATGTATGCGGGATAGTTTTCTAAACCAACATGTAGAGGAACCAACGAGAGAGCAGGCTATTCTAGGCTGGGTATTGAGTAATGAGGAAGGGTTAGTTAGCAGTCTTGTTGTGTGTGGCCCCTTAGGCAAGAGTGACCATAATATGGTTGAGTTCTTCATTAGGATGGAGAGTGACAAAATTAAGTCACAAACAAGGGTTCTGAACTTGAACAAAGGTAACTTTGAAGGTATGAGATGCGAATTGACCAAGATAGACTGGCAATTGATTCTTAAAGGGTTGACAGTGGATGTGCAATGGAAGGCATTTAAAGACTGCATGGATGAACTACAACAATTGTTCATCCCAGTTTATCAAAAGAATAAATCAGGGAAGGTAGTGCATCCATGGATAACAAGGCAAATCAGGAATAGTATAAAAACAAAAGATGAAGCATACAAATTAGCCAGAAAAAGCAACCTAGCAGAGGACTGGGAGAAATTCAGAGTCCAGCAGAGGAGGACAAAGGGCTTAATTAGGAAAGGGAAAATAGATTATGAAAGAAAACTGGCAGGGAACATAAAAACTGACTGCAAAATTTTTATAGATATGTGAAGAGAAAAAGATTAGTTAAAACAAATGTAGGTCCCTTGCAGTCAGAAAGAGGTGAATTAATCATGGGGAACAAGGACATGGCAGACCAATTGAATAACTACTTTGTTTCTGTCTTCATTAAGGAAGACATAAATAATCTGCCGGAAATAGCAGGGGACCGGGGGTCAAATAAGATGGAGGAACTGAGTGAAATCCAGGTTAGCCGGGAAGTGGTGTTGGGTAATTGAATGGATTAAAGGCCAATAAATCCCCAGGGCCAGATAGGCTGCATCCCAGAGTACTCATGGAAGTAGCCACAGAAATAGTGGATGCATTAGTGATAATTTTTCAAACCTCTTTAGATTCTGGAGTAGTTCCTGAGGATTGGAGGGTAGCTAATGTAACCCCACTTTTTAAAAAAAGGAGGGAGAGAGAAAGCGGGGAATTATAGACCAGTTAGTCTAACATCTGTAGTGGGGAAACTGCTCGAGGCAGTTATTAAAGATGGGATAGCAGCACATTTGGAAAGTGGTGAAATCATTGGACAAAGTCAGCATGGGTTTACGAAACGTAAATCATGTCTGACAAATCTTATAGAATTTTTCGAGGATGTAACTAGTAGAGTGGATAAGGGCAAACTGGTGGCTGTGTTATATCTGGACTTTCAGAAGGCTTTCGACAAGGTCCCACATAAGAGTTTAGTATACAAACTTAAAGCACACGGTATTTTAAAAAAAAATTATTTATTAGAAGTGCATTACATTTTAATGGTACCTTTTTACAGGTCCAAGAATTGTTAAAACATTCTTTGTACAACTTCCCTTTTTTTTTTAGAAAGAAATGAGAAAGAAAGAAGTATCGAAGAGTAAAGAATAGTCTAGTGAGTGTAGTGTAAAGAAAGAGATAAGTGAGAAAGTGAAGCAGAAAGGAGATTCTCACACGCCACAAGTCGATATATATATATTTTTTTGTTCTTAATCATTTTTCACTCAAACACAGAATTTTTTATTTTACGATGTAAAATTGTATGTAAAATTGGCATCAAATTACAGAATGATCTACGTTGGAATGGTCAGACTCATCATGTAACAGTGAAAGCAACAGGTGTCCTAAACTTCCTGAGGCGCAACTTCCATCATTGTCCAGCTTCTGTCAAGGAGAAGCTGTATTTCACCCTCGTTAGACCTCATCTGGACTACGCAGTTGCAGCTTGGGACCCATACACAGATAAAAACATTTCATCCATCGAACGTGTCCAAAGACAGGCCGCTCGATTTGTTACTAACACCTACGAGTGAGAAGCGAGTGTCACCAAACTTCTGAATTTTCTGGGGTCGAACCCTCTCTAAGACAGACGTGAAGCTCACCGTTTGACCTGTTTTTACAAAATGTTAAATGGTCAGCTAGACATAGATCACACGACCTACACCAACCCCAAACCAATTAGGAGCAGACGAGGGCATTCGATCCAATTTGTGGTCCCAGCCTCAATGACAGATGTGTACAGCAATTTGTTCTTTCCACGCACTATTAAAGCATGGAATAATCTCCACCAAGCCACGGTTGCCCAGCCAGATGCAACTAAATTTAAAGTGGCACTTTCTTCCCAATAACTCTCTCTGGCTAAACCCCTCACTTCACCACCTCCAGTTTAAATTCCAGTTGCAATATTTTGGAGGACCAAGTAACCAAGAACCAAGATGTTATTACACCCCATGAATCCACAAGATCAATAAATGGAGACCAACTCATTAAGAATTGGTATTTTTTTTCTATTAGGAGGAGTCTCATTTCTTCCAAATGGGCCGTTTCCAACATATTACCAATCCACATTTTGAGTGTTGGTATAGTAGCCTTTTTCCAGAATTTGAGTATGAGTTTTTTCGCTATTATTAAACCATAATTAATAAATGAGATTTGGGATATATTTAATTTGTTTCCATCTCCTAATAGTCCAAATATAATCATTTCCATGCTAGGTTCCATTTTTATCTTAAATAAACTAGTGAAAATATCAAATATATCACACCAAAATCTTTGAAGTTTTGTGCAAGAAATGAAAGAATGTTTGAAGTTGGCATTTTGAGAAAGGCATTTATCACAGATGGGAGAAATATTTGAATAAAATTTATTCAACCTAACTTTTGAATAATATAATCTGTGTAATATTTTAAATTGAATTAAATTATGTCTAGTGTTAATCGAACATTTATGTATATATATCAAATATCTCTCCCATGTTTCTTTAGAAATTTTTATCATTAAATCTTTTGCCCAGTCTTCTCTAATTGCCTCTGTTGATGGCAATTCTCTATTAAGAATACTGTTATATAGATATGATATTAATTTTTGTGAGTCCGCCTTAATATTCATTGCTTCTTCCAGTGGATCTATCGTTATATTCTTAAATCTTGGTATATATTTTTTTATAAAGTCACATATCTGTAAATATTTACAGTATTGGTTATTATTCAGATTGCATTTTGATTTTAATTGTTGAAATGATAATACATTTCCCATTTCATACATGTCACCCAACTTTTTAATTCCCAATCTTTGCCATTGTCTATATGTTTTACTATTGGCTATTGGTGTTAATGATGATAAGTTTCTTAATTTTAAAGTTAATTTTATTTGTTTCCAAATTCGAATTATATTGTGTATGATTGGATTCTTCGTATATAATATATTATTCAATTTTATCAGGGAGAAGAGGATCACTCCTAAATCGTAAGGAAAGCAATCCTCTTTCTCCATTCTTATCCATTCCATCTGTTAAGAAGGACAATCCAACCAATAAATAATATTCTTAATATGCACTGCCCAATAATGACATTAAAAATTAGGCAGTGCAAGTCCCCCTACATCTTTAGGTTTACACAAATGATTTATTTTAATTATATGTGCTTTGTAGTCCCATATAAAATTAGTAATATTAGAGTCTAGTTTAAAAATATATATATTTTGGTATATATATATTGGTATGGATTGAAATAAATATATTATTTGTGGTAGCACTATCATTTTTATAGTATTTATTCTGCCAATTAATGATAATGGTAGCATTTTCCAAAATTTAATCAAAGCGTTCAATTTATTTAACAAAGGACTAAAATTAGTGTTAAATAATGATTTATACCTTCTGATAACTTGAATACCTAAATACTTAAATTTTTCTGTTGCAATTTTAAAAGGAAATTTTAATAGATGATTTGCTTTCTGGGGCTGTAATGACACAATTTCACTTTTATTCCAATTTATTCTATATCCAGAAAAGGAGCCAAATTCCTCTATTACATTTAATAAATTTGGGATACTCGTTTCTGAATTTCTAATATATAAAAGCATATCATCCGCGTATAATGAAATTTTATTATTAGCGTCCTTAGTATTGTATTCCTGAATATTCGGATGTGTTCTTATCCTTTATGTGATAATACACATCCCTGCCTATTGCTTCGTGATAATTGGAATTTTGGAGACAACAT
The DNA here is from genome assembly GCA_963514005.1 of Raja brachyura. Next base: position 19,406,704 of record OY740804.1, on the reverse strand, counting down.
ATTATTAGTTAATATTCTTACTGTTGGATTATCATACAATAATTTTACCCATCTAATAAAATTATCTCCCATATTAAATTTTTGGAGTACTATGTATAAATACTGCCACTCTACATGGTCAAATGCTTTCTCTGCGTCCAAAGATATAACTGATGTCTTCCTTTTCCCCTTTATGTGAATACATTATATTAAAAAGTCGTCTCAAATTGTTAAATGATTGTCTTTTGGGTATAAACCTTGTTTGGTCCTGGTTTATCAATTTATTAATATATTTGCTCAATCTTTTTGCTAAAACCTTTGCTAAAATGTTTTGATCTGTATTTAAGAGTGATATAGCTCTATACGAGCCGGGATCTTCTAGATCTTTATCTTTTTTGGTATAAGCATTATTGTAGATTCTGCTAAAGTTTCTGGTAATTTCTTTTCAGTAAAAGCATAGCTATATAATTTAAGTAATCGCGGTACCATTAACTCCTGAAATCTTTTATTGAATTCATTATTAAAACTATCAGGCCCTGGTGTCTTCCCATTTTTCAGTTCTTTTATTGTTTCTCTTATTTGTAATCTGAGCTCCTAATTCCTCTTGTTCTAAGATATCCAATTTTGGCAAGTTACACTTATCTAAAACATTTATAATTTTATTGTCTTCAATGTTAGTTTTAGATGTATATAAATTTTGATAAAATTGAGCAAACCTTTTGTTAATGTCCTTAGGTACAGTTAACAATTCCCCATTCTCTGATTTAATTTTACTAATTGTTTTTTCCTTTTCCTGCTTCTTCAATTGTCCTGCTAAAAGTTTATGTGGTTTATCCCCAAATTCAAATTGTACTTGTTTTGTGATCTGAAATAATCTTATTACCCTTGCCGATAATATTCGATTAAGTTTAAATTTCAATAATGTTATCTTATTATGTTTGTCTATGGTTGGGTCTTTTGCGTTTCCTAATTCTAATAATTTAATTTCCTTTTCTAACGTCCATTGTTCTGTCCTATTTTTTTTATTTAGAAAACTTTGATACGAAATTATAACTCCACGAATAAATGCCTTAAAAGATTCCCATAATAAAAATGGTGAAATACCTGGTGTCTCGTTTGTTTCAAAAGAAAATTTCATTTGTTGTTTTACATACTCGTAACCTTGTGAGTCATTAGCTATTTGTGTGTTAAATCTCCAAAATAATTTTATACCTGGCAGTCCCTCAAATTTTAAAGTAAAAGTCAGCGGAGAGTGATCAGAAATAATACTATTGTGGTATTTAGGATTAATCGTCTATGGTATTAATTTTGTGTCCACTAAGAAATAATCAATTCTTGAATAAGTTTTGTGTACTGATGAGTAAAATAAATATTCCCTTCCTGTTGGATTAGCTATTATACATACATATGTTATATTAGTGTTTTTAATATAAGTATTTAAGAATTCACTAGATTTGGATTTAGCGCTACCCTTCCTTAATTTTATTGATTTGTCTAAGTATGAATGTATAACACAGTTAAAGTCCCCCCCCTCAATATTACATTTTGATAATTATACTCATCTATTTTATCCATAATTTTCTTTAAAAATTGGGGATTATCAAATTTTGGTGGATAAATATTTATCAGAGTCAGTGGAGTGGAATAAATTTTTCCCGCCATTATCGTGTATCTTCCTTCTTTATCAGATATTGTATTCTTTAATATAAACGGTATACCTTTCCGAATAATAATAGCTGTTCCTCTAGCTTTAGCAGTAAATGACAAATGATACGTTTGGCCTATCCAGTTTGCCCTTAGTCTCATCTGTGTTTGTAGTTTCGTATGCGTTTCTTGCAGAAAAGCGATGTCCACCTTTAAAGATTTTAAATGGGCCATAATCTTGCCCCTTTTAATTGGATCATTCGCATCCCTAATATTCCAACTGCAAAATGTGACTCCTCCATTCTTTTTTTCCTTATTATTCTGCATTATAAATAGGTTTTCGTGATGCATTAGTGATAATTTTTCAAAACTCTTTAGATTCTGGAGTAGTTCTTGAGGATTGGAGGGTAGCTAATGTAACCCCACTTTTTAAAAAAGGAGGGAGAGAGAAAACGGGGAATTATAGACCAGTTAGTATAACATCGGTAGTGGGGAAACTGCAAGAGTCAGTTATTAAAGATGGGATAGCAGCACATTTGGAAAGTGATGAAATCATTGGACAAAGTCAGCATGGATTTATGAAAGGTAAATCATGTCTGACGAATCTTATAGACTTTTTCGAGGATGTTAGTAGAGTGGATAAGGGCGAACCAGTGGATGTGTTATATCTGGACTTTCAGAAGGCTTTCGACAAGGTCCCACATAGTTTACTAATACAAACTTAAAGCACACGGTATTGAGGGTTCAGTATTGATGTGGATAGAGAACTGGCTGGCAGACAGGAAGCAAAGGGTAGGAGTAAACGGGTCCTTTTCAGAATGGCAGGCAGTGACTAGTGGGGTACCGCAAGGCTCAGTGCTGCGACCCCAGCTATTTACAATATATATTAATGATTTGGACGAGGGAATTGAATGCAACATCTCCAAGTTTGCGGATATCACAAAGCTGGGGGCAGTGTTAGGTGTGAGGAGGATCATAGGAGGCTGCAAGATGACTTGGATAGGCTGTGTGAGTGGGGAAATGCATGGCAGTTGCAGTATAATGTGGATAGATGTGAGGTTATCCACTTTGGTGGCAAAACAGGAGGGTAGACTATTATCTGAATGGTGGCCGATTAGGAAAAGGGGAGATGCAATGAGACCTGGGTGTCATGGTACACCAGTCATTGAAAGTAAGCAATATTTGAGGATTGAACCTCCAAAATGATTTTTTATTGAACATTCCTTCTAGTTGTAAGGAGAAGGTTAGTGGAGAGTGATCGGAAATGACACTATTATGGTATTTAGGGTTCTCTCTTAATTAAATTAATTTAAGTCGGGCTCTTAATTTAAGCTGGGCTCGCTCTTAATTAAGTGAGAGCCCGGCAAGATGTATAATATTTTTGACAGTCATAGGCCTTTCTTACATATGCTGTCGCATCGCACTGTAGTCTCTGAACAACCCTTCATTAATTTTCCTTGCCCTCCATTTCAGAATAATAGTGTTTTAAGCCAATAACTCGACACTAGCACTGGCAATAAATAAATAACATTTAAAAAGCGCAGCTTTCCAGCCCCTTATCTCATTGGCCACGCTCGGCTGCAAATCAGTGTCAATCTGGTGGACCACCTGCCTCTAGTCGTGGGGGTGGGGGATTGGGAGGGTTCTCACAAGTGGAACAGCTTAGGGCCTCTCTTCATCTAAATCCGGCCATGACTGGACCCTGTTACTTTCAGTTGCCTATACTGTCATATGCCTCTTTTTCTTCATCATCAACTCCTCTGCATCCACAACATTTGTCACCCAGGATTCACTAATCATGCTATCCTGATCTTTCACCTTCATCAAAACATGGTAGTCATGAACCCTCACTACTTCCCTTTAAAAAGCCTCCCACTTATTAGATGTTATTTTACCTGAAAGCTACTGGTCCAAGCTACCTTTACCAGATCCTACCTTAAATTATTTAAATCAACCTCGCCCAATTTAAGAGTCAAACATGCAGACCATTCTTATCGTTCTGCATAACCAGCTTGGAACTTGAATAAGTATGACCACTCTTATTAAAATTGCCCAGCATTAATTCCAGTGGAATCTCTTCTATCGTAGGATATGCGACTTTGTGGTGCTAAAAACAATCCTGTTGAAATTCTTCTCATTCTGGTAATCCCAGTCATTATTGGGGAAGTTAAAATCCACAACTATAAAATTTTACACACCCATGATTTGTTCAATATTTGTCCTTTTATCTGCTTGTCTATCTCCAGCTGACTGTACGGAGTCCTGTAATATCATATTCAGAATCAGAATCATACTTTATTAGCCAATTATGTTTTGCAACATACGAGGAATTTGATTTGCCATACAGTCATACCAATAAAACGCAACAAAACACACAAAATACATTTTAACATAAACATCCACCACAGTGACTCCTCCACATTTCTCACTGTGATGGAAGGCGAAAAGAAACTTCAATCTCTTTTCTTCTTTGTCCTCCCGTGGTTGGGGCCTCAAGCTTTCCTTTGTCGGGATGATCTTGGCTCCCACAACAGTGGTCGAGCCCTCCGCATTGGGGCGATGAAGCTCCCACATCGGGGGGGGGGGGGGGTCTCAGCTCCCCCGCACCGGGTGATCAGACCCCGGGTCGGGGCTAGTCGAACCTCCTTGGACTTTGGAGCTTCCCGACGTCAGTTCCTTCCCAAGACTGCGAGCTCCTCGAAGTCCACAGGCCGCGGTTGGAGCGTTGATCCCACACAAGGGATCGCAGGCTCCGATGGTAAGTCCACGGCAGCGCGTTGGGGCTCAAAGTCAGTCTCGAGCAAGGCCACCAGCTCCATGATGTTAGGCCGCAGAGCAACCAGAGATACGATCCAGAAGACAATAGCATCTCCGGCAAGGTAAGAGATTGAAAAAAAATGTTCCCCCCGGCCCATCCGCCCCCCACATAAAACAAGCCAGAGAACATTAACATATACTTTTAAAACACACTAAAAATAACAAAAAAGACGAAAAGCCAGACAGATGGTTAGCGTGGCTGCCATTGCTGATGGCGCTACCCGGTCACAACACTGGCAGCTATGTCCTTATTTCTAAGTTCTACCCATGTGGCCACATTGGAAGAGCCATCCTAAATCATTCCTATGTACTGCATTATTTCAATTTCCCATCCTCTTTTACCTTTCTACCTATCACTCCTGAAGCATCTTTACCTGAAACATTGAGCTGCCATCCCTGTCCTTCTTTCAAACAATTTGTATGATTGCAACATTATCCTATTTCCATGTACTGAATACTTTACATCCACTCGACCCGACTGCCTGTCCCACTTCCAAGCATACATTTGTGTGCATGTGTTGTGGTGCATGCAGTGTCCGCTGGCTCACTGGAGACTTTCCAAGAGTATTAGAAAGTGGCCAAAGTCGCCTCAGAATTGGGAAACTAGGATCTGAACCAGGGAAATTTCATGGGATCAGTGGGAAGAAAGCATGTTGGGGAGGAAGGTCTGGAGGAAGGATGGTATAAAGGAAGGGAGCAGATTGGAGCAAGCAGGAGACAAGCTAAAATACAGCTCATGTCAGCCTTTAGTTCCAGCTCTGCTCTCTTTCTGCTGAGATATTGTTAATATGGCCCTGTTCACATTGGCCAACATTGGAGCAGAGGTATGTAGATGAGGAATTATCCCCTGTAGTGTCCCATCACATACTGCCACGACACAGGTAAGGCATAGAGTAGTTCCTGCCACACCATCTCATAAAATACTCTCAAAGCACTGGTTGTGCTGTTCTATATCACACAGTTTCCTGTCTGTACTGCACTCTCTTGCAGTCATCTACCATTCAAACATGCCATGGTAGTCTATTCTGCAATCTATTGGTGAGGAAACAGTCTCTTCATGCGGGAGTCTTTCACCTTTTACATTTGAGACCTGGGGCGGAATGTGTTACACAGAGTAAGCCTGTACTACACAATTTTATGTCCGTTCGCTGGAGGCTGTATAAGGCTGGCAGTATCATCAAGGACCCACACTATCCTAGCCACAGACTCATCTCCCCGCTACCTTCAGGTAAAAGGTACAGGAGCCTGAAGACTGCAATGACCAGGTTCAGGCATAGCTACTTCCCCACAGCCATCAGGCTATTAAACTTGGCTCAGACAAAACTCTGAACATTAATAGCCCTTTATCTGTTATTTGCACTTGATCAGTTTATTTAGTCATGTGTGTATATATTTATATAATGGTATATGGACACACCGATCTGTTTTGTAGTCGATGCCTACTATGTTCTGTTGTGCTGAAGCAAAGCAAGAATTTAATTGTCCTATCAGGGACACATGACAATAAACTCTCTTGAATCTTGAATCTCAGATCGGTAAACCTTCCCTGAGCTGCTTCCAGTGCTGTTACATCATTTCTTAAATTACATCAATATTTTACTCCAGATATATCTGATCAATGTACCATAAGACTGAAACATAATACAACCAGGGGCACCGTACAATGGCAGCACCGCCGGCAGTCTGTTTGTCTCTTCAGTTCTAAAACATTTGCTCAGACAGCTACCAAGATCTGGAACTCAGGACCATTTAGGGATAAAATTAATGTCCTCAGAAAGGGACGCGATCAGACACAAGAATAACCTGCAAGGATGTGCCTGATCAGATGTTCTACCAGGAACATGCACTGACTCATTGTGTGCACTTCCTCTTTTCTACAATGCTATGAATCGTTTTCTGATCTGCATTGTTCTTAGGCAGGAGAATGGAGTAGAGATGGAAAGATAGATCAGCCATGATTGCATGGCAGAGTAGGCTTGATGGGTCAAATGGCCTCATTCTGCTCCTGTAACTTATGAACTTATGGGTGAGATCTTAATTACTTTAAAACACAAAGTACGTGCTATAATACCAGGATAAGTGCCCAACCAAGAAAACCAAGCCCAATGCCAAAGTAGTATCTCAACTACCTATACACACTTATGCTTGAGGACAATAACTAACTTCATATTTAGTAATAAGCTTTCTACATGTTGACAACAAACATAAGCTAAGTGTTTAACCAAGAAACCTAATCCCAATGCCACATAAGAAACTAACACATCTTTATTCTGTTGAACTACAGAACAAGTAAAACTAGACGTGTAGATGCCAGTATATCATTGAGGTTATCAAGTGGGCACCTCCCTTCACTAGTGCTTCATTGAGTTAAGCCCATGACACCTCAGGAAGATGCAACAGATCCCTTTCCCTCAATACATACTTACCAACTATGATGCCAGTACTAAGCAACCAAGTATGTAAAGATCTACTAAGTAAAATAAACTACAGATGATTGATTCAGGACTCAAACAAATGCTAAACACGCATGTCCTGTCTTACATTTATCCCAATCCTCCATCAAACAATCGTAACGCTACTAATATCAACCTCATATAAAAACGAAGGAATACACTTACCATGCGTTATGCATTTCAAACGTTGCCCTCTCCCTTGTAGAGCCCTCTATATATTGCCCAAGGAAACTTTCCTGGACACATTTAACAAATTCCCTTAGCACTATGACATTCCTTGTCTATGTTGGGAAAGTTAAAATTCCCGACTATGACAATCTTATTAGCCTTGCAGCTGCCTGGAAATTAGCCATCAAGTTTGTTCTTCTAATTTCCTTTGGGGGCCTAAAATAAACTCCCAACAAACTCTCAAATTTCCCTATTTTAATTATTTTACTTCTCAGCTCCGCCCTTATAGCCTCACTGGGCGAACTACCAGTAACATCATCTGGACTGCTGTTGTGACATTCTCTTTAAACAATAAAGCAAACCTACCCCCAGCATGTGCCATTAGGTGTAATCGGGAGATCACTACCTTACCAGCTTTTTGCCCTTTTGCTTAACTCCCTATATTCATTTTGCAGGACTTCATCCCTTTTTCTGCCTATGTAATTTGTGCCAACAGGCACACAACTTCTGGCTGCTCCCCCTCCCCCTTGACAATGCCACGCAACCGCTCAGAGACATCTTGGGCTCTGGCACCAGGGAGGCCTCACACCATCTGGGAGTCTCGATTGCTGCCACAAATTCTCCTGTGTCCCCCTCGTAACTAACGAGTTACCTACCACAACAGCTCTAACGTTTTGAAACCTCCCTTCGCTCTCCCACTGAAATTGATTTACTCAACCAATCCAGTGCCTGCCTTTGAAAATCTGGTCCGGAATGTGTTGAACAAGTGGAACAGAAACTATGCAGGCTCTGAAGAGTGGTTTGTGCAGTGCTCGGTTCCCTGTGGACATGACAGGAAATCACAGTAACCCAGAGTATATTGGGTTCATCAAATCTGCATGTAACATCACCCAGTCATCAGTCTGAACTGGGCATCTCCAGCTGGGATCCACACAATGCACCATTCTGGTGCAAGGCTGGACATTGACCTCAGATCTGTCACAGATGGATACAGGATGGTTGCAGCACAGAAGGACACTGCTTGGCCCCTCCAGCCTGTACCAACTGCATGTAGACAAGGAGACAGAGAGTCAGTGCAACACAGAGAGATTGAGGGAATGAGTCACAGAGAGATAGAGAGAAACGCAAAGATAGAGGAAGAGAGATGCAGAGAGATAGAGGAGATGCATTAATATTGAGAGTGAGACACAAAAATATTTGAGACAATTACATAGATTGTAAGGGAGGATGTACCAACATTAAGAGGGAAGAGCAGAGAAACTGACGTAGAAGAGAGGTCCAGAGAAATTAAGAAAGGAGATGGGAGAGAGAGAGGCAAACTCAGGTTAAAACTGTGAGAGTGATATAGAAAGAGATTGAGAGAGGAAGATGCTGAGAAAGAAGGGTGTAGACTGACAGGGTGAGACACATAGAGAGAGATCCAGAGCAACTGAAAGTGAGAATAAGAGGGATGGATGGAGACATATATTGGAACAGACAGACCGGCTAAATTAAAGTACGAGTGATGTTGGCAGAGAGATTAAGTGAGAGAGAACCAAAGCAACACAGAAAATAGGTGCAGGAGTAAGCCATTCGGCCCTTTGAGCCAGCACAGCCATTCAATATGATCATAGCTGATCATCCAAAATCAGCACCCCATTCTGGCTTTTACCCCATAATCCCATGATTCCCTTAGCCATAAGACTAAATCTAACTCACTCTTGAAAACATCCAGTGAATTGGCCTCCACTGCTTTCTATGGCAGAGATTTCCACAGATTCACAACTCCCTGGGTGAAAAAGGTTTTCCTCATCTCAGTCCTAAATGGTCTTAAACTGTCACCCCTGGTTCTGGACTCATCGGAAACATTTTTCCTGCATCTACCCTGTCCAATCCTCTAAGAGTTTTATATGTTTCTATAAGATCCCCTTTCCCCCACGGGGGAAAATGGAGGAGGACTGGCCAAATGTTGCGCCTTCCACCACAGTGATGAATGCTGTGGTGGATGTTTGTGTTAAATTTGTAGTGTGTTTTTGTGTGTTATTTATAATTGTACCACTGCTGGCAAATTCATTTCACTTGCACTTTATGTGCAATGTGACAAATAAAACCGTATTGTATGTAAGGCTAACTGGTCTATAATTCCCCCTTTTCTCGCTCCCTCCATTCTTAAAATTGGCTACCCTCCAGTCCACAGGAACTGATCCAGAGCCAAGAGAACATCGGAAAATGATCACCAATGCATCCACGATTTATTGGGTCACCTCCTTGAGTACTCTGGGATCCAGACCATCAGGCCCTGGGAATGTATCTGCCTTCAGTCCCAAGAGTTTACCTAACACCATTTTCTGACTCATGTGAATTCCCTTCAGTTCCCTACAAGTAGATCCTCAGTCCCCTTGTACTTCCGGGAGATTGTTTGTGTCCATTCATCTCCACTAATCTTTACCTTTTTACAAACCTATAGAAACTCTTGCAGTCAGTTTTTATATTTCCCGCAAGCTTTCTTTCATGCTCATTTCCCCCCTCTTAATTAACCCCTTTGTCCTCCTCTGATTTGTTCTAAATTTCTCCCAGTCCTCTTGTTTTCCGCTTCTTCTGGCCAATTTACATGCCTCTTCCTTGGCTTTAATGCTGTCCTTCACCTCCCTCATCAGCCACGGTTGAGCCGCCTTCCCAGTTTTATTTTTTCGCCAGACAGGGATGAACAATTTCCGGAGTTCATCCACGTGGTCTTTAAATCTTCGCCATTGCATCTCCACTGTCAACCCTTTAAGTATAATTTGCCAGTCTATCCTAGCCAATTCCCGCCTCATACCTTCAAAATCTCCATTATTCAAGTTCAGGACTCTAGTCTCTGAGTTGTCCATGTCACTCGCCATCCTCATGCAGCATTCCACCATATTATGGTGGTCACTATTGCCCAAGCAGCCTTGCACAACACGATCGTTAACTAATCCTTACATAATACACAATACCCATTGGCCTGCTCTCCAGTCGGTTCCTCTACATCTTTGTTTGTAAAACCAATCCCATCTACATTGCAGGAAATCCTCCTCCTCAGCACTCTTACCAATTTGGTTGGCTCAATCTATATGTAGATTAAAGTCACCATGATAACCACTGTAGCTTTGCTGCATGTATCTCTAATTTCCTGTTTGATGCTATCCCCAACCTCCCTACTGCTGTTTAGTGGTCTTTATACAACTCGAACAAGCGTTTTTAGCCCTTGGCTACTTCACAGTTGCACCCATACTGATGCTACTAAACTAAAGCTGACAGGGACTAAATGAGGACAAATAAAAGAGATTTGGGGGGGGGGGAGAGGGGGGGAGAGGGGGGGAGAGGGGGGGAGAGGGGGGGAGAGGGGGGGAGAGGGGGGGAGAGGGGGGGAGAGGGGGGAGAGGGGGGGAGAGGGGGGGAGAGGGGGGGAGAGGGGGGGAGAGGGGGGAGAGGGGGGAGAGAAAGGAGAGAAAGGAGAGAAAGGAGAGAAAGGAGAGAAAGGGGGGGAGAGAAAGGGGGGGAGAGAAAGGAGGGGGAGAGAAAGGAGGGGGAGAGAAAGGAGGGGGAGAGAGAGGGGGGGGGAGAGAGAGGGGGGAGGGGGAGAGGGGGGGAGAGGGGGAGAGGGGGGGAGAGGGGGGGAGAGGGGGGGAGAGGGGGGGAGAGGGGGGGAGAGGGGGGGAGAGGGGGGGAGAGGGGGGGAGAGGGGGGAGAGAAAGGAGAGAAAGGGGGGGAGAGAAAGAGGGGGAGAGAAAGAGGGGGAGAGAAAGGAGGGGGAGAGAAAGGAGGGGGAGAGAAAGGAGGGGGAGAGAAAGGAGGGGGGAGGGGGAGGGGGAGAGGGAGAGGGAGAGGGACTGTGCGTGGATGTGTGTATGGAGTGATACATGCAACGATGTAGAGAGAGTCACACATGTAGAGAGTTAAAAAATAGGGTCCATGAGACTGAGAGAGCAACTGATGTATAGAGACTGAGATAGAGATTCGAATTAAAACAAAATGAGAAAGCAAACACGTCAGAATGTTGGTACGGAAGAGGTCAGTGCAACGTGTTTCTGCTCTGTATGTATCATCTGTCACATGCAGAACATGCTGCCTATTACCCTATCACAGGCGGGTCTGAGGAGGAGTCAGTTCCTGATCTTTTCACTCTTATTATAAATCTCGCAGTGCTGAAACATCACTTCAAGATGTTTTCTTTGAGGAGGATGCCCTCCCTGCTCTGTGCATCACTCATTGCTGTCTGTGTAGGTAAGTACAGATATTAATGATCAACTCTGGTTATCGATGAGTGTGAGGCTTGTGCAGGTTTTCAGTGCATATAAAGGCCATTCAACCCATTGTGGTCATTTCCTGGCTTTATGCTAGCCCAAATGCTGCCACACTGTCATAAAGGTGGGACACACTGGCCTCTCATTCCATCCCTCTCTCTGTCATTCACAGCCCCTCTTCCATTCTGCTGATGTTATCTTTCTTTATCTCTCTATCCAAACACTCCTTCTCTCACTGTCCCTATTTCTGTGCCTCTTTCTCCAGCTCTGTCACTTTCTGCTGGTTCCTGACATCTCTACAAACCTCTCTCTGTAGTTAATATCATATTGTGGCGTCAGCCACTTAAGCTCGAACCCTCGTCAGGAGAGGGCGGGCACACGACGTCATGGGCAGAGGGAGTGTCCTGGTACATAAGCTCTCTCACCACGAGATCCATCAGGAGTTTCTACCGGTAGCTGAGCCCGAGGGCACAACCTCGCTCAGCTACAACAACTCTACATATAGTTAGCGCACCCACTATATGTGTGACAACAGAATAAAGAACCAGTTGCACCAACCTGATGTCTCCTCTTTATTCGCCACGTATGGTGCTGCTACAATATTGCCATTTGTGCCTCGCTATCTCTCTCCCTCCCTCTCTCCCTTCAACAACCTCCCACTCCACAACTCTCGTTTTACATCCACAGTCCAGCTCTATTTTTCGCTTTACATACTTCTTGTTCAGCAAAGTGTTCTGTGCCTGAACCACTTCCTGCCACTATTTGATGCAATGTTTGACCAAACACCTTCCCAATCAGAACCAGGTCATTGCACCCTGACAGCAGCTTCTGACTTCTACAGGGCTCTGGGCATTCAGATCATCAGCTCTGATGGATAACAGCAATGAACTCCAACTCCAAGTGAACTGTCTAATAACAGAATGGCACAGCACAGCAGAGACAGTTCCTCTCACACACGCAAACGGGAGAGGAGGAGGGGGAAGATGAAGAGAGGGAGAGAGAGAAAAAAGAGAGAGACAGAGACAGAGAGAGAGAGGGGTCAATTTGCAGGTTCAACAATTGAGTGTCATTGACAATGAGGAGGAGAATGAAGAACTGAGGAGGAGAATCCAGTCAGCTGGGCAGGGAAATGAAGTTTTCTCCTGAGGTGTGGGGTGAGATGTTTGGAGAGTCAAAACAAGGTTGGGAATACACAATAAATGAAGAGCCTTTTCACCAGCAAATGGTTGGTGTTTGGAATTGAGAGGTGAGAAGCCAGGTAGTTTCGTAGCACTGGGCTGAAGGGCCTGATTTAAGATTCATGGGATCCATAGTGACTTGGTCATTCAGATTCAGAACTGGCTCGCTCGTTGAAGGCAGAAGGTTGTGGGAGAAGTGTGTTATATTCTGGCTGGAGGTCTGGGACCAATGGAGTTCCAAAAGGATCTGTGTTGGGTGTTTAATATTATATATAACATTTTATATTGGTGGAGTTGCAGACAGTGAGGAAGGTGTCAAAGATTACAGCAGAATATAGATCAACTACAGAAATGAGCAGATAAATGGCAGCTGGTTGGATCTAACTAAGCAAGGGTGAGGTGTTACAATTTGGGAGGACCAATGTAAGGGAAAAGTATATTGTTCGTTGCAAGACCCTTAACATCATTGACATACTGCGGGAACTTGGGGTCCAAATGCGCAACTCCCTGAAAGTGGCAACACAATTAGATCAAGCGTAACAAAGACTAAATAGTACATTCTGCAGTCTATGACCATGCTCCTACCAATGACACCAATGATTTTTTTGTGTCATCTGCAAATTTACAAATTAAACATTTTAATTGTACACAGGGAGTAAGAATCCCAACAATCCCTGCAGTACACGACTGGTCACAGGGTTCCAATAACAAAACCAACCCTCTACCAATTTCTTCTGCCTCCAATCACCCAGATAATTTTGCATCCGATTTGCCAATTTTCCCTGGATCGTGTTGCTCTCACCTTTTGGTCGTTGCTTGTGTGGTATTCAGTCACCCACCTGTCCTTACTTCCTCCTTCAGGGATCTGTGTAAGTGCACTCCAGGGGTCTGCTCCTCCCCCCCCCCCCCCCCCCCCCATACTACTCACACCCTCCCATTTACCCCGTTCCTCCACCATGTTCACTCTCTCCAAACTCACCCCATCCCCCTTCTTTTTCAGACCCATTTGCCGTGTCTGTTCCCCCCTGACCCGTCCGTCAATATCTGGCTGCCGGCTGCAACTTCCTTCCTCGGCCCCGGGTGCTGAGAGTCTTCACTCTGTTCCCCCCGTGGGCTCACTGTGTGATGTAGGAACTGTGGGCCGGGTCTCTCACAGAGCTGGGAGCCAGACGATGGGCCGCATGGCCTGCTCCTGTGCTGTGTGATTCTCCCAGGTCCGATTCCTCCCCCAGTCACTGGGCTCTCCTGCTGACTGCCTCTCTTGTCTCCTCAGCTGGGACCGGGGCCGCCACTGGCACCGTGACCGGAGCTCGGGGACACTCGGTCTCCTTACCTGCTGGGATCACAGTCGCACCGGACAATGCCAGCGTTGCGTGGAGGCGGCCATCACCCAGAACCATGATAGCGAAGTACTCGAATGAGAATATTGAATACTATGTCACCAATTACAAGGGACGGGTAACTCTTCACCGCGGGAACTTCACTCTGGAAATCCGTGATCTACGGAGAGAGGACGCTGGTGATTACGAGGTGGATTTTGTTGCAAGTTCAGGAGATAAAACTTCGGCGAGAGTCCGACTGGAGGTGTACGGTGAGTGAGATTGCCGCGGAGGCCCCGCATTTCACCGGCTCCTGAACCTCCCTAATTAATGGGCGAGAGCAGTTCCTGTGCGTTCCCCAGTTTACTGAACCCCACTGACTGCCAATGTGCAGAGTGGGGGTCCCGGTCCCAGTGTAGTGGGACTAGGGCAGTGCCAGGCTGGGGGACAGGCCCACCACATCCCCGGTCACTGGGCCATCGAACCGTCAACGGTTCCCACTGCTCCATGGGGAAGGGAATTTCCTCCAGGCTCCCTGGTGAATTTTCTGGATTACATGCACACCACCCACATTTGTGGAAGGATGACAAAAATGCTGGAGAAACTCAGCGGGTGAGGCAGCATCTATGGAGCAAAGGAAATGGGCAACGTTTCGGGTCGATAGAGGGATGGAATGTTTAGGGATTGGACAGAGGGAGTGCTTGAGGTTTTGGTGGAAGTGCTTAGATTGGCAGAAGGATGATGTTAGGATGGGGGAGGAAGTGCTTAGGCTGGCGGAGGGTGGGAGTATTTAGGGTAGTGGGTAGGGATCTGATTAAGCAGCTGCTTCAGTTGCAGGTGATGGCAACTTCTCGAGAGATGTTGAAGCTGCACTCACCCAGGTATTGGAAGAGTGTTCCCTTACACTCCTGACATGTCCTGTAGACGGGGAAAGGTCAGGCTGTCAGGAAGTGAGTCACTCCTACGGGATACCCAGCCTCAAACTTTCTCCAGTAGCCACAGAGTATGTGTAATTAGTATTGTTGAGTTGCTGTTCGATTGTTTTGATAATGTGGGGCTTGCTGCTGGGAGAATCATTGAGTCTCAAGCACTGGGCTGTCTCCTGCTGACACTTCCATCACGTGGTTGCAAACTTCCCACTTATCAGCCCCTGTTTGAATGTTTTCTGGGTCCTGCTGCATGCAGTTGAGTTCAACATTGTGCCATCATCAGTCAAACGTTGCGATGCCAGGAAGGTCATTGATGAAGCAGCTGGTTGGGCCCAGGATACTGCCCTGAGGAACACCTGCAGCGATGACCTGTGGCTGGGTTGACTGGCCTCCAATGACCACAACCATCTTCCTCCGTGTGAGGGGTGACTCCACGTCAGAGTGTTATCCCCTGGATGTTCATTGACTTTAGTTTTACAAGGGCTCCCTAATGTCAGACTCAGTTAAACAATGCGTTGATGTTGAGGACAGTCAGCTCCGCCTTATCTCTGCAAGTCAGTTTTTCGTTTCAGTCTTGGACCAAAGCCGTGATGAGGTCTTCAGATAAGATCTTCAGCTTCAGTGAGCAGGTTATTGGCGAGTGAGTGCTGCATGATAAAAGTGTCAACAATAGCTTCTCTCACTTTGCTGATGATCAATACTAGATCAATTGGAAGGTGATCAGCTGATTGGATTCATCCTGTTTATGAACTGCAAAGATGATGTCAATTTTCCACATTGTCACTGGATACCAATGTTGCAAAAACAACTTGGGGAGACATGCCACGACTTCAGGAGTGCAGGTCTTCAGTACTATAGCTGGGATGTTGCCTGGAGCTGGATATGTATAGGGGCTCTCTGTGTTTCCTGGATAGACTGGATGTGGAGAAGATGTTTCCATTGATAATTGAGTCTAGGACCACAGGCCATAGCCTTGGAATAAAAGGACATACAATACCTTTAGAAAGGAGATGAAGATGAATTTATTTAAGGTGATGAATCTGTGGAATTAATTGTCACAGGAGGCTTTGGAGGCAAAGTCAATGGATATTTTTACAGTGGAGATTGATATATTCTTGATTAGTACAGGTGTCGGAGGTTATGGGGAGAAGGCAGGAGAATGGGTTTGAGGGAAAGATAGATCAACTGTGATTAGATGGCGGCTTAGACTTGATGGGCCAAATGGCCTAATTCTGCTCCTATAACTTATAAACATGATTTTGCATGGAGTAAACTAAATTGTCTGGACACTGGTTTCTTTGACGGTAGGATCTCAGAAGATCAGAGATCATCCACTCCAGCACTCTGACTGAACACGGTTGTAAATGATCAACCTTGTCTCCAGCACTCACGTGCTGGGTCACATTATCACTGAGGATGGGGATGCTTTTTTGGCTGCTGCATTCGATGAGCTATTGAATTGTCCACCACTATTCATGTCCAGATGTAGTAGGACTGTAGAACTGTGACCTGAGCCATAGGCCGCGAGGTCCCTCAGCTCTTTTTTTGAGGCTGTTGTTGTCGCATGTCGTCCTGTGTCGCAGCTTCACCAGGCTGGCACCTCGTTGTGTTTATTTCTACCTGGTGCTGCTTCCTCATGTCCTCTGCGATCCTCAGTGAACCAGGGTTGAACCCCTCGGTGACAGGAATGGTGGCGTGAACCATGAGGTTACAGACTGCGTGGTGGACAGTTCTGCTGTTGTCCGCAGGACCATATGGACCCCAGTTGTCAGCTGCATGATCTCTTCTGAGCCTCTCACACTGAGCACAATTGTAGGTGCCACACAATATGATGGGGATGAGCCTTCGGTGCGAAGACCAGACTTGTCTCCACAAGGACTGTACAGTGGTAACTCTCATCATTAGTGTCAGGGACTGATGCACCTGCCACTGGTAGCCTGGGGATGGCCAGGTCAGGCCAGATTACCCCTGCTCAGCCCACTCTGGCCCGTCTGTCCGTCAGGAGTCGGCGGCTCAGTCTGTGGAGGTGCTACCAACCCACTCCCATGTTGGACATTGAAATCCCCACCTAGAGGACATTCTGGCCTTTGCTGGTCTCAGGACATTTTCTAAGTGTGGTCCAACATGGGGGAGATCTAGTTCATCCGCTGAGGATGGGGGGCAGTGATCAGGAGATTTCCCTGCCCTTTCTACCCATGTATCTGCTTTCAGTGAGGGTGACTCTGCAGCTCCAGATCTCCGCTCTGTCCCTTGTGACATTTTCTCCATTCTGACTCCTTGGTTCCCCTCTCAGAATGTGTCCCATCACAAGACTGGGAATAACTCGCTATTTATACCCCCGATTTGTGAGCTGTTTCAGTCTCTGTGGGAGAGAGGCCATGTGACCCAGGATCTGCATGGTGCTGGATTCACTCTGGAACATGGCACGCTATCCCAGTCTGGGTCAGTGCCCACCACAGTCCCAGGGTTGACTCTCTTGGACCAGGTTCTGGACAGGCCTGGGCTGGGTCACACTCGGGTGCATAAGGGACACGGGGACCATTTGCATAAGTGAAAAAAAAACCCTGCATCTGGATAGAATCCCCAGGTTCAATCATCCATGATTGAATGGCGGAGTAGATTTGATGGGCCAAATGGTTTAATTCTACTCCTATCACATGATACAGGGCCATAATCAGGACATGGTGGAGAGTTGGTGGATGATTGCGGGCAGTAGTCGGGAAGGGGGCGCATCACATGTGGACTTCGTACAGCAACAACTCGCTGAACTGAAGTGGGGGGGGGGGGGAGAGAAGAGTTAAACTGGTGGGTGGAAATGAGCTGGGATTGTTCACTTGTGGCTGTTGGGTATCGTGGGGTCCACAAGGATCTCCTTTACTCATCTTTCTTCTCTCTGCCCCAACCTCAGAGCCCGTGGCAGGAACACAGATTAAGATTCAGAACATCGCCGGCAACTGCACCCTGACCTGCTCCGTGACCTCTGGTGACTCCACCAGCTTCAGGTGGTGGTGGGGAAAACCTCTGGGAAAGGACGGCACCCATCACCCCCTGCGACACGGAGAGACGATAGAGGTTCATCACACAGCAGAGGTCGGGGACGTTGAGTACAGGTGTGAGGCCAGGAACCTGGTCAGTGAGGGCACGGCACAGATCTGGTTGATGGACAACTGCAAACAGGCCACACCTGGTGAGTGAAACACACTGCTGATATTAGAAATGTGTAATAAAAACAGATAAAATTGGAAATACTCCGAAGGTTCAACAGCCAATGATATGAGAGAAAGATAAACAACATTCCAGGTCAATGATTTTATGTCAGAAATTGGAAAAGTTAGAAATCAAATGTATTTTATATGACAGAAAGTTGGAATCGGAAATACAGAGAGAATACCAATGATAGCGACAGAGAGACACACATAACAGAGGCGATGGTGGTGCTGGCTGGGAGATGGTGATGTAAAGTAATAAATCCTTTATTGTCATTCAGACATTTCAGTCTGAACGAAATTGTATACCTTGCAGTCATAACATAGAATAAAATAACAAAACACACAGATAACACCGTTTAACATCCACCGCAGTGAGTCTACCAGGCACCTCCTCACTGTGATGGAAGGCAAAAGTCTCAAAGTCCATGCTGGAACTGTAGGATTCCAAACCTTTATTCAACATCATGCTGAACAGATCTGCAAGCTTCGGTGGGTCCTAAATACAAAAAGTGAAATTGCAAATGGAATCTATGCGAACTAAGTTAGCTCCAGAGAGAGTCACTGAGGCAGGAGATGTGTCTGGGCACTTTGTTACAAACAAGAAGGAGCAGAAACTAATGAAGGTGCACTGTTATTAGATTTCCACAAGGCATTTGATGGAGATGTTCCATCAAACGTTATTGAAGAAAATAAAAGCTTGTAGTGCAGCAAGATTTGTGTTGGAATGAACAGAGGACTGGCAGGATAGCAGGAAACAGAGTAGGCATAAATGAGCAACATATAATATTGCCAGAGGGCTCGTTCTGGAGCCTCCACTAGTATATGAATTTTAACATGACTCGTGTAAAAGGCCGAAAACGTAGGAAAGTAAGTTATGAAGGGGACATAAGGTAATTATTAAAGGATAATAAGGCAAGATAAGTGAGCGGGCAAGGATCTAACAAATGTAGAATAATGTGGGTAACATGTTCAGACTGAAGAAGGGTTTCGACCCGAAACATTGCCTATTTCTTTCGCTCCATAAATGCTGCCTCACCGCTGAGATTCTCCAGCATTTTTGTCTACCTTCGATTTTCCAGCATCTGCAGTTCCTTCTTAAACATACATAACTACTATCAAGCTATACACAAGCAAAAAGAAAAATACCAGAATGCAGAATATATTTTTGCAGCATTTTCAAAGAAAAAGTCCAATGTTGGCAATGTGGTAGATTGGAAGATCAGGATTATACCTGGCTTATGGGTGGACCATTCAGTGGTTTGACCCATGGTAACTCTGGAGGAGCTGCAGAGATCCACAGTTCAGGTGGGAGAATCTGTCCACTGGACAACTATTAGTCGTGCACTCCACAAATCAAGCCTTTATAGAAGAGTGGCAAGAAAAAAGCCATTGTTGAAACAAAGCCATAAGAAGTCCTGTTTGCAGTTTGCCACAAGCCATGTGAGGGACACAGCAAACATGTGGAGGAAGGTGCTCTGGTCTGATGAGACCAAAATTAAAGTTTTTGGCCTAAATGCAAAACGCTATGTGTGGCGGAAAACTAACACTGCACATCACCCTGAACATACCAACCCCAATGTGAAACATGGTGGTGGCAGCATCATGCTGTGGGGATGCTTTTCTTCAGCAGGGACGGGGAAGCTGGTCAGAGTAGATGGGAAGATGGATGGAGCCAAATACAGGGCAATCTTGGAAGAAAACCTGTTAGAGTCTGCAAAAGACTTGAGACTGGGGCGGAGGTTCACATTCCAGCAGGACAACGACCCTAAACATACAGCCAGAGCTACAATGGAATGGTTTAGATCAAAGCATATTAGTATGTTAGAATGGCCCAGTCAAAGTCCAGACCTAAATCCAATTGAGAATCTCTGGCAAGACTTGATAATTGCTGTTCACAGACGCTCTCCATCCAATCTGACTGAGCTTGAGCTATTTTGCAAAGAAGAATGGGCAAAAATTTCAGTTTCTAGATGTGCAAAGCTGGTAGAGACATACCCCAAAAGACTTGCAGCTGTAATTGCAGCAAAAGGTGGTTCTACAAAGTATTGATTCAGGGGGGCTGAAAACTTTTGCACGCCACACTTTTCAGTTTTTTATTTGTAATAAAATTTGGAAACCATGTATGATTTTCCTTCCACTTCACAATTATGCGCCACTTTGTGTTGGTCTATCACATAAAATCCCAATAAAATACATTTGCGTTTGTGGTTGTAACGTGACAAAATGTGGAAAAGTTCACGGGGTATGAATACTTTTGCAAGCCACTGTATGCTCATTACTGCAAGTGTCAGTTATAACATTTTAATTATTGACTATAAAATAAAATCAGTCATCTCAATTCAGAATCAGAATCCAATTTTATTCGCCAAGTATGTTTTGCATCATACAGGGAATTTCACTGGCCAGGTCAGTCATACAATTAACAGCAACAGACTCAAAAATACATTTTAACATGAACATCCACCACAGTGACTCCTGCACATTCCTCACTGTGATCGATGGCGAACTAAAGTTCAAGTCCTTTCTTGTTGTTCTGAGAATGTGATTGGAAAAGTTATCACAACTCCGGGAGGGTAGGAACTTGAAAAAAAAGGCTTCCTCCAGTCCCCCCCCCCACATGAAAGAAACCAAGCAACATTAAAACAAACTTTTAACAAACGCTAAAAATAACAAAAGATGAAAAAAACGAATGGACTGCCGGCAGGGCTGCCATCACCCCCGGCGCCCCTGGTGGTCATGTACCAAAAACAACCCAGTGACTAAATTATCTTTAGACTTTAAGTGTGGAAACAGGCCCGTCGACCCATCGAGTCTGCGCCAATCAGCAATCACACCATCCAAGAGCACTATCCTACACACGACAATTTACAGAAACCAGTTAGCCCACACTTCCGTACTGCTTTGGAGGCACTCAGAGTGAAAGGCAGAACATACAAACAGCATACGGAAGGCACTGGTAGCCAGGATCCGGGTTTCTGAAGGCAACAACTCTACCACAGTGTATTCCTGTGCAGGAACACCATGGCTGTGCCTAACTTGCTTTCCTCTTTGAAACATTGTAGCTGTAACCAGCCTATAAGTAGGCCTGCATAATTGTTTAGGAAATAGTTTAGTTTAGCTTGGAGACACAGCACGGAAACAGACACTTCGGCCCATCGAGTCTGCACTGACCAGTGATCCCCGCACATTAACACTATCCTACACTAGGGCCAATTTTTACATTTATACCAAGCCAATTAACCTACAAACCTGTTATGATTTTGGAGTGAGGGTGGAATCTGAGGTTCATGGAGAAAGCCCATGCAGGTCACAGGGAGTACGTACAAACTCCGTACAGATAAGCACCCGTAGGTGCAGGAGACGGCCATTCGGCCCTTCGAGCCACCACCGCTAATCAATATGGTCATGGCTGATTATCCAGAATCAGTAACATGTTCCTGCTTTCTCCCCATATCCCTTGATTCCATTAGCACTAAGAGCTATATCTAACTCTCTCTTGAATACGTCAAGTGAATTGGCCTCCACTGCCTTCTGTGGCAGAGAATTCCGCCAGATTCACAACTCTCTGGCTGAAAACGCTTTTCCTCATCTCAGTCCTAAATGGCCTACGACTTATTCTTAAACTGTGACCCTTGGTTCTGGACTCCGCCAACATGGGGAATATTTCACTTCACCTTCTCTGGGGACAGCTTTCCTTTTCGTAGAAATGTCTAAACACCATGCAAGTTGGGAAAGGAGGATTTAAAAAAGGAAGTGACAGTGCAGTATTGATGCATGGCAGCACAGTGGCACCGCAGTAGAGTGGCTGCCTTACATCGCCAGAGACCCAGGTTCAATCCTGACTATGGATGCTGTTTGTACGCAGTTTGAACGTTTTCCCTGTGACCGCGTGGGTTTTCTCTTGGTGCTCCGGTTTCCTCCCACACTTCAAAGAGGTATAGGTTTGTTGATTAATTGGCTTCAGTAAAATTGTAAGATTGTCCCTCGTATGTAGGGTAGTGTTAATGTACGGGGCGATTGCTGGCCAGCGCGGACCCATTGGACCGAAAGGACTGTTTCTGTGCTGTATCTCTCAAGTAAAGTCGAAATGAGTCCATTGCTTCAGAAAAGAGGAAGGAAATCCAAGGCTCTTCAAATGAGGCCATGTGGGTAGAAACATTTCTGAAAGGTCAACCACAGGTGTCCCAGCAGAAGATAGGGAAGCAGAGGTGCAGACAAATTCTGAGCAGTTTTAAGCCCCATGTTTGAGGGGTATCCCCACCAGACTCCATCCCACAGTGTCCAGCAGCTGAAGCACCCAAGACTGTGATCCTCCCCCACAGAGCCTTGGTGTTGGCCGCACCAAACATCAGCGAGATCCTCAACATGGACATCTCGGTGTACTGGGAGGTCAGGTTTCAGGCAGACCAAACAGCGTCTTTCAGAGTTGATGATCGCTCAGCAGCATTTGATGTCCATCTCCGAATGTGGCATGGGAGCAGCCCATATTTCAGATAGTGCTCAGTTATGGAGCTGCTCGGGATGGACCCTTGCATCATTCTCCAAACCCTCTTCGCAAATGCACACTCATTGAAGAGGTGGGCAACAGTGTCCTCTCTGTGGAAATAAGAACTGTAGATGCTGGTTAATACACAAATGGCCACAAAGTGCTGGAGTAACTCAGCGGGTCAGGCAGCATCCCTGGAGAATGTGGATACATGATATTTTACGTTGAGACCCTTCTTCAGACTGTCTGTAGCAGCTGTGCAGAGGGCAGCGTGTAAGATTCCGAGAGTACAAGGAGGATTTTACAGGGAGGGTCCCTCTTATCGTGAGTCACATGAGGTCTTGGTGCTTGTTGGTGGGTTCTGGCGATGAGGCATTTTGGTAAATACACGACAAAATAATCTGCTCAGGAAACCATGCCACAGGATCAATTAAAACCTTGTCTTGTAAACTCGCAGAATGTTCCATGCTGACCACTACCCAATGGACTCATGGTCAAAGATACATAGATACAAAGTGCTGGAGTAATTCAGCGGGTCAGGCAGCATCTCTGGAGAAAAAGGATGGGTGATGATTCAGGTCCCTCTGAGATACTCCAGCATTTTGTGTCTATCTTTGATATACATCCACATCTGTAGTTCTTTGTTTCTATATTTCAGTCAAATGTGTGAGGCTTTAAGAACTTTTCAACCAAGGACAGGTGGTGCGGCAATGATACAGCCTTCTGACCCAATAATGAATTCATGATCGTCTGATGCAGGCAGAGTTATCAGCAGTGCTGGGTTTTTGCTGAGAATCATTTGTCTGTGACATTGGCTCAGGTTTTGGTCGCCTCTCCGTTAGCACACACTGACCTGCTACTTACTTTTCTTTGTCATTTTCTAACTTCCTAATTACCATGGTAACCATGGCTTCATCCTATCAGAGATTCACTGTTCAAACCATCACTCTCCCACTTCCTTTGCAAATTAAAACAAACATTTTGGTATTTTTCACAGTTCAGATGTAAACCTATTATAACCTTTAAGGCCTGAATCGTTAACTGTTTCCATTTGCTGTCTGACCTGCTGATTGTTTTGCTCCATTTTTGCTTTAGATTCACTGCATGTATTTTTTTTAAACTTTCATAGTTTGCAGTTGGTTTTAATGGAATGCATTGGGAATTTTTCAGTAGAATAATATATCTTCCAAAAAACGTCTTTTTATTTATAAATGTCTGTTTATTGTCGTCGCATTCGCCTCGTTACCTCCTCTCTGGGGACGTTGCAAATGCAGGAGATTAAACACCTGTCCCTGCACCTTCTCCCTCTCATCCATCAAAGACCCGTAGTCGGTACAGGTGAAATAGATGTTCACATACACCTCCTTTAATCTCTTCAAAAGAGAGCCATTGGATGCAAAAGGATTGGATTGGATAAGTGACTGTATTTCAATGCCTGAGCAATAGTGGATTTCCAAAGCTAGCCATTGGATTGGCTAAACGAGCGACCAATAAATTGGCATATTGAGCAGCCAATAAAAGGAAGATAAAATGTAGCAGAATGGTCCATTGAGAGTGAAGTTGTTTTAGTTTTTAGAGTTTTAGAGATGCAGTGCAGAAACAGGCCCTTTGGCCCACCGAGTCCGCACTGACCAGCGATCCCTGCACATTAACACTATTCTACACACACTAAGGATGATTAACACTTACACCAAACCAATTAACCAACAAACATGTACGTCTTTGGAGTGTGGGAGGAAACAGAAGTTCTTGGTGAAAACCCACGCGGTCACAGGGAGCACGTACAAACTCCGTACAGACAGCACCCGTAGTCAGGATCGAACCCGGATCTCCAGTGCTGCAAGGGGTGTAAGGCATCAACTGTACCGCTGCGCCATCGTACTGAGGTAAAGTACTGTTGAGGTGAAGGTGTGTTGAGGTGCTGTGTTCAGGTTAAGTGAAGGGCTTTGTCCCAGGAGACTTTGCTGAGATTGATAGAAGGTAAAGGTAGTTTCTGTTTCTTTGTCCTTGATTGTTGTGTTTTTTCCCCTCTTAGTTTTAGTGGAGTAGAGATGGCAGATAGAATGGTGAAATGTTCTTCCTGCAAAAAGTTAGAAGTCAGGGCAACTGCTGGTATCTCTGATGACTATACCTATGGGAAATGTGTCCAGGTGCCTTTCAGACCACGCTAGGGAGCTGGAACTGAGGCTGGACAACCTCAAGATCATCAAGTGAATGTGAGCATCATAAACAAGAGTTATAGCGATGTGATCACTGCCAACGTACAGGAAGAAAGTAAATGTGTGACCATGAGGAAAGGGAGTATTGATTAAAGTGCCCAATGTGACATAACTGATGGTTTGTCCAGTGAAGCTATATGGATCAAATTGAGGGGGGGGGGGGGGGGTGGTGAAAGGATGGCCATCTTGTTAGCAGTGTATTACAAACCTCAAAATAGGCAATGGGAATCAGGAGAACAAATATGTCAGGACATTTCAAGCAGCTGTAAGACTATTAGGGTTGTCATAATGAGAGGTTTTAACTTTCCAAATATGGACGGACTGTCATAGTGCCGAGATTTTAGACAGGGTGGACCTACAGGGGTGAGGGCAAAGCTTGATCTACCTGTTGGAAATTGGGAAGGGCAAGTAACTGAAGTGTCAGTGGTAGAGCCTTTTGGGACCAGTAGCCACAGTTCTATTAGCTGTCAAATAGTTATGAATAAAGACAGGGAAAGCCCATGGTGAATTTCTGAATTGAGACAATATTGAATATTGGGCAGGAACGTGCTCAAGTTGATTGGAGCAGGTTGTTTGTGGGTAAAGGAACATCCAGAAAGAGGGATGCTTTTAAGCATTATGACAAAAGTTCAGGGCATATATGGTCCTGTTAGAGTGAAGGGCAAGCCAAGTGTGAGTAAGGAAGCCTGGATGATGAAAGAAATTGAAGCTCTGGTCAGGAGAAAAGAGGCATGGTCCCATACAGGTGGATGGGAGCAACTGTATCTCCAGAGCAGTTTCGGGAGCATACTTAAATAGAAAATTGGGCAAGAGATAGCTCTGGCAGACAATATTAAGGAAAATCTAGATTGTTTAAGTAAATGGGTAACCAGAGAAATAATAAGGCACCTCAGAAACTAATGTTGTCATGACTGTGTGGAGATACAGGAGATGCATTAAATCCTCTGAGTATTTTCCCACTGTTTTTACCATGGAGAGGACATGAAGGCTGGGGAACGTCATGATATGAAAATGTCTTGAGGACAGTCATTATGGTCGAGTAGGTGATGGATATCCTAATGTAATGCTCATGAAGGTAGATAAATCTCCCCAGCCTGATCAGATATCTGAGAACACTGGGAAGCAAAGGACACTGCAGGAGTCTTGGCTGAAATATACGAATCATCATTAGACATGAGTAAGGTGCTGGAAGACAGGAGGGTGGCTAATGTTGTGCCTCTATTTAAGAAGGGCTACATCTTAAAAGCCTGGGAACTATAGAGTGGTGAGGATAATATCTGTGGTGGCCAAGTTACCGGAGAGGATGCTAAAGAGTAAGAGATATATGCATTAAGGGAGACAGCAGCTGATGAGGGATGTTCTGCATGTGGGAGATCATGGCTTTTGAATCTGATTACGTTTTTTGAAGAACTAACCAAAAAGGTTGACAAGCTTAAAGCCATATGCGTCGTCTAAATGGACTTCTGCATGGCCTTTGATAAAAAATCAAAGTTGTAGGCTGTTCTGGAAGATTAGATCACATGGGATCCAGGGAGAGACAGCTGGCTGGAAAGAGATTTTGATTGATGGAAGGATGCAGAGGGTGATGTGGAAGACTGTTTTTCAACTGGAGGCCTGTGGCTAGTGAGGCACAGGCTCAAGGATCAGTGCTGGGCCCATTGCGGTTTATAGCTTTATATCAACGGATGAGAATGTTCAAGGTGTGATTAATAGGTTTGCAGATGACACTAAAGTGGGTGGTATTGTACATTGCGAAGATGGTTATCAAAAATAACAGCAGGAACTTTGATCAGTTGGGAAAGTGGATTGAAGAATTGTTAATGTAGTTTAATGCAGATAAGTGTAAAGTGTTGCATTTTGGAAATGCAAACTAGGGCATGACCTTCACAGTGAATGGCAAGGCTCTGGGGATTGTTGTAGAGCAGAGGTATCAAGGAGTGCAGGAATGTAGTTACTTGCAACTGGTGTCACAGGTAGATAGTGGGCTTTTGGTACATTGGCCTTCACCAGTTAGGATATTGGGATGTTACAGTTGTACAGACATTGGTGAGGCTGCATTTAGAGTACTGTGTTCAGTTTTGGTCACCCTGTTAAAGGAATAATAATTCACAAATTCGGAACACATCTGAACTTTTAACAGTCCCATTTTCCTGAACTAATTCGATAACCGATTGGGACTGTATTCTCTCTCAGGATGCTTCTCCTAGTTGAGGAATCTAGACCTGGAAGTATAGTTTGAGCATGAGGGGTCAGTCATTTATAACTTTGGCGGAAGAGAAGAAATTTCCCCCCCCCCCCCCCCCCCACGATTTATTTTATTCTCTTTCCTCGAGGCGGTAGAGGCTCCTCCATCGAGTTTAATTAAAATGGAGAAAGATGGTTCTCCGGGTGCAGTCACGTAAATCGCTATCAAAACATGGGGGGGACCGGGGGGGACACAATTTCTTGGCGGCCTCGCGTGCATGCGCACACTCACACAAACACGCGCGGCTTCGGAGGCTTCAGCCGTGGGCCCTGTGGAGACTCACTGTCAAAATAAACTTAAGCGAGAGAGGTGGCGGAGCGAGCACTCGGTACTGGTGCTCGGTCTGTTCAGCAGCAAGGGTGAGATCAACATCAGACAAGGCGCTAGTGGGGAGAAAAAGATTCCGTACAGACTGTGCCCGGAGTCAGGATCTAAACCTGTGTCCCTGGCGCTGTGAGGCAGCAGCAACGCGCGGGCAGGGTATCCTCTCTCTCTCTCTCTCTCTGTACCTGCCAGCTGCCGCAGCAGACCCTCCGCCTTCCAGATAGAGAACCACATCTCTGGCCGTGACCCGGTCCCGGTTCCCTCTGCTCATCGGGCACCGACTCCATGTTGTACCGAATCACCCCCGAGTCAAGCGGCGTGCTGGGCTGGAGGAGAGAGGGAGATGCATGCGAGGCCCGTGTCCCCCTTATACCCCCCCAGGATTTCCACCCATGCTCAGCCGCCAGCCCAAGTACAAGCCGTGCCTTGCACACCACCGGCTTCTGCCTCTATGGTACCCACTACCACTTCATCCACAACCCTGAGGAGGAGCGAGGGCCCCGGCCTCACCTGCACCAGGGCGCCAGCCTGGGCTCAGCCTCCTCCAACCTGGAGTTGGTGCTGGCCCGGACTCGGCTTGGGGCTGGGCATGGGAGGGGAGGAGGTAGCTGCTGCCGCCAGCACCACCGACAGCAGCTCCAGCGAGTGCCCAGCCTGCCCTTGGCCGGCAGGAGCCCGTCCACAGACTCTCTCTCCGACCAGGACAACTCCAGCAGCAGCGGCTCCAAGTCTCCCGGTTTCGAGCAACACCGGCGGCTGCCCATCTTCAGCAGGTTCTCGGTGTCAGACTGAGGGGAGGGGGGTTGGAGGTGGAGGGCTGCCGGCCAACCCGGCAGGCGGGGCTGGATTTAGATAAAGAGAGGCCCTAGACTATTTCACTTGTAAGGGCCCCCCCCCCCTCCCAATCCCCCATCCCCAAGACAAGAGGACCATGATTACCCGACAGTGACAGTGTGACACTTTTAGATCCTACTGTATGTTGTCATTAAACAGTTGGTTTTTAAATACATATTGGATTCACCGCTTAGCGGGCGATGCCTTACCTGGATCGCCGATTGAAGCTCCGGAGTGTTGGGCCTGCTGCTTCAACATCATGGAGCTGTGGTTTGCGGAGCTCCCCGCCTCGGGCTGCGCTGATTCCAACATCGCGGAGCCCTGGGATCCTTTTTCCGAGGGCCGTCAGCGTGAATCTCCGCCCAGCTCAGCCTGTGGACTTCGGGAGCCGTGGTCTCCGGTAGGAAGTGGCGGATTCGGAAGTCCAAGCTGCTGAGAATGTTCTCCCATTCCAACGTCGGATGGTGACCCCAAATTTCACTGCATTCCTCAAAGGCATCAGACATTGTCTCAATACCCCTTACTGGGATTAATCTAGGCTTCCTCTCTCATCAATTGGTAGACGCATTTCAAATTCTGTGGGGTCATGGTCCAATGATAAGTAGAGAAGGAGGTGTCTGAGAGTTGGCGCGTGGCCTCAGCCTTGTAGAGATCAGCGCGCCAGACTACCACGGCACCTCCCTTGTTGGCGGGTTTGATAACCCAGTCTGGGTTGTTGCGGAGTGAGTGGATGGCTGTACGTTCAGGGGGGGAGAGGTTAGAGTGAGACGGGAGTGGAGAAGTTGAGGTGGTTGATGTCCCGCCGGCAGTTAAAAATAAAAAGGTCTAAAGCCGGAAGATGGCCTTGATGGGGGGTCCAAGAGGCAGGGGTCCGTTGGAGATGGGAAAAGAGATCATCAATGGGGGGGCGAGGACTCCTTAGAAACATAGACATAGAAACATAGAAAATAGGTGCAGGAGTAGGCCATTCGGCCCTTCGAGCCTGCACTGCCATATTCCAGGTGTGGTCTCACCAAGACCCTGTAGAACTGCAGTAGGACCTCCCTGCTCTTATACCCAAACC
Organism: Raja brachyura; assembly: GCA_963514005.1. Next base: position 19,377,590 of record OY740804.1, on the reverse strand, counting down.
CTTTGGAAGAACGCTGTTTTGTGGAGGCGACGGAAAAAGAGCTCCAAATCGTGTCGTGCACGGAACTCATTGAGGTGGGGACAGAGGGGGACAAAGGTGATGCCTCTGCTGAGGACAAACCATTCGGTATCTGAGAGGGGGAGGTCAGGGGGGACGGTGAACATACGGCATGGATGGGGGTTGGGGCCGGAGGAAGGCAGGTGAGTGGACTGAGGCCGAGGCGATGTCTGGTGGGGGGGGGGGGGGGGGGGGGTGGTCAGGGGGTGTATAGGGACTGTGGTGTGGGTGGGGAAGAGCTGCGGTCACATGGTTTGAAGGGGATGGGGAAGACCCAGTGGAACAACCACGGATGTTACCAGGGTTGGGGGGACTGGCACGAGGACCCAGCGCTGTCAAACCCAGGGGAGTGGGAGTCTGCAGGTGGAAGCTTCAGGCCCGGTGCTGAGTCCAGGCTGCAGGTAAGGCGACGTCTGCGGGCTGCTGTAGATAGGTATGTTACAAAACTTACCTTGAGCAGCGCTGCAGTTCTGCCGCTCCCCGTGTGCGCGACTTTGGCGCCTTTCAGAGGGGGGCGGGCTTAAAGTGCCGTTTTTCCACAAGCAGGGAAAATCGATCCATGTCGGGCGATTTCGTTGCTGAAGAAAAATCGCTCCAACATTTTGTGAATTAAGGTATTTTTAAATTATTTATTAACTAGAGTAATTTAAAAATCACCTTCAAAAGCCGTGAGCGCCAACAACCGGAAGGATTTTGCGTAGGGGAGAAAAAAAGGTAAATAGTTTATTTTTATATTAAAAGTTGGTTTTTTGGGAGGCTTTAATAACATTTTCATGTTGCGAAATGGGGTCCAAAAAAATGTATGAACAAACAGTATTTTTCCTCCTGACTTCACTGCTAACCGCAACGTTCCAATCCACTGCATTCCACTAAAACCCACTCGCTAGTTGATTTAATCGCCATTAATTTACAGGAATCAAACACTAAATTCCTTCCATTTGGCCCAGAAATTCATGAAAATGAGATTTAAAAATTATGTTATATTGTGGATTATTGTGTGAATGTCATTTGGACACTTAGGCAATTTTAAAAAAGTTTATCTTTTCTTAAGAAATGGATAGATGTTTACATCTGCTCATTGAATTTTGTAATTAGCTACAATTAGATAACTAACTAATTATATGCTTTAATTTCAGGTCATCCAAGTAAGATTGTTTCATATTTGTTTCAGAATGCTTCAATTTATAATAACTGAAAATTTCATAGAGTTCTCTTAATTTTTAAGAAAGTTATGGGCTTTTAACTGTTCCAGATCACAGCTTTTGAGTTAAGTCAATTGAAAGGCAATGGGGAACAAGATGCTAATTTCCGAGTATGAAAATGGCCATAACTTTCTTAATACTGAAGATATGAAAGTGAATTAGGTGTCAAATTAAACTTCTTTTTATGCTTTATCTGATGGGATAAATTGCAAACTTGATTTTTAAAATCTCAAATTTTTTTAACATTGCTACTGTAGAGCGGGGAAGTGGCGCGGGTTGGTGGAATCGATGGTGGAAGACCACAGGAAGTGGAGTCCGGGTCAGCGGGCAAAGCGTGGGAGGTCCCAGTGGGCGGGTGGTCGGTGGGGCGGCGAGGCTCAGTGGGTCCGGTGAGGTGGCGAGGTTCGGTGGGCCCCGGTGCGGCAGCGCAGTTCGGTGGGTCCGGTGCGGCGGCGAGGTGGGTAGGCCCCAAGTGAGCAGGTGAGTAGGCCCCGGTGCAGCGGGCGAGGTGGGTAGGACTCGGTGCGGCGGCGAGGTGAGTGGGCCCCAGTGGGGCGGCGAGGTTCGGCTGGCCGCTGGGAGGAAGGACGCATCCTCACCCAGGTAGGGACTGGGAAAAATGGTTAAATAAACTACATACCTTTTGCTTTGTCCTGCACTTGCGATCCGTGATGGTGAAGGGGTTGAAGGCGTTTTTAGTTGTGTAGAAAGGATTTTCAGCATCAGGTCTTTGAGTAGCAGTCTGAGCAAAGTGATTTGAAAAGTATGTGCATCCCGACATGAGTAAATAGAGATAGCTGTGTGAAAGCGATGGGCTGGGGTTGTTGGCCCTTCAGCCATTGTCGCAGCCTCCAAGATGTCAGGAAAGCCTATGAAAACCGTGCCTAGCCCCGAGTGAGGGGGTCGCGATTGGTGAGGTTTTCCTGCCACTGGGCATATGATGTTCCAATGGAGTTTAGGGGGAGAAAGCAGAAGAATGGGGTTAAAAAGGGAAATATAGACCAGCAATGTTTGAATGGCATAGTAGTCGATGGGCCGAATGGCCTAATTCTGTTCCTATCGCTTATGAACATCTGAGCCTATAAACACAATGTTTACAACGTCCTGCTCTTCATACCTGATGAGCTCCTCCTCCCCACCTGCGTCATCCACCTGTGGTCAGATATCAGCTCCATCACCCTCTGTATTTTGGAGAACACTTTGTCATGTCTTTGCGATTTGGCATCAACTAAATATCATACAATCATAGGTTCTAGGAGTAGAAGTACGCCATTTGGCTATTCAAGTATTCAAGGTTATACGTCCTATCGGAAATATAGAAAGGTGGCTAGAGGGGTGGGGTAGCTCTGTTGGTTAGGAATGAAATTCAGTCCTTAGCGAGGGGTGACATAGGATCAGAAGATGTAGTCATTGTGGATAGAGCTGAGAAATTATAGGGGTGAAAAGACTCCAATGATAGTTAATTACAGGCCCCAAACAGTAGCCAGGATATAGGGTACAAGTTACATCAGGAGATAAAATTGGTATTTAAAAATAGGCAATGCAACGGTGGTCATAGGAGATTTCAATATGCAGATAGACTGTGAAAATCAGGTTGTTACTGGACCACAAGAAAGGGAATTTATAGAGTGCCTCTAAGAAGGATTCTTGGAGCAGCGTGTACTGGAGCCTAATAGGGAGGTTGCACGGCAGTTGAGGTCATGACCCGTGACCGTACTGTTGCCACGCAACGCCTTCTGGAGTACACATGGTGAACGTCAGGTAAGCACTTACTATGGCTGTCAGTACAGCGGGCCCTTCTTCTGTCCCAGCATCCGGACTTCACGCTGACTGGTTTCACATTCGTGGACCCCGGGCCGTCTATACCCGTGGCCGGGGTGGGGGGGTTCGGAGGTCAGGGGGTTCGGAGGTCGGGGTGCCGGTGCAGCGTGGTCAGTGCCTCTGGGTGGGCTGAGGGACCAGACTGGGGGGTTGCCGTGGGGGGTGGGGTTGGTCAGGGGGGCTGTGGCCGGACAATGCTGACCCCGGGGGGAGAATGGGGGCGGTCCTGAGGGATGCGCTCCTTCGGCCGCTTACGCCTTGGTGCTCTGGTTCAGAGCAAAGAGCATCTGGTTCAGCGCGCTCAGTCACCCGCCACAATTATTTCCAGCGCAAAAATTGACCATTTCGGCAGTTTTTAACAGGTAAGAAAGTACGCATTTTGTGTGTTAACAGTGTATGCCGGAGGCTGCCATGTCCTCCAGAAGGATTAACCTGCTCCTGGTGTCACGCCCTTTGGCCCGATGACCTTACGTGCAACCACCCTCTAGGGAAAAGGCAATTCTGGATTTAGTGTTATGTAATGAACTGGATTGAATAAGGGAACTTATGGTAAAGGAACCATTAGGAGGTAACGTGATAGATTTAATCTGCAATTTGAGGGGGAGATGGTGAAATCGGATGTGTCGGTATTGCAGCTGAGCAAAGGGGACTACAGAGGCATGAGCTGGACTCAGTTCACTGGAAAGGGACCCCAGCAGGGGTGACGGTGGAACAGCAATGGCAGGAATTTCTGGGCTTAATCCGGAAGATGCAGGCTCTTTTCATTCGAAAGACGAAGAAAGATTCTAGGGGGAGAAAGAGGCGACCGTGGCTGACAAGTGAAATCACGGACAGTATAAAAATAAGAGATAAGGCATATAACATAGCGAAGATTAGTGGGAAGCCAGAGGATTGGGAAGACAATAGACAATGGGTGCAGGAGTAGGCCATTCGGCCCTTCAAGCCAGCATGGCCATTCAATGTGATCATGGCTGATCATCCCCAATCAGTACCCCATTCCTGCCTTCTATCCATAATCTCCTGACTCCGCTATCTTTAAGAGCCCTTTCTAGCTCTATCTTGAAAGTATCCAGAGAACCGGCCTCCACCGCCCTCTAAGGCAGAGAATTCCACACTCACAACTCTCTGTGAGAAAAAGTGTTTCCTCGTCTCTGTTCTAAATAGCTTACCCCTTATTCTTAAACTGTGTCCCCTGGTTCTGGACTCCCCAACATCGGGAACATGTTTCCTGCCTCTATCATGTCCAAACCTTTAATAATCTTATATGTTTCAATAAGATCCCCTCTCATCCTTCTAAACTTCAGAGTATACAAGCCCAGCCGCTCCATTCTCTCAGCATATGACAGTCGCGCCATCCCGGGAATTAACCTTGTAAACCTATGCTGCACTCCCTCAATAGCAAAAATGTCCTTCCTCAATTTAGGGGACCAAAACTCTACACAATTCTCCAGGTGTGGTCTCACTAAGGCCCTATAGAACTGCAGAAGGACCTCTTTCCTCCTGTACTCAACTCCTCTTGTTATAAAGGCCAACATGCCATTCGCTTTCTTCACTGCCTGCTGTACCTGCATGCTTACTTTCATTGACTGATAAACAAGGACCCCCAGATCCCGTTGTATTTCCCCTTTTCCCAACGTGACACCATTTAGATAGTAATCTGCCTTCCTGTTTTTGCTACCAAAGTTGATAACCTCACATTTATCCACATTAAACTGTATCTGCCCACTCACTCAACCTTTCCAAGTCACCCTGCATTCTCATCTGTCATCTGCAAATTTGCTAATGTTACCTTGAATCCCTTCACTTAAATTATTGATGTATATAGTAAAAAGCTTTGAAAGAACAACAGAAGGTAATTAAAAAAAAGCAATACCGGGAGGAAAGATGAAATACGAAGGTAAGCTAAGTGGATAGCAATAATATAAGCGGATAGCAGGAAGGTCTTCAGTTATATAAAGAGTAAGAAAGAGGCAAGAGTGGAAGTTGGATCACTGGAGAATGATGCAGGAGAAGTGATAATGGGGAATAAAGAAATGGCAGAGGAGTTGAATAACTTTTTTGCATCAGTCTACACAGTAGGAGACTCCAGCAACGTCCCTGACATTCAAGCGAGTCAGGGGTTGGAAGTTAGTGGAGCGGTTATTACTTGGTAAACTGAAAAGGCTGAAGGTGGATAAGTCACCTAGGCCATTCGGCCCATCGAGTCCACCATTCAATCATGATTGATCTCTGCCTCCTAAACTACAATTTTACTTTTTGTTCAAGAATCACTAGAGACAGGAGAGGTCCTAGATGATTGGAAAGTAGCCAATATATAACCTATTGCACAAGAAGGAAGCCAAGCAGAAAAGTGGGATCTATAGGTCAGTTAGTCTGACTTCGGTGGTTGATAAGATTTTTGAGTCCATTATAAAAAATGAGGTTACGGAGTACTTAGAAGTTCACGATAAAATAGGCCAAAGTCAGCATGGGTTTGTGGAGGGGAGGTCTTACTTGACAAATTTGCTGGATTTCTTTGAAGAAGTAAATAGCAGGACAGACAAAGGAGAGTCAGTAGATGTTATTTACTTCGATTTTCAGAAAGCCTTTGATAAGGTGCCACACGTGAGGCTGATAAGGAAGATGAGAGCCCACGGTATCAAAGGGCAGATACTAGCATGGATAGCAGGTTGGCTGGATGGCAGAAGACAAAGAGTGGCAATAAAAGGTTTTTTTTCTGGTTGGCTGCCAGTGACTAGCACAGTTCCGCAGGGGTTGGTACTGGGGCTGCTACTCTTCTAGTTGTAAATGAATGATTTGGACGAGGGGATTGAAGGCTTTGTGGCCAAGTTTGTGGATGATATGAAAATAGGTGGAAGGGCAGGTAGTGTAGAGAAAGCAAGGAGTCTGCAGAAGGACTTGGGATTGTGGGCAGACAAGTGGCAGATGGAATATAGTGTAGCAAAGTGTGGAATCATGCATTTTGGTCGTAGAAATAAAGGCGTAGACTATTTTCTAAATGGGGAGAGAATCCAGAAATTGTAGGAGCTTGATGTTCAGTGTGGACTCGGTGGGCAGGAGGGCCTGTTTCTACAGTATCTCTAAACTAAATTTAACTTCTATAAGATGTATATTATACACATCATCTGCTTGTACGCCAAAGAATAAAGTCCCAGCCTGCTCAAACTCTCCCTATAGCGTTGGCCCTCACATCCTTGTAAATCTTCTTCTGCTTCTTCTTTCGTGTGCCGCGCACAGCCTAAAGTTGTTGGACAATTTGTTCTATTTGATCTTCCATTTGTGCATGTCGAGTTGATTGCATTAGTCGTAACAGCGCAGACCACGTGTAGGTTGCAATCTTCCACCCCATAAATCTTCACTGCACTCTTTCCAGCTGAACAGCATCCTTCCTGTAGCAGGGTGACCAAACCTGAACTCCATTAACCATTCGTCAGCTCACCTGCCCAACCAAACAAGATCCTACTACAATATGTGACCCAGGAGCTGCATGTGCTGGATTCACTCTGGAACACAGCACGCTACCCAGTCTGGGTCTGTGCCCATCACAGTCCCAGGGCTGCCACTGTTGGCCAGTTTCAGGGCCGGTCTGAGCTGGGTCACCCTCAGGTTTTTAATGAGTGACAAAAGACATGGAACTGGAGAGAATTCCCAGGATACAGAGCCACAAACAGGACACAGTGTAGAGTTTGTGGATGAGTGCGGGCAGTAGTCGGGAAGGAGGCGCAGCGCACGTGTAGACTTCCTCCAGCAACAACTGGCTGAACTGAATGGGGAGGGAAGAATTAAACTAGTGGGTGGAAATGAACTGGGATCGGCTCATTCGTGGCTCGTGGCTGTTGGAGACGGGTTATTGGGTATCAAGGGGTTTACAAGTATCTCCTCAGAGCCAGTGTCAGGAACACAGATCAGGCCACAGAACATCACTGATATCTGCAACTTCAATCTGACCAGCTCCGTGACCTGGTCTGGGCAAAACGGTCTGGGAGCAGGGTTACGATGCCAGAAACCACAAACACCGCTTTTTTATTCGACTCCCAGTCTCCAGGTACAGTTGGCAATTCACCAGCCACTGCTGCTACCACGGCACTCCAGAAAAGCGCCGGAATTCCTCGCTAAATGGAGAAATCCTTTGAAAGGAAAAGTCCTTGCAGTCCGACGTTATGTCTAACCTTGAAATCTCATTGCTTCTGTCCCTCTTCCTTTGACGAAAACCTTTCAAAAGCTATTTAAAAACTCTCAGCCATCGGAGCAGTGCCAGTCTGTATCCGACCTTGAGAGCTTCACTCTGTGTCGATCCATGTTCTGGGACTGTGTGATGGGTCAATGTAGAGGGAGCCTCACACAGTGTCTGTCAATGCTTTTTTTTTTTACAAATACTTTATTCCAAAAACAAAATTAACATACAAAGTAGTATAGCATTCATATCAAAAACTGCCTGTATCGGCAGTTTACAAACAAGACAAAAATTCAAATTAAAAACCTGCCATCCTTGTCTATAATCCAATCGACCTCCCACGGTGACCAGCTTTCACGGAAGGCTTCCAGCGTCCCTGTCGACACCGCATGTTCCCTCTCCAGGGACACACGGGCACGGACGTAACCCCGGAAAAGGGGCAGGCAGTCAAGCCCGGTGCGGCCATTGACTGCCCGCTGCCTGGACCCGCGAATGGCCATCTTGGCTAGGCCCAGGAGCAGACCGACAGGGAGACGCCCCTCCCTCCTCCCGACTCTCCCCCCTCTGTACCAGGTGCCCAAAAGTCAGGAGCGTCCAACTAAAATGGAGCCAATACCTGAGGAGCAGCCCCTTCAAATACTGGAACATGGGCTGCAACCTCTCACACTGCGTGTACAAATGGTACACGGACTCCTCCTCGCCGCAGAAGTGACAGGCGGCGGACGAGTCTGTGAACCGGCTCAAGTACCTGTTGCAGGACATGGCTTTGTGCAACACTCTCCACCCCAGGTCCCCGATGTAAAGGGGGAGGACTCCCTTGTAGAGAGACCTCCACTGTGGACCGCTCCCGCCGTCAGGTGGTAACACGGACCGCCAGGGTGTGTCAGGACATACGACGAGGGCGAGGACGTGGAGAGTGTGCAGGAGCGGCCTGCACAACACGCGCCTCTTCGCGTCACGGAACGGTACACTGGGCATCCACACAAAACCTGCCATCTCCTCCGGCAGGGAGTCCACCTGCCACCGACCCACCATGAGACCAGAACACTTCCCCCAGTTGATCTTGGCGGAGGACGCAGCCGAGAAATCCTGCTGGCACTCACGCATCCTCCGCAGATCAACAGGGTCGGTGAACATCAAAATGACATCATCGGCGTAGGCCAAGAGAACCACCTCCACCCCAGCCCCTGCAAAACCAGTTCTGCCAACCGCCTCCGTAGGAGGCACAGGAATGGCTCCACACAGATAGAATATAGATGGCCGGAAATGGGACATCCCTGACAAACCCCCTCCCAAAGTGAATGGGGGCCAACAAAGAGCCGTTGATCTTGACAAGGCACTCTGCAGCAGTGTTCAGTCCATGCTCTGGGAGTGTGTGAATGGACAGCGCTGTCACAGTTATTTGATGTCAGTCTACAGTGCGGGCCCCGAGTTCTTGCCGAGTTTGTGAACAAGGCCCAGTGCAGTCTCCCTGATGAGTAATCCCCTCTCTTTCACCAGGGTTGAGAAGCTGTCTCTGTGGATGTTGGCTGAGGGCCACGATTGCTGCCGTCCTGCTTCTGATTCTCCTCTCAGTCATTGTCATCACCCACATCATCAGTGAGTGTTGTTTTTAAGTGTTTCCAGTGAAAATGTAGAAACAAAGAACTGCAGGCACTGGTTAGTTCAGAAAAGGTCACAAAGTGCTGGAGTATCTGTAGCAAGGGAGCAGGTTCGCTTGGACCATCTCTGACATCTCCCTACCATTTCTGAATATTGCCCTCGCCATCACAGGAGATAGACTATTGACTGACATCTATTACTAACCTACGGACTCCAGTAGCTATTGAGACTATACTTCTTCCCACCCTGCTTCCTGTAAAGACTCTATCATCTACTCCCAATTCCTTAATTGTGTACAGTTTTGGTCTCCTAATTTGAGGAAGGACATCCTTGTGATTGAGGCAGTGCAGAGATTGATCCCTGGGATGGCAGGACTGTCATATGAGGAAAGATTGAAAATACTAGACTTGTGTTCACTGGAGTTTAGAAGGATGAGGGAGGATCTTATAGACACATATACAATTATAAAAGGACTGGACAAGCTAGATGCAGGAAAAATATTCCCAATGTTGGGCGAGTCCAGAACCAGGGGCCACAGTCTTAGAATAAAGGGGAGGCCATTTAAGACTGAGGTGAGAAAAAACTTTTTCACCCAGAGAGGTGTGAATTTGGGGAATTCCCTGCCACAGAGGGCAGTGGAGGCCAAATCACTGGATGGATTTAAGAGAGAGTTAGATAGAGCTCCAGGAGCTAGTGGAATCAAGGGATATGGGGAGAAAGAAGGCACGGGTTATTGATTGGGGATGATCAGCCATGATCACAATGAATGGCAGTGCTGGATTCAAAGGGCCGAATGGCCTCCTCCTGCACCCATTTTATGTTTCTATGCTAATCTACGCCCAGTACGAGGTTTTCCATACTAGATCATCGTAGAAGTCCTTATTCTTTAGGAATTGGGGGTTCCCCTCTTCCATTATAGATGAGGCTCTCACTAGGCTCTCCCGATATCCTGCAGCTCCACTCTTGCTCCCCCTCCCCCCATTCACAACAAGGACAGAGCTACCCTCGTCCTCACCTTCCACCCCACCAGCCGTTGCTAACAGCATATAATCCTCCAACACTTTCACTACCTCCAATGGGATCCCACTACTGGCAACTTCTTCCCAATCTCCACCCCTTTCTGCTTTCCGCAGAGACCGTTCCCTCGACAACTCCCTGGTCAACTTGTCCCTTCCCACTCAAACCACCTCCTCCCCCGGCTGCAGCGCTATGGGGTTTAAATACAGTGCTACTGGCCACAGCGCTATGGGCTTTAAACAGTATAACAGTAGCTCAGCAGTTCAGGCAGCATTTCTGGGGAACATGGATAGGTGACGTTTCAGTTCGAGATCCTTGTTTGTAGGGGCGGGAGCAGAAAGTTGGAAACAGGGAAGGCTGGACAAAGCATAGCAGGTAAAAGATTGACAAAGGCGGAGAGGGGGGGATGTTGATAGGCAGATGGGGATAATTAGCAAGTGGTCACATGGGAGGCCTGGTCTTCCAACGCAATATTCCACCACTGAGCCAAAGCCCCCAACTGCGCATGATCGGCTGACAGTCCTGCACTAACGGCAGAAGTTAAGTTAAAGTTAAAAACTTTGCATGTAATATTTCCATTACCTCGCCATCTCTCTTCCTACTCCTATCCTCCGCCATTCCTCATCCCCCAGCACTCCATCCCGCTCCTCTTGACACTCCCTCTGTTTTCACCTGGGAGACAGAGGGAGGGAGGGAGAGGTGGAGGGAGGGAATGAGGCACAGAGAGAAAGGGATGGAAAGAGGGAGGGGGAAAGAGGAGATGGAGGGATGGAGAGAGGGATGGAGGGAGGGAGGGAGAGGATGGAGCGTGGGAGAGACGGAAGATGGGAGGGAGAGGGAGGGAGGGGGGCAAAAGGGGGAGGAAGAAAGTGAGGAAGAGAGAGATGGAGGAAGAGAGAGGGAGAGGGAGGGAGATGGAGGGAGGTAGGGCGCAAAGGAGGGAATGAGGGAGGGAAAAAGGAAGGGAGGGAGGGAAAGAGAGGGAGGGGTACGAGGGAGGAAGGGAAGGAGAGAGAGTGAGAGGGTGGCAGTGGACGAGGCCTAGGACAGAAAAGTAAGTGTGGGAATGGGAAGGGGAGTTAAAATGTTAGCAAATGGGAAATCCAATAGTCATTGGCCGACCAAACGGAACGGTTCATTGAAACAGACAAAGAGTCCATGCTTGGTCTCCCCAGTATACAGGAGGCTCTATTGGGAAAACTGGATGTATTAATTGAGGTTAGAGGAGGTGCATGTGAATGTCTTTCTCAGCTGGCAGGAATGCTCGGGTCACTGGATAGAGGCGAGGTGAAGGTATACGGACAGGTGGTTCATCTCCAGCAGACCCCCGTAGGGTGCACTGACCTCTCCTATCTCTCTCCCCACAGGCGCCCGCCCTGTCAGTGGAACTGCAGACAGGCCTCACAAGACTGAATGACTTCCCCTCACCTCTTTCCTGCTCCATATCTGCTTTTCCACTTCCCTCTGCCTCTGCTCCTCACTCACTTCCCTTCCTCTCCCCTTACCCATTTTCTCTTTCCCGTCCTTCTCCTTCCCTGCACACCTCTCCGTACTTCCCCTCTCGCATTCCCTACTCTAGAAAGGGAAGTCAGCAGGAAGGTCAGGAGGGTGAGGAGAGTTATGGCAGACAGAGGTGGGGAGGGTGAGGGGCGGATAGGGAGGAGAGATAGAGAGAAGTGACAAAGGATAAGAGGGAATGAATGTAGAGGGTTCGGGGGTGGGGGGGTGGGCAGAGGTGTCAGAAATAAGAGGGGAGATGGAGCGGTTGGAAGGAAGATGGGTGGCATCGGGAAGGACAGAGGAATGAGGGAAGATCATAGGGACAGAGAGTGGGAGAAGGACAGAGCAGAAGGAGGTCTCGAGGTGTAAAGAGTAGAGTGAGGATGGCTGGGTGGGGCTGTAGATTGGGAGAATATGGGAAAGGAGGCTGCCTGATGGGGAGAGAGGGAGAGAGTGTTGATTGGGAATGGCAGATGACAGAGTGAGCAGGGGTCGGGAAACCGGGAGGAGGTAGGACAGAGGTTGGAGTGTGAGAAAGTCTTGGAAGAAGAGGAGGGTTTGAGGTGGCAATGTGTTGTGACTGCAAGTCGAGCAGGTGAGACCGGGAGAGGGAGAGTGCCGTGGGCACAGAATCAGAAGAGAGCCTGTGTCCAACCAATGATCCCAAGAAACAACGGACCGTTCCTGGGACCAAAGACGGCTGCAAAGGTTTCCAATTGGGTTTGTCTTGTGATGAAATTGCCAGTTTGTCTGTAATGACCAGACATCCCATCCTCCCCTCCTTCCTCCTCATTACCTTCACTCTCCCCCTCCTTCCCCCTTCCCCCTTCCCAGCTGTAAAGGGTCTGTCCCACTTTGCGATTTTTTTCGGCGACTGTGAGTGTCAGTGACTGACGCCCGTAGTCGCCCTTAAAAACGTTAAGTTGTACGTCAATCTACGACGGGCTGCGTCAATCTGCGTCACCCGCCTTCACAACACAAGAAGTTTACACTGAAGTATAATAATCACATTGGAAGTGATCTTATCTACAATAAATCTAAGGACCAATAACTTTTAAAGAAATAAATTGTTTATTTAACGTCAGCTTAAAAATAATATCATATTGAAAAACAACAATTTGTTTAACAAGAAAGGTTTAACATCAACAAAAGTAACTGTATATCTTTAGCGGCATATTTCAAAGAACATCATACTTATGCAAAAATTTTATTTAACAGCAATAGTTAGATCTGACAATAACGTTACAATTTACATCAATGAACTTCAACAAGACAAAAAGATCTTTATTTTTTCATTTATTTGTTCTTAATAATGTACTTTGTACATTTATGTACTTTTGTACTTTTCATTCTTTATGGGGACTTTGGCCCTGGCTATCTTCAGCCAAATAATCTAAAAAGCTTTGAAAGTCGGCGCTTTATATACCCGCGTCACCGGGCATCACCCGCAGGGCAGCATACGTCAGCGTGTGACAGGGCGTGTGACATGACTAGACACCCAGATGTTGCCTGAAGACTTTGAACATTCCAAAATCCAGGGGCGGCAGGGAGACACCGCGCGTCACTACATGAGCCATCCCGCGTCACGCCGCGACAACCTCTTTTCAGGCTGTCGCCAAAAATGTCGCCCAAGTGGGACAGGCCCTTAAGTGTGAATATATCTGAAGCAAACTATGAAACCATTGAGAATGAGATGACTCTGGTTGACTGAGAAACTACTTTCAAACACACGGTAGGAGCCAGTTACAGCACCCTTTAACTACACTGAGCCAGTAATTCAAAAGATTTCCACACCAGAACACAAACAAAAGAAGTACTACAGCTGTGGCTAATAAGATTAAAGAGATTTTTTAAAAAAGGGCTAAAACTGATGTGCTGCACTGCTGGGAACTATATTCTGCTCGCTATATATTCACATTTGCTCTATCTACTGTACTTTAGTTTGAAGTTATTGTCTGTGTATGGACTATCTACTCTGTTTGAGTAGCATGAAAAATAAAGCTTTCCACTGTACCTCTGCACACGTGGCAATAACAAACGCAAACTTAAAATGTTACCGAAGTTTGTAAAACGTTTCACAGTTGAGAAAAGGATCAAGTCATTGGCAAAGAAAGGGGAAGCAGAATAAAAGAGCAAGAAAAACAGCAAATGTTTACCAACAGCTGTGGATCTGTCGAGTGGCAATGATTGACTAATGTTGATATGGAACCATCACGACTGAGACAGGAGAATCAATATCTTAATTTAGGTCGGAAATGCAGCGTGAAACAGGCCCTTCAGCCCACCCAGTCAATGCAGACCATCGATTACCTGTTCACACTATCGGGCATTTGTTACAGTACATGTAAATACCTAGGGAGGGGATGGAGAGTGGAGCAGGTGAGACCGGGAGAGGGATAACGCCGTGGGCACGGGATCAGAACAGAGCCTGTGCCAGATCAATGATCCCAAGAAACAATGGACTGTTCCTGGAACCAACGGCAGTTGCAAAGGTCTCCAATTGTGTTTGTTCTGTGATGAAATTTCCAGTTTGTCTGTAACGACGGACATATCCCCCCCCCCCCTGACTGTAGTGTGAATATATCTGAAGAAAGCAAACTGAGAGCACAGACACTGTTTGACTGAGTTTCTACCTTCAAAAACACGGTAGGAGCCAGTAATAGCACCCTTTAACTAGACTGAGCCAGTAGTTAGAAAGATTTCCACACCGGAACACAAACATAAGTACGACAGCTGTGGTTAATAAGATTAAAGAGGTTAGATCAAAGGAAATGTCGAAAACTGGTGGGAACGATATGCTGCACTCTGTATCTTTGTCTTTGCTCTATCTACTGTACTCAGTTTGAAATGATTGTGTCTGTGCATGGACTATCTGATCTGTTTGGGTAGCGTGCAAAATAAAGATTTACACTGTAGCTCACCACACATAACAATTATAAACTCAAAATGTTACCAATGAATATTAGACCCAAGGACTGCAAAACATTTCACAGTTGAGCAAAGGATCAAGACATTGATAAAGAAAGGGGAACCAGAATATGAGAGCAAGAAAAACAGCAAATGGTTACAAAATTTTAATATATTTAAATATATTTTAGTTTAGGTAGGAGATACAGCATGGACCAGGCCCTTTGGCCCACCTAATTCTTGCCGAGCATTCACATTATAGGGCAGGTGTCACATGGAAGTAACGAGGGAAGGGGTGGAAAATGTGGGAAGGGATGAATGAAACCAGGTTGTGAAGGGAGTGGTCTCTTCAGAAGGTGGAAAGGGGTGGGGATGGGAAGATGAGACTAGTGGTGGGATCACATTAAAGATGGCGGAAATGTTGGAGAATTATGCAACTGCCAATCAAATCCCACCTCACCTGCACCAACCTATCACTTCCCAAACTTTGTCCTGCCCCCACTTCTCTTCCAGCTATCTACATCTCCACCCAACTGCCCCCCCAACCCCAATTCACTATTACAATCAATCTGAAGAAAGGTGTTAACCTGAAATATCACCTGTCCAGCCATGCATCCTGGCCCTTTGCCACTTTGCACTGTACGTCTTTATAATAAACCAGATTCAGCAATTCCTTGGTTCTCCAAGAAGATAGGCTCTTCGACCCAACTCATCCTTCCTAACTTAAGCTGTTAACATTTGCCCACATTTGACTTATCCCTCTAAACCATTCCACGTACCTGTCCAAAAGTCTTAAATGTTACGATGTACCTACCTCTGGCAGCATTCCATATACTGTATTATATATATATATTCCACCCCCTCCTTCTATGTGAAAAATATGGGGTCCTGGCCCCTATGCAAAAAACGTTGCCAATCCCTGGACTAAACCAAACCCTTGATCCTGTTCCGCCAGCCTTTGTGTTCATTGATATTTTATTCACAATATTAGGATTTCATAGAGGGACAGAGAGAGGTTGAATGAATGAAAGAAAGAAAGAAAGAAAGAAAGCTCAACAAATAATTCGAGATTACAAGAAAGAAACCAGAATATATATATATGTGTGTTATATATTTATGTACATAGATGTACATAATTGTACATAGATGTACATACATTATGTCACACATATATATGCATCATATGTATATATATAATATATAATTAATATATATGTGTTTATATATATAAGAAACTAGAGAAATATATATGTGTGTTATATAATTATATGCATCTATATCACATTTATATATAGAAGGGTCTCGACCCGAAACGTCGCCTATCTCCTTCGCTCCTTAGATGCTGCTGCACCCGCTGAGTTTCTCTGAGTTACAGCTTTTTGTGTAACCCTCATATATATATTCTCCTTTATATATGTTACTACAAAAATCGATTCAAACACAGGACATGAGCCATTTAAAAAGAACATTTGAAAAAACATTTAAAACATCAAAAACACACACTCTACCCCCGCAATGTTGATTACACTACGAGACGCATAACTGAAGTGGGTCGGGTTCACTGAAATGGCGGAAGTTACACTTCGTACAGGGCCGGACTTTCACCTGCTGAGGCCCTAAGCTGCATGAAATATGAGGCCCTTCTCTAAAATAATTTGGGTAAAAAATGATAAAATAAAAATATATTTCAAAAACTGAGGCCCCCGATGGTGTGTGGCCCTAAGCTATAGCTTATTTAGCTTATAGGTAAGTCCAGCACTGACTCCCTAGCGTACTACTCATCAGTCCATTGGATTTTGCAGGAGTGGTCTATCTTGCTCTGCTCTAGTATCTTTGGTGGTGGAGGCAGAGACTCTCACACTGTTTATGGAGCACTTAAATAACCAAGGCACAGATGGCCCCAGAGCAAATGTATTAAATGGATAGTCAGCATGCGCATGGTGTGTTGAAGGGCCTTCTTCTGTGCTGTAGGACTGCTGCCCCGGTCTGGGATCAGTGGGCCCCGGGCTGGGGTGGAGGATGGACGTCTCCTGGCTCACAGTGCGGGGAGTTTCCAGGGGTGGCCAGTGATCCAATGCCTGAGGTCCCAGGAGAGGTGACAGTATCATACACGGAGGCAAGGATCTCAATTCTCTCCTCCTGTCTCTGAACCTGTAGAGAAAGCAGAGAGTGCTTACAGCAAAGGGACGTTGCGCTCTGGACACACTCAACTGTGTAAAGAGAAGTAGGCATAGCACAGTGACTGGGTGTGTGAGGACAGTGTACCCCAGTAAATGGGTGTATGGGGGACAGTGTACCCCAATAACTGGTGGTGTGGGGACAGTGTACCCCAGTAACTGGCGGTGTGGGGACAGTGAACCCCAGTAACTGGCGGTGTGGGGACAGTGAACCCCAGTAATTGGGTGTGTGGGGACAGTGTACCCAAGTAAATGGGTGTGTGGGGACAGTGTACCCAAGTAAATGGGTGTGTGGGGGACAGTGTACCCCAATAACTGGCGGTGTGGGGACAGTGTACCCCAGTAAATGGCAGTGTGGGGGACAGTGTACCCCAGTAACTGGGTCTGTGGGGACAGTGTACCCAAGTAAATGGGTGTGTGGGGGACAGTGTACCCCAATAACTGGCGGTGTGGGGACAGTGTACCCCAGTAAATGGCGGTGTGGGGACAGTGAACCCCAGTAATTGGGTGTGCGAGGGATCCTGTACCCCAGTAACTAGTGTGCGGGGACAGTGAACCCCAGTAATTGGGTGTGCGAGGGATCCTGTACCCCAGTAACTAGTGTGCGGGGCAGTGAACCCCAGTAATTGGGTGTGCGAGGGATCCTGTACCCCAGTAACTAGTGTGCGGGGACAGTGAACCCCAGTAATTGGGTGTGCGAGGGATCCTGTACCCCAGTAACTAGTGTGCGGGGACAGTGAACCCCAGTAATTGGGTGTGCGAGGGATCCTGTACCCCAGTAACTAGTGTGCGGGGACAGTGAACCCCAGTAATTGGGTGTGCGAGGGATCCTGTACCCCAGTAACTAGTGTGTGGGGACAGTGTACCCCAGTAACTGGCAGTGTGGGGACAGTGAACCCCAGTAATTGGGTGTGCGAGGGATCCTGTACCCCAGTAACTAGTGTGTGGGGACAGTGTACCCCAGTAACTGGCAGTGTGGGGACAGTGAACCCCAGTAGCTGGGTGTGTGCCCATTTTTAACCCTGGCCTGGCTGGGGATACTGAGAGTGGTCTCTAGGATTGAGGGTTCAGTCCCACTGATCCCCTCTCCCATGGGTCAGAACGTGTCCCGTTACCGTCTCGTATCCCTCCGGAGGCTGCCGTTTGGCAGGACGTCTCTGTGGTTGCTCAACCTGTGCGTAGATAGTCTCTGTGGGCCCTGGGTCTGTGGGGCAGAGAGAGAGAGTAATGAGGACCTGCCCGCACCATACAACAACTCCTTCACACTCCAGTCACACCCAGACGCTTCCCGATCACCCCTCTCTCTCCCTCCCTCCATGCCAACTACACGCACCGTCTGCTATTTCTACCCTCCCAGCCTCGTCCTCCAACCTTCATCCCCTCTCCCTCCCACACCATTTCTTGGATCTTTGTCCCTTTTCTTAAACTTAAAGCATATGGCATTGGGGGTTCAGTATTGATGTGGATAGAGAACTGGCTGGCAAACAGGAAGCAAAGAGTAGGAGTTAACGGATCGTTTTCACAATGGCAGGCAGTGACTAGTGGGGTACCGCAAGGCTCAGTGCTGGGACCCCAGCTATTTACAATATACATAAATGATCTGGATGAGGGAATTGAAGGCAATATCTCCAAGTTTGCGGATGACACTAAGCTGGGGGGCAGTGTTAGCTGTGAGGAGGATGCTAGGAGAATGCAAGGTGACTTGGATAGGCTGGGTGAGTGGGCAAATGTTTGGCAGATGCAGTATAATGTGGATAAATGTGAGGTTATCCACTTTGGTGGCAAAAATAGGAAAACCGACTACTATCTAAATGGTGGCCGATTAGGAAAAGGGGAGATGCAGCGCGACCTGGGTGTCATGGTACACCAGTCATTGAAAGTAGGCATGCAGGTACAACAGGCAGTGAAGAAAGCCAATGGTATGTTAGCTTTCATAGCAAAAGGATTTGAGTATAGGAGCAGGGAGGTTCTACTTCAGTTGTATAGGGTCTTGGTGAGGCCACACCTGGAGTATTGCGTACAGTTCTGGTCTCCAAATCTGAGGAAGGACATTATTGCCATAGAGGGAGTGCAGCGAAGGTTCACCAGACTGATTCCTGGGATGTCAGGACTGTCTTATGAACAAAGACTGCACAGACTCGGTTTATACTCTCTAGAATTTAGGAGATTGAGAGGGGATCTTATAGAAACTTACAAGATTCTTAAGGGGTTGGACAGGCTAGATGCAGGAAGATTGTTCCCGATGTTGGGGACGTCCAGGACAAGGGGTCACAGCTTAAGGATAAGGGGGAAATCCTTTAGGACCGAGATGAGAAGGAATTTTTTCACACAGAGAGTGGTGGGTCTCTGGAATTCTCTGCCACAGAGGGTAGTTGAGGCCAGTTCATTGGATATATTTAAGAGGGAGTTAGATGTGGCCCTTGTGGCTAAGGGGATCAGAGGGTATGGAGAGAAGGCAGGTACGGGATACTGAGTTGGATGATCAGCCATGATCATATTGAATGGCGGTGCAGGCTCGAAGGGCCGAATGGCCTATTCCTGCACCTAATTTCTATGTTTCTATGTTTCTATGTTTCCCGTCACCCCGGCCCCTCACCCTGACCCCAGCCCCCTTTCTATATCCTGTCCAGAGCTGTGACCTCTCAAGCTGTGACTTTCCTGTATCTTGAACCCCACCCACTCCTAACCTCCTCCCCTGGGCGGTAACCCTTGGTCCAGAGGCTGTGTGTGTGGGACACTTTCCTGTACCTTGCACTGCCAACCCCACCTCACCCTTTTCCCCTGGACTGAGTCCCCTGGTTTACAGAGCGTGTTGAGATTTTTCTGTACCCTGAACACCACCCCTCCTCCCTCGCCCCATATTCCCCCCTGGGCTGTGACCTTTGGCCCTCAGGGGTCAGACACTTGCCTGCTGGCCTGTCCCTTCTAGAATGGCGTTTGATGCGAATCACAATGGCAGAGACCACAACGACAAGGACCACAACGCTCACACTGACAACGACCGGTATCAATGTTTTATTAACTGTACCTGGAGATGAGAAAAGATTCTGTGATTACTCCATCCTCGCGCTCTGAGGGACACGGGATCAATGGATCCACTCCATCCCACCTCAGGCTGGGGAAAAATCCCCATCACCCCAACACCCTGCCTCAGCTTCCCCAACCACCCCTCACATCACACCCCTGTATCCCTCCCCATGCAAAATTCTGCCTCTCTGAACATTGCCCCTCAGTAGCCCATCTCCTCCTCATCCTCTGATACTGACTATTTTTCTTCTGATTCAAAATCAGCTCTCAATTTTTCAGTCACCACCTCTTCCCCCGCAGTACTGGGTAGTTAACCGTATGCCCAGATATAAACACTCACTCCCAGGGCACTGGTCAGATACAGAATGAAGCACCCTTGACACTGTCCTGGATCTGGTCTCCCAACCTATGGAAGGATATTTGTGGATTTGGGGCAATGGCCCAAAGGTTAAGCAGAATGATTCTTGTGATGGTGGGGATGTCCCATGAGGAGAGATGAAGCAGACCTGGCCTGAACCCTGTAGAATTTAGCAGAAGAATGAGAAGCAATTGCTTTGAGGTCTTTAAATTTAACAGAGATTGACAGACTAGACCCAGGAAGGATGTTTTCCTTGGCTGGTGTCTCTGGACCCACGGGACACCATCTCAGGTTAGAGAATAAATGTATTCACCCAGAGGGGTAAATGTTTGTAATTTACAGCCCTGAGGATGTTTAGACTTGGTCGCTGATGATAGTCAAGACTACTGTAAATAGACAATAGGCAACAAACAATAGGTGCAGGAGTAGACCATTTGTCCGTTCGAGCCAGCACCACCATTCAATGTGATCATGGCTGATCATCCCCAATCAGTACTGCGTTCCTGCCTTCTCCCCATATCCACTGACTCCGCTATCTTTAAGAGCCCAATCTAGCTCTCTCTTGAAAGTATCCAGAGAACCGGCCTCCACTGCCCTCTGAGGCAAGAAATTCCACAGACTCACAGCTGGCTGTGAGAACCTATCAACTCCCACAGTTATGTGGACAATACATCTTCCCACCCTGCCTCAATCAGTCTAAAGAAGTATCCCAACGGAAACCTCACCTACACACGTTCTTCAGGGATGCTGCCTCTTCCGCTGAGTTACTGAGTGTCCAGGAGCAGAAAATACTGCAAAAAGTTGTGACCACTGCCCAGTCCATCATCGGCTCTCACCTCCCTACCATCTAGGGGATCTATCGTAGTCGCTGCCTCAAAATGACCCAAACCATCCTGGCCACACCCTCATCTCCCCGCTGCCATCAGGTAGAAAGTACAGGAGCCTGAAGCCTGCAACATCTAGGTTCAGGAACAGCTTTCCCCCACAGCCATCAGACCATTAAACACAACTTCAAACAAACTCCGAACTATAACAGCCAAGTGCACTTCATCTGTTTATTGATGTGTGTATATCAACAACCAGAGGCCACAGTCTGAGAATAAAGAGAGGCCATTTTAGACTGAGGTGAGAAAAAACTTTTTCACCCAGACAGTTGTGAATTTGTGGAATTCCCTGCCACAGAGGGCAGTGGAGGTCAAATCACTGGATGGATTTAAGAGAGAGTTAGATAGAGCTCTAGGGGCTAGTGGAATCAAGAGATATGGGGAGAAGGCAGGGAGAAGGTATTCTATGATTATTGATTGGGGACGATCGGCCATGATCACAATGAATGGCGGTGCTGGTTCGAAGGGCCAAATGGCTTCCTCCTGCACCTATTTTCTATGTTTCTCTGCTTCTATATATATATATATATATTCTATGGTATTTGGACACACTGATCTGATCTGTATTTATGACTACAATATCCTGTTGTGCTGCAAGAATGCAATGGACCATTAGAGAGCCAGAATGGACAGCTATCTGCAGAACCAAAAGAGAGGGATCTAGGAATAACTGTGCATAGTTCCCTGAAGGTGGAATCGCATGTAAATAGGGTGGTAAAGAAAGCTTTTGGTGTGCTGGCCTTTATAAATCAGAGCATTGAATATAGGAGTAGGGAAGTAATGTTAAAATTGTACAAGGCATTGGAGAGACCAATTCTGGAGTATGGTGTACAATTTTGGTCGCCTAATTATAGGAAGGATGTCAACAAAATAGAGAGAGTACAGAGGAGATTTACTGGAATGTTGCCTGGGTTCCAGCAACTAAGTTACAGGGAAAGGTTGAACAAGTTAGGTCTTTATTCTTTGGTGCGCAGAAGGTTAAGGGGGGACTTGATTGAGGTCTTTAAAATGATGAAAGGGATAGACAAGAGTTGACGTGGATAAGCTTTTCCCATTGAGGGTAGGGAAGATTCAAACAAGAGGGCATGACATGAGAATTAAGGGACAGAAGTTTAGGGGTAACATGAGGGGGAACTTCTTTACTCAGAGAGTGGTGGCTGTGTGGAATGAGCTTCCAGCAGAAGTGGTGGAGGCAGGATCGATTTTAACATTTAAAAGTAAAGTGGATAGGTATATGGATGGGAAGGGAATGGTGGGGTATGGTCTGAGTGCAGGTAGATGGGACTAGGGGAAAATAAATGGTCGGCTCGGACTGGAAGGGCCGAGAGGGCCTGTTTCCGTGCTGTAATTGTTATATGGTTATAATTGTCCTATCTGGGACACATGACAATAAACTCACTTGACTCTTGACTGCAGCACTTTGTGCCTTTATTTTAGTCAATACAGAGTTTGACAGAATTTTAGATATTTTGGGGATTACGGTGTGGATGCAGGAAACTGGCACTCTCACTATCTGGCAAGAGCTGGAGGTAGAAATCGCCCACATTGTTCAGGCCTGTTCCAAGTGTTTTCCAAAAGGGGCTGATCGCTGATCATAAACCTACATGTGATCACCATGCTGTGGTACCAGTTGGTCACTTTGGTTCCACTCGCTGTCTTTGTCACCAAGATCCAGCAATGGAGATTTTGTTCCAGGGCAAGAGAAGCAATGTGACTCTGCTGCTGTTCTGAATCTCCTGATTGAGGAGGGCAGTCAGTCGCAGGTGTGCGTCCATACCCAGGTGGCGACTCTCTGCCTTGGGGACTCTGTACACTGAGTATCCTCCCAGATGTCATGCACTGGTGATGAATTTCTTCCTCCAGGTGCGCTGCCTTTAGGACAACACGCAGTTCCCAGTGGCAAGTGACAGCTCATAAGGTCATAAGGAATAGGGGTAGAATTATGCCATTCGGCCCATCAAGCCTACTCCACCATTCATTCATTGCTGATATATCTCTCCCTCCTAACCCCATTCTCCTCCCTTCACCCCATTACCTCTGACACCTGTACTAATCAAGAATCTATCTCTGCCTTAAAATATCCACTCATGGCCTCCACAGCCTTCTGTGGTGAAGAATTCCACAGATTCACCACCTTCAGACTAATGACACTTCTCATCATCGCCTTCATAAAATAACATCCTTTAATGCTGAGGCTATGACCTCTGGTCGTAGACTCTTTCACTTGTGGAAACATCCTCTCCACATCCACTCTATCCAAGCCTTTCACTATTCTGTATGTTTCAATGAGGTCCCCCCCCTTAACTCCTCTTCTAAACTCCAGCGAGTACAGGCTCAGTGCCGACAAACGCCCCTCGTAGGTTAACCTACTCATTCCTGGGATCATTCTTGTAAACCTTCTTTGGACCGCCTCCAGAGCCAGCACATTCTTCCTCAGATAATGTGCCCAAAATTGCTCACAATATTCCAAAGGCGGCCTGACCAGCGCCTGATGGAGCCTCAACATTACATCACTGTTTTTGTACACAAGCCCTCTTGAACTAAATGCTAGCATTGAGTTTGCTTTCTTTACTCCCGATTCAACTTGCAGATTAATTTTTTGGGAATCCTGCACCAGCACTCCCAAGTCCCTTTGCACCTCCGATTTGTGGATTCTCACCCCATTGAGAAAATAGTCTACCCTTTATTCCTACGACCAAAATGCATGACTCCACTCTTTGCTACACTATATTCCATCTGCCATTTCTTTGCTCACTCTCCCAACCTGTCTAAGTCCTTCTGCAGAGTCCCTGCTTTCTCAACACTACTTGTGCCTCTACCTACTTTCATATCATTGACAAACTTTCCCGTCATCCAAATCATTAATATACAACGTGAATAGTAGCGACCTCCTGTCCCGACCCTTGCAGAACTCGACTAGTGACTGGCAGCCAACCAGAAAAAGCCCCCTTTATTGCCACTCTTTGTCTTCTGCCATTCAGCCAACCTGCTATCCATGCTGGTATCTGCCCTTTGATACCGGGGACTCTCATCTTCCTAAGCTGCCTAACGTGTGGCATCTTATCAAAGGCTTTCTGAAAATCCAAGTAAACACCTTCTACTGACACCTTTGTCCGTCCTGCTATTTACTTCTTCAAAGATTTCCAACAAATTGGTCTAGCAAGACTTCCCCTTCACAAAGTCATGCTGACATCAGCTTATTTTATCGTGAACCTCTAACCTCATCCTTTATAATGGTCTCTAAAATTTTACCAACCACCAAAGTCAGACTAACCGGCCGGTAGTTCCCATTATTCTGCCTTGCTCCCTTTTTGTGCAGCGTGGTAATATTGGTAATTTTTCAGTCATCTGGGACCACTCCTGAGATTTCTGAAAAATCACCATCAGTGCCTCCACAATCTCTAAAGCCATCTCTCTTAGTACCATCCAGCCCAGGTAACTTATCCACCTTCAGCCCTTTCAGCTGAAGAAACTCAACGGGTGAGGCAGCATCTATGGGGCGAAGGAATAGGTGATGTTTTAGGTCGAGACCCTTCTTCAGACTGATGGGGGGAGGGGGGGGGGGAAGAGGAAAAGAAGAGGTGGAGACAGTGGGCTGATTGAGAGCGGAGCTGCTGGATATGGAAGAGATCCTGGTGAGAACCTCATCTATCGTTGGAGAGGGGAACCACCATTCCCTAAAGAATAAGGACATCTACGATGCACTGGTTTGGAACACCTCATCCTGGGTGCAGATGCGGCATAGCCCGAGGAATTGGGAGTAGGGGATAGAGTCCTTACAGGAAGCAGGGTGGGAAGAAGTGTAATCCAGATAGCCATGGGAGTCAGTGGGTTTGTGGCAGATGTCAGTCAGTAGTCTGTTACCTGTGATGGAGATAGTGAGGTCTAGAAATGGTAGGGAGATGTCGGAAATGGTCCAGGTGAACCTGAGTGCCGGATAGAAGTTAGTTATGAAATGGATGAAGTCAGTGAGTTCTGCATGGGTGCAGGAGGTAGCACCAATGCAATCGTCAATGTACCGGAGGTAGACTTCGGGGATATTGCCAGGGTATGCCTTGAACAAGGATTGTTCGATGTACCTTACAAGGATGCAGGCATAGCTGGGGGCCATGCATGTACCCATAGCTACGCCTTGGTTTTGGAGAAAATGGGAGGAGTCAAAGGAAAAGTTGTTGAGGACCAGCTCCACTAGGTGGAGGAGAGCATTGGTAGACAAGGATTGGTTGGTTCTGCGGTCGAAGAAGAAATGGAAGGCTTTAAGACCCTCCTGGTAGGGGATGGAGGTTTAGAGTGACTGGACATCCATGGTGAAGATGAGGGAGATGGGGGCCTGGAAAACTGACCTTTTCCCTGGTAATAGCCACTCCACTAACCTCTACCCTTTTTGAATTTCTGGCACGTTGCTGGTGTCTTGCCCTGTGAAGTCTAATGCAAAAAAGTTATTCAACTCTGTCATTTCTTTATTCCCCATTATCACTTCTCCTGCATCATTCTACAACGTCCACTCTAGCCTCTTCCTAACTCTTTATGTAACTGAGGAAACTCTTTTAAATTATTGGGTAGCTTACCTTCGTATTTCATCTTTTCACCCCGTTTTGGTTTTTTAGTTACCCTCCGTTGCTTTTTAGAAGCTTCCCAATCCTCTGGCTTCCCACTAATCTTTGCAATGTTATACGCCTTCTCTTTTGGTTTTATACTGTCCTTGACTTCCCTTGTCTGCCACGTTTGCCTCTTTCTCCCCCTAGAATCTTTCTTCCTGTTTGGAATGAAAAAATCCTGCATCTTCCGGATTATTTGCAGAAAATCCTGCCATTGCTGTTCCACCGTCATCCCTCCTTGGGTCCCTTTCCCGTCAACTTTGGCCAGCTCCTCCCTCACGCCTCATGAGTCCTCTTTGCCCAGCTGCAATACTGACACACCCAATTTCATCTTCTCCCTCTCAAATTGCAGATTAAAACTTATCATGTTGTGGTTGCTACCTCCAATTGGTTGCTTTACCTTGATTTCCCGTTATCATATCTGGTTCATTCCATAACGCTAAATCCAAAATTGCCTTTTCCCTGGTAGGCTCCACTACAAGCTGCTAAAAATCCACCTTGTAGGCACTCTACAAATTTGATTTCTTGGGGTCCAATACCAACCTGGTTTCCCCAGTCAATCTGCATATTGAAATCTCCGATGACCACAGCATTGCCTTTTTTACAAGCCACATTTATTGCCTGATGTAACTTGACCCTAAATCCTGGCTATCTTGGGAACCTATAAATAACTCCCATTAGGGTATTTTTTACCCTTATAGCTGTGCTGCTAGGTGGGAATTGCCTGTCTTTTACTGGAATCTTTCCACAGACTGGGACATGGTCATCTCCAGTCACAGTAACTGGGCAGGGAAAAGATGAAGTGGAGGAGGAGTGAGCTGAACAAGTCTTGTTGCTGATGTTTTTGGGATCCACATCACTGTATGTAGTGGAGGGTGGTGTGTGACATGTTCCCAACTGAACACAGCTTGTTTGGCTGTGATTGCTCATTGGACTCCAGCTCTGAAACCCTCTTTGGATCTGACACAATGTGGTCCTGTCTCCCAAAAATGCCTTCCATGCTGCTCCACACCACAGGGTTTTGTTCCCTGTATGACCCGTTCCAGCACCCACTCCAGTCCTTCATCATTGTTTGCCATTTACAAACACTGGGGCGGCACCATGGTGTAGTTGGTATAACTGCTGCCTCACAATGTCAGAGACCTGGGTTTGATCCTCTTAGGTGTTCTCTTTGTGTAGAAACATAGACATAGAAACATAGGAATTAGGTGCAGGAGTAGGTCATTCGGCCCTTCGAGCCTGCACCGCCATTCAATATGATCATGGCTGATCATCCAACTCAGTATCCCGTACCTGCCTTCTCTCCATACCCTCTGATCCCCTTAGCCACAAGGGCCACATCTCTCCCTCTTAAATATAGCCAATTAACTGGCCTCAACTACCCTCTGTGGCAGAGAGTTCCAGAGACCCACCACTCTCTGTGTGAAAAAAGTCCTTCTCATCTCGGTCCTAAAGGATTTCCCCCTTATCCTTAAGCTGTGACCCCTTGTCCTGGACCTCCCCAACATCGGGAACAATCTTCCTGCATCTAGCCTGTCCAACCCCTTAAGAATTTTGTAAGTTTCTATAAGATCCCCTCTCAATCTCCTAAATTCTAGAGAGTATAAACCGAGTCTATCCAGTCTTTCTTCATAAGACAGTCCTGACATCCCAGGAATCAGTCTGGTGAACCTTCTCTGCACTCCCTCTATGGCAATAATGTCCTTCCTCAGATTTGGAGACCAGTGTAGTTTGCATGTTCTCCCTGTCTCCACGTGGGTTTCTTCAAGTGCTCCGCATTCCTCCCACATCCCAAAGATGTGTGGGTTTGTAGGTTAATTGGTCTCTGTAAGTTGCCCCTAGTGTGGAAGGAGTCAATGTGAACAGTGGGATAACATAGAACTAGTGAGAACGGGTGATCGATGTCTGGTGAAGGTATGTTTCCCTGTTGTATCTCTAAACTAAAACCAAACTTAAACTGTGATGATCATTCTGCATGGTGGATGCGGGTGAGGAGCCCTGCCTGAATGGGACCAAGGGTGGAGAGTGTGGCAGAGAGCAGTCCCATTCAACAGGATTTTAATTCTCCCACGCACCCTTAGCCTGCCTGCCTTCCTGCAGCCTGGACAAGTACAGGTTCAATGTACACACAGCGTGTGAGAGGTTGCAGCCCGTTTAAATGTTTAAAGGGTCTGTCTTCAAGATTTGTCTCTACTTGGTCCCTTGCTCCTGAACCGTGGACAGTCCGTGCAGAAGGGGACAAGGACCTCTCATCACTCTGCATCCTGTAGATGGCCAGGCAGTGGATTGGCGAAGGTACCATCTGAGCTGACTGCCTGCCCTTCTTCCAAGGATACATCCGTCCATGGGTGTTAAAGAAGCGAGAGCAAGCAGTGCCCACTGGTTCATTGGAGGCATTCAGGGACCAGTTTTTTAAAAGTATTTTTAGTTTTAGTTTTAGAGCAGTCTCGTTTAACACAATTTTAATTCTCCCATGGACCCTTAGCCTGCCTGAGTTTCTGCAGCCGGGACAAGTACATGTTCCATGTACACACAGATAGTGCGAGGTTGCAGCCTGTTTAAATGTTTAAAGGGTCTGTCATCAAGATTTGGCTCTACTTCGCCCCTTGCTCCTGAACTATAGACAGTCCGTGCAGAAGGGGACAAGGACCTTCTCATCACTCTGCTCCTGTACAAGGCCACGCAGTGGATTAGCAAAGGGACCATCTGAGATGAATCCACAAAGCTGAAGTGCATTCTGGGCAGAGGTAACACTTCAACCTCAGCGGTGGCTTAAAAAGATGGCGTTGAAAGGTTTGGGAACAGAATAATGTTCAATTATTTATTAAATCCCTTCCAAGGCATGGATTAGATGTGGCCTAGTGCCTCTATGCCATAATTCCACACACTCCTGAGGCATGGATTAAATATAGAGTGTAGCTCCCTCCACACTGTTCCATCCCACACTCCCAATACACTCTCCCAATGAACAAACACATTACTGTCCTCCCAATAACCTGGGATCATCACTTTGACACTCACCAAATGTGGTCCGGTTACAGATATCCTTCAGCTGGATCTCTGCCGTGCCCTCACTGGCCGGGTTACTGGCCTCACACCTGTACACAACGTCCCCGACCTCTGCTGTCTGATAAACATGTGTTGTATTTCCGTGCCCCTCGAGGTGACGGGTGTTGTCGTTTCCCAAAGCTTCCCTCCACCACGTGAAGCTGATGGGGCCACCGGAGGTTACGGAGCAGGTCAGGGTGAAGTTGCAGATCTCGGTGATGTCAGCCTCGATCTGTGTTCCTGCCACGGGCTCTGAGGTTGGGGCAGAAAGAAGAAAGATGAGTAAAGGAGATCCTTGTCGACCCCTCGAAACCCAACATCCTGTCTCCAACAGTCACCAGTGAGCTTTAAGTCAATGCCAGTTCATTTCCACCCATCAGTTTATCTCTTCCCTCCCCCTTCAGACAGTTCAGACAGTTGTTGCTGGAGGAAGTCCACACGTGCTGTGCTCCCTTCCCGACCACTGCCCGCAATCATCCTCAAACTCCCAACAGTGTCCTGTTTACAGCCAAGAGTCAAAAGTGTGATATTATCAAAGGTCCCGTAGAGAACAATGAACTTCTTACTTTCAGGAGCACAACAGAATATGTAAACATAGTAATCTGTAAATAATATAATAAACATGAGAAATTTGCAGTGCGCAGATTGTAATGGGTTGAGGTTTTTGTTGAGGTAGGAGTTGATATGCACCATAACCAATCTCTCAAAGAACTTCATCGCCACGGACGTTAGTGCCACAGATCGATAATCATTGAGGCATGTCGCCCTACTCTTTTGGAAGAGTATGTTGCCTTACCAGAATTTTTATTATAGATGCCCTCTTAAAGCAGGTGGGAACCTCAGACTTCAGTAATGAGAGAATGAAGATCTCTGCAAAATCTCCTGTCTGCACAGGTTTCATGGCTCTTTATCTTGGGAATTCTCCTCAGTTCCATGTATTTTGTCACTCCTGTGAGTGGTCCCCATGTCTCTTACACACCTGATGGACATTTTTAACGTATTGATCAGTATGGGCAGAGGGGACTGAGAGAAACGACCTCCAGTGGGGGAGGACAAGAAACAGAGACAGGCGGAATGGGATCATGGGTTAGAGATTCAGGATAAGGGGCTGTCCTTGTCAGATGGGGAAATTGAGAAATTCCTTCTCGCTGAGGGTTAGAAATCAGTGGAATTCTCCCTCGGAGAGCTGTGGAGGCCAAGTCGGGAAAAGTATTTAAGGCCAAGACAGATAGAACTTTGTTCTGGAGGGAAGGCGGGAATGTGTGCAATAGATTCAGACTCCGATTCTGATTCTGAACAAAGAGGGACCCGGCATGGGGGATGGGGGAGTGTGGGGGCACCAAGAGCAACAAGGGACCATCGGGACTATATTGAAGACGTTTGTAACTTCGTCGGCAGCCTATATGTGGCGACTCTTTGCGCATGTGTGTATTGTATGCAAAACAAATAATTTCACTGCACCGAGTGTATGTAACAAGAAAGCATCAACCAATCAATCACTCAATTGTCAGGTTTAGATTAATTTATTATCATCTGGTCAAGGTGCAGTGAAATTCCTTGCTTACATGACATGGCGTAAGCAGTGTGCGTAGTAACAATAAGAGAATAATAAATATACGACTGGCACAATACTGTGGAATGGTGCAAGAGAAAACCCCCAATAATACTGGAATAGTGCAAAAATATTGAAGTGCAATACAGGCAGGAAAGTGGAGCTGAGGCCAAGGTCAGACCATTGCTGATCTCAATGAGTGGGGAGCAGGCTTGAAGGGCCAAATTGCCTCTTCCTGCTCATATTCCATGCTCTGATGTTCTCCCCCCTACCATGGGAACTGGTTATCCCTGGGATGAAGGAGGGAAGATTTCCCAGCCAGACGCTGCTGGGTGAGATTATTGTGAACGTTATATAGAGTCGGAGTCATAGAGTGATACAGTGTGGAAACAGGCCCTTCAGCCCAACTTGTCCACACCGGCCAACATGTCCCAGCAACACTAGCCCCACTTGCCTGCGCTTGGTCCATATCCCTCCAAACCTGTCCTATCCATGTACCTGTCTAACTGTTTCTTAAACGATGGGATAGTCCCAGCCTCAACGACCTCCTCTGGCAGCTTGTTCCATACACCCACCACCCTTTGGGTTAAAATGTTACCCCTCAGATTCCTATTGAATCTTTTCACCTTCACCTTGAACCTATGTCCTCTAGTCCTCGATTCCCCTACTCTGGGTAAGAGACTCGGTGCATCTACTCAATCTATTCCTCTCATGATTTTGTACACCTCTATAAGATCTCCCCTCATCCTCCTGTGCTCCATGGAATAAAGACCCAGCCTACTCAACCTCTCCCAACAGCTCACACCCTCTAGTCCTGGCAACATCCTCGTAAATCCTTTCTGAACCCTTTCAAGCTCGACAATACCTTTCCTGTAACATAGTGCCCAGAACTGAACACAATATTCTAAATGCGGTCTCACCAACGACTTATACAAATGCATCTGCAACATGACCTCCCAACTTCTATACTCAATACACAGACTGATGAAGGCCAATGTGCCAAAAGTCTTTTTGACCAACTTATCTACCTGCGACTCGACCTTCAAGGAACTATGCACCTACACTCCTAGATCCCTCTGCTCTACAACACTCCCCAGAGGCCTACCATTTACTGTGCAGGTCCTGCTCGTGTTCGACGTCCCAAAATGCAACAGCTCACACTTTTCTGTATTAATTTCCATCAACCATTCCTCCGCCCACTTGGCCAAATGATCCAGATCCTGCTGCAATATTTCACAACCATCTTCACTATCTGCAAAACAACTCGCTTTTGCATCATCAGCAAACCTGCTAATCTTGCCCTCTTGAATGTTCTCATCCAAATCATTGATGTAGATGACAAACAGTAAAGGGCCCAGCACCGAACTCTGAGGCACACCGCTAGTCACAGGCCTCCAGTCCGAGAAGCAACCTTCTACCATCACCCTCTGCTTCCTTCCATGGAGCCACTTTGCTATCCATTCAGCTATCTCTCTTTGGATCCCATGCGATCTAACCTTCCAAAGCACATATTATTGTAAGAGTGAGATAGGAACAATATTGCTGGGTGTGAGTGTGCTGTTGTGTACGTGCACTGCCTCACTGATTGGGACCATATTCTGTGGAATAAATACACAGGGCATCGCTCAGTAAAGCATGGAGGCTGAGGAATAAAAACCTTGGTGAACTTACTCCGCGGTCTTGGGAATGAACAGGCAGAGCTGTGGGAAACTGATGGAACAATTGGGATTCCTGAACATAACATACAAGGCCTTTGACCTGTGGATACAGTGGGGTCTGTTTAACTAGGTCTCAGAGATACAGACTGTTCAGCCCATCTAAACTACCCCTCCCACCCTATCCTTTCCTTCCTCCCCATGTGTCAGCTCCTTCAGCCTCGGAGCTACGAGGTTTCCCATTGACACTTTGTTCCTTGGCGGCCCCTGGCCCAGTCTCCGGGGATGTGGTGGGTCTGTCCCCCAGCCTGGCACTGCCCCAGTCGCACTACAGCCGTGACCCCCACTCCACACACTGGCAGTCGGTGGGGTTCAGTAAACTGGGGAACGCACAGGATCTGCCCTCACCAATTAATTAGACGGGTTCAGGAGCCGGTGAAACCCGGGACCTCTGTGGCAGTCTCACTCACCGTACACCTCCAGTCGGATTCTTGCCTGAGTTTCATCTCCTGAACTTGTTCCAAAAGTCACCTCATATTCACAAGCGTCCTCTCCCCGTAGATCATGGATTTCCAGACTGAAGTTCCTGGGGTGAAGAGTTACCCGTCCCCTGTAATTGGCGTTATAATATTCAATGTTCCCTTTTGAGTGTTCTGCTATCTTGAATCTGGGGGATGCCCGCCTCCACACAACGTTCGTAATGTTCGGTGTGACTGTGATCCCAGCAGGTAAAGAGACCGAGTGTCCCCGAGCTCCGGTCACGGTGCTAGTGGCGGCCCCGGTCCCAGCTGAGGAGACAAGAGAGGCAGTCAGCAGGAGAGCACAGTGACTGGAGGAGGAATCGGAGCTGGGAGAATCACAGAGCACAGGAGCAGGCCATGCGGCCCATCGTCTGGCTCCCGGCTCCGTGAGATACTCGGCCCACAGTTCCTACATCACACAGTGAACCCACGGGGGGAACAGAGTGAAGATTCTGTTGGTGATGGTAAACGGGCTCCTGAAAGCACCCTTAACTTAGTTTTGCAGCATGGAAACAGACCCTTCGGTCCAACGAGTTCACGCTATCCATTGATCATTCGTTCACACGAGTTCTATACAATCTCACTTGCTCATCCACTCCCTGAACATTAGGAGCAATTTTACAGAGACCAATGAACGTACAAATCTGTACATCTTCAGGATGTGGGAGGAGAGCACCCTTCACTTTGAGACAGGAATGCATCAAGGATGCCCCATGTCCTGCCATTGCATTCCCTTTGCCTGGAGCCATTCTTGTAGCAGCTGAGGGAAAGATTGTCATATTTGGTTCTGCATGGGCCAGACAGAGGTGTCATTCTGCCATGTAATGTTATTGATCCTTTCCTCCTGTTGACCTGTGAAATATGTGCTTGCCAGCAGGTATTCTGCTCCATGTATTCCTCAATGCACAAATGTGAGAAATGTTATGGGATCGTAGCAAGTCAGTGAGGGGTCAAGCATGTGGCAGAGAAAACATAAAGCAACACCCACCTCCTCTAATTGTATTGTGGAGGAAGCCTGCCAAGAAACTGGCAGCAACTGGAGGTGACAGTTTACATTCAGCTTTGATTTGTATGTGGGGATTGAAGACTTTGTGGCCATGTTTGTGGATGATATGAAAATTGGTGGAGGGGCAGGTAGTGCAGAGAAAGCAGGGACTCTGCAGAAGGACTTGGATAGGTAGGGAGAGTGGGCAGAGAAGTGGCAGATGGAATATAGTGTAGCAAAGTGTGGAGTCATGCATTATGGTAGCAGGAATAAAGGCGTAGACTATTTTCTAAATGAGCAGAGAATGCAGAAATGAGAGGTGCAAAGGGACTTGGGAGTGCTGGTGCATGCTTCCCAAAAAGTTTATCTGTAAATCGAATCGGTAGTAAAGAAATCAAATGCAATGCCAGCATTTATCTCAAAAGGGGTTGTACACAAAAACAAGGATGGACTGCCTAGGCTCCACAAGGCGTTGGTCCAGCCACATTTGGAATATTGTGGATTGAATTGAATTGAGCATTTTATTGTCACACGTGACAAGTCACAGTGAAATTGTTTGCTTGCCCATCCAAGGTATGCAAATACTCGCCACTAAAGGGTGCTTACATAGTTACAAAGTACCCCCTTGCCAGGTCCCCGTTTTTCTCCCCCCCCCACCACCGCTCCTCACGGCAGATTCTGCATTCTGTCCCGTCCCTCAAGGCGGTTCCCCACGCCTGGGTCCCATTGTTCTTTCCCCTCCCACATATCCGTCCTCATAGGTCAGTCGGTGCCATCATCGACCGCCATACCGACCTTTCCATTATCTCCACCGTGTCCTCTCCGGTGGCCTCCGTGGCACCGACCCAGGTCCCAACCGCGAGCGCCCCTGACCCAGGCACCATTGTCCGCGGGGCTTCGTCGACATGCGAGTCTCCATCTCTGAACCACGGCACTCCGACCCGTGAGGTTCTAACCTGCAAGGCCCAGGCTCCAACCCTTTAGACTCCACCTCCGACCCGCGAGGCTCCAACTTTGACCCGCAAGGTTCCGGCTCGCGCTCCAGCTGGCGAGGCTCCGGCCCACGAGGCCCAGCCCATGAGGGTCCGGCCTCGGCTTCTCAGGGGAACCTACGGAAGGTGTCAGCTGCAGCAACACCTCCGGAACCATATCTGAGGAAGGATGTTCTGACTCTGGAGAGGGTCCAGAGGAGGTTTACAAGATTGATCCCAGGGATTAATAGGTTAACATATGATGAGCGTTTGACGGCACTAGGCCTATGCTCACTGGATTTTAGAAGAATGAGGGGGACCTCATTGAAATGTACAGAATAGTGAAATACTTGGATAGAATGTATGTGGAGAGGATGTTTCCACAAGTGGGAGAGTCAAGGACTAGAGGTCATAGCTTCAGAATTAAAATACTTTCTTTTAGAAAGGAGAAGGGAAGGAATTTATTTTGAATTCTTTTGAGAATCTGTGGAATTCTTTGACACAGAAGGCTGTGGAGGCCAAGTAAGTGGATATATTTAAGGCAGAGATATATAGAATCTTGATTAGTACGGGTGTCAGAGGTTATGGGCAGAATGGGATTATGAGATAGAGATAGCCATAATCGAATAGCAGAGTAGATTTGATGGGCCAAATGGCCTAATTCTGCTCTTGAAGTGATTATTGTCAGGATTACTCCGTGTGCTGGTCATAAATCAACTGGTGACTTCCATGTCTGGTATCATTGGTCACTATAGTGCCACTCCCACCTTGCAGCTGACATCCAGAAGAAGTGATGGATTTTTTCTGAGGCAAGAGAAATGCGGTCAAAAACTGTGACCCTGTACCCAGGCAGTAACTCACTGCCTTTAAAACCTCAGATTCAGATTAGTTTATGCCACATACACCAGGGGCAATGAAGTTTCAAGTTCGCATGAAGCTCACAGTGTAAACAATAAAGAGAGTAACGACAAACCAAAGACAATAATGTATGCAAATCCGCAAAATTTTGCAAAGATTTTTGTGTAAACTGAAGACATACAAAAATACTAAAATGCAATAACAAAATATCCAATTGAGGTAGAATTAGGTATGGGAGTACATGACAGCACCTCAGGGAAGGGGGTGTGAAATGCATTAAAGGTTCAGGAAAATGAGAGCCATGGGGAAGAAGCCGTTCTTATGTCTGTAAAGATACCTCCATGTAGACGCCACATTAAAAGTCTGTCAGGATATGATCAGCTAACTCGAGTCAAGCACTTTTCAAATGGTGGCAGGAAGTGGGTAGGTGATCAGAACTGATGAACAGAAATATGTGAAGCATAAAATAGTGCTGAACTTCCGATACGCATACAGAGGGCGGCCATGAGGGAGAGAGAGAGATAAAAGGAGGAAGAGAGAGTGAGAGAGAGGGGGCAACAAAGGGAAAGACAGTCAGTCCGACAGAGATAATTGAGGTGTTGAGGAACCAACAAACATGGTTAAAGGGACGAACAAAGATATAGAACGCCTGTGGATTAAGTGAGATATAGAGAGAGACTAAGTGAGATGGAGTGAGATCAAGACCTAGAGAGGGACAGAGGAAAAAGAGTGAAAGAATGGAACAGACAAAGAGCAAGTAAGTAATTTACATGCAAGGGTGTGAACAAGCAAATGGAGGATGTGACCATGATGAATGGCACCTCACACGTAAACCTCACATCGCTCACACATATTTCACCGCTCTATAATCAGTCAAACTAAAACTTGACATTACCCAAACATCTGGCAAATAGGGAGGCACAGAACAGGCAGACAAAACCTCTCGAGGAGAACTCCCACATCTTCAGGTTTGAGTGAACTACAGTTCTAAGGCCCGGATATCTTCTGAAAAAGGAAATAAAAGAACAGGAACTGATCTCACCATAACCATAGGATGCACCTATTGCTGGACAGCCCAAACAAAGTACGTGCGCAACTAACTGACTTCTCTCACCATGACTATTTCATTCAATCTCTTGTGTTGAGGAATATAAAGCAAGTAGGAAAGAACTCAAGTGGGTGATTCGAACTGATGTAAGTTGGGTTAAAGAAAATCGTAATGATTTTTATATGTATATTAAATCAACAAGGTAACCAGGAAGAAGGTAGGACCACTCAAGAATAAAGAAGGAAATGTGTTCTTGGAGTCAGAGGATGTAAGTGAAGTACAAACCAAGAACTGTGCCTATGTATTCATAAACAAGAAGAATATGGAGCACAGTAAGAATAGTGTGGAGAATACTAACATATAAGGGCAGTTTAAGCCAAGAAGGAGGTGGTGTTAGGACACTTGAAGAGCATTAAGATGGATAAATTCCCATAGCTAAGTGGCATCTATTCCATGTTATTAAAATAAAAGCAAGAGAGGAGATTGAATAGACATTGACAAAGCATTTTGCAACCTCGCTCTCTCCCTTATCTCTCTCCCTCTTCTCTCTCCCCCTCCTGCCTCCCTCCCCTCTCCCTTCTCTCCCCCTTCTCTCCCTCCTCCTCTCTCTCCCCCTCCCCCTCTCACTCACTTCTATTTCTCTCCCCTCTTCTCTCTCTCCCCCCTCTCTCCATCCCCACTCTCTCCCATTCTCTCTCCTCCTCTCTCTCTCCCCCCTCTATCTCTCCCTTCTCTCCCCTCTTATCTCTCTGCTCCTCCTCACTCCATCTCCTCTCTCTACCCCCTCTCCCTTTTCTCTCTCCCCTTCTCTCTTTCTCTCCTCCTCTCTCTCCCTTCTCCCTCCCCTTCTCTCTCTTCCCCCTTTCTCACCCTTCTCTCTCTCCCCTTCTTTCTTTCTCTCCCCTTTTCTCTCTCTCACCCCTCTCTCTCTCTCCCCTCTTCTCTCTCTCTCCCCCCTTCTCTCTCCCCCACTTATGCAGAGCGGCTATGGAAGTTGAGAAAACTGGCACTGACAGCAAAAATAGACACAAAATGCTGGAGTGATTCGGTGGGACAGGCAGCATCTCTGGGGAGAAGGAATGGGTGGTGTTTCAAGTCGAGACTCTTCAGACCTAGTCTTCAACTTGGTGCTTAGATTCAGATTGCCCAGTCACCTATGCCTTGTGTGGGAAAATGACCACCATGCTCCCGTCTCCCCTTCTCTCTCTCCCCTTCTCTCTCTCCTCTCTCTCTCTCCCCCCTCTCCCTTCCTCCTCTCTCTTCTCTCTCTCCCCTTCTCTCTCTCCTCTCTCTCCTCTTCTCTATCCCCCCTCTCTCTCCCCCCTCTCTCTCTCCCCCCTCTCTCTCCCCCTCTCTCTCCCTCTCCTATCTCTCTTTCCCCCTCTCTCTCCCCTTCCCTCTTTCTCTCCCCTCTACTCTCACTCCCCCTCTCTCTCCCCCTTCTCTCCCTCTCTCTCCCCTTCTCTCTTTCTCTCCCCCTTCTCTCTCTCCTCCATCTCCACTGGCAGGAGGGTGGGGTCATTTTCCCACACAAGCCACAGGTGGCTGGGCAATCTGAAGCCAAGCACCAAGTTGCAAGCAGCCAAAGGTGCGCATCCCTTGGGACAGCCCCCCCCTCTCCCTCGGAACACACACAGCAAGCTCCCACGCACAAAACACCAGAATCTGTAAACTGTTTCAACTGAAGATGGACACAAAAAGCTGGAGTAATCAGCGGAACAGGCAGCATCTCTGGAGAGAAGGAATGCGTGACGTTTCGTGTTGGGACCCCTTCTTCAGACCTGAAGACTGAGTATGAAGAGTCTCGACCCGAAACGCCACCCATTCCTTCTCTCCAGAGATGCTGATTGTCCCACTGAATCACTCCAGCATTTTGTGTCTATCTTTGCTGTCAGTGAGAGTTTTCTTAACTTCCATAGCCGCGGAGAGAGAGAAGGGAGAGGGAGGAGGAGAGAGAGAATGGGGAGAGAGAAGGGGGAGACGGGAGCGTGGGGGTCATGTTTCCAACACAAGCCATAGGTGACTGGACAATCTGAAACCAAGTAGCAAGTTGTAAGTGGCCAAACGTGCGTATCCCTCGGGACAGCCCCCACACACCCACGGCCTCCGGGGGCCGGGTCGGGTGGAGCGGAGGTGTGGGATAATGTTCATCCCTCCACAGTGATGTGATGGACGCAGGGATCTGGACTAATCACTGACACCCCCCCCCCCCCCCCCCGCCCATGTCATGTCCGTTATTTGACTTATCTGTTGAGCGGCAATTGGTTCGATGGCCTGTAGGCGACGACGCCTTTCGAGTAGTTGGCGTTTCGACAGAGCGGCCATTCGGTGAGTTTGCATTTAAGTGACGCAGCTTTTCAGTTAGTTGGCTTTTAGGCGTCCCGCCCATTTGGTTAGTTTGCATTTACGCGTCCCATCCTTCCGGTTAGTTGGCGTTTCAGCCTCGTTTCCATTCCGTTCTTTGGCTTCGACTTCTTTGCTTCGGATTCTCATCCGTTGGCCCCACATCCGGGTACCTAAATGTCAGAGGTTGAGGAGTGATCTGATAGAATTATATAGAATTATAAGAGGCATAGATAAGGTAGACAGTTAGAACCTTTTTTGCAAGGTGGCATTGTCAAAGACTAGAAGCTTTGACAAATCTTTAAACTGAGAAGGTCAAAGTTTAAAGGAGATGTGCATGACAATTTTGTTACACAGAGGGTGGTGAGTATCGGGAATATGCTGACAGAAAATGTGATGGCTTTTAGATAGTCACTTGGATATGCACGGATTGGGGGGATGTCTATCATGTGCAGGCAGATGGAATTAGTTTATCTTGGTTGCATGCTAGGTACAGACACTATTGGCCAATGGGGATATTCTAATGCTGTACCTTTTTTGTATCTTTTCTACTTTTTTCACACACTATCTTTCCTCTTATTAAACTTGCAGCATTCAACTCACAAATCAACCAATCCTAGTATTGTTATCAAACATACTGACAATGGTGGTTCCTTTGTGGACTGATCTTCGTGGTGTAGAAGCCTAGATTCAGCTCTCCTGATACCTGATACCTTCTCTGGAACACAACCATTCCATCAAACCCACAGTCACAGAACTCTCTTCAGAACCCCTTCCCTCCACAGCTTCCAATCTTGTTGCACGAGCCTGAACAACCCATTTCGACTTTGCTTCTAAGATCCATAGCTGGACTGCACAGGCAGGCCCATTGTTTCAGCCTGTTCTTGCCCAGCTAAACTTACCTCTTCCCACCTTGACTCAACCCTTTCTCTGCTGTCGAGTCCCTTCACATTGAACTTTTCCATTCACTTTATCCAGATCAAAATTGTAGTGATGTGCACTGACACAGGCCAAAATAGGCAAGTCTTTTTGTGAGATATATAGATGAGAACACTGAAGAAAATAGCCTCTCAAGCCTACCCTGCAATTCAATACATTCATGACTGATCTAATACAGGACTCAACTCCTATTCTATGTAATTTCTATATGAAGCTGAATTCTCTGATCTTTCAGACAATTAACTGTCTCCAATTTAAATACTTTAAATGATCTAGCCTCCATAACTCTCTGAGGTAGAGATTCCAGCAATCCTCTGTGAGAAGAAATTTGTATGCACATTTTTTAATTGACCAAGCCAAAGCTTCAAGTTCCCAGGAGTAAATATCATCAGCAACTTGTCCTGGACCAGCCATATCGAAGCAATGGACAAGAAAGCACCAACGTCTCTACTTCCTTCGAAGGCTAAGGAGGATTGGCGTGTCCCCAACAACTTTCACCATATTTTACATTTGTGCTGTTGAAAGCATTTTATCAGGATTCAACACAGCATGGTTTGGGAACAGCTCCATGCAAGATCGCAAGAAATTGCAGAAAATTGTGGATGCAGCCCAGACCATCACACAAACCAACCCATTGACTCAATATACACTTCACGCTGCCTTGGCAATGTTAGCAACATAATCAAGGATAAGTCACACCCCGGGTACTCTCTGTTCACCCCTCTCTCCCATCAGGCAAGATGTACTGGTGTTCAAATGCACACCTCCAGATTCAGGGACAGTTTCTTCACAGCAACTGAACCATTCTTATCAGGCAATTAAACCATTCTATCAACAACTGGAGAACAGCCCTGAGCCACCATCTACTTCATTGTAGAACCTTAGACTATACAGTGTTTAATAGTAAGATTAAACGAGAACTTACCAATTTGAAGTTTGATCTTTATTTTATGAGTTACGATGAGCGATTACGTGAAGAAGCCCGCCAGTCCGCATGCGCGTCAATCTTCAAAGCAGCGGTGTGAAATTACAGATAACAGTAGTTGAAGTGACATGGTAAGATTAGAAAAGACTAGAACTACCAGATGACCTTTATGATACGAGGGTTGGGAGCGGAGGGCACGTAATCGCTCATCGTAACTCCTCATAAAATAAAGATCAAACTTCAAATTGTTAAGCTCGTTTAATCTTACTATTTTACTTCGGAGTTACGTGAGTGATTCCGTGAAGATTTCAAAGCTCTGTGATTTCATGCCGTGGATATGAGTCCATGCGACACACTGCCTCAGTTGACCCAGGATGAGTAAATAATAAATAATGCATTCAAACATGACACAGACTTAAACATGTTGATGCTTTAATTAGCAAAAAAGAAAACAATAGCGACCCCTCTCTCCCAGGGGGAAGCTATAAAACAGAATTTTAAATGGAGTGGGCAAATACCCCCGGTGTGGCAAGAGGTTTATTAAAGAACCTTTGAAATGTCAGTTCATTTGACCATCCTGTGGCCACGAGGATTTGGTCGAGAGGGACGTCCAGTGCCCTCGCTGCTGACATTGATGCAGCTCTGGTGGAGTGAGATTTAAAAATGTCAGTGTCTACTCCCGCACAAGCCAGAACCTGTTTCAGCCACCTTGAAATGGTCTGTACCGACACCTTCTTATGAGGCTTTTTGCGACTGATGAATATCGTTAATTCGGAGCCTCTGAGGCTCTTGGTGACCTTGATATTCTGCTGCAAGTGTGTAACTACACATAACTGAAAGTCTATGGGGTATGCCATAAAAATAAGTTTAAGCCCTGACGTCCCTGGCCTGCTCTGCTTAATTAAATAATAAACATAAAACGTTATGTTATTTACAGATGAAACCATCCTGTCCAGCCACAGCTTCTGCAACGTCTGGACGCATTGGTCTGAAACCAGCGCCATGAGCATGACCACGTTGAGTGTGAGTATGGGCAAAGACAGGGATGTAGCTGGAGCCCACTGGTGAAGTTGCATGAGAACCACGCTCACATCCCAAATCTCCGAGTACCTGCGTTGGGGGGGGGGGGGGGGGGGGGGGGGGATTAGAGTTAAAAATTCCCTTCATGAACCTGGATATTAAAGGGTGAGACCCAACAGAGTGTTGTCCCGATCCCTGCCACAGGTATGATGATAAGGCACTCCTGGCACTGTTGATGGCACTATAGCTCAGTCGCTCATCAAAATATAATGTTGAAAGAAATTCCAACACATCCGGTATGCTTGCCGTGTGATATGATATGTTTGACTGCAAGCAGAACACCTCCCATTTCTTGATATGAGAGATGTACTGTTTTGTAGTACTATTGCTCCAGGCCGCAGTAATCACATCCACCGTACGAGCTGACAGTTCGAGCCCCTGGAACGGTCTCCTCAGAACCTGCAAACCAATAGATTAATACGGTCATGTAGTAGATGGTTCTCCCCAGTCACAGGGTGAACCAGCAGGTTACTGCGTTTGGGGACAGCCATAAAAGGCTGTGTTATTATTCTCAGAACGAGTGGGAACCATGGCTGTGTAGGCCAGTCAGGAACTACCAAAACGCCTGAGGTGGAATCCTCCTTGATCTAAAGTAATCACCGACTGATGAGGCAAAATGGGGGAATTGTATATAAAAACATTCCACCCCAGTGTAGCAAGAATAGATCTACCGCTACTGCCCCTGGGTCTGGTTCCCATGAAACATACTTTGGTAACTGGTGATTTAGTCTGGATGCAAATAAATCGATATCTGGTACGCCATACCGAGATACAATATCATTAAATATTTCATGATTCAACATCCATTCTGTGTTGTCATTGAATTTTCGTGACCTGGTGTCTGTCACCATGTTGAATCTACCTGGTAAGTAGATTACTGAAACCCAGATGTTTCTTGTAATACAC
The DNA here is from genome assembly GCA_963514005.1 of Raja brachyura. The sequence goes on along the minus strand of OY740804.1, from coordinate 19,335,435 downwards.
CAGTGCCAAATAAGGTTAGCCAATTTATCACAGGATACCGACTTGATTCCTCCCATGTGATTAACGTATGCTACTGCTGTAGTGTTGTCAATCTGAAGTTGAACATGCAAGTCATGCAGACTAGTACAATACGCCTTTAGGCCACAGAGTGCTCCCAACAACTCTAAATAGTTAATACCACGTGATTGAAGAATTAATGCCTCATGCATATTCCATCTGCCACCGCAGCTAGAGATGTTATCAGTAGCTCCCTATCCTAGAGCACTAACATCAGTTTGTAAAATAACTGAAGGTTTATCAATCAGAATTTTACTGGAGCAATGCCAAATATTCGTTATCCACCACTATAACTCATTTTGCAATGGCTTCAGCTGGTAACCGCATGGGTCTATTGAAGTGACCTGCATGTATTTTGAGAGCCTGCTCCTTTGCACGTTGTACATTTTGATAATGTAAAGGCCCAAACTGTGCAGCTGGAAAAGCAGCCACTAATTTTTTTAGATTAGATTAGATTCCTTTATTGTCATTCAGACCTTTTGGTCTGACCGAAATTTGTGTTACCTTGCAGTCATAACATCTAATACAAATTAAAAAAAACACATAATAAACACATATTTAACATTCACCACAGTGAGTTCACCAGGCACCTCCTCACTGTGGTGGAAGGCAAATGTCTTGAAGTCTTTGTCTTCTTCCCTCCTTGTTCTCCCTCTGCGCTGAGGCGATCCAGGCCTCCGATGTTATCATCCACTAGGCCCGCGGCCGAGCCTCCGAAGCCGGGCTGCCACCACTGCCGTCGCCGGAATGCTGGAACACCGCCACAGCTCTGAATCAGGGTCCACTGCTGGAATGCTGGAGCACCGCAGCTCTGAAGCCGGGCCGCCGCTGGAGCACCGCAGCTCTGGAGCCGGGTCGCCACTGGAGCACCGCTGGAATGCCGCTGGAGCAACCGCTGGAGCATCGGAGCTCTGAAGCCGGGCCGCTGCTGGAGCACCACTGGAACGCCGCTGGAACGCCGCTGAAGCACCGCTGGGATGCCACTGGAGCACTGCTGGAACACCACTGGAGCACTGCTGGAACGTCACTGGAGCACCGCTGGAACGTCACTGGAGCACCGCTGGAACGCCACTGGAGCACCGCTGGAATGCCACTGGAGCACCGCTGGAACGCCACTGGAGCACTGCTGGAACGTCACTGGAGCACTGCTGGAACGCCACTGGAGCACCGCAGCTCTGAAGCCAGGTTGCCTCCGCCGCTGGAGCACCGCAGCTCTAAAGCCGGTCCAACGCCGCTGCTGGAGCACCGCAGCTCTGAAGCCGGTCGCTGCTGGAATGCTGGAGCTGTGAATGCAGAATGCTTGCCACAGCTCCGAGGCCACCAGCTCTGCCATTAGGCCTCTGGCATTAGGCCTCAGCACAGACAGAGACGGTGACGGGGGGACACGACAAGAAAAGGTCGCATCCCCCCGAAGGGAGAGACTAAAACCTTGTTTCTCCCACCCTCCCCCCCCCCCCCCCCCACACACACAATCACAACCTAATAAACCAAATTCAAACTAAAACAGACACAAGAAGACAAAAAAAACAAAAAACGGACTGCAGGTGAGCTGCAGCTGCCACGCCGTGTATGAAAGTATGAAACTTATAATTTGCCCATTATACTAGCTACCTGCCGAATAGAAGGTTGCTGCTCATCAATGAGATTGTTACAAGCTTCTATTAATTCTGATCTCTTGCCCCTAGGCAGAGTCACAGACATGTGAGTTGAGTTAATGTTGAATCCCAAATAATCAATACCTCTAGATGGTATCAACTTGGATTTAACTGGATGAATGAGAAACCCCAACCTCTCAAACATTAGTTTGGTAGCCGAAACAGATAATTCAGCTGATTTCCGAATTTTTCCTATGATTGGGACATCATCCAAATAAGCCATTACAATATGATTCTGAGCCCGGAGTAGGCCCAACACCGGTTTTAACAATTTTGTAAATAGTCTAGGGGCCAAAGTTAACCCATTAGGCAATCCTTTAAACTGCCATAGTTGCCTCATCCAGCTAAAATTCAAATATCTTCGGTGATCGCAATGAAAGGGTACTGAATAGTATGCATCTTTAAGATCTATGCATGCCATATAACATCCTATGGAAACCAGTTATTTAGCAGTAACAAAAGTTTCCATTTTGAAATGTTTATATTGCACAAAAGAGCTAAGTCGTGTTAAATCAAGGATGATTCGACACACACCATCCTTCTTTTGTATAGGAAATATTTTAGACATAAATTGGTGAGATTGATGAAACGACATCTCAATTACCCCTTTTTTAGATGACGTTTCAATTTCACCTTGTACATCCAAAGACTCTTGTTGTGAAAAATCGAATGTCCGGCTTGCTATATACTGTGTAGGTGGATGCAAATTGAAAAGGACTTCGATTCGGAACCCTTGTATACTGTGCAGTATAAATGAATCTGATGTTATCCAACACCATTCATTGAAAAACAAGTGTAATCTCCCACCAACTTGTAACTGATCCATACATGATATGTTCTGAAAAGAACCAGACCCACCCTACCTCCATGGTTGCAGGTGGATATTTCTGCCCCCGAGTTTTGGAGGGTAAGAATGTTGGAGTGCGCCAATTGCGCATGTTTGGCAAGGGCCAGCTTGGTCCTTGGCCTGAACCAGTTTCAGCGAACTGTTTGTAAGGGTACTCCTGCCGCTAGTCGGTGGGGCTTTTATGAGGCCGACCGTTTTCGCCTCGTCGTCCAGCTCCCTGACCCGTTTTGATAGATCTTCACCGAACAGAAGATTCGGTGGTTGCACATTGCTGGATTTGCACAGTGCCGCAAACTTGGGGTTCAGAGTAGGACGGATGCACTCTTTCTTAGACAGTTTATTTCAAAATGTGCATTGCACATTAGGGCCAGAGCATCCTGCTGCACCTCAGACAGGGGCCCTCCATCCACCGACCTAGCGAAAGCTGTAATGCCTGAAGCGAGCAGCTTCAGTATCTTCTGGAGCCTCACTTCCTGGGCTCTCATACCTACACCTATGTGACCCCAGATGGCGTGGTTAACAGACGGCACTTTGAGCGAGGCACAATTAGCGGGTGTTTCGTATTTTTTGGAAGTTTCTTCATTGTGAGGTCTTGTAGCTGGTGTGAGGCCATGTAATTTATAGTCATGGCCAAATCTTCATCCAGCGGTTCCCCAGTTTCGGTCGGGATTGCAAATTTGATGCCATGCTTGGCACCTCAGGTTCGCCCACTTCTTGCCTTGAGGTATACTCCCCGGCTATACCTCCAAACTCGGAGTCACTCTACCTCAGTACACATGACAATAAACTAAAACTAACTAACTAACCAGCCCATTACCTTGAGACTATGTCACCTCATTCAAGATACAAGATACAAGATACATTTATTTGTCACATGTGCCAGATGGCACAGTGAAATGTGATTACCATACAGCCATACAATAAAAATAAAGAACACAACACACGATAGAATTCAACATAAAATAAACACGTTTATACTCAACAGCAACTCCCGGAAACTTTAAACGAATCTACAATAATGCTTATACCTAAAACTGATAAGGATCTGGAAGACCCGGCCTCATATAGAGCAATAGCTCTATTAAATACTGATCAGAAAATATTAACTAAAATCCTATCTTATAGATTGAGTTTAGTGATGAACAAATTAATACACCCTGACCAAACAGGCTTTATCCCAAAACGTCACTGAGACGATTATTTAATATTATATACTCAAATAGAATTGCTAACGCACATCTAGCAATTATTTTGCAAGATGCTGAAAAAGCCTTTGATCAAGTAGAATGGTCATATTTATTTTCAGTGATGGAAACATTTCAACTGGGAGAGAGTACTGTACATGGGTTAAACTTTTATACTCTAACCCAACAGCTAGAATACTAACAAACCAAATGTTATCAACTAAATGTAATCTCTCTAGAGGTTGCAGACAAGGATGCTCGCTATCTCCATTATTATTCGCTTTAGCAATTGAACCACTCTGTCAAACAACTGTCAAACAAACTTTATTGTCATTTAGAAATACATTGATATATGCAGTTCCAAACGAAATTACGTTGCATTTGGCTCCCTGTGCAACACAATAAATTAACCGAAGGATAGGTATGTATGAAAAGGATAAATAGACAATAGTGGCAGCCCATTTACATGGCATTCAGGAGTCTGATACTCACACAAAATGTCAGATCTAATCCAGAAATACATGGGTATAATACTAAAGATACAATCAATAAAATTTCTCTATATGCAGATGATGTATTAATATATATTACAAAGCCAGAAATTAGTATTCCAAATTTATTAAATCTAATAACTCAAATCGGTCAGTTCCGAGGATATAGAGTTAATTGGAATAAAAGCGAAATCATGCCAATAACGGAACTCAATTTACATATTCTACAACAATCACCTTTTAAAATAGTTGAGGAAAAATTTAAATATCTAGGTATTTATGTAACTAAGGCGTATACTTCTTTATTTAAATCAAATTTCCCACCTTTACTGAATAAACTAAATAAGAATATTCAATACTGGAAAACACTTCCTATTTCAATGTTCGGTAGAATTAATTCAGATTCAGATTCAGATTCAGATTCAGATTCAATTTTAATTGTCATTGTCAGTGTACAGTACAGAGACAACGAAATGCATTTAGAATCTCCCTAGAAGAGCGACACAGCAAATGATTTGAATAAATAATAATAAGTGTCCGGGGGGGGGGGGGTGATTGGCAGTCACCGAGGTACGTTGTTGAGTAGCGTGACAGCCGCCGGAAAGAAGCTGTTCCTGGACCTGCTGGTTCGGCAACGGAGAGACCTGTAGCGCCTCCCGGATGGTAGGAGGGTAAACAGTCCATGGTTGGGGTGAGAGAGGTCCTTGGCGATGCTGAGCGCCCTCCGCAGACAACGCTTGCTTTGGACAGACTCAATGGAGGGGAGCGAGGAACCGGTGATGCGTTGGGCAATTTTCACCACCCTCTGCAGTGCCTTCCGGTCGGAGACAGAGCAGCTGCCATACCAAACTGTGATGCAGTTGGTAAGGATGCTCTCGATGGTGCAGCGGTAGAAGTTCACCAGGATCTGAGGAGACAGATGGACCTTCTTCAGTCTCCTCAGGAAGAAGAGACGCTGGTGAGCCTTCTTGATCAGAGTTGAGGTATTGTGGGTCCAAGAGAGGTTGTCGGAGAGGTTGACTCCCAGGAACCTGAAGCTAGAAACACGTTCCACCTCCGTACCGTTAATGTGGATGGGGGTGTGCGTGCCGCCCCTGGACTTCCTGAAGTCTACAATGAGCTCCTTGGTCTTCTTGGAGTTAAGGGCCAGGTTGTTGTCAGCGCACCATGCTGCTAAGTGCTGGACCTCCTCCCTGTAGGCCGACTCATCGTTGTTGCTGATGAGGCCAATCACCGTTGTATCATCTGCATACTTGATGATGGTGTTAGTACCATGTACAGGTGTGCAGTCATAGGTGAAGAGGGAGTAGAGGAGGGGGCTCAGCACACAGCCCTGTGGAACGCCGGTGTTCAGGGTGAGGGTTGAAGAGGTGTGCTTGTCTAACCTAACAGACTGGGGTCTGTTGGTTAGAAAGTCCAGTATCCAGTTGCAGAGGGAAAGAGCGATGCACAGGTTACCGAGTTTGGTGATCAATTTTGATGGTACAATGGTGTTGAATGCTGAGCTGTAATCGATGAACAGCATTCTTACGTAAGTGTCTGTGTTGTCGAGGTGGGAGAGGGCGGAGTGAAGTGCCGTTGAGATGGCATCCTCCGTACTCCTGTTCTTGCGGTAGGCAAACTGATAGGGATCCAGTGTGGGGGGTAGGCAGCTTTTGAGGTGTGCCAGGACCAGCCTCTCGAAGCACTTGGTGATGATGGGGGTAAGTGCAACTGGGCGTAAGTCGTTGAGGCTTGCCGCAGTGGAGTGTTTTGGCACTGGCACGATGGAGGTGGTTTTAAGGCACGTGGGGATAACTGCCTGGGCAAGTGACAGGTTGAAGATATCAGTCCAGACGTCTGCCAGCTGCGCCGCACAGACCCTGAGCACGCGCCCGGGGATGCCGTCAGGGCCAGCAGCTTTACGTGCATTAGTCCTACTGAGTGCCACGTATACGTAGTAGGGGGTGAGTGTGAGGGGTTGGTGATCGGCAGGTAGCACAGCCTTGATGGCTGTCTCTAGATTGTCCCTGTCGAAGAGGACATAGAAGTGATTGAGCTCCTCAAGGAAGGTGGCGTCGCTGGAAGTGAGGGTGGTGTTGGCGGGTCTGTAGTCCGTGATGGCCTGGATGCCTTGCCACATGCGTCGGGGGTCAATTAATGCTATAAAAATGATCTTTCTGCCTCAATTATTGTACTTATTTCAGTCAATCCCGATATATATTCCAAAATCTTTTTTTTTTAAAGTAGACTACTGTCACAAGTTTCATCTGAGATTACAAGAATCATAGAATAAATAAAAAACATTTATGTAAATCAAAGATTAATGGAGGCTTAGCTCTACCAAATTTTCTGTTTTATTTTTGGGCAGTCCATATTAAAAACATGAATTTTTGGCTGGAAGAAATGGATCAACAACCAGACTGGTTAAGGATGGAAAAGGAGGACTGTTTACCTTTTGAAATCGGTTCAATTATATTTGCACCGACAAAATTGCACAAAATTGCACAAAATTGCACACCTATAGGGAAAACCCTATAATGTATAGTGGTACACAAATCTGGAAACAATTAAAAAAGGCTTAACAATTGGATAATATACCACTCTGTCTCCCTATTGTAAACAACCCCCTATTCAAACCTTCCATGCTAGATAAAGGTTTTACACAATGGAAAAACCATGGAATCAAAAAGATGGAACACCTTTATGAGAAAGGCACTTTTCTTTTATTTCAGGAATTACAACAGATTTACGGATTACATTCAAATAATTTTTTCGATATCTACAACTCAGAGATTATGTTAAATCAAATACACAAGATTATAGGAATAAGGAACCAGAAATCCTTGATGAATGTTTGAATAAGCATCCTAATACAGAAAAACTAACAACTTATATTTATAATACCCTTTTAGATAGCGAGATACCATCGACAGAAGCATTTAGACATAAATGGGGAAAATGAAATAAACCAACCCATAACAAAAGATATATGGGACAAACGTTTACAATATATACACCAATGCTCGTTAAATACCAGACATGCTTTAATACAATTTAAAGTATTACATAGATTACATTACTCAAAAGTTAAATTGAATAGAATGTACCCACAATCTCCTCAATCTCCTCAATCTGAGGAAGGACATTATTGCCATAGAGGGAGTGCAGCGAAGGTTCACCAGACTGATTCCTGGGATGTCAGGACTGTCTTATGAACAAAGACTGCATAGACTCGGTTTATACTCTCTAGAATTTAGGAGATTGAGAGGAGATCTTATAGAAACTTACAAGATTCTTAAGGGGTTGGACAGGCTAGATGCAGGAAGATTGTTCCCGATGTTGGGGAGGTCCAGGACAAGGGGTCACAGCTTAAGGATAAGGGGGAAATCCTTTAGGACCAAGATGAGAAGGAATTTTTTCACACAGAGAGTGGTGGGTCTCTGGAACTCTCTGCCACAGAGGGTAGTTGAGGCCAGTTCATTGGCTATATTTAAGAGGGAGTTAGATGTGGCCCTTGTGGCTAAGGGGATCAGAGGGTATGGAGAGAAGGCAGGTACGGGATACTGAGTTGGATGATCAGCCATGATCATATTGAATGGCGGTGCAGGCTCGAAGGGCCGAATGGCCTACTCCTGCACCTAATTTCTATGTTTCTATCTGCGATAAATGTCAGCATCCAGAGGCTAATTTAACACATACTTTTGCAAATTGTATAAAAATTAAGAATTTCTGGACTGAGATTTTTAGAATAACTTCTGAAGTTATTAATATTAAATTGGATCCGGACTCAAAATTAATAATACTTGGAATATCAGAACAAAGTCTAATACTTACACCAAGTCAAATAAATTTCCTAGATTACAGTATAATAATTGGGAAGAAATTAATATTAAATTTTTGGAAAGGCCCTATATCCCCCACAATTAAAATGTGGATTACGGAAATGTCGGAGACCCTACACTTGGAAAGAATCAGATTTGCCCTAATGGGAGTTAACAAGAGGTTTTCGTTAGGATATGGTCTTCTTTCATTGATTACTTAAAAGGGTAGATCGGTTCGGCAGGGAACCCTAACTGAAACTTGGACTCAGGATTAGATGAAAAGTTATATTCTATATTCCTTGATCTTATCTCCAATGACGTATTAATGGTAAATTATTCCATTCTTTATGATTTATTTTTGATTTATATTTTATTTTTCTCTCTGTTTCTCTCTTTAGAAAAAAAATTATTAGCGACAAAATGATTCATTTGATAATATTAATAATGTATGATTGTTGCACATGAAATATTACTATCATAATATGTGTTTGCTAATGTACTGCTTACCTACTCTAATAAAAAAATAAAAAAATAAAAAATTAAATTAAAAAAAAAGAATTCAACATAAAAACATCCCCACACTGCAGAATCATGTTTCCCACTGTGAGTCAAGGCACCAAAGTCAGTCATCTTCCTCCAATATTCCCCAATGTTCACCCATGGTCGGGGCCTCCCCGAGCCCTCCGCAGTCGCCGATACAGGCGGCCCGATGTTCAGGCCCGCTCGCCGGGGTGATGTAAGTCCGACGTCGGGGCTGGGGGACCTCCTCAGCGGCCTGGACATCAGAGTCGGCCACCTCCTACTGGAGTCCACGGCTCCCAAAGTCCGCAGGCCGTGCTGGGCGGAGATGCAGCGCTGGCGACCCTCGGCAAAGGGCCCCAGGACTCCACGATGACGGTCAGCGCCGCCCGCGCTGGAAACTCTCCAAAACCGCAGCTCAGCGATGTTGGAGCAGCTGCCCAACGCTCCGGGACTCCAAACGGTGACCCAGGTAGGCATCGCCCGCTCCGCAATGAATTCAGTGCTGTGCCGGCACTTGTAGAGCTCTGGTCCGGTTCCCAGTCCCCAGTAGGAAAGGCCGCTCCGATCCAGGTGGTAGGCCGCGAGGTGGGGGGCGAGGACGCGACTGGGACAAATAGTTGCGTCCCCGACAGGAAGCAACTGGGAAACAGTTTCCCCCAGACCAGGCCCCTCTCCCCCACATAGTAATGTTAAAGTTACCCCCAAAAACAGACTTTAAACTAACTAAATTTTTTTTTTAAGATTGACAAACAGGCTGTAGGCAGAGGCTGCCGTTAATGCGGCACCCCTAGACTCTCCACATCCAACAAGACCCTCTCCCTCAATGTCTGCAAGATGAATGTGCTAATTGTCGACATCAGGAAGCATGCTGTTGTGTTAAAGCCCAAACCTTGGTGCACAGGTCCAAATATATCTGAAGGTGGCAGCATAGTTACGGGGAGCCAATGATTGGGAGTTGCAGGTTGATTTAGGAGGAAATCTTGTTATTTTTGTATGAAATTATTAGTACTAGTTTGAAGCCTGATATAGTGTTACGGTCAGTTGGTCAGCAGATAATGTATTTTATAGAACTGACGGTGCCTTGGGAGAACTTAGTGGATGAGGCTTATGAAAGGAAAAAGGTTTAGATATGTAGAGTTGGCAGCAGAAGATGAGCAGCGAGGTTGGAGATCAAGAGTACGTCCAGTCGAGGAGGGTTGTAGAATTTTCATAGCCTGATTGACCATGTCGATATTTGGAGAGCTAGAAATTTGCAGACAGAGCTGCTTGCATCAGGCCATAAAGCAGATATCAGAGCCAGCAGTGCAAGGCAGTAGGTGGATTTAGTGGAGAAGAAATAGTGTCAGTTGTGGGCAGAAAGGAAACGTATGACATGCAGTATGTGTATTTCTTAGTAATTGTAGTCTGTGGAAGTTTATGCAAGGTTGATGTTTGTGATGTTACAAGTTTAATGATGGGCTAGGATTAGTGGAAGATTGGATGCAGGTGTTTAGACACTAGACAATAGACAATAGGTTCAGGAGTAGGCCATTCGGCCCTACGAGCAAGCACCGCCATTCAATGTGACCATGGCTGATCATCGCCAATTAGTACCCCGTTCCTGCCTCCTCCCCATATCCCCTGACTCTGCTATTTTTAAGAGCCCTATCTAGTTCTATCTTGAAAGCATCCATTTAGCATTTGTTAGAGTGAGCTAATTGCCTGCAGCTTCCTTTATTTAGTAGATACTGGTGGGAGTTGTGCTGTGCTAACCAACGAATGAGCCTTCCCGAGGTGTCATGGGCCAAACTCAATGCAACACCAATGAAGGGAGGTGTCCAATTGATAACCCCAATGATATTTAGTACACCACTTGTTGCAGACTTCCAGTCAGAAAAGCATTCTTCCAGCACTAACCTTAGCTGTAAGCTTCAAGTTCCTGAGTGCAAACATCACCAACAATCACAATGATGCCACTGCAAGAAAGCTCACTCAACGGCTCTATTTCCTCAGAAGAATAAGAAAATTTGGCATGTATGCAATGACTTAGCACCGTCAACAGATGCACCATGGAACGCATCCTACCATAATGCACCACACCTTAGTTTCGCAATTATTCTGCCTAAGTGCAAGAAATTTCAAAGAATTGTGGACACAGCCCAGAACATCATACAAAACATCCTCTACCCACACCTCCCCTCCCCCATTAACTCTATGTACATTCACACTGCCCACACACACACCCATCATTCTCTCTTATCCCCTCTCCCTGAACCTTTTGTAACTGCAATACTGTATTCTGCACTCTGTTTCTTTCTCTGTTGGCACTCGTGTGATTGTTGTACTCGTACAGTATTACAGTATATGGTTTGATTGTGATCATGTTTGGATGATTAGCTTGATAGCACGCATAACAGTTCACTGTGTTGATGAATATGTGACATTAATAAACCAATATCAATATCACCAATTCACCTTTGGATCAAATTAGTCAGATTACCCTGGATCCCTTTTGCTTTAACCTCCTCGAGGACTTGTCAGATGGCTTGCAAAATTCCATATACGTGTGTTTTTACAATACTGGGTACAAAAAGTGTGACATCATACATAAAACTGAAGTTCACAAATAAATTATTTCAACATGATTCAGGTTAATCAAAACCCCCCACAGCGGCAGTACATGACAGGGAGAGATAGCTCATGAAGTCTGAGAAAATGTGATTAATGAACAAAATTCCTTGTTTAACATGCATTTTTTTTACACTTTATGTTTGATGTCCACCATAACAACCGTTACGTGAAATTTAGAAAGTCATTTTTTTCCAAAGCATGATAGCTGATTTCCTCACTCTTGCTGTTTTTCTTGCTATAAACATGGAGTATGCGATCAAATAACCAATATTCCTGTTATCTACTGAAACGTGCTTTACGCGCGTTACACAGTGTCCAAGAGTGGACATCAAAATGAAAGTAGCTTCTGTTCCTTCCAGTATTTATTTTTTGCAATATCTTTCTCATGTTTTGAATACATTTTATGGATCTAATTGTCCATAAATAATAAGAGACTGCAGGTACATCATTTGATCGAAATATAGCTACTGCAAAATGCTGGTGATGGTGGACACCAAAAATATTCACTAGTTTTGACATGCAGCAGCTTTTACAGAATCTTGATATTAAGGTTACTTTCATCTCATAATTTAATTAACTATAGAGATCTTCAAACTAGAAAATGTTCAACCTCCTTGGGAAGTTTTGGTCTTAATTTACCATTGTGGTGTAACGGTGGTTACTCTAAAATAGGGTGGACGCCAAGCGTAACCACTGTTACACTCTTTGAAATATGGCCATTCAGAGCACATAATGCCAAATTCATCAACAGTTATGCTTATTACTGTGAAACATGCAAACAAACTTGAACAAACTAGGCAACTTGAAAATGTTTTAGAAACATAGAAACATAGAAAATAGGTGCAGGAGGAGGCCATTCGGCCCTTCGAGCCAGCACCGCCATTCAATATGATCATGGCTGATCGTCCGCTATCAGTAACCCGTGCCTGCCTTCTCCACATATCCCTTGACTCCACTAGCCCCTAGAGCTCTATCCAACACTCTCTTAAATCCATCCAGTGATTTGGCCTCCATTGCCCTCTGTGGCAGGGAATTCCATACATTCACACTTATGAATTATAATCAAATTAATGCAGAAATTGCCACTTTATTTCATAATGTCAAAGCATGTTACATTTTTGGTGTCCAAAAAATTGATATTTTTGAGATATAAACTGGTTGATTCAGGGAATTCATTTAATTCCTAACTTGATTTTAGCTGTACTATCTCTTGCACATTTGAGTCACAATCCCAGAAGAAATGAGCACCATACTACTTAGTGGAGATCTGACATTTTTAATGTTCTGTGCTAAAATCTCTCCAGTATTGTAAACATACACATATACAACATCCACCAGCGTGCCTCATACCCGGTGGTGTCCTGAAGGCATGTGCAAGTCAGCTAGCGGGGGTGTTCACTGACATTTTCAACCACTTGCTTTCCCTAAGATCCGTCCCCACCTGTCTGAAAACCTCCACCATCATCCCCATACCCAAGCACAACAAACCCACCACCCTCAAAGACTGGAGACCGATGGCATTGGCACCCATCAGTAGCAAATGCTTTGAGAAGTTAGTCAAGAACATAATCTGCTCCTCACTACCCAACAACCTGGACCCTTGGCAATTTGCCTACCGCCCCAACAGATCAACAGATGACGCCCTCGCCCTCACCCTTCACACCGCCCTCACCCACCTGGACAAGAGGGACACTTATTTTTTAGGATGCTGTTCATGGACTCGTTGCTAAGCTCCTGGACCTGGGGCTGAACCCAGGCCTGTGCACCTGGATCCAGGATTTCCTGACGGGCCGGCCCCAGGTGGTGAGGATCGGAGACCACACCTCCACAGCCCTCACCTTCAACATCGGCGCACCTCAGGCGTGTGTCCTCAGCCCCCACCATCAGCAAAAACGTGTAACAGCAACTCTAAAACCTCAGGCGACTGAAGAAATCCCACCTGAACCCCCGGGTCTTCAGGGATTTCTACGGAGGCACTGTGGAGAAGATCCTGACAGGCTGTATCTCCACCTGGCATGGCAGCTGAACCAGCCTCGCCCAAAAGGCCATGCAGAGAGTTGTGCCACGGCCCAGCACATCACTGGCTGCGAGCTGCCCTCCCTCCAGGACATCTACTCCAGGCGTTGAAAAGCCCGGAGGATCACCAAAGACCCCAGCCACCCGGACCATGGTCTATTCTGTCTGCTGCCCTCAGGCTCCGTACCACCAGACACTCAAACAGCTTTTCCCCCCAGGCAATCAGGCTGCTGAACCAACCAGCCCTGAAACTCACCTGAACTGGATTCTGCCTATAATTTAATGCTTGCACTTTGTAATTTAATGTTAAATTTACTGTACGGAATCCTCCAGCACAAGATTTACACATGGGTATGTACCATGTATGGAACTGGCGTGGCAATAAACCTCTTGAATCTTGAATATTGAATCTAACTGCTACACAGGGTAAGATGATTAAATGGAGCAGAATGTTTCAGGTGAATCTAAGAAGGTTTCCTGAAACAGTATGTGGATAGTCTCACTCAAGGGGGGACCATAATGGACCTTGTATTGGGAAATGAACCTGGCCAGGTGGCTGGTGTTTCGGTGGCACACACATTTGGAGATAGTAGTCACAACTCCATAAGTTTTCAGATTGTTTTGAATAGGGACAGGTGTGGATGTTGGGGGAAGATACATAATTGGGAACGACAGTTTACAATGGCATTAGGCAGGGTAGATTGGGGGCAGTTGTTATAGGGTAAATACACAGATTACATGTGGGAGTTCTTTAAAACCCAACTGATCAAAGTACAGGATAGGCATGTTCCAGGGAGGAGGACAGATAAAGATGGCAAGGTAAAGGAACCATGGATGACCAAGGAGCTTGTAAACTTGGTCAGTCAGAAAATGGAAGCATATGTCAAGTTTAAGAATGTGGAATCAGACGGTGCTTTTGAGGAATATAAAACGAGTAGGAAAGAGCTCAAACATAGAAACATAGAAATTAGGTGCAGGAATAGGCCATTCGGCCCTTCGAGCCTGCACCGCCATTCAATATGATGATGGCTGATCATCCAACTCAGTATCCCGTACCTGCCTTCGCTCCATACCCTCTGACCCCCTTAGCCACAAGGGCCATGTTAAACGAGTGATTAGAAAAGCCATGGGACCATGAAATGTTGTTGGCGAGATAAATTGAGGAAAATCTCAAGGCTTTATACATGTTTGTTAAAAATGAGGATGACAAAAGGTACTGGAGGGAATCTGTGTTGAAGTCGACTTTATTGGTGAGGTTCCAAATGTACTTTGCATCTGGTAGGCTGATCCAGAAGATTAAGATATATGGAATTCATGATGACTTGGTCGTATGGATTCAGAACTGTCTCATTCCTAGAAAACAGAGGGTTGTGTTTGAAGGTGGATATTCCAGCTGGAGGTCTATGACCAGTGGAGATCCGCAGATATCAGTTCTGCGACTTCTGTTGTTTATGATACATATAAATTACCTAGATGTAAATGTAAGGTAGACAAAAATGCTGGAGAAACTCAGCGGGTGAAGCAGCATCTATGGAGCGAAGGAAATAGGCAACGTTTCGGCTTCAGACTGATGTGAGGGTGGTGGGGCAGGAAGAAGAAAGGAAGAGGCAGAGACAATGGGCTGAGGGAGAGCTGAGAAGGGGAGGAGAAATTACAATTACAATTACAATACCGTTTATTGTCATTTGAACCTCAAATGAAGTTCAAACAAAATTTGGTTTCTGCAGTCATACAACTAGAAAAGAACCAAGTCACACACCAACACAATTTACACAAACATCCATCACAGTGAATCTCTTCCTCACTGATGGAAGGCAAAGTCTTGTCTCTCCCCAGGACTACCTGAAATTAGAGAAGTCAATGTTCATACCTCTGGGCTGCCCAAGCAAAATATGAGGTGCTGCTCCTCTAATTTACGGTGGTCCTCACTCTGGCCATGGAGGAGGCCCAGGACAGAGAGGTCGGATTCGGAATGGGAGGGGGAGTTAAGGTGCTGAGCCACCGGGAGATCAGGTAGGTTAATGTGAACCGAGCGGAGATGTTGGGCGAAACGATCGCCAGCCTACGCTTGGTCTCACCGGTGTAGAGGAGCTGACACCTAGAGTAGCAGATGCAATAGATGAGATTGGAGGAGGTGCAGGTGAACCTCTGCCACACCTGGAAAGACTGCTTGGGTCCTAGAATGGAGTCAAGGGGGGAGGTAAAGTGACAAGTGTAGCATTTCCTGCAGTTGCAAGGGAAGAGTGCCAGGAGAATGGGTGGTTTGGGTGGGAAGGGACAAATTGACCAGGGAGTTATGGAGGGAGCGGTCTCTGTGGAAAGCAGACATGGGAGGAGATGGGAAGATGTGGCCGGTGGTGGGATCCCATTGGAGGTGGCGAAAATGTCGGAGGATTATTTGTTGTATGTGACGGCTGGTAGAGTGGAAGGTGAGGACAAGGGGGACTTTGCCCTTGTTATGAATGGGGGGAATGGGGAGCGAGAGCAGAGTTACAGGGTATAGAAGAGACCCTGGTGAGAGCCTCATCTATAGTAGAAGCGGGGATCTCCTGTTCCCAGAAGAATGAGGACATCTCCGATGCCCTGGTGTGGAACACCTCATCCTGGGTGCAGATGCGGTGTAGACAGAGTAATTGGGTGTAGGGGATGGAGTCCTTACAGGAAACAGGGTGGGAAGAGTAGTCCAGATAGCTATGGGAGTCGGTGGGTTTATAGTGGATGTCGGTCAGTACTCTATCACTTGTGATGGAGATAATGAGGTCTAAAAATGATAGGGAAATGTGGTAAATGGTCCAGGTGTATTTGAGTGCCGGATGGAAGTTAGTGGTGAAATGGATGAAGTCAGTGAATTGTGTGTGGGTGCAGGAGGTAGCACTAATGCAGTGTCGATGTAGTGGAGGTAGAGTTTGGTACGCCTCGAACAAAGATTGTTCGACGTACCCTACAAAGAGGTAGGCATAGCTATGGCCCATGCGCTTGCCCATAGCTGCGCCTAGTATTTGGAGGAAATGGGAGGAGTCAAACAAAAAGTTGTTAAGGTAAGGACCAAAGATCCTATAGCGGAGCAAGATAGGCCACTCCTGCAAAATGCAATGGGCTGACGTGTAGTATGCAACAGAGCAGAACATGGGCATTTTTTCTATCCATTTCAGTAACTGGAACCTACCCGACCCGACCCGACTCGCAGTGTAATCAACGTTGCGGGGGGGACAGTTTGTGTGTGTGATATAGGGCTAGATTCACAATTCTGTTCATTCTTGTTAAAGAATAAAATGTTTGTTAAATTTTGATTCTGGTAATTTTCTTGAATATC
The DNA here is from genome assembly GCA_963514005.1 of Raja brachyura. The sequence goes on along the minus strand of OY740804.1, from coordinate 19,318,937 downwards.
TGATAACGACACATCAGCAGCAAATGGCACCAATATTGCCACAAGCCGGTTCAAACTCCGCGGCCCAGGGCGGTCGAAGCTGCCGAAGCTGCCGCCCTCCAGTCCAGCGGGCAAAGCCTTTGCCGCGGGAGATCCGGAAAAACCAAAGATCCTATAGCGGAGCTGTAGAATCTATGCCTAGGAGCCCCGGGATCCGCAGCGCCCGCCCGCGCAGTATAGCACAGCCCAGGAGCGCCCACCCGCACAGCTCAGCACAGCACACACCACACGGTTGAAGGAGCGCCCGAACCGCACAGCAGCACAAACCCCGCCCTCCTGGTGATGGAGCGTCCGTCTGCCCACCCGCTCCTCGCAGCGCCAGCGTGGTCTCGGCCGCCGCCGCCTCTCCTCTCCTTTTAAAAATAAAACCGGATATTCTGTGGCCTGAAAAAAAAAACCAAAAAAGAAGGAGCTTTGTGGCGGGAGAAGCGGCGGGAGAGGTGGGAAAGGGAGAGCGAGTGAGACGCGGCAGCCATGAAGCAGCAGCAACAGCGGAGGAAGCGGGACCGCGATAGGATCTTTGGCCTCAACCCCGAAGACGGAGGCCGAAGCAAAGATAATATCTTTGGGCGGAAGCAAGATGGCGGAGGCAAGATGGAGGAGGCTGGTTGCTGAAATGGGTCCTTTAATTACCCATGAATCTGCCCATGACTGTACTACGTGTTTCTCGTGGGAGTAGTCCATCTTGCTCCGCTATAGGATCTTTGGTAAGGACCGCTAGGTGGACAAGAGTATCAGCAAACGGGGATTGGTTAGTTCTGCGGTCGAGGAAGAAACGGGCTTTAAGACCCTCCTTTATTTAATTTTTTTAATTTTTTTTTTTCAAGACCCTCCTGGTGGGGGATGGAGATGTAGAGTGACAGGACATCCATGGTGAAGATGAGGGAATGCGTGCCTAGAAAACGGAAGTCCTGGAGCAGATGAAGAGCGTGTGAGGTGTGTTGAACATAGGTAGGGAGGGATTTAAACAGGGGGGATAGGATGGAGACGAGGTATGTGAAAATGAGTTTGGTAGGACACGAATAGGCAGAAACAATGGGTCCGCCAGGACAGTCAGGTTTGTGGATTTTGGGGAGAAGATAAAATCGGGCCATGCGGGGCTGTGGAATGATGGGGTTGGAAGCTTGGGAGGGCAGGGAGCTGGAAGTGATGAAGTCAGTGATAGTGCTGGAGGTAGTGGCCTGGTGCTCGTCTGTGGGGTCCTGGTCCAAGTATAAGTACAGTTTAACATCAGTCTGAAGAAGGGTTTTGACCCAAAACGTTGTCTATTTCCTTCACTCGATAGATGCTGCCTCACCCGCTGAGTTTCTCCAGCATTTTTGTATACCTTTGATTTTCCAGCATCTGCAGTTCCTCCTTAAACATTTTGTCTACTCTAGATGTAAATGTAGATGAGTGGTGAGTAGGTTTGCTGATGACACCAAAATAGGAGGAGTTGGAGATGGTGAGGAAGGCTATCAGAAGATACAGCAGGATATAGATCAGCTGCAGAAGTGGGCGGAAAAATGGTAAATTAACTCTAACCCGAGCAAGTATGAGGTGTTGCACATCAAGAGGTTGCATGTAAGGAGAGAATATAGGTAATGGCAAAACCCTTAACAGAATGATGTGCAGAGGGATCTTGGAATCAAGATCATTACTCACTAGAGACTGGTGCACGTAGATAGGGTGGGGGAAAAAAGGCATATGGTATACTTGTCATCATTGCTATGGACATTGAATATAAGGATCAGGAAGTCATACTGCAGCTCTATTGGACTTTGGTTGGGCCACACTTAAAGTATTGCATGCAATTCTGGTTGCCTGATTGCAGGAGAGATGTGGAGACATTTTGAGGTTGGATACAATTCGATTATATTCTCCGGAACGTCAGAGGTTAAGGGGCGACTCGAAAGCAGTATATAAAATTATGAGAGACAGAAAGAGAATAGACATTCAGCACCATTTTTCCCGGGGAGGATATGTACAACATTACAGGGTGGAGAAATAAGGTGAAAGGGGGGGATGTTTCATGGATATGTGCGGGGCATGTTTTTTACTCAGAGAGTGGATAACTGTACAGGCAGCAGTAACCCTCCTCCCTCTCCTTGAAGAGATCTACCCTACCATCGAAGAGATCTTCAGGAGTTACTGGCTCAAAAAGGCAGCAAGAATCCTCAGAGACAGGGCCGGATTTACATATAACCTTGACAAGCTTAAGCTAGGGATCTAGAGGGGGCCTCGCAGAGACGGATTTACCACTAGGCTTCATAGGCTGAAGCCTAGGACCTCGAAATCTAGGTGGCCACTGGCCAAGGCAGGACACCTGCCGTTCAACTCTGAGCGGGCCCCCCTCTCTATCTATCTCTCTCTCTCTGTCACTCTCCATCTCCGCCCGCCATCCTTATCCGTGTCCTGGCCGCCGGGTCTCCGCTCTCCGCTCTCCGCTCGCTCCTCATCCGCCGGCACGGCGGTCCGCCTTACACATGCGCACTGCTACAGCCAGCATATCCTCCCCCTGCACATGCGCACAACCACGGCCATCACATCACCGGCCGCCCTGCGCATGCGCACTGCCCCGGCAACTGGGCACTTTCTCCCTCGCTTTGAATTGTGGGAGATCCGGCCGCCATTGCTGTCCAGTCGCCGCCTCGCCACGACCGCTGAAAACCAATGCAGAATCACACCCTGACCCTGGATCTGGAGTAACTCCCTAGAGTAACTCTTGCTTCTGGTTTCATGGTCCTCCATAAATATTCTAAATGGAATTTATACTGGAGGTGGTGGAGGGCTGAACAATAACAGCCTTTTGCATTTTATCGGTTTATTTATTGTGTATATATATGGTATATCAGGCACGTGCCGTCAGGGTAGGCAAGGTAGGCACTGCCTATCCTGGCTAAAATTATACCATAGTAATTACTAAATATATATAGTAAAGGCATGGGAGAATGATGCCTATGTAAGAGACCGATCTCCTAGGTAGGCATAATTCTCCGTGCCTTTCATCTGCAGCGCTTGTAACACGAGAAGGTCTGTGCAGCCCACGTGCCGTCAGCGCTGCCTGAAGCCGTCAATTTCAAGCGGGGCTGAAGGCAGCAGAAATTCTGCCTTTGCAGCACTGCGCATGCGCATCAGTCTACTGTGCATGCGCTGCGCAAGTTTCTTGACGGGGTTTTCAAATATGGTTTGTCGTGTACCAATGATGTGGTATGTACATTTCTTGGTGATGTTTTTAAATACCGTATTTCCCGGGTTGTGGGGGTGGGGGGGAGAGCTCCTTGCCAAGCGTTTGGGGAGTCTGACCCAGGGTAAAGTTGCGGGGAGGGCACGAATGTTATGAAGGAGGGGATTGGGATAATGCCTTTTACGACGATCCTTGCACGGAGGCACGGAATGCCACCGCATTGAGGCCGGGGGGGGGGGGGGGGGGGGGGAGAGAAGTAACTCGGGTGGTTGAGCGGCCGCACGTCCGGACAACGGAACCAGCCGCCACCTTAGCTCCTTCTGCCGGTCCCCGCTCACCTCTGGCAGCTCTCCGTCTAAAAACCTCTCTCCTGCCGCTCGCTGGCCTCACTCATGTCCTTAAATTCTGACAGTGCAATTGAGGTTCCTCGGCTGTGGGAATTTAAGGATTTGCTGGAAGCCGCTGACATGAGCGAAGTCGGCGAACAGCAGGTGACAGGTGTTCCGACGGAGAGCACTGCCAAAGCTGAGCGGGCCCGCAGAAGGTATAGATAGGTATATGGACGGGAAGGGAATGGAGGGGTATGGTCTGAGTGCAGGTAGATGGGACTAGGGGAAAATAAATGGTCGGCACGGATGGGAAGGGCCGAGAAGGCCTGTTTCCATGCTGTAATTGTTTTATGGTTATATGGTTATAAGGCGCTGAAGTGGCGGCCAGTTCTGCTGTCGGGTCCCAGTGGCCGCTCGTAGATCCCCGAGCTGCTTCTATCCCCAGCTACAGTGCATGGCTTCGCGCTCGGAGAGCTGCGGTAGCGGTGAGTGAGTGAGTTACTGGCAGTATCCCCGACACCCTCCTTCTCAACACTCGTGCCCTCCCCACAACTTTACTCCTGGCACAGACTCTCCACCAGCTGTGAAAGGAACTGTTCCCCCAATTGGTCCCTTGAACAAGTGTTGTCATTCAATAAGATGACAACTGATTCAACTATTCCCTGTACTCCCGTTTTTCCCACCATCTCTCCATCTCTCCATCTCTCCATCTGCCATCATCCTTCACACCCCACCCATTCAGTAATTCAGAATAAAGGAGACTAGGAAGCCTTGGGCAAATTGAATTGTCACTGTTTTTATTTATTTAAATTTTTAACGGAGAGAACAATCTGCGCATGCGCGGTTTAAATTTTTTTAAGCCGACTGAGTGCCTACCCTGAGTAATTACTCACGGCACGGGCCTGTGGTATATGGTATAGAAACACACTGAACTTTTATCTGCTGTTCTGTATTATGTTTACATATTCTGTTGTGCTGCAGCAAGCAAGAATTTCATTGTCCTATCTAGGACACATGACAATAAAACTCAATTGACTCTTGACTTGGACTTAAGCAAAAAAGGGTTAATGGGGAAAAAAGAGGTACCTTAAATTTAGTTGCATCTGGTTGGGTAACTATGGTAGGGTGAAGACTATTCCATGCTTTAAATGGGAACTCCATGGATCAGCCAGCAACTCTGGATAGAAGAAATTGGGTGACGTTTTGGGTCGAGACCCTTCTTTAGACTCCCTCTGGTTTTAGTGTTTTTAACAAATGGCTGGTGTTGGTGGTGGTAACTGCTTTGAAAGGCTGCACAGCAACAAAAAAATATGGCTGTTTTTTGGGGGGTTTTTTTTGTTTATTTTGTTAGAAGTTAATACAGTACAAAACAATACAGTGGCACCTAATTTTAGGTGCCAACTATGTCATAACGTAATGCATTCTATGTACAACCTCTAGTTTTATGTTTTTGAAAAGGAAAATAAAAAAAGACAAGAAATAGAGAGAAGAAAAAGAGGAAAAATAGATAGTAGAAAATAGAAAAGCGTGAAGTGTGTATATAAGAAAAGATAAAGTAGAAATAGGAGAAAAAGACCCTTAAAAAAGAACATTTTCAAATCTTTGTTTGGAGATGTAATTCTACCCACGACCTGACCTGAAATCAGTAATCTTTACGGTACTGCTGCATCACATGATTCCAAAAAGCCGATGAAAGGGGACCAACTCCTTAAGAATTGGTCATATTTATCTATTAGGCGGAGTCTAATTTCTTCTAGGTGAGCTATGTCCGTCATATTACAAATCCACATTTTAATGGTTGATATAGCGGTATTTTTCCAAAATTTACGTATCAATTTCTTTCCAATTATTAACCCATAATTAAAGAATACTTTTTGGTCTTTGTTTAACTTGATATCTTCTACTATTATTCCAAATATAATCCATTCCGTATTTGGTTCTATTCTTGACTTGAAGAGCTTTGTAAATATATCAAATATATCGCTCCAAAATTTATTCAACTTTATACATCCTACAAATGAATGTGTTATATTGGCATTTTGAAACAAACATTTATCGCTTCTAGGAGAGACGTTTGAGTAGAATTTATTCAACCTCGTTTTTTAATAATATAGTCTATGTAATAATTTAAATTGAATTAAATTATGTCTTGCATTAATGGAACAATTATGTGTGTTCATCAGATGCTTTTCCCATCTGTCTTTCGGAATCTTTATCATTAGTTCATGTTCCCAATCTTCTCTTAGTGCCTCTGTTGAAGGTAATTCTCTATTTAATATACTATTATAAAAATATGATATTAGTTTTTGCGAATCGGCCTTAATATCCATTGCTTCTTCTAAGGGGTCTAAAAATAGTTTGAAATCTATGTATATATTTCTTCATGAAGTCGCATGTCTGTATATATTTAAAATATTGATTATCATTCAGTTTAAATTTTGATTTTAATTGTTGAAATGATAACAATGGCTGTTGTTGGTGGTGGTAACTGCTTTGAAAGGCTGCACTGCAAAGAAAAATGGCTGTTGTTGATGGTGGTAACTGTTTAAGGTTGCACTACAAAAACAATGGCTGTTGTTGGTGGTGGTAACTGCTTTTAAATGGCTGCACTGCAAAAAAAAATGGCTGTTGTTGGTGGTGGTAACTGCTTTGAAAGGCTGCACTGCAAAAAAAATGGCTGTTGTTGGTGGTGGTAACTGCTTTGAAAGGCTACACAGCAAAAAAAAAATGGCTGTCGTTGATAGGTGGTAACTGTTTTCAAAAGGCTGCACTGCAAAATAAATGTCTGTTGTTGGTGGTGGTAACTGCTTTGAAAGGCTGAACTGCAAAAACAATGGCTATTGTTGGCGGTGGTACTGCTTTGAAAGCCTGCACTGCAAAGAAATGGCTGTTGGTGGTGGTAACTGCTTTGAAAGGCGCACTGCAAAATAAAAATGGCTGTTGTTGGTGATGGTAACTGCTTTGAAAGGCTGCACTGCAAAAAAAAAGGCTTTTGTTGGTGGTGGTAACTGCTTTGAAAGGCTGCACTGCAAAAACAAATGGCTGTTGTTGGTGGTGGTAACTGCTTTGAAAGGCTGCACAGCAACAAAAATGGCTGTTGTTGGTGGTGGTAACTGCTTTGAAAGGCTGCACTGCAAAAACAATGGCTGTTTTTGGTGGTGGTAACTGGTTTGAAAGGCTGCACTGCAAAAAAATGGCTGTTGTTGGTGGTGCTAACTGCTTTGAAAGGCTGCACTGCAAAAACAAATGGCTGTTGTTGGTGGTGGTAACTGTTTTGAAAGGCTACACTGCAAAAAAATGGCTGTTGTTGGTGGTGGTAACTGCTTTGAAAGGCTGTACTGCAAAAAAAATAGCTGTTGTTGGTGGTGGTAACTGGATTGAAAGGCAGCACTGCAAAAACAAATGGCTATTGTTGGCGGTGGTACTGCTTTGAAAGCCTGCACTGCAAAGAAATGGCTGTTGGTGGTGGTAACTGCTTTGAAAGGCGCACTGCAAAATAAAAATGGCTGTTGTTGGTGATGGTAACTGCTTTGAAAGGCTGCACTGCAAAAAAAATGGCTTTTGTTGGTGGTGGTAACTGCTTTGAAAGGCTGCACTGCAAAAACAAATGGCTGTTGTTGGTGGTGGTAACTGCTTTGAAAGGCTGCACAGCAACAAAAATGGCTGTTGTTGGTGGTGGTAACTGCTTTGAAAGGCTGCTGCACTGCAAAAAAAATGCCTGTTGTTGGTGGTGGTAACTGCTTTGAAAGGCTGTTGCACTGCAAAAAAAATGCCTGTTGTTGGTGGTGGTAACTGCTTTGAAAGGCTGCATTGCAAAAAAAAAGAGGCTGTTGTTGGTGATGGTAAATGCTTTGAAAGGCTGCATTGCAAAAAAAAAAGGCTGTTGTTGGTGGTGGTAACTGCTTTGAAAGGCTGCACGGCAAAAAAAAATGGCTGTTGTTGGTGGAAACTTGACAACATCCTGCTTGCACTAAATATTGATTTTAGATAAAACGCTACCACTTACGGCTGTGATTTTTGGCCATCATACTCAGTTCCTCACCACTCATCAGGTGCAGAGGATACTTCCCATCAATGAAAAATAAAAGTGTTCTTAGTGTTTAAAAAATGTTGAGAAGCCCTCTGCTGTCAATCATGCCATGAAGGCCACACCCCTTCCAGTTGGAGGGAGAGGGGTTATAAAACCCGTAAGTGTGGGTGTGGCTCAGTCTCTGCACGTTGGGAGAGAGAGATGTCATGACTCTGTCTGAGCTGTGAATCAACTGAACACACTGAATGTCTACTGAACTGTGAGTGTGGTGTTTGTCGTGTTTTGTGTGATTTTATAGTGGTTTTATGGTGGCTTCACCCTGCTTGAAATGGTATGAAACTGTATTTGAATGTGGTGGCCTTTCACCCTGCTTGAAATGGTATGAAACTGCACTTCAATTTGGTTGTCTTGCACCCTGCTAGAAGTGGTATGACACTGCACTTGAATTTGGTGGCGTTGCACCCTGCTTGAAATGGCACGAAACAGCACTAGCATTTGGTTGCCTTGCACCCTGCTTAAATTGACATGAAACTGCACTTGAATTTGGTGGCCTTGCACCCTGCTTGAAGTGGCATGAAACTGCACTTGTATTTGGTGGCCTTGCACACCGCTTGAAATGGTATGAAAGTGCACTTGTATTTGGTGGCCCTGCACCCAGCTTGAAGTGGTATTAAACTGCACTTGAATTCGGTGGCCTTGCAGCCTGCTTGAAGTGGTCGGAAACTGCACTAGAATTCGGTGGCCTTGCACCCTGCTTGAAGTGGTCGGACACTGCACTTGAATTTGGTGGCCTTGGCCCCTGCTTGAAGTGGTAGGACTCTGCACCTGAATTTGGTGGCCTTGCACCCTGCTTGTAGTGGTATGAAACTGCAATTGAATTTGGTGGCCTTGCACCCTGCTTGAAGTGGTAAGAAACTGCACTTGAATTTGGTGGCCTTGCACCCTACTTGAAAGGGTAGGAAATTGCATTGGAATTTGGTTGCCTTTCACCCTGCTTGAAATGGAATTTCAAGGAATAGCCGTGAGTCAACTGCTAGCCAACCAGTTACTTTTTTTTAGTAACCAAAGTTATCAACGTTTATTTTTGTGTGTGTTGGAAAACAAAATATAGTTTTATACCGAGCACAGCTGGTAGACTTACTGCCTCACACGCCAGAGATCTGTGTTTGATCCTGTCCTCGGGCACTATCTCCCTGTAAGCGTGTGGGTTTCCTCCCACATCTCAAAGATGCATTGGCTTTGTAGGTTAACTTGTCGCTGTAAAATTGCCCCTAATGTGTTGGGAATGGATGAGGAAAGTGGGATAACAGAACTTGTGTGAATGGGTAGACAAAAATGCTGGAGAAACTCAGCGGGTGAGGCAACATCTATGGAGCGATGGAAATTGGCGACGTTTCTGGTTGAGACCCTTCTTCAGATTGATGTGAGGATGGGGGGGGGACAGGAAGAAGGAAGAGGCAGAGACAGTGGGCTGAGGGAAAGTTGGGAAGGGGAGGAGAAAGGGATTACCTGAAATTGAAGAAGTTAATGTTCATACCGCTGGGGTACAAACTGCCCAAACAAAATATGAGGTGCTGCTCCTCCAATTTACAGGGGACCTCACTCTGGCCATGGAAGAGGCCCAGGAGAAAAGGTAGGATTCGGAATGGGAGGGGGAGTTGAAGTGCGAGCCACCGGGAGATCAGGTTGGTTATTGCAGACCGAGCGGAGATATTGGGCGAAGCGATCGCAAAGCCTACGCTTGGTCTCACCAATGTAGAGTAGCTGACACCTATAGCAGTGGATGCAATAGATGAGATTGGAGGAGGTGCAGGTGAACCTCTGCCACACCTGGAAAGACTGCTTGGGTCCTTGAATGGAGTCAAGGGGAGAGGTAAAGTGACAAGTGTAGCATTTCCTGCGGTTGCAAGGGAAAGTGCCAGGAGAAGGGGTGGTTTGGGTGGGAAGGGACAAATTAACCAGGGAGTTACGGAGGGAGCGGTCTCTGCGGAAGCCAACAGGGGAGGAGATGGGAAGATGTGGCCAGTGGTGGGATCCGATTGGTAGACAATAAAGCTGGAGAAAATCAGCGAGTAAGGCAGCATCTATGGAGCAAAGGAATAGACGGCGTTTCACGTCAAGACCCTTCTTCAGATTGATGTCAGGGGATGGACACGAAAAAGAAAGGAAGAGGCGGAGACAGTAGGCTGTGGGAGAGCTGGGAATGGGAGGGGAAGGAGGGAGAAAGCAAGGACTACCTGAAATTAGAGAAGCCAATGTTCATACCGCTGGGGTGTAAACTACCCAAGCAAATATGAGGTGCTGCTCCTCCAATATGCGGTGGGCTTCACTCTGGCCATGGAGGAGGCCCAGGACAGAAAGGTCGGATTCGGAATGGGAAGGGGATTTGAAGTGTTGAGCCACCGGGAGATCAAGTTGGTTATTGAGAACTGAGTGTAGGTGTTGGGTGAAGCGATCGTCATGCCTGCACTTGGTCTCACCGAGGTTGATCATACGCTGAATAATCCAACCACATTTTTGTTTGGAAGTGGAAAGAAATAATAGAAATTGCATTCATGCAATGTGTAAAAAGAGTTGAGATACTGTATTATAATTTTGCTGCATGTCATTCTGGTAAATATCATGTCCTGATTGGTGAATATGTTTAGTTTGTGACTTTATTTGAAGCAGAAATAAAATGTGAATGCTTCATTGAGCATAATTCCAGCTGGTAACTACGCACTTCGTCCGAGCACATTATCGCACGCGTCATGCCAGCAGTCTTAAATGTCCACCTAAACTGTCATTTGGCAACGTAAGAAGCTGCCAAGGTTGCGTGGCTGACAACAGACAAAAAAAATTAAGTGAGAGCCCTGCAAGGTGTATAATATTTTTGACTGTCATAGGCCTTTTTTACATATGCTGTCACAACGCACTGTAGTCTCTAAACAACACTTCAGTAATTTTACTTGCCCTCCATTTCAGAATAATAGTGTTTTAAGCCAATAACGCGACACGAGCACTGGCAATAAATAAATAAACAAATAAATAAATAAATAAACAAATAAATAAACGCAGCTTTCTAGCCCCTTATCTCATTGGCCACGCTCGGCCGCAAATCGGTGTCAATCTGGTGGACCATCTTCCTCTAGTTGTGGGTGTGGGGGATTGGGAGGGGCCTCACAAGTGGAGCAGCTTAGGGCCTCTCTTCATCTAAATCTGGCCCTGCTCAGAGACCACACCATTTTGGCCACATTGTCATTTCACTCCTGCCATCGGGAAGAAGGTACAGGAGCCTGAAAACTGTACTGTCCAGGTTCAGAAGCAGATTCCTTTGAACAACCATCAAGCTATTAAACACTACAGCCTCCAAATAAGCTCTGAACTACAAAGACATGGAGGTATTGTTTGTGACTTTGCACCACTATTGTTTTTTTTTATAGATGCTTGAATAATCTTATGGAATCTTTTGAGGTTGTAACAAGTAGAAAGGATAAGGGAGAGCCAGTGGATGTGGTGTATCTGGACTTTAAAAAAGCCTTTGGCAAGGTCCCACAAGAGATTAGTGTGCAAATTTAGAGCACATGGTATTGGGGGTAGGGTTTTGATATGGATAGAGAACTGTGTAGGAAAGAACTACAGATGCTGGTTTACATCAAAGGTAGACACAAAATGCTGGAGTAGCTCAGTAGGACAGGCAGCATCTCTGGAGAGAAGGAATGGGTGACGTTGTGGGTCAAGACCCTTCTTCAGACTGATGTCAGGGGATAGGGGACTGGTTGACATACAGGAATCAAAGGGTAGAAATTCACGGGTCCTTTTCAGAATGGCTGGCAGTGACTAGTGGGGTGCCTCAAGGCTCAGTGCTTGGACCCCAGTTATTTACAATCCATATTTACGATTTAGACAAAGGATTTAAATGTAACATCTTCAAGTTAGCGGATGACTCAAAGATGGGTGGCAGTGTGAGTTGGAGTTGCAAGGAGGATACTAAGTGGCTGCAAGGTGATTTAGATAGGTTGGGTGAGTGGGCAGATGCATGGTAGTTGCAATATAATGTGGATAAATGTGAGGTTATCCACTTTGGTGGAAAAAAAAGGAAGGCAGATTATTATCTGAATGGTGTCAGATTAGGAAAGGGGGGGGTGCAATGAGACCTGGGTGTGTTTGTACATCAGTCACAGAAAATAAGCATGCAGGTACAGCAAGCTGTGAAGAAAGCTAATGGCATGTTGGCCTTCATTGCGAGAGGATTTGTGTTTAGGAGCAGGAAGGTCCCTGAAGAAGGGTCTCGACCCGAAACGTCGCCTATCTTCTTCGCTCCTTAGATGCTGCTACACCCGCTGAGTTTCTCCAGCTTTTTGTGTAACCCCCAAGGTCCTACTGAAGTTGTACAGGGCCCCAGTGAGACCACACCTGGAGTATTGTGTGCAATTTTGGTCTCCTAATTTGAGGAAGGACATTATTGCTAGTGAGGGAGTGCAGCACAAGTTCACCAGGCTCACTCCTGGGATGGCGGGACTGACATCTGATGAAAGAAAGTGTTGAAGGATGAGAGGGGATCTTATAGAAACATATTAAATTTTTAAAGGATTGGACAGGAGAGATGCAGGAAAAATGTTACCGATGTTGGGGGAGTCCAGAACCAGGGCTCACAGTTTAAGAATAAGGGGTAGGACATTTAGGACTGAAATTAGGAAAAACTTCTTCACCCAGAGAGTTGTGAATCTGTGGAATTCTCTGCCAGAGAAGGCAATGGAGGCCAATATGCTGGATGTTTTCAAAAGAGTTAGATTTAGCACTTAGGCGCTGAAGGAACATTTCTCTCAGTCCGTCTCTCTCAGAGGGATTTCTGTACACTTGACTGGTGTCTCTCACTCCAAGGGAGTTATCTGTACACTGACTGCTCCCTCTCTCTCAGGATGAAATCTGTGCACTGACTGGTTTATAGCTAGTTACAGGAGACTGTCGAAACTATCAGGGACTTCCAAAATAGGGAAGGTTAGAGGGGCTTGTTCAAGTAAAGAAAGGCATTAAGGCCGGAGGGGTTTACAGACATAAGGAGATGTTTGGAGATTGAATGCTTGAGTGGATGTAGGGCCTGGAGCGGTAGAAATCTGGATGGGTTGTAGAGCTGGAGGGGGTTACAAAAATAAGAAGGGCAGTGGCGGACTGGTTCTAAAAATATTGGTTGTCAGGAGACAAAGGGGGCCCACCCAGAACTAATATTATTATTTGGTGTCTTTTAAGAATTGGGAGAATCTTTTCAAATAATTAAAAGTCACACTGGAGAGGTAAAATCAGAGAATATTGTAAGTAATTATTATAAGATAAGTCATGTGAGATTGTACATTTTTGTGACTAATTTTGTGACTTGATACCGTGGATATTTTTTATTTATTAGACTTTCAGTGTAATTCGAGCTGCCTGCCATATACATCCACACAATTTAAAGACACTATTTTTAGCAGCAGCAAAATAAAAAACAATAATTCTGATTTTTTTTAAATCAGCTTAATCAGCCATAAGGTTTTTCAAGTTTTTCCCAATACATTTCAGTGCCCATGCAATCTCTTAATCGTTTTATTTAACTAAAGCACAATAAAAGGAAATAACATTATTAAAGATATCCTTTTATTGATTCCTAATCCCTTATGAATGATACATACAAATTGCAGAGAAAATATTATAATGTTATTTTACCTACATATGAAACAGAAGTGAATCTTTACCATTTTTTAGCAGAAAACATCAAATCAAAAATAGAAAGAAAAATTGTGAACTTTTATATATTTAGAATCAAAGAGACTCCTGCTGCTGCATCGTTGATGATAGATAATTTATATCACATTTATATTTTGTAACGTTGTATCTCTAAACTAAACTAAAGTAACCTTAAGAGCGCTACTAGTTTCATCCGTAAGTTCATCACTGAGAGCAATGATTCACAAGAATATGTAATTGAAAAAATCCTAAATATTGATAATACATCTCACATAGCTTTAACAATAACTTGTTTATGACACATATGCTGAAGAACAGACTTCATTAATTTTTGAGACAATATTTTCAATGCAGTCGTTGATAACCAGATAAATGAGATAATTACTACACTTAACTAGTAATTTACGTTTGAATTCTCATGTAGTTGAACTTGGATATTGTTTACCGATAATTTTTTTACGACTCGAAAAAATATATAAATGGATGGTAAAGGCCACGTCTAGCCGCCTGGTGAATGATGCAACAAGAAATTAAATGCAACAATGATCTTTTATTGAAAACGTAACATTTCCCTTCGCTAGGCTAGCCTACATTATAATACATATACGTAAACTCAAAATTTCAAAATAATGCTCTTCAAAAACCATATTGGCCTCAGCATCGGTGGCATTGCTTTTTACATTCTTCAAAAGCCTGATCATTTCTGGATAGGTATGTAACTCTAATTGATCAGCAATTTTCTCAATGACTGCAAACCCTTCTTTTGAATGTAACTCGATTAACTTTCTCTTTTGAGGCTATTTCTATGCTCGGTTTTAATTAACTTCAGACTGCTTTAAAGACTTTCAATCGGAGCATTTGCAAATGGTAGGAAAACATACACCCAACAACTTTATGAAGATTTCCAATGTAGATACGTTTTATACGCCAAAGAGTCGGCAGCTTTTGGCGCCATTTTCAAAGTCCAGTCCGGTCTGTGCGGTACCCGATCCAGGTGAGCCCCAGGCTGCTGCAGGGCCTCCAGCCGTCGCCTCGATTCGGATCGTCCAGCGAACCGTCACCCATCTCCTCCCTTGGCCACCTTCAGCCTTTGTGCCCCGTGGCATCTCCCACAGCCAACCTTGATGGCGCTGAAGGTAAGCCAGTCACTGTCACTGGTTCACTGTCTTACCGGCTCTTGCGTCTGCCGTCGCCAGCTCCTTCAGTCCTCCTCTCCGGTTCTCCGTTCTTCAGGGGACAAACAGAGGTCGGGGTTGGTAGCTTCCTTCCCTCTCTTCCTCCAGTGACTTCCTTTCAAGCCCGCCGGTCTTGCCTGCCTAGTGCAGTGCATGAAACATGGAAAACAGTTTGCACCTTGCAATTTCCCACAAGCAGAAATGTGATTCTGATCAAAGAATCTGATTTTTATTTTAGTAACGTTCATTAGTTTGAGGAGCAGAATTAAGCACAATAGGCCATGAAGTCTACTCCGCTACTTCCTTTTTATTACTAAAACAGTTGTCTATGTTTGTTTCTTTATTGCATTTTTACTTGATATAGGGGGCCTATTTCATCAGGGGCCCACTTGCCACCGGGCAAGCTGACACCCTGGCTAGTCCGCCACTGAAGAAGGGTGTCATACAGCATGAAAACAGACAATTTGGCTTAAGCCACTAAAATCATCAAAGACTCCACACACCCCGGTCACCACCTTTTTGAATTGTTGCCCTCTGGCAGGCGTTACAGGTCAGCCAAAACACGCTCCTCCAGACTCAGAGACAGTTTCTTCCCCAGAGCAATCGTCACACTCAACATGATAAAACACTGAGTATTATTCATGCTGCGCTCTTCCATGCTGCTACCCACCTTCAACTTTTACTATCACCATGTACAGTACTGATTACTTACTTATTTTAATACCTAGTTTTTAACATTGTTTTTAAATTGTGTCCTGTGTTTTTATGTTTCCACGTAATGCACCAATGGAGTGGCAACAACAATTTTGTTGTATGCAGTGCTTACAGTGAAAAATAAAGGCATGTCATTTTCATTTCATTTCATTTCATGTCGGCCATAATCCCTCATCTAAGTTAGCCTCATTTATCTGCAATTGGTCCACATCCCTTTAAACATTTCCTATCCATATACTTGACCAAACAACTTTAAGAGTTGTTAGAGGGAATTATGAAGATAAAAAGGGTTATTGGGCCAGAAGGGTTTTACAGTGTAGGGATTGGATTTTTGAGGAAACATAGGATCTGGAGCGGTTACTGAAAGTGGAAAGTGTTACGGGCTGGTGGCTTTGCAGAGATCGTTGTTAGAGCGACTGGAGAAGTTTCAGAGACAGAAGGGTGTAAGGGATGGAGGGATTACAGAGAAAATGAGGGGTTAGAGATTAGAGAGATTATAGACATAGGGATAGGTGCAGGCACTGGGGGGATTTCAAAGATAGGGGTGTAAGGACTGGTGGACGTACAGAGGGAGTAGTGAAGGGGCTGAAGGGGAATGTCTACGAGAGAGACTGTGATGAGGCCTATGGTGGGAGAAGTCCTCAAATTTGTACAGTCGATTTGGTTAAGTGGGATGTCTGTCAATTTGTAAAATGGGATGACATGAGCACTGCGTGCCTGAGGTTTGGATGAGTGTCAGTTACTTGCACAATCTGAGAATGTGTTCTCTCAGCTGGAAACAGTTTCAATGATTCAATGTTAATTTATTTGCAAGCATTTCCCAGAAAATGCAGAATAAAGAAATGAGGAAGTAAAAGTTATTCTGAAAATAAACTGAGCCAACCATCAGAAACTGCAGAGATCTGATATGCAACACATCTCAGTAGTTGCCGGCTTAATGACCACCACAACTGCATGACCTCTGCTGGCACATACTAGCTGACAACCATCACAGATGGAGTATTGATCCCATCCCCATTCCCACAGCCGCGAATCTTGCCTTTTCCCCTTATAGACGAGGGTGATGAAAAACTGGGAGAAAATTCAAAAACAGATAGGGGGCAGAGGTGGATAAAACTAGGAATGACCTCTAATAGGTGAAGCAAGGTTTTCCCAGATGTCCCCAGTGTTTTGGTTATTGTGCTGAAGGGTTAAAAAGTACAGTTAGAAAGAGAGAGAAAATAAAGGATGTGTAAAAGCAATGAACTGCAATTCAGTTCAAAACTGAAACCATAAAGAGATGCAGGAAATGCACAGCAGGTCAAGCAGGGGTAATGGAGAGAGAAAAGCAGAGTCAACGTTATAAATGGAAATAGACAACAGTGCTCGTGAAACTCAGCGAGTGCGGAAACATCTATGGAGTGAAGGAAATAGGCAATGTTTCAGGCCGAAACCCTTCTTCAGACTGATGCAGGGCGGGGGAGGGGGGGGGGGGGGGGGGGAGGGCGGGAAGAATAAAGGAAGAGGAGAGCCTACAGTAGAAATGGCAAACCGGGTTCTGCAAAGTTGAAGAATTTGACAGTATGTCCTGAAGGCTGCAACATGCCCAGATGGAGGAAGATATGTTTTATCCCAATCGATGTATTGGTCCAGTTTAGTTAAGAGATATTGCACGGAAACCAACCCTTCAGCCCACTCCACTGAGTCTGTGTTGACCAGCGATCCCCGTACACTAGCACTATCCTACACTGTAGAGGCGTTACAATCTTTACTGAAGCCAATTAACCTACAAACCTGTTTGTCTTTGGAGTGTTGGAGGAAACCAGAGCACCCGGGGAAAACCCATGCAGTCACGGGGAGAACGTACATGCTCTATATAGACTGCACTCGAAATCAGGATCGAACCTGAGGTTTTTGGCACTGTAAGGCAGCAACTATGTCACTGTGCCACAGTGCCGCCCTTTGTAACTTGTCCTTGATGTAACAATACAGGAGACCACAGACCTATAGGTCAACAAAACCAAAAGTTCTGGTGGATTTCAGCAGGCCAAGCAGGATCTATGTAAGGAAATGGACATATGATGCTTTGAGTTAGGACTTTTCCACAGTCTGCAAGTCAGAGGTAGGCCATGCGCAGGTGAGAGCAGGTGGAAACTAGCAGCAAAAGGTGTGAAATGTTTCATGTGAGTGCAGGAAGCAGCACCATTGAAACGTGGACCATTCCACATATCCCACAAAAAGACAGGTGTGGTTTGGGCCCAGGCAAGAAGAATGTGAGTGGATTGTTCAACGTAAAAGGATGTCCAGTGAATGAGTGTATTGGTGAAGAAAACTGTTTGGGCCTCTGTTCAAGGAAAGACTCTCTGAATCTCCTGATGTGAATAGAGGTGGAGAATGATTGTGTGTGTCTGGTAAGGATGCGCTTGTCAGGATCAGGTAATTAGAACCTGTCCGAGTGGTGAAGGATGTTCAAAGTATCACAGATATAAGTGGGGACCGACTGAATTGGGGAGAAAGCGTGGAAACTGCAGGGGGTGTATTACTTGAGTTTCATTGTGTTTAACAAGGAAAAAGAATACATGTGGGCTGTGGGAAGTGTATAGGTGGGGTGGGTCTATTGTAAGGGAGAATGTCCATGATTATGGGAGACGTTTCAGTGGGCAGGGAGTGTATATGATATGAATGAATGAATGAATGAATAGCCTTTATTGTCATTCAGACCTTTCGGTCTGAACGAAATTTCGTGCCTGCAGTCATACATTTATAAAAATAACAAAACCACACAATAAACACAAAATTAACATCCACCACAGTGAGTTCACCAAACACCTCCTCACTGTGGTGGAAGGCAAAAGTCTTAGAGTCTCTGTCTTCTTCCCTCCTTATTCTCCATCTGCGCTGAGGAGATCCAGGCCTCCGATGCTGCCGTCCACCAGGCCCCCGTCCGGGCCTCCGAAACCGGGCCGCCGCCACCGTTGTCGCTGGAACGCCGGAGCACCGCCACAGGGCCCGCCGCCGGAACGTCGCTGCAGCACCGCTTTCCCGAAGCCAGGTCGCCGCTGGAGCACCACAGCCCCGAAAGCCAGGCCACCGCCGGAACGTCGCTGGAGCACCGCAGCCCCGAAAGGCAGGCCACCGCCGAAACGTCGCTGGAGCACCGCAGCCCCGAAAGGCAGGTCGCCGCTGGAGCACCGCATCCCCGAAGCCAGGCCGTCGCTGGAGCACCACAGCTCCGAAGCCAGGTCGCCGCTGAAGCTCCGAAAGCCGTGCCGCCGCCGCTGGAAGCTGGAGGCCGCCAGCTCCGCCATTAGGGCCTCAGCACTGACGGAGACGGTGTCGGGGGACACGACAAGAAAAGTCGCATCCCCCCGAAGGGAGAGACTAAAACCCCGTTTCTCCCACCCTCCCCCCCCCCCCCCACACACACACACACACAACCTAACAAACCAGAAATAATCCCTAAAAGCAGGCACAAAGACAAAAATAAAATAAAAAGACAGACGGACTGCAGCTGTGCCGCAGCTGCCAAGCGCCCATAGAGGAGGGTGCCTGGTGGCTATAGGGAGAATCAGTGGAAATGGAGAGTGTCCATGGGCTGCGAAAGGGGGTACAATGGGTCTGGAATTTCGCTGATGGGGGATGGTGTCTTTGGGCTGTGTGAGGGGATTCAATATATGTGCTGTTTTTGATTGGGGAAGTGTAGCATTTTGTGAGTCTGTATTGGTCATGTTGGGGATTTCTGCATCTCAGAATGTGTGAGGAGATTCAATGAGTATATACTTTGGGTGGGGAGAAAGTGTCACTGCAGAGTGGTAAAGTTGTGGTTTTATCATTTTGATCTGCTGGAATAAAACATTTTCGGAAACTGGGGTGTGTCATGTGAGATGACTCTGCAGGCGAGCTGAGGAATGCTTTTTTTCTAACTGTGTAACATTTCTTCAGACCTAGACAGTAGCTGAGTGGTGCACGGAGCTTGGTGGTGCTTGCAAGGCATCAACTTGCCAGTTATCATTATGTAATAATGTGAGATTGGTAACAAGCTGCAGCGTGACGGGGATAAACATCTCACAGCAGGGGATTGAGTTGTGTGGAGGGGCAGACGCAAATGGGACCGTGCATGTACAGGTCATTAAAGGCAGTCTTCTTCTTCTTCTTTCGTGTCCATCTTCCATGTTTCAAATGTTGACATCGCTGTCATCGTCCGTCCTGAAAAGGACGCAAGCTGCAACAAGTGATGGCTCCCACTGATTAAAGGCATTTGGACAGAGCAACTCCAGGGGTGGGAAGGTTAGAAAGATTGGAGTTGGTTATGAACTGGAGGAGTTTAAGGAAAAGGGGTTGGAGTTGGAGTGCTGTGTTGTTGGTCACCATCGAGAAGTTCCTGTGACTTTGAGTCAATTATTGTTGAATGGATTGCAAGGGTTCATTTTCTGGGAACCTCTGTCAATTCAATGCTACCTTTAGCACAGGGTAAAAATTCAGGGCGGGTTTGCTGGGAGGGTATATGCAAAGCTTGTGAGACCGCAGCTTAATACTGCAAATAGTACTGTCCCCCCAGATGAGAGCAGGGAGAAGTAGGAATAACCGGTGTGGGACAAGTCTTTGACTATGTTGGCTGCTTTTCCAAGGCAGCATGAATTGTAGATGGATCAATGGTGGGAAGTCCGATCTGTGTGATAGACTAGGCTGCATCTGTAACTCTCTGCAAATTCTTGTTGTCGGGCAGAGCTGTTCCCAAACCAAGCTGTGATGTAAGCTGTATATTTTATATGGTGCATCTCAAGAAGTTGATAAGAGACATTGGAAACATGCCTAATTTCCTGAGTCTCCTAAATAAGTCATTGCATTGGTGTACCTTCTTGGATGTGGCATCGATATGATGGACTATGACAGAATGTTAGTGATATTAATGTGAAAGAACTTGAAACTCTCAGCCATTTCCACTTTGGCACCAATGAAGCTCATGCAGCAAGTACTCCACCACACTTCCTGAAGCCAATAACTAGCTTCTTTGTCTTGCTGACATTGAGAGAAAGGTTATTGGCCTGAAACCATGGGTGGGAGCTGGCACAGACTCCTTCGCACCCGTCTAAGGACAGAAGTCTGTTGAGGAAGAGAACCTCAGAAAATACAGCATTGACTCCAAACTGCCCTTCACACAGTGCTATATGAGGGGCATCAGAACTGCCCCTCATATAGTGTAGCGTCCCATCAGCTGCCCGCCAACAGTACTGAGTTTCTGAACTGATCTGAACTGCCATTCCCACAGTCCAGAGTGCCATTGGAAGTGCCCCTCACACAGTGCTGAGTCTCATTAGAACTGCTTTACCCACAGTGCAGAGTACCAGCAAAACTGCCTTTTGAACCAGGTGGTGCCACTGTGAAGTAGGGGCTGAAAGGGATCACAGAGGTGGGGATGTGCAAGGCTGGAAAGATTACGGAGATGGGAAGGGATTTATGGGCTAGAGAGATTACAGAAATAGCAGGTGTACGGATTGGAGGGGTTATGGACTGGACGGGTTTACAATATAGGGTGTGGAGTTGGAATGCTGTGTTGTTGATCGGTGTCCAGAAATGACTGTGCCTTTGGGTAAATTATTGTTTCATTTATTGCAAGGGTTCATTTTCTGGAAACAGCAGACACAGAATTTCTGGAAGTGTATATTCAGAGTAAGAGTTGCGGCTTAGTTTGATAAATCATTATGGGAAAGGCAAGTAGAGTCAGCATGTTGAAATCTCCTGTTTTCCTGGGGTAATCCTGGTAGTTCTCTTTCCTCATCGCACGGTGTGGGAGACCCTCAGCACATTCTTTGCACAGTGGTGCACACTCAGTACTGCCCTTTTGATAGTGCAGTACTCCCTCAGTGCTACCCTTCCTACAGTGTTGCACCATCTCAGTGAGACTCCTCCCACAGTATGCACTTCCTCGGCTCCACCCTCCTCCACAGCAGCAACCCCTCACTACTACTCCAGTCTGGTGCTCCCTTTAATATCTTCTATGGGTGCCAGTGTTGCCTCTCCCATACTGCAGCATTCCTCACATTTTTTCTCACCTTATATTCCATCTGCCTTGTCCTCCACCCCTTGAGGCCCCTCCATATCCTCCCCACAGCCTTAACTGCCATTAACCTCAATAACCTGGATATGTTACACGATCTCCTTAGTTTAGTTTAATTTAGAGATACTATCCTACACATTGGGGATACTTACAATTATACCAAGCCAATTAGCCAAAAACCTGGAGTGTGGGAGGACACTGGATTGTGGGAGGATGCAGGTTACATATAAACTCCATACAGACAAGCACTTGTAGTGAGGATCGAACCCGGGTCTCTGGCACTGTAAGGCAGAAATTTTACCACTGTCCCACCCTTGCAGATTGTTGATGTCAACAGTGAATAATTGGGCCACGGCACCAATCTCTCTTATCAAAGCCTCGTAACTCAAAAATGACTTTTTTATTCCTACTGCCTGTTAATCAATCTACAACCACGCAGCAGGCTCCTTATCAAATGGCTCTGAGAAAGTACACAAATAGTTTGTCTTTATCTATGTTGTTTACAAACCCAAAGATTTGTCACGCATGTCACTTCTCTGGACCCAGTGGAGAGGTGAGAAAAGCTACTGGCCTCACATGGTCTCCTCGTGACCGCATGGGTTTCCCGGGAGTGCTCCATTTTCATCCTCCATTCCAAAGGTGTGCAGGGGAGAATAAATTGCCCGCTGTAAATTGCCCCAGGTGTGTAGGCGAGTAGGAATCGGTGGTGGGTGTTGGAGCACATGGCATTGTCACAAGGCCAGGGGGAGATATGAAATTACACAGTGGGCTGAAAGGCCTCCTTCTGTATCATTATAAATAAATCAATGTCAACACTAATTAATAATTGAGATTGAAGAAGGGTCTCAACTGTTAGTTTCATTTAATTTAGAGATACAGCGCTGAATTTGCTCTGTCTCTAACTCGGATCTCTGGGGCTGTAGGCAGCAAATACCACTGTGCCACCATGCTGACTTGAAATGTCAAGAATCTGTAGAAGGGTGTCCACCCGAAACGTCTCCTATCCATGTTCTCCAGAAATGCTGCCTGACTAGTTGAGTTACTTCAGCACCGTGTCATTGGCTGCAGTTCTTTGTTTCTACTTCTTAATTGTTTTATTATTTTACACGGTTGCTGTGACAACTTTGCTAATAATAGAATTCAGCAATTTCCTTCCTACTGATGACATGTTAACTGGCCAGTGGTTTACTGGATGTTCTCTTCCTCCTTTCTGTCAGAGATAGATAGTCGTAGGGCATGCAAACAAGCCCTTTGGCCCAACTCTTCCATGCTGGCCAAGTGTTCATCCAAGCTAGTCCCATTTTCCAATATTTGATCCATATTCCATATTCCTCTTAATCTTTTCTATCCATGTTTTTTAAAATATTATTATGCCTGCATCAACCATTTCCTCTGGCAGTTGCCCCTCAGGTTCCAGATAACCCTAGAAACCTGTACCTCTCTGGGATCTGGGATAAACCCTGAGCACTCCTGGGTTTTACTCTGCAGCCCTTCTTGATGAAAAGCACAACATTTTGTTTAGTTTAATTTAGAGATACAACATGGAAACAGGCCCTTCGGCCCACTGAGTACATGCCGACTATTGATCAATAGTTCACGTTAGTTCTATGTTATCCCACTTTCTCATCCACTCCCTATACACTGGGGGCAATTTACAGAGGCCAATTAACCTAAACCCTGTAAGTCTTTGGGATGTGGGAGGAAACAGGAGCACCCTAAAGGTCACCGGGAGAAGGTGCAAATTCAACACAGACAGCACACGAGGTCAGGATCAAATCCAGATCTCTGGCACTGCGAGGCAGCAGCTCTACCTGCTATGCCACTGTGGTCTTAGGAGTTTATCAACATTCTTCTTTTGCTTTCCCTATCTCTTGTTATCTGCATGTTTCTCTTTCCCTCTTCCTTTGTCTGTTTGCTTTTGTTTCCTGTCTCCTTCTTTCCATCACCACACTCACTGTCTCCATCTCATCCTCTAGCCCGCTTCATCTTAATAGACCTTCACCCTCTCTGTCCTGTTTTACTCATTGCTTTCATTCTCTCTGTCCCACTTTCCTCAATCAATTTGCCCCTTTTCCTTTCTTGCCTCCTCTCTCTGCTTCCCTCTCCTTTCCCTCTTTCCCTTACTGCTGCTCCCTGTGCCTTTCATCCTCCCATCACTCTCGCTCTGTCACGATCTGACCTTTTGTCTTTACTTTCCCTTCTTTTTCACCCTCCCCCATAAGTCTGTCTTTCTCTCACTCTATCTGCCTGTTTTCCAATCTTTCTGTTCCTCTCCCACTGCTTTTTATCTTTTTGCCTCTTTGTTGGCTCCCTTCTTTCTCTCCCAACCCTCTCTATGTCCCTCTTTCCATCGCCCCCAGTGTGGCTCTATCTCCCTCCTTTCCCCTTTCTCTCTCCCTCTGTACCTCACTGCCTCCTTCACTTTCTCTCTATCTCTGTCCATCTCCTTCTTTCCTGTCTCTCTCCCCACCCTTTCTCCTGCCTTTCCCCCTTCTCTCTGCATTCTCTGACCCCTCTACCCTTTTTCTTTGGCACATCTCTCACTCCCCCTTGCTCTCTGCCCCTCCCCTCTGTCCCTACACATTTTCTCTTCCTCTCCCTTCTCTTTCTCTGTGCCCCACATTTACCTATCTCTCCCTCACCCTCTCTTTGCCCCCACTTCAATATCACTGTCCTCCACCCTCTTTATCTGCCCCGTTCCTTTCTTTCTCTGATCCATTTCCTTTTCTCTCCCTTCCCATTCTCCTTTACCCTCCCACCCTCTGTGACCTATTTCCTCTCTTCCCCCTCTCCTTCTCTATGCTCACTTCCCCCTTCTCTCCTGCCCCCCCTCTGCCCTTTCTCTCCCTCTCTTTGCCCCCTCTTCTCACAGGCTCTCTCTCTCTGTCTACACCCCCTCCCTCTCGATATCCAGATCTCGGGGCTGATCTGGGCTGGTCCCTGTGGCTTTTATATTGATTCTGCTCTCGCATGGGTCAGGAAGTGCTGGGTCTTGTGGTCACTTGACCATTCTGAGCCTCTCCCTCTCTATCTGACCTTGTCTCACTGGGATCAAACAGAATATTTGCCACCAGCTGCCTCTGCCACTCAGACCACTTTGCAGTAGCTGTCAAACAATGGATACTCTGCCCAAGGCTGTACTGGGAGTCATCATCTTCTTCTCCGTGTGGACTGGTGAGTTGGGGTGGAGAAATGGAAGGCAGAGGAAGAGTGAGAGAGTGAGAGAGGGTGGGAGAAGTGAGCGTATGGGCAAGAGGGGCGAGTGACAGGGACAGGGAGCGAGGGAAATCAGCAGGATGAGAAAGGGAGCAGTGAGAGAGTGATAGCAAGAGGGAGTGGGAAAGAACACTGAGGAATGAATAACAGACTGAGGGACTGGTGCTCCTGAGGATGTTTCAGAGGGGTGTAGTGATGGGGCGGGAGAGCCAAACGGAGCATCTGCTGTTGCTCTTGAATTCTCTGGTCCCCTCTATTGCACATTGTCTCGGCATCCCCCGAGACACAGAGGGTAAACCATATACACTGTGATCAGTGCTGTGGGTCAACCTCATTCACAGCACAGTCCAGGCGAAGGTCCTTTCCCCCTTTTCAGCCACAACATTCTCCCAAGGGCTCTCACTGCACCTCAACCAGCTTTCTCACCCCATTCCTCCGCCACAGACTTATAAGTAATTTCTATACTAACTGTTTGAGGAAGTGAGGATGTGCGTGGGGGTGGGGGGGGGGGGGGGGGGGGACGGGGACCTATAACAGTGAACATTGCTGCAAATAAGATGGAGTTGGATTGTTTAGCACCTGGTGAGGTGATATTGAAGTGGATCAAGGGGTGGTCAGCCCAAGAAGGCTGTGAGGGACCATATCTCTCTCCTTTCTTAGAGTCTCCATTGTGCTTTAAATGGGTGTATAGTGGGTGCAGTGAACTGTGAGGCACTCTGATGCCCACAGGTCAGAGAGAGAGAGAGAGAGAAAGAGAGAGAGAGAGAGAGAGAGAGAGAGAGAGAGAGAGAGAGAGAGAGAGAGAGGGAGAGAGAGAGAGAGAGAGAGAGAGAGAGGTCGTGTTTTCTTCTCAGCTCTGCAGTTGAGAAGGATTGGAGCAGCCTTTCCAGGATTTTGCCGTTGGAGAGGGCACAGACCCAGGGGGGCTTCATAGTTCAACTTATTGTTGGGCTGTTGAAGCTTTTCTCTGGTCTGGGGAGCCTCCATCTGTGTGAAGATTCCTGAGTTTCTCCACATTGTCGAGGGTGTGGTTGGCGTTGGCGGATTGCCAAGAGTGCCTGTGATCTCAGTGGGCTGAAGTTGTGCGGTGTCTTTGTCGTTTTTGGCACCGCTTCTCTGCCCTAAAGTCATTTTGCTCAGTGCGGCTGCCTGGCTTAATGTGAAGAAGGTACTTTTGCGTCCAGCGCGACTGGGATCGAGTTTCCCGTAAGCTGCTCTTGGCTGTGGACGAACCTGGGGACTTTCCTGCTTCAGCTGGAGGTTTCTGTTTTCTGCTGCCTGTCTTTGACTGTGACTGTCTCTGGGACTTAACTTGGAGCTGTGCTGCTGAGGGGCTTGGAGCTGGTTTGTGCCTCTGTGAGGATGGCGATGGAAGGGGCGCGGCCGAAGGTCCGGACCTACGCAGCGACGGCATCAGTGGCGGGTGCGAGGCCATCTGAGCTTGAGCCTCATGTTGACTTGGATGGGGACAGTTTTGGTATTTCTGTTCAAACTGGGCCTATGATGTCGAGGGGGGTAATTACGAAGGCCATGAATGAACTTCTTGGGAGGGGGGCTATTGTCTCTTCTGAGCTCGAAAGGGGAAAGGTGGAGATGATACTTAAGACCCGGGAGTGTGTGGCCCGAGCGTTGGAGGAGGGGATCTCAGTGGGGGGGGGTCCACGTACAGGTGGATCCGTGGGTATCCAGGGTGAGACCGGTTCTCCTGCGGAGCTGCCCCACTTATTTTTCGGATGCAGTGCTTATTCCACACCTGTCCAAGTTCGGGGAGGTGCGGTCTAAATGTTTTCGTCTCTTGCATCCCGGGGGGGACCCGGAGGAAAAAGGGGTCTTCAGTTTCAAGAGGAGGGTGTTCATGAAGGTGGGTGAGGGGGATGGTGCCGAGGGGAGTTTTGAGGTGGTGCATAAGGGTGTACCCAGAACCGTGCGTTGGAGTTGGGGCAAGGCACGGTGTCATGCGTGCGGCGAATTTGGACATCTCCGTAGGGAGTGTCTTTTTCGCGGGGGCACTGCTAGAGGTTCTAGTGCAGTGGCCCAGGAAAGCACTGCTGGCCCATCTGGGGTGGCTTGTCAAACCTCAGCGGCGCGGGGTGGTACTGCTGACCCGGCTGAGGTTGCCAGTTCTGCCTTGGTGACCCGGGGCGGCAGTGCTAAGCCTTCTGGGTCCAGAGGTTCCGCTTTGGGGACCCTGGGCAGTGAGAGCCCAAGCCCCCCACGTCCCCTACGTCTTGCGCCTGTGGCGGTGGATGGAGGTGGGGCGCAGGAGGAGGGGAGTGTTGAGGGGGGGTTTTGGGAGAAGCAGGGGAAGCACAATAAGAAGAAGGAGAGGGATAGGGCCGCCCGAGCGAAGAAAGTGCAATCGGGTGAGTTTAGCTCCAGTGTGGTGCAGACTGCACCTGCTGGGGCCCAGGGGGGAGTTGTGGTGGCTCGGAAGGGGGTAAAGAAGCCTAAACGTGTGGGTGGCAAAGTGGTTGGGGGTAATGTGGAGGCGGATGACCCTTCCCTTATGGAGGTTACCGCACCTCCGCATGCGAGTGGGACTAAAAGGAGGCATCTGCCTGGTGAAGAGGAGGAAGGGCGTGGGTCCAGAGCGAAGGGGATGTCTTTCTCCGGGCTTTGCACCACTGAGGTGGCTGAAAGCGGTCTTGACCCGGTGTCTTCTGGGTCGGTGGTTGGGCCTTCTCTTCATGGATCTACAGCGGGTGTCACCGGACTGGGTGCTGAAGTTGATTCCGGTGGAGGTAGGTCCACTGGGCGGGAGTCTGTCCCTTCATCTCAGGGGCCCTCTGAGGGAGTTATCTCGGCGGGTGCTGTGGTTAGCTCCCTTGGGGGTGTACCCTCTGGGTCGGATGAGGTCCCCTCGTTTCAGAGGCCTACTGAGGGTGCTAGCACGTTAGGTGACGTGGTTGGCTCCTCTGGTAGTGTGCCCTCTGTGACGGGGGATGCGCAGAGTCAGGCTGAGGGGGGAGTTTCGGGGGTGTTGTCGTTCAAGTCTGTGCTCCATATCAGTGCCAGTGGAGGTGCTGGGGGGCGGGATGCCTCACCGGATGAGTTGTCTGGGGTGAGGTTAATGGCAGGTGGTGATTCTCTGGGTGTTGCCTGTGGAGAGGGCACTCTGGATGATGTGGAGGTCAGGGCTGTTATGGGACGTGATCCTCTTTCAGACTCCGAGGGTGCCAGTGTTCCACAGGCCCTGGGGATGCCTCTTGTTGTTGCTTCCCCAGGCCCAGAGGAGGAGGGTGATGGTAGCGTGCAGGAGCCCAGCCATTCAGAGGGCTGCGAGTCTCAGGCAGGGGTGTTGGGACCCACCCCCAGCATTGATCCGGGTGGTCGTGTCATGGCTGTGGAGGGGGACAGCGATGCGGCCAGTGGGGGGGGCACAGAGAGTGATTTGTCAGACAGTTCTGGTCTTTCTGAGGTTGTTGATTCAGGTGCGAGCGGGTTGGCTGCGAGCCCAGACTCCAAGGCCGTGTCTGAGGCGAAGCTTATTGTTGAGGTGCGAGAGTTCTTAAAAATAAGTCGTGCTCCCAAAACATTATGGTTTGCCGCTACAAGGCGGTGGGAGGATTGGCTAGATGTGCAGGAGAGTCTCGAGGCTATCCTTAGTAACAAGGATAGTGGTCTTTCTGACTCGGATTTGGGGCAGTTTTGGGGTTTGTTGAAGGTCCTCAGAAAAGGAGCTCCTGTGACTACAGGGAGTGTGAGGGTCACAATCTAATGTGTCTACACATTCACAGTAGCTACATTAAATTTAAATGGGAGTAGAGCGAGTTTTCGAAGATTTCAGCTCTTATCAGCCCTAAGGGAGGGGAGATTTGCAGTTTGTTATCTGCAAGAGACACATACCGTTGCTAGTGATGAACCTACCTGGCAACTGGAGTGGGAAGGGAGGGTTTATATGAGCCATCTCAGCTCAAATTCGAGTGGGGTGGCTTTTCTGTTGGCCCCAAATTTTCTGCCAAGCATTTTAAAGGTGCAGGAAGTGGTGCCAGGACGTTTGCTCCATCTGGCCGTGAGCCTGGATGGCATGCCGTTGCATTTCATTAACGTGTATGCCCCTAGCTCCGGCACGATGCAGGCCGGCCTGCTTCGGGAGGTGAATGCTCTGTTGGGCACTATTGATAGGGGAGAGTGTGTCTTCCTTGGTGGGGACTTTAATTGCACACTTGAGGTGTGGGACCGTTCTGGTACTCAGTGTGCGCCTGCTGTAGCGAAGAAGCTGAGAGGCTTGATTGACTCCTTTGAGTTGGTTGATGTTTGGAGGGACCTTCACCCTGATTCCACTGCTTTTTCGCGGAGGTCTGAGGGCGGTGGTTCCCGCATTGATCGGTTTTATATTTCCCGAGCGTTTGTTTCCCGTGTCTCAGCGGCCTCAATGCGGCTGGTGCCGTGCTCGGACCATTGTCTGGTGCGTGTGGATTTCAATCCAGCGTGCGCTCGGGCTGGGTCCGCGTACTGGCACTTTAACAACAGGCTGCTGGAGGATCGGTGTTTCCGGGAGTCATTCACTCGGTTTTGGGTGAAGTGGAGAGAGAGGCAGAGGTGCTTCTCTTCCCTTAGGCAGTGGTGGGATGTGGGTAAAGCTCACATCCGTCTCTTTTGTAAGGAATATACATGGGGGTCGACTGGGAGGCGGGACTCAGCGGTCGAGAAGCTGGAGAGGGAGATACAGGACGCTGAGTCTCGCCTGGGTCAGTTTGGTGAAGACTCCAGCGAATGGGGAGAGTTTCAGAGGAAGAAGGAGGTTTTGAGGAGTCTGCTGCTTGAGCGATCTCGAGGCGCTTATGTGAGGTCTCGGGTCCAGATGCTGCACGAGCTGGACCGAGCGTCGCCTTTCTTTTTCTCTTTGGAGAAGGGGCGGGGAGCTCGAAAACAGCTCGTGGAGTTGCTTGCAGATGACGGCTCCTCTGTCACTGATCCAGAGAGGATTAATGCCTTGGTTAGGTCCTTTTATGGGTCCCTGTTCTCTGCGGAAGGATTCAGTGTGGAGGCTCAGCAAGATCTGTGGGAGGGTCTACCGACCGTAGATAGGGGGGAGGCTGATCTTCTGGATGGCCCCTTATCTTTGGAGGAGTTGACTCGCGCCTTGCATCAGCTCAGGAGGGGTAAGTCCCCCGGGCTGGATGGGTTGACGGTGGAGTTTGTTAGAGCATTCTGGGACATCCTAGGGGGTGACTATATGTTGGTTCTGGGGGAGAGCCTGGCGACTGGAGTGATGCCTCTCTCGTGGCGTAGGACGGTTGTTGTCTTGCTGCCTAAGAAGGGCGAACTCCGTTTGTTGAAGAACTGGCGTCCAGTCTCTCTCCTTTGCACAGACTATAAAATTTTTGCACGGGCAATGGCAAATCGCCTGGGCTCCGTGCTGCATCAAGTGATTCATCCTGATCAATCTTATACAGTCCCTGGCCGGTCCATCCAGGATAACATCCACCTGGTTAGGGACCTGATTCATTTAGTCCAGGGTACTGGTGAGTCAGCTGCTTTTCTGTCTCTTGATCAGGAGAAGGCTTTCGATAGGGTAGAGCATGAATACCTATTTGGGACGTTGCAAGCGTTTGGGTTTGGACCACACTTCGTGGCCCGGGTCCGGCTTTTGTACGCTGCTGCGGAGTGTCTTGTAAAGGTTAATGGCGCGGTGCTATCTCCTTTTCATTTTGGGAGGGGGGTCCGCCAGGGGTGCCCTATGTCGGGCCAGTTGTATTCGGTCTGTGTGGAGCCGTTCCTGTGTCTTCTTCGGAGGAGGTTGACAGGCCTGGCCCTACCTGGCCCGCGGGTTGAGGTGATTCTATCGGCGTATGCCGATGACGTACTTCTTATGTTCACTGATCCTGGTGACCTGCGGAGGATGCGTGACTGCCAGGAGATATTCTCGGCTGCATCTTCTGCTAGGATTAACTGGAGTAAGTGCTCTGGACTTTTGGTGGGTCAGTGGCGGGTAGACTCCCTGCCGGAGGAGATGGCATTGTATGCGTGGAGTACCACGCACCTCCTCTATCTGGGGGTGTACCTGAGTCCCACTGAGGATGTTTGGCCGGCAAACTGGCAAGAGTTGGAGACGAAGGTGGTTGCTCGGCTGGGGCGCTGGTCAGGCCTGCTTGGAGTTCTCTCCTTTCGGGGGAGGGTGCTGGTCATAAACCAGCTGGTGGCCTCTATGTTATGGTACCGGCTGGCTACTCTTGTCCCGCCCTCTATATTTGTAACTGCTATACAGAAGAAGCTGGTGGATTTCTTTTGGGGAAATAGGAAGCATTGGATTTCCGCGGCGGTCCTGAGTCTTCCGTTAGAGGAGGGCGGCCAGTCCTTGGTGTGCGTGCGCACCCAGGTGGCGGCTCTCCGTCTCAGGACTCTGCGGAGATACATGTATGTAGAGAACCCTCCCAGATGGCACGCTCTGGCCACGTATTTTTTTCGTCAGGGTCGTTGCCTAAGGGGGGTCTCGCGGCTCCCGGTGGCGGGTGTCAGTCGACCTGCTCTAAGGGGCTTGCCTGTTTTCTATAGGGATGTGTTAAGAGTGAGGAATTTGGTGGTGTTCAGCCAGAGTGTTATTCCACGAGGAGAGGGGGATGTTGTGGCTGCGGGTGTGGCTGGTCCTCATCCTGTCATGGTGGTTGTCGAGGAGAGGCGCGAGCCTAGAGTGGTTCAGATAGAGCTTACCCCTGCTCCGTCAGATCTGCTCATCGGGCCTAGGCTTCGGGATATTTCTCGGCCTCCGGCTCCACATAATCTGAGCTGCCTTTCTGAGATGACCAGCATGCCATTTTGTGATGCAAGGAGACGCGCACTGTACAGGATGCTCCTGCACATTCTGAACCACCGTGCCTTCGTCTCCCGTCCTGACTCACCATGGAGGACGGTGTTACCATCCGAAGGCGGCGGGGGGCCCCAGTGGGGGTCCTTCTATAAGGGAGTTGTACCCCTTTATATTGGGGACCTGGGGTGGAGAGTGCTGCATGGAGCGGTGGTTTGTAATAAACTTTTGAGTCGGTTCACGGGCTCGTCTGCCGCATGTATTTTCTGCGGAGAGGAGGAGACCGTATTCCATGTGTATATGGAGTGTGTGAGGTTACTGCCCCTGTACCAATATCTGAAGGGGCTGTTCCTCAAGTTCTGGCTGCATTTTAGCCCCACAATCCTGGTGTTTGGACACAAGGCGGGGAGTGGGGAGAGCCGAGTGTGGGGGGGGGACTTACCTGTCGGTTTGCTCCTTGGCCTGGCCAAGATGGCCATTCGTGGGTCCAGGCAGCGGGCTGTCGACGGTCAGGCGAGAGTCGGCTGCCTGCCCCTCTTTCGGGCCTACGTCCGTGCACGTGTGTCCCTGGAGAGGGAACACGCGGTGTTCACGGGGACTCTGGAGGCCTTCCGTCAGCGCTGGTCGCCGCGTGGGGTTGAGGCGATTATAAATGAATGTACTGCTGTACTACAATGATCTGTTCATTATAGTGTGATTTTTGATTGTGTTTTGATGTGTTGTATTTTATGATTTGTGTTGAATAAAGTTTTTGAAATGAAAAAAAAAAAAAAAAGAGAGAGAGAGAGAGAGAGAGAGAGAGAGAGAGAGGGGGGGGAGTCAGCAAAAGCAGGGTGAGGAGTAGGGAGAGAGAGAATGTGGGAGGACAGAAAGTGACAAGACGGCGAAAAAAGGAAAAAGAGAGAGAGGGTGATGTCAGCTGGCAGGGCACAGAAAGAAGGGTGGTGGCAGCCAGAGGGATGGGGGGGCAGTAAAGAAGGGGCAATGGGAGGGGGGAATGGCGATCTACCTCAATGCCATTGCCCTGCACTAACCCCACATCTTGTGATTCCATCAATATCCAAAAATGTAAACTTTATCCAACTTTACACAAATTCTCCCATGCATCTTATAAAACATTTTTCATGCTGGTGAGCTGGTGATAATAGTGCCAATATATTTCATGGTATTTATTAATTACTGCATACAGTAAACATTCCATTTGTAGAATTATGGGAATTAATGTTGGTGTGATTATTTGAGTGGCCGCCTCCTGCTTCTAGCTGCTTGCGTTCATTCTTAGTTTCTTCCTTTTTGGTTACGGTGCCCTCCATAATGTTTAGGACAAAGACCCATAATTTATTCATTTGCCTCTGTACTCCACAATTTGAGATTTGTAATAGAAAACAAAATCACATTGGTTAAAGTGCATATTGTCAGATTTCTATAAAGGACATTTTTATACATTTTGGTTTCACCATGTAGAAATTACAGCTGTGTTTATACATAGTTCCCTGTTTCAGGGCACCATAATGTTTGGGACACAGCAATGTCATGTAAATGAAAGTGGTCATGTTTAGTATGTTGCTGCATATCCTTCACATGCAATGACTGCTTGCATTCTATGATTCTATGATTCTGCGATTCATGGACATCACCAGTCCATGAATTTTCCCATCAGCTGAATTTCCCACAGCCCACGGATACCCCATCTCTGCCCGCTGAAACCGCTCACACCACACTCACTCACATCACAGACTCTCTCCGCCCATTGAATCTCTCTGAGCCCATCGACATTTCCCTGAGCCCATCGACATTGAATCTCCCCACACACCGAATAAACTCCCACATAAACCCTTCCCCCGTCGCCGACCCTCCCCACCAGCTGAATCCCTCTCACAGCACACGGATGCTCCCACTGTGTGTAAATCCAGACGCACGCTGAACTGCCCCATGCTGTATGCGGGGAATATTTACAGGAAGTTTCCTGCCTTTTGCCTCGGAGCAGGAGGGTGTTCTGCCCTTTAAACTGCCCCCGTGATGCAACTCGACCCGGTTCAGTCAGGTCGTGTGTCCTTGTGTTGAATTGATGACCCCGTGTGCAGTGCCGATATCAGACTGGGCTCTAACCTCACTCTCTCCTCCACAGGTTCCGCGGGAAAGATTGCCTACACGGTTGAGAAAATCTCCGCCTCGGGCAGTCCCTGTCAGTTGGAGTTGAAGTGCACTATCCCGAAACAATCGCAGACGAAATTCCACTGGTACCGAGGTAGCACTAACATATCTAACGACAGCAGGCACAGTGTGGGCAACAGAGGCAAGCAGCTGACTGTCACACCTGACCCCAACAGCGACAGCACTGTGTACAAATGCTTTTCGGAGACAGGCCAAGAGAACCTATCCGTTGACGTGGCCCCAGCCTGTAACTTCAGTGCTGAGTTTATGCAAAAAGCTGGTTGGTCTTTTTGTTACGTCTCGTGTCCCCGTCTCACGGTTAAACATAAGCAGTCACACATACCTGTAACACTGCACGGTAAAGCTATCTGCAAAGTTGGTGCACAGCCTCTCACATACAGACACATGGTCTGTCATACATAGACATGCATACATATACATAGTTTCTGTCTCTCTCCCACACACACACAGGCATAGAAATCAGATACCCAGCCACACACACAGATGCAAAGAGGTAATCAAATCAAAGGGGTACACCACCTCACACACACTAATCAATACAATCTCGTGAACACACACACACACACACACACAGTTATCTGCACAATGCAGCTGCAACAATCATCACATTCTCACTATCACACACAGATTCTGCCATCAGAATCTCTCTCTGACACACAAAGTGAAATGTATGCACCGCACCAGGCTTAGTTATACATAATGTTTTAAGAAACATTTAGACAGGTACATGGATAAGGTAGATTTGGAAGGATATGAGCCAAAAATAGGCAGGTGGGAATAATTTTGATGGGGCAAGTTGAGCCGAAGGGCCTGTTTCCGCATGGTGTGACTATAAGACTAATTGCATTCGTACATAGTTAAGCACACACAGACCATTACACATCTCACACATCTAATCGCAGATATATATATGAACAGCCAAACATACAGATATGCACATGTTCAGGTGGCCCCATACAAACAGAAGGTTGTGCACACCTAATCACGACCATAAGTCTCACTCACAATCACATTTATACATACAGTCACAGCACAGAGTGAGACACACAGACTGATAGTTATACACATACAGACAAATACTGAGAATCATACATGCACATGCACATGCTTAGCCTAGTTATATATATAAAGGATCACATACAGATACAGTTACTGACATGCATACTTTCTGCCCATCATTCTTTTTCGACCACACAGTGCCACCAAAACATTGGAAAAGGTCTCAGTCACACAGTCAGAAAGTCACAGGCTGTTATGCACACAAGCATCTTGCATATATCATGAGAGGCGTACAGATTAAAAAAGTACAGGGAATAAAAATAAATACATATACAATCAAACGCAGTGACACTGTAAATATGCAATCAGTTAATCATGTACACAGATGACAGTGAAAAATGGCAATCACTTACACATAAGTACACTGACAGCAACATAATCACACAAACCATAACACAAATAATTGCAAACATATCCAAAGTTACCCACATCATTTTGCACACGCACACATATGTTCAAAACTATATACATACAGCTACTTTTGTGCACATACATGCACAAAAAAATAAATGCACAGACATTGTGCCAGTCACTTACACACACATACACGTTGTTCAAATGTGCACTCTGACAATCATAGACACATATGAATGCATACAGTCACATACAGTATGCACACGGATACACACTTGGACAGTCACAGATGAACAGCCAGAATACACAATCACGTGCACAAACACACCTTGAGTGTTTCAGACATGCAATGATAGACAGGTGTGAACAGTTAAAGAGCAGGATCATAAGTTCATAAGTTAGAGAAGCAGAATTAGGCCATTCGGCCCATCAAACGTGACACACAAATGGTCAAACACACATGGATGGTCACGTCCTCAAAACCAGGCAGGACGCTATTTCTGTCTCACCCGTAAATTAACACGGATTGTCATAGGTAATGGCAATTACGCACATGATGCACAGCGATCCTCAACTCTGTGCACGAACGCCGGTGAGTTCCCTGTTTCTTTCTGTTCACAGACTCTTCACGCGTGTGCTCCCGAGTTAGGATGGCCGTGACAATCAGCTTCCAGTGCCTGTGGTTCAGTGCCTTGGGAATCACCGCCTACCTCTGCTGTGGACTGACCAGTTAAGTGGGGGTCTTCTTGGGTTAGGGCAGCATCGAGAGGGCAGGGACTGGACGATAAACCAGAGGCAACGGACACAAGAAAATGTAGACACCGGAACCGTGAGCATAACGCAAGTGCTGGAGGGACTCAAAAGACTAA
Source organism: Raja brachyura (assembly GCA_963514005.1). The sequence goes on along the minus strand of OY740804.1, from coordinate 19,283,323 downwards.
TCATCAGTGTGAAGAAGGCTCCCGACCCCAAAACGCCTGTTCATTCCCTCCCTGAATCGCAAAGTTCCTCCTGCACTTTGATTTTACTCAAAATGCCCGAAGCAGCTGAGAATTCTAAAGGGCCTGTCCCACTTGGACGTCAATTGCGCGTCAATTACGCGACAGGTGCGCGCCAAGTGCTCTTGAGGGCCCTGCTACTTCTGGGAGCCATTTGTGATGTCGTTCGTACTTAGACCGATCACCGTGGTTAATCCAATCACTCCGATTTTCCCAGTGAAAATTTATTTAAACTACGCTCTCTTTAAACACGGGTGGTCACGTGGAGCGGCGCTCAAATGACGCGCAAAAGATGTGGCGACGGCGTACGGGTGGCGCATGGTTATGGACGTTCACGCACGGTGACACATAATAAATTTGCATAGGCAATCTTCGTGCATCATCGTGCGTAATGATGCGTCACCACGTGCTACACGTACGCCGTCCGTACATCAGCGTGTGCAAGGGATACGTCACACAGGTGGCGCATGAGGATTTTGAGCATTGCAAAATCCTGGGGCCCCGCGGGTTACCTATTTTTAGGATGTCGCGTAAATGACGTGCAAATGATGCCCCAGTGGTTCAGGCCCTTAACTCGTTATTGAATAACATGGGCGACACAGCACTAGTCTTTCAGTGCCGGAGACCCGGGTTCGAGCCTGACTGTGGGTGATGTTTGTATGTTCTCCCTATGAGCGCATGGGTTTCTCCCGGAGCTCCAGTTTCCTCTCACATTCCAAATAGTAACATTGTTTTAAAAAATGTCTCTCGTGTGTTAATGTAGGGGCAATCGCTGGTGGGCGCGGACGGGGTCGGCCTGTTTCCACACTGGATCCCTAAAGGCTAAAAGTCCAATCTCTGGATTTAAAAAAACCCATCACAGCGCAGGTTTCCAAATTGGCCTCCCACCCTCCTGAGGCTGAGAATTCCATTGATTCACAACTCTCTGGGTGAAAACGTTTTTCCTCATCTCCGTTCTAAATGGCCTACCCCTTATTCCTAAACTGTGGCTCCTGGTTCTGGACTCCCCCAACACTGGGAACATGTTTCCTGCCTCGAGCGTCTCCAATCCCTTAATAATCTTATATGTTTCAATAAGATTCCCTCTCATTGTTCTAAATTCCAGTGTATACAAGCCCAGTCACTCCATTCTATCAGCATATGACAGTCTCGCCATCCCGGGAATTAACCTTGTGAACCTATGCTGCACCCCCTCAATAGCAAGAATGTTCTTCCACAAATTTGGATACCAAAATTGGACACAATACTCCAGATGTGGTCTCACTAGGGCCCGGCACAACTGCAGAAGGACCTCTTTGCTCCTATACTCAACTCCTCTTGTTATGACGGCCAATATACCGTTAGTTTTCTTCACTGCCTGCTGGAACTGCATGCTTACTTTCAGTGACTAATGAACAGGACACCCAGATCTCGTTATACTTCCCCTTTTCCAAACTTGACACCATTCAGATAATAATCTGCCTTCCTGTTCTTGCCACCAAAGAGGATAACCTCATATTTATCCACATTAAACTTCATCTGCCATGCATCTGCCAACTGACCCAACCTATCCAAGTCACCCTGCATGCTCATAGCATCCTCCTCACAGTTCACACTGTCACCAAGCTTTGTGTCATCTTCAAATTTGCTAATGTTACTTGTAATCCCTTCATCTAAATCATTAAAATATATTAGAAATAGCTGCTGTCCCAGCACCGAGCCTTGCGGTAGCCCACTAGTCACCGCCTGCCATTCTGAGAGGGACCCGTTAATCCCTACTCTTTGTTTCTTGTCTGCCAACCAATTTTCTATCCATGTCAGTACCCTACCCCCAATACCATGTGTTCTAATTTTGCCCACTAATCTCCTATGTGGAACCTAATCAAAGGCTTTCTGAAAGTCCAGGTACACTACATCCACTGGCTCTCCCTTGTCCAATTTCCTAGTTACATCCTCAAAAAATTCCAGAAGATTCGTCAAGCATGATTTCCCCTTCGTAAATCCATGCTGACTCAGACCCATCCTGTTACTGCTGTCCAAATGTCCCGCTATTTCATCTTTTATAATTGACTCCAGCATCTTTCCCACCACCGATGTCAGGATAACTGGGTTAGAATTTCCCATTTTCTCTCTCGCTCATTTTCTTCCAGTGGGATAACATTAGCTACCCTCCAATCCACAGGAACTGATCCTGAATCTATAGAACATTATCAAATGATCACCAATGCATCCGCGATTTCTAGAGCCACCTCCTTAAGTACCCTGGGATGCAGACCATCAGGCCCTGGGGATTTATCAGCTTTCAGCCTCATAAGCTTAAGGGCCTGTCCCACTGTATGATGTAATTCAAGAGCTCTCCCGAGTTAAAAAAAATCAAACTCGTGCTAAGTACATAGAATGTACGAAGCGGCTACGTCAGAGCTCGTGGATGTCCTGTAGCGGCTCGTAATGCTAACGGCAGGTACTCGGGAAACACGATAACGCATGAAGTTTTTTCAGCACTGTGAAAAATGTCCACGAGAGCCCCCGAGTACCTACGAACGGCTATTACTGTAATTCTCCGAGTTCGAATCAGGGGAAACTCTTGAATTGCCTCGTACATTCGGAAAGGCCCATAAGCAAGCAATGAGGTGCTGTACCTCCAGTATGCTTGTGGCCTCCCTCTGCCAGTGGAGGAGATTGAAGGCAGTCAGATCGTTAAGGCAATGGGAAGAGGAATTGAAGTAGCTAGCAAACTGGGAACTCCCGGTGCCCCTGGCGGTCAAATGTTCAGTAAAACAGTCTCATGTTTACAATTGAAAAACAGCAGCAAAGAGGGAGAGAGATTGGACAGATAAAGATCATGAGTGAAAGGTATTGAGATCTATTGATATCAAGGGCAATGATTATTGACAGCGAGGGCATTAACAAAGGTGATTTATTATTATTGGTGCAAAATTGTGATTTTGAGAGGTATAAGAGGTATAATGGGGATATATTGGCATTGGGTGGATAGCATGATGCAGATTGTATAGCAAGAGCCTTAGTTAGATATACAGACATTTCAAAGACTGAAACAGAATGGACTTTATGGGGCAGGAAGGGGGGGGGGGGGAGGGAGGGAGAGAGGGACACACAGGGAGAGTTATAGAGTGAGGTATGTGGGCCTTGGGGAGTAGGGCAGAAAGTGATGTAGACAATGGCAGGGAGAACGTGGGAGGGAGGGCCGAGCGAGGTAGATGGGCAGTGTGTGACGTCAGCATGATGCATCTGCAGTTTACATCAGTGGGTCCGCTGGATCTTTGTGTTAACTGCCCCTCTGTCTCTCCTGAACTAGGTCTGAAGAAAGCAGGGAAGAAAGGACACACCACTGCCAAAGGTAAGGGGATTTGCTGGTCTCTCACTACCTTCAGCAACTCCTGGGTATTTTCAGTGGCTGATTTCTGGGAAGTGGGCGTTGCTGGAGCTGATGAGTACTCCTAACTGTCACTGTATGTCATGTTGTTACTTGTGGGTGGAGCACCAAGGCAAATTCCTTGTTTGTGAATATTTGGCCAACAAAAAAACAAACAAACAAACAAACAAACAAACAAACTTACTTACTTACTTACTTACCCATTCCTCTGGTGTACAGAACCACTGCCTCCATGTGCTCTGGTAATGACCCTGCATTGTTGCAGTACTGACATTCCCTTCAGAGCCCAGGCACGCAGGGTGGCAGGACTGCTGCCTCACACCTCCGGGCACCCGGGCTCTATTCTTTTTTTTTCCACTTTAGTTTTTATTGCTTTTATGTAGACACAAATCAAACACAAATGTAACAACGAAACGTACAACAATACAATGAAAGATACAACAGTGTAGCGGGGGGTTCAGTTTACAATTAATGATGCACTATAGAGAACTATTTTCATATTCAAACATTTTCCAATAACTTACATTATTGTCAATAAAATTATACAGTGTTGACGTATTTATTTCTATACCTAATCCATTTTTCCCATTTTCTGTTAAACCCGTCTTCTTTCACTCTTAGAGAATATGTCATTTTCTCCATGACAAATATTTCCTGTACTATGTCTAACCATTTTCTACGTCTGGGTGTGTCCGCTGCAAGCCAGGTTCTTGTAATGGCCTTTCTGCCAGCTGTGAGTAGGATTTTAACCAAGTAATGGCCTTCCTTCAGCACCACTGTATTTATATTACCCAGGTATAAAATGGAACACTTCTTGCAGACTATATATCCTAATACCTCCGTTAATTCTGAATTCACTCTGTCCCAAAATGGTTCTATTTTTGGGCGACTCCAGAAGATATGTGCATGATTGGCGTCTGTTTGACCACATTGCCTCCAGCAGGTTTGCTGCCTTAGAATTTGCTTGCTTTTTATTTTAGGCGTAATAAAGAAACAAATCAAATTTTTCCAATTAAATTCTCTCCAATTTTGTGAATGAGAGGATGTCTGTAGTGTTACACACATATGATGCCATTCTTCTTCTGAGATTGTAATGTTCAATTCCTTTTCCCACTTAAATTTTACATAAAATGTAGTTTTAGCTTGACATTCCATTAAACTATGATAAAGTTTAGATAAAATCCTTAATGTTTTTTGATGATACGCATTAACTATCAATTCTATCACTCGATTATTTTCTTCTAGTCCCTCCCCTTTTACCTTTTTATTGTAATAATCTCTCAGTTGGAGGTATCTAAACAAGTCTTGGTTCCGAAGTGCAAATCTATCCTTGAAATCTTGAAAACTTCTTAGGTCTCCATTTTCAATAACAGTACAAAATGCAGTCATTCCTTTCTTCATCCACTCTTTAAATGTTGAGTCATACATCCCTGGTTTATATTCATTATCCAAAGCTATCCATCTTAAAACTTTTTATTCAGTTTAAATTGTCTGGTATGAGTGAACCAGGTTTCTAAAGTAAATATCAATATTGGATCGATTATACTCCTGATATGTCCAGGAAGCGCTTTTTCTCCCAAAAGTGTTTAGATGTGGAAGTGAGGGATACATGTTTCAATCTCTTTCCACCTAGCTACAGTGGCTTGTAAAAGTTTTCATACCCCTTGAACATTTCCACATTTTGTCACGTTACAACCACAAACGTAAATGTAATTTATTGGGATTTTATGTGATAGACCAACACAAAGTGGCGCATAATTGTGAAATGGAAGGAAAATGATATATGGTTTTCAAATTTTTTTACAAATAAAAAACTGAAAAGTGTGGCGTCCAAAAGTATTCAGACTCCTTTACTTTGATGCCCCTAAATAAAATCCAGTGCAAGCAATTGCCTTCAGAAGTCACCTAATGAGTAAATAGTATAAACAGCTGTTCTGTGAAGGCCTCAGAGGTTTGTTAGAGAACATTAGTGAACAAACCGCATCATGAAGCCCAAGGAACACACCAGACAGGTCAGGGATAAAGTTGTGGAGAAGTTTAAAGCAGGGTTAGGTTATAAACAAATATCCCAAGCTTTGAACATTTCACGGAGCACTGTTCAATCCAACATCCGAAAATGGAAAGAGTATGGCACAACTGCAAACCTACCAAGACATGGCCGTCCACCTAAACTGACAGGCCGGGCAACGAGAGCATTGATCAGAGCAGCAGCCAAGAGGCCCATGGTAACTCTGGAGGAGCTGCAGAGATCCACGGTGGGAGAATCTGTCCACAGGACAACTATTGGTCGTGCACTCCACAAATCGGGCCTTTATGGAAGAGTGGCACGAAGAAATCCATTGTTGAAACAAAGCCATAAGAAGTCCCATTTCCAGTTTGCCACAAGCCATGCAGGGGACACAGCAAACATGTGGAGGAAGGTGCTCTGGTCTGATGAGACCAAAATTGAAGTTTTTGCCTAAATGCAAAACGCTATGTGTGACGGAAAATTAACACTGCACATCACCCTGAACACACCATCCCCACTGTGAAACATGGTGGTGGCAGCATCGTGCTGTGGGGATGCTTTTCTTCAGCAGGGACAGGGAAGCTGGTCAGAGTTGATGGGAAGATGGATGGAGCCAAATACAGGGCAATCTTGGAAGAAAACCTGTTAGCGTCTGCAAAAGACTTGAGACTGGGGCAGAGGTTCACCTTCCAGCAGGACAATGACCCTAAACATACAGCCAGATCTACAATGGAATGGCTTAGATCAAAGCATATTCATGTGTTAGAATGGCCCAGTCAAAGTCCAGACCTAATCCAATTGAGAATCTCTGGCAAGACTTGAACATTGCTGTTCACAGACGCTCTCCATCCAATCTGACTGAAATTTCAGTCTCTAGATGAGCAAAGCTGATAGAGACATACCTCAAAAGACTTGCAGCTGTAATTGCAGCGAAAGGTGGTTCTACAAAGTATTGACTCAGGGGGGCTGAATACTTTTGCACGCCACACTTTTCAGCTTTTTATTTGTAATAAAATCTGGAAATCATGTATCATTTTCCTTACACTTCACAATTATGCATCACTTTGTGTTGGTCTATCACATAAAATCCCAATAAAATACATTTACGTTTGTGGTTGTAACGTGACAAAATGTGGAAAAGTTGAAGGGGTATGAATACTTTTGCAAGCCACTATATATAGGTGTCCTCACACCAATTAATTAGTGGTCGAAGTTGGGCTGTTTTGATTCTGGCCTTTTTAATATGTGATGCCCTCGCTATTTACCTACCTTGTATTACAGCCTTCAATGCATCCCATAGTATGGATGGGTCCACCTCCCCATTGTCATGTTCCTCTAGATAAGTTTTGATTTCCAATTTAATATCATTAACAGTTATTTTATCATTCAGTTTTCCAACATTTAATTGCCACACTGTGTTTTTCCTTCCACTTAGTGTGATTGATTTCGCTGTGCTCCTCAACTCAACACCGGAAGCATTCTGAACAACAAACCAAAACATATGAACAAACAAAGGTGTTTTACCTGGCAAAACAAAACAAAACATCAAAACATATATGGACTCCCAAAAAAGGGTATTTTCTCTCCTCCATAGATCCAGAATCCCTTTGTAAATTGAGGGGGGAAGCCAAATGCTAAGAAAGGGCCCTCTCCTAGATAAGGGGGGTAACCTTCTATGGGTCCCTCCATTCATTCTAGCTCTAATATTTCGCTAATCTCCCTAACAGTCGGATTGATCTGATACAGAAAGTTGTATTAAATCAACATTAATTACACTCACATGAGGTCTGTGATGCTTGGTGATATTTTTAGAACCAGGCTTATAAACAGATTTGTCTATGAATATACATATCTATACACATTTTTATAAACTTAGGATTCAATAAGAACTCAGTATTCTAACATATTGTGGCAGAAGCCATTGTGTTATCCATGTCTACCTTCATAATCATATCTCAGTTCAAGCATGGGTCTTTCGTTGAAATTCTTGAAGGCGCTCCCATGCCCGTCTGACTGTCTCTGATTCTCCGTGTCTCTCGACGAGCTGCCACCGCGCCGTTTGTGGAGTTGTTCATGCAGTGGCGGCATGTCCGTGCCTCCCCGCAGCTCTTCCACTTTATAGCCTCTCCGTTGTAGCTCTCGCACGGCTTCCCTTGCGTTGTTGTAGGTTTGGAGTCCGCTCTCCCAGTGAATACGTATCTTGGTAAATGGTGTCTGAAAGCGGATTCCTTCCTCCTTTAGGAAGCTTTTAATATGTTTGTATGCCTTGCGTTGTACTACAGCGGTAGTATAGTCATGGTCAAAAGACAGCATTCATTCTCCAAGTTGGATCTTCTTTTGCCATGCCTGTTTGAGAACCATCTATTTAACTTTAAACTGGAGAAAGTGGACAATTATGGATCTCGGAGGGGAATTGGGGCTTGGTTTCTGTGCCAGGGATCTGTGTGCTCGTTGAATCTGTAAATCTGTCATTTCAGGGATTGACATTTCACTTTTGAGCATTTTCTCTACAAACTGATGTACTGAGCTACCTTTCGCACCCTCTGGCCCACCGTATATTTGCAGATTATTTCTTCGGGATCTGGACTCCAGATCGTTCAATTTGTCGACAAGTAACTTCTGGTATTTCAGTGTTTCTTGGAGTATGGTGTTTGCAGCGGCACTCCACGTTTCCAGCTCCTCTATTCGGGTGGCGGCTTCTTCCGGTTTTTTTTTGGTCTTGTATTGCTTGTGCATTCGCTGCCATCTGAAGATTCATTTCATGTTTAAATTCGGCCAGCTCTTCTCTCATATCCTGCTTGAAATCGTCTTTGAATGATGTGAAGTCTGCTTTTATTCTCTTCTCAAGTTGCTGATTTGTGCACTTATGCACTTTAATCCCTCATGGAGGGCCTCTGTTGCATCGTCTCCACCAGCCTGTTTGTTTTTGGCTTTGTCTGTGTCACTTCGGGCCTGACCTTCTGTTTCTTGCTTTTCTAGCATCTTTTCTTGCAACTTTCTGCTCTTTGTTTTGACTCCCCCACTCATACTGTACTCATTAAAACTTAAATACTTGCTTACTTTGAATTTAGGGGAGGTTTATTTGCCCGACTGTACGGAGCTCTCTGTCTAATCAGCCACCATGCTCTGGCACCTACCGGAAGTCCCGGACTCTATTCTGACATCACGTTCAATCCTGACCGCTGAATCTGTCTGTGTGGTGTTTGCACTTTCTTCCTCTGGATATGTAAGTATCTCCCAGGTGCTTGAATCTCCTCCTAGGTGTCAAAGACATGCAGAAACTTGCCTGCAGAATGGGGGGACGAAGATCAGACGAGTACTTTTTGTAACTTTGTCGGGCGCCTTGTGGCGACACTTTTGTGTACTTTGTATGTAAAAACAAAGAATATCACTGTACCTAGGTACACCTGACAATAAAGAATCATCATCATCAATTGGCCACTGTAAGTTTCCCCTTGTGTATACATGAGGGTTGTGCAAATTGTGGGCCTGTGTCAAAGTAGGTTCCAGGAACTGTGGGCGAATGGATTGCTCAGGGACGGACCCAGACTCAACGCGCTGAATGAACGTGTTCTGTAACATGGGACAGCATAGGCAATGGAAATATGGAGAAGCTATGAATGGGTAAGTATCTGACAAATGGGAAAAAGGGAACATCCATTTTGAGAACATTTTAGAAAACACTATCTCAATGAAGAAAGATTTCACTTTGCAGTCACGTGAGTGATTCCGTGAAGAAGACCCATCAGGCCACATGTGCGTCAGTACGTCAGCCGCACTGGCGCAAGCTCCAGTCTGGCAGCACAGAGCTCCTAAAGTTAAACCTAGAGGTAAGTTTGTTTTTACTTACCAGGGTTTTTCAGGCAGGAGCCTCTTTTCACAGAGGTTTTCCTGCCAGTTTCGCAGCCCGATGAGTGTGGGGAAACCCAGTCCGACCGCGGAAGCGGATAACCGGCAAATAGATCGGGTTGCGAGATAAGGAGCCGCTAACAAGGCAGTCAGCGGCTCCCAGCCTGTGGGGATGCCGTAAAACGGCAAGGAATTCAAGCCAGAGTCGCTGACAGTGCAGTCAGCAGCTCCCAGCCTGTGGGGATGCCGCGGAACGGCAAGGAAGTTACGCTAGAGTCACTGACAGTGGGGTCAGTGGCTCACAGACGTTGGTCCCCAGGCAAGGAATTAAATGGGACTCATTCGGCCCTATTTGGACTCAGGTGAGTCGAGCTACAAAGGGTTTCTCCTATTAATAAAATGTATGCATGTTATAGTGTTTTTTTTAAAGCTAAAAGCTAAAGGCAAAGCTAAAGTCATAAAAAGTTATTGTCATATGTCTCTGACAATGTAATCCTTGTTATTTAGCACAAGTTGCTGTGAAATTGTTTTAACCCTTCACAGGTAAAGCTGTACACTAAGAATGTTGATTTAGTGAGCTTACACTGTAATAGCGCGGGCCTGTGGGACAGGCCGTGCCAGCAGCGCCTAACAGGGCTGCTTCATGTATGAAAGTGCTGGCCTACGGTGGGTCGATGTCAGCTCTCCACCCCCCCGCCCTCTACCCCACCCCTCCCTGATTGTTTTCTTGTAATCTGTTCTCTCTCACGTGTCCTTCAATGGAGATTGTGCTGCCATAGGGAGAAGAGTGAAGAACGAGGGAAATGGGACAAAGTGGATCTTAATCTTCAATTAACGCCTCCCTTTTATCTCCCACAGACAAAGAGGACAGGATTCATTCACATGTGGGAATTGCTGACACTGGAAACAAAGGAAACCAGAATGCGCAGACACCTGGGCCCAGCTCGACAAAAGGAGCCCCTGCTTCAACTACCAACTACCTGAAGAAAAAGAGTCAGCAGCTTCAGTATGATTACAACGACAGCCGCCAAGGCGCATCCACAAGGTAGGCAGTCAGAGAAAGGCAGGTTCTGGTAGAGAGAGGGACAAAAAGGCAGATGCAGAAAGAAATTTAGAGACAATATAAATTGAGAGGTGTCGAGGGAGATAAATCAATGTGGATTAGAGAGATGTGGAGATAGAGGAAGATGTCCATGTAACAAAAGTAATGCTACGGTGGTTATGGGAGATTTTATGGGAGAGAGAGAGATGGAGAGAGAGAGAAATAGGGGTGGTGAGAGAGAGAGAGAGAGAGAGAGAGAGAGAGAGAGAGAGAGAGAGAGGAGCGGTTGGGCGAATGGGCGAATGGATTGTGGCCCTTCCTTTCACCATCTCCAGTTTAAATTCCAGTTGGAATATTTTGGAGGACCAAGTAACCAACAACTAAGGGAGAGGGGAGAGAGAGAAGGAAGGGGAGAAAGAGAGGGGGGAGAGAGCGAGAAGAGGAAGAGAGAGCAGAGAGAGATAGAGATGGGGAGAGAGAGTTAGTGAGAGGGAGAGAGGGGGAGAGTGAGAGTGGGAGAGAGAGAGTGGGAGAGAGAGAGTGTGAAAGGCAGGCAATGTAGCGAAGGTAGGGACTCTGCGGAAGGACTTGGGCAAGTTGGAAGAGTCGGCAGAGAAGTGCACTCTAGGATTGTAGTGCAGCAAAGTGTGGAGTCATTCATTTTGCTTGTAGGAATAAAGGTGTAGGCTATTTTCTAAATGGGGTGAGAATCCAGAAATCAGAGGTACAAAGGGATTTAGGAATGCAGGTGCAGGATTCCCAAATAGTTCATCTGAAAGTCAAATCATTAGTAAATAAAGCAAACATCATGCTAGCATTTATTTCAAGAGGGCTTATATACAAAAACAGGGATATAATGTAGAGGCTCTATAAGGCACTGGTAAGGCCACATTTGGTGCTGGTAAGGCACCATATCTGAGGAAGGACATCTGGCTCTGAAGAGGAACTTTACAAGAATGATCCCAGGAATGAGTAGGTTAACATATGATGAGCGTTGGTCAGCAGTGAGCCTGTACTCACAGGAGTTTAGAAGAATGAAGGGGGACCTCATTGAAACGTACAGAATAGTGAAAGGCTGAGATAGAGTGGATGTGGAGAGGATGTTTCCACTAGTGGGAGAGTCTAGTACAGTTGTCAGAGTTTATGAGGAGAAGGCATGAGAATGAGGTTAGGAGGGAGATCAGCCATGATTGAATGGCAGAGTAGACTTGATGGGCCAAATGGCCTAATTCTACTATCCCTTATGACTTTATGAGTATGAGAGGACATATAAGTAATATAAAGACCTACAAGTATATGATAGGAGAGAAACTGAAATGGGGAGAGGGGGTGGGATGGAGGGAGGCTCGCTGGATCACTCCACACAGAACTGTGGGAACAGGACGGGCTCCAAGCCTCCTGTTACCCTGTAAATTGTTTGTGTTCAGTGATCCCTCACATAAAAGGACACGAAGTGCTGGAGCAGCATCTCTGGAGAAAAATGAATCCATGACATTTGAGGTTGAGACCCTTCTTCAAACGGCACTTGTCCATGTTCTCCAGAGATGCTGTTTGACCTGCTCAGCACTTTGTGTCCAGCATCAGCAGTTCTTTGTTTCTACTTCCCCAGTTTGCTCACATTGTCTCTGTCCCCAGATCCAACGTATCAGGACCTGGCCAAGGACAAAGAAGAAGACTACAATGTGATCAAGTCACAGGCTTCTGGGGGGAAGCCCGTGGTGACGTTCTCTGCTCAGAATAAAGAGGTCACGGTCGAGTTCTCTCTGCAAGGTCTGCAAGGTGGAGCCAATGGCCAGGAGTGAGGCAGTCAGCAGCTCATTTACAAGGCCACACATTCTCTGCATTAAGCAGCCCCAGACCCTGGATTAGATCCCGGCCTGCAAGTGATTTGTTGTAACTGTCAGTCTATATATGAACTCCCTGAACTCCTCGAATAGATCCTAGCCTGGAACTCTCTCCCTGAGATCTGTCATTTAGATATCAATTTGGTAATTCTGCGATTCGATCCCAGCCTGGAACTCGCTGCCAGGTATCTGATATTGTATAAACCCCCTGAATCCATCAATTAGATTGCAGCCTGTACCGCACTCCTGGGTCGGCGTGATTGTAGATATGTTCCCGCTGAACTACTGGATTATCTCCCAACCTGTAACTTACTCCAGCTCAGTTATTATTCATTTTGTACCCCTCCCCCCCCCCTCCCCCCCTTCTCCCGGTCAGCTTAATTAGATCCCAGCCTGGCCCTGGGCCCACGGTGGTGAGATTGTGTGTGTGAGCACCCCAGGGATAATCTGTGTGCATGAGGACATGTCCCTGAGCACCGTCCTTTCTCTTGAATGTGCTTCCCAGGGCCAAAGACCAGCGGCCATAGGGCAAGTCCAATAAAGCTGAAGGATATTGGACCTAATGACTCCACACAAGTTCCCAGGAGAGTTCTACAGTCAATCCCACCAACCTTCTCCTTCCCACATATCTTCGTCTGAATGTGTGAGACTGCTGCCACCCACAAGGCAAGAAATGCTATGCGCAGTCTCTGCACAGGCCAGGACATCACACATTTGTTGTCGATACAAGCCTCCTCGTTCACATGCAGCCCCTCCATCTCCCACCACCGGTTGTTCTCCCTCTAATCCTGCACAAACACCTCCCAGAGTTGTCACAGCCCTCCCCAGCGCACTGAGATGCCTTTCAGAAATCCCTCAGCAGGCCTGACCACCACACTTCTGTAACCTTGGGCATACAGCTGGCCAGCTGACTTGCCACTGGGCTGCAGACTTGCCACTGGGCTGCAGACTTGCCACTGGGCCGCAGACTTGCCACTGGGCCGCAGACTTGCCACTGGGCCGCAGACTTGCCACTGGGCCGCAGACTTGCCACTGGGCCGCAGACTTGCCACTGGGCCGCAGACTTGCCACTGGGCCGCAGACTTGCCACTGGGCCGCAGACTTGCCACTGGGCCGCAGACTTGCCACTGCGCCGCAGACTTGCCACTGGGCCGCAGACTTGCCACTGTGCCGCAGACTTGCCACTGGGCCGCAGACTTGCCACTGGGCCGCAGACTTGCCACTGCGCCGCAGACTTGCCACTGGGCCGCAGACTTGCCACTCGGCCTACTTACTGCCAGTTTACCATTCACCCATAACCTCCACAATCTCAGACGTTTCCAACAAGATTTGCCTCCTCACAAATATCCCAATATCTCAATAGCACAGATATTCCTTCTTCCAGGTTGGCTAATTCCCAGAATTTATAGCATTTGCATTCCACCGCTTTAAATCAAATCCGGTCCAATCCTTCACCATTCTACCGCTCCCTATCATCCCTCCAGCCTCTACACTCCTCCATGTCCCTGTAACTTCTACCAAGCCCCTACACCCATCCCTCCAGAGCTTACATCACTCCCTGTTCCTGTAACCCCCTCATGCCTCGACACCCTTCCTTGCCCATGTAACCGCTCCAGCCTCTACACCCCTCTCTTTCTCTGTATCTCCCTCTGGGCTGTGCACCCCTCCCTATCAGCATCCAGCTGTAACAACCCACTGATATTTCTGCTCTCCTTAATGTATATTCACACCAACAGCAGTTCTTCCAGCTTCCAGATACCCCAACTCTGGAGTTCCCCACCCCTCCTCAAGGTCCTGGTTGCTCGTTTTTTACATCCCCCACTCTCCCTCTCCCTTCCCCCTCCCCCGTCCCCTTCTCCAGAGTTGAAGCTACCATACTATTCCACTTTGGGCACCTCACTGATTGCTGAGCTATTAACATACCAATTTTGCAAAGTATCCTCTGCCATTTGTGGCAAAGTGTATGGCTGTTTATTGAATAATATAAAGTATGCGATTTAAAATGTTTCAAAATTCTTGCTTGTAAAGGACAATTTCTTCACGTCAACTGTACCCCTTGGTGGGGGGGGTGGAGGGGGGGTAGGTTGATATGGCTGGTGGGGGAGAACGGGTGGGAGAGGGTACTGGGGGAGTATTGGAGGTTGGGTAAGTAAATTGAGAAAAGGACTGAGGGTAGAATGGGGGTAAAATAGGTGGGCAGTGAGGGGGAGGGTCAGGAGAAGAGAGGGTAGGAGGGGGATTGGATGAAGGAGAGTTACAGGGAGCAGTGGGTGAGGGAGAGTTGGAAGTCAAGTCACTTTTATTTCTATAGCACATTTAAAAAACAACTCTCGTTGGCCAAAGTGCTTTACATTGGTGGAGGTGCTAACGTTATACAACATTGGTTCATAAATTAAGTACATACATAAATACATACATATAGCCCTCCCTCAGAGGACGTCAAGAAAGGCTTGAGAGTAAAGATGAGTTTTATGTCTCGACTTAAAGGAGTCGATGGAGGGGGCAGTTCTGATGGGAAGAGGGATGCTGTTCCACAGTCTAGGAGCTGCAACCGCAAAGTCGCGGTCGCCCCTGAGCTTATGCCTGGACTGCGGTATATTCAGTAACCCTAAGTCGGCCGTTCTGAGGGACCTGGAGGTGGTGTGGTGGGTAAGCAGACTTTGATGTAGGTGTGGGCAAGCCCGTTAAGGGCTTTGTAGACATGAAGAATGATCTTGAAATTTATTCGGAACCGCACAGGGAGCCAGTGGAAAGAGGCCAGAATCGGGGTGATGTGGTCCCTTTTTCGGGTGCTGCCGCCATGGCTCTCCGGGCCGGGTGACGGAATTGGCAGATGGGTCCTGAAAACCGCGGTGAGCAGCGAGCAGTGAGGATGGGGAGGATGCAGCGGGCGATGGATGGAGGCCAGGCCATGGATGATGGCGGCCGGGGATGATGCGGAGACGCCCATGTTTATTCAATATCCAAACTGTGTTTCCACGATAGCTGAGGGAGAGGGAGGTAACCGGGCTCCAGCTGCCCACTGTGGTGCCAGAGGAGAAAGGCTGTGTGTGATATGTGTGCCATTATATATATATATATATTTCTATATCAGCAACAGAACAATATATTTATGCGTGTGATGTGCTTGCCTTTTATAAATATAATTTGGATTCAATCTTTATTTATTTATTTTTATATAAGTGCTGTCCGCGGGAAACCGTGTCGTGAAAACGGCATCTTTGTGGGTTAATGTGCGTACGTCTGTGTCTGACAGAGCAAAAGAGGGGGGGGGGGTCTACGTGTGTGTGTGTCAGGCAGGGGGAGTGTGCATGTGTGCATGCCTGCGTACATGCAAATTCATGTGTGGACGCTCGCTCTATGTATCCAATTCTGTGCAGAAAAGCTGGGAGAGGGGCTCGTGGGGATCGGAGTGGGGGTGGGGGGGGTGGAGAGAACTGCTGGAAATGGGTTCTGCAGGATGTTCTCAGTTAATACCTCTCTCTCTCTCTCTCTCTCTCTCTCTCTCTCTCTCTCTCTCTCTCTCTCTCTCTCTCTCTCTTTTTTTTTTTTTTTTTTTCATTTCAAAAACTTTATTCAACACAAATCATAAAATACAACACATCAAAACACAATCAAAAATCACACTATAATGAACAGATCATTGTAGTACAGCAGTACATTCATTTATAATCGCCTCAACCCCACGCGGCGACCAGCGCTGACGGAAGGCCTCCAGAGTCCCCGTGAACACCGCGTGTTCCCTCTCCAGGGACACACGTGCACGGACGTAGGCCCGAAAGAGGGGCAGGCAGCCGACTCTCGCCTGACCGTCGACCGCCCGCTGCCTGGACCCACGAATGGCCATCTTGGCCAGGCCAAGGAGCAAACCGACAGGTAAGTCCCCCCCCCACACTCGGCTCTCCCCACTCCCCGCCTTGTGTCCAAACACCAGGATTGTGGGGCTAAAATGCAGCCAGAACTTGAGGAACAGCCCCTTCAGATATTGGTACAGGGGCAGTAACCTCACACACTCCATATACACATGGAATACGGTCTCCTCCTCTCCGCAGAAAATACATGCGGCAGACGAGCCCGTGAACCGACTCAAAAGTTTATTACAAACCACCGCTCCATGCAGCACTCTCCACCCCAGGTCCCCAATATAAAGGGGTACAACTCCCTTATAGAAGGACCCCCACTGGGGCCCCCCGCCGCCTTCGGATGGTAACAACCGTCCTCCATGGTGAGTCAGGACGGGAGACGAAGGCACGGTGGTTCAGAATGTGCAGGAGCATCCTGTACAGTGCGCGTCTCCTTGCATCACAAAATGGCATGCTGGTCATCTCAGAAAGGCAGCTCAGATTATGCGGAGCCGGAGGCCGAGAAATATCCCGAAGCCTAGGCCCGATGAGCAGATCTGACGGAGCAGGGGTAAGCTCTATCTGAACCACTCTAGGCTCGCGCCTCTCCTCGACAACCACCATGACAGGATGAGGACCAGCCACACCCGCAGCCACAACATCCCCCTCTCCTCGTGGAACAACACTCTGGCTGAACACCACCAAATTCCTCACTCTTAACACATCCCTATAGAAAACAGGCAAGCCCCTTAGAGCGGGTCGACTGACACCCGCCACCGGGAGCCGCGAGACCCCCCTTAGGCAACGACCCTGACGAAAAAAATACGTGGCCAGAGCGTGCCATCTGGGAGGGTTCTCTACATACATGTATCTCCGCAGAGTCCTGAGACGGAGAGCCGCCACCTGGGTGCGCACGCACACCAAGGACTGGCCGCCCTCCTCTAACGGAAGACTCAGGACCGCCGCGGAAATCCAATGCTTCCTATTTCCCCAAAAGAAATCCACCAGCTTCTTCTGTATAGCAGTTACAAATATAGAGGGCGGGACAAGAGTAGCCAGCCGGTACCATAACATAGAGGCCACCAGCTGGTTTATGACCAGCACCCTCCCCCGAAAGGAGAGAACTCCAAGCAGGCCTGACCAGCGCCCCAGCCGAGCAACCACCTTCGTCTCCAACTCTTGCCAGTTTGCCGGCCAAACATCCTCAGTGGGACTCAGGTACACCCCCAGATAGAGGAGGTGCGTGGTACTCCACGCATACAATGCCATCTCCTCCGGCAGGGACTCTACCCGCCACTGACCCACCAAAAGTCCAGAGCACTTACTCCAGTTAATCCTAGCAGAAGATGCAGCCGAGAATATCTCCTGGCAGTCACGCATCCTCCGCAGGTCACCAGGATCAGTGAACATAAGAAGTACGTCATCGGCATACGCCGATAGAATCACCTCAACCCGCGGGCCAGGTAGGGCCAGGCCTGTCAACCTCCTCCGAAGAAGACACAGGAACGGCTCCACACAGACCGAATACAACTGGCCCGACATAGGGCACCCCTGGCGGACCCCCCTCCCAAAATGAAAAGGAGATAGCACCGCGCCATTAACCTTTACAAGACACTCCGCAGCAGCGTACAAAAGCCGGACCCGGGCCACGAAGTGTGGTCCAAACCCAAACGCTTGCAACGTCCCAAATAGGTATTCATGCTCTACCCTATCAAAAGCCTTCTCCTGATCAAGAGACAGAAAAGCAGCTGACTCACCAGTACCCTGGACTAAATGAATCAGGTCCCTAACCAGGTGGATGTTATCCTGGATGGACCGGCCAGGGACTGTATAAGATTGATCAGGATGAATCACTTGATGCAGCACGGAGCCCAGGCGATTTGCCATTGCCCGTGCAAAAATTTTATATTCTGTGCAAAGGAGAGAGACTGGACGCCAGTTCTTCAACAAACGGAGTTCGCCCTTCTTAGGCAGCAAGACAACAACCGTCCTACGCCACGAGAGAGGCATCACTCCAGTCGCCAGGCTCTCCCCCAGAACCAACATATAGTCACCCCCTAGGACGTCCCAGAATGCTCTAACAAACTCCACCGTCAACCCATCCAGCCCGGGGGACTTACCCCTCCTGAGCTGATGCAAGGCGCGAGTCAACTCCTCCAAAGATAAGGGGCCATCAAGAAGATCAGCCTCCCCCCTATCTACGGTCGGTAGACCCTCCCACAGATCTTGCTGAGCCTCCACACTGAATCCTTCCGCAGAGAACAGGGACCCATAAAAGGACCTAACCAAGGCATTAATCCTCTCTGGATCAGTGACAGAGGAGCCGTCATCTGCAAGCAACTCCACGAGCTGTTTTCGAGCTCCCCGCCCCTTCTCCAAAGAGAAAAAGAAAGGCTACGCTCGGTCCAGCTCGTGCAGCATCTGGACCCGAGACCTCACATAAGCGCCTCGAGATCGCTCAAGCAGCAGACTCCTCAAAACCTCCTTCTTCCTCTGAAACTCTCCCCATTCGCTGGAGTCCACCAAACTGACCCAGGCGAGACTCAGCGTCCTGTATCTCCCTCTCCAGCTTCTCGACCGCTGAGTCCCGCCTCCCAGTCGACCCCCATGTATATTCCTTACAAAAGAGACGGATGTGAGCTTTACCCACATCCCACCACTGCCTAAGGGAAGAGAAGCACCTCTGCCTCTCTCTCCACTTCACCCAAAACTGAGTGAATGACTCCCGGAAACACCGATCCTCCAGCAGCCTGTTGTTAAAGTGCCAGTACGCGGACCCAGCCCGAGCGCACGCTGGATTGAAATCCACACGCACCAGACAATGGTCCGAGCACGGCACCAGCCGCATTGAGGCCGCTGAGACACGGGAAACAAACGCTCGGGAAATATAAAACCGATCAATGCGGGAACCATCGCCCTCAGACCTCCGCGAAAAAGCAGTGGAATCAGGGTGAAGGTCCCTCCAAACATCAACCAACTCAAAGGAGTCAATCAAGCCTCTCAGCTTCTTCGCTACAGCAGGCGCACACTGAGTACCAGAACGGTCCCGCACCTCAAGTGTGCAATTAAAGTCCCCACCAAGGAAGACACACTCTCCCCTATCAATAGTGCCCAACAGAGCATTCACCTCCCGAAGCAGGCCGGCCTGCATCGTGCCGGAGCTAGGGGCATACACGTTAATGAAATGCAACGGCATGCCATCCAGGCTCACGGCCAGATGGAGCAAACGTCCTGGCACCACTTCCTGCACTTTTAAAATGCTTGGCAGAAAATTTGGGGCCAACAGAAAAGCCACCCCACTCGAATTTGAGCTGAGGTGGCTCATATAAACCCTCCCTTCCCACTCCAGTTGCCAGGTAGGTTCATCACTAGCAACGGTATGTGTCTCTTGCAGATAACAAACTGCAAATCTCCCCTCCCTTAGGGCTGATAAGAGCTGAAATCTTCGAAAACTCGCTCTACTCCCATTTAAATTTAATGTAGCTACTGTGAATGTGTAGACACATTAGATTGTGACCCTCACACTCCCTGTAGTCACAGGAGCTCCTTTTCTGAGGACCTTCAACAAACCCCAAAACTGCCCCAAATCCGAGTCAGAAAGACCACTATCCTTGTTACTAAGGATAGCCTCGAGACTCGCCTGCACATCTAGACAATCCTCCCACCGCCTTGTAGCGGCAAACCATAATGTTTTGGGAGCACGGCTTATTTTTAAGAACTCTCGCACCTCAACAATAAGCTTCGCCTCAGACACGGCCTTGGAGTCTGGGCTCGCAGCCAACCCGCTCGCACCTGAATCAACAACCTCAGAAAGACCAGAACTGTCTGACAAATCACTCTCTGTGCCCCCCCCACTGGCCGCATCGCTGTCCTCCTCCACAGCCATGACACGACCACCCGGATCAATGCTGGGGGTGGGTCCCAACACCCCTGCCTGAGACTCGCAGCCCTCTGAATGGCTGGGCTCCTGCACGCTACCATCACCCTCCTCCTCTGGGCCTGGGGAAGCAACAACAAGAGGCATCCCCAGGGCCTGTGGAACACTGGCACCCTCGGAGTCTGAAAGAGGATCACGTCCCATAACAGCCCTGACCTCCACATCATCCAGAGTGCCCTCTCCACAGGCATCACCCAGAGAATCACCACCTGCCATTAACCGCACCCCAGACAACTCATCCGGTGAGGCATCCCGCCCCCCAGCACCTCCACTGGCACTGATATGGAGCACAGACTTGAACGACAACACCCCCGAAACTCCCCCCTCAGCCTGACTCTGCGCATCCCCCGTCACAGAGGGCACACTACCAGAGGAGCCAACCACGTCACCTAACGTGCTAGCACCCTCAGTAGGCCTCTGAAACGAGGGGACCTCATCCGACCCAGAGGGTACACCCCCAAGGGAGCTAACCACAGCACCCGCCGAGATAACTCCCTCAGAGGGCCCCTGAGATGAAGGGACAGACTCCCGCCCAGTGGACCTACCTCCACCGGAATCAATTTCAGCACCCAGTCCGGTGACACCCGCTGTAGATCCATGAAGAGAAGGCCCAACCACCGACCCAGAAGACACCGGGTCAAGACCACTTTCAGCCACCTCAGTGGTGGAAAGCCCGGAGAAAGACATCCCCTTCGCTCTGGACCCACGCCCTTCCTCCTCTTCACCAGGCAGATGCCTCCTTTTAGTCCCACTCGCATGCGGAGGTGCGGTAACCTCCATAAGGGAAGGGTCATCCGCCTCCACATTACCCCCAACCACTTTGCCACCCACACGTTTAGGCTTCTTTACCCCCTTCCGAGCCACCACAACTCCCCCCTGGGCCCCAGCAGGTGCAGTCTGCACCACACTGGAGCTAAACTCACCCGATTGCACTTTCTTCGCTCGGGCGGCCCTATCCCTCTCCTTCTTCTTATTGTGCTTCCCCTGCTTCTCCCAAAACCCCCCCTCAACACTCCCCTCCTCCTGCGCCCCACCTCCATCCACCGCCACAGGCGCAAGACGTAGGGGACGTGGGGGGCTTGGGCTCTCACTGCCCAGGGTCCCCAAAGCGGAACCTCTGGACCCAGAAGGCTTAGCACTGCCGCCCCGGGTCACCAAGGCAGAACTGGCAACCTCAGCCGGGTCAGCAGTACCACCCCGCGCCGCTGAGGTTTGACAAGCCACCCCAGATGGGCCAGCAGTGCTTTCCTGGGCCACTGCACTAGAACCTCTAGCAGTGCCCCCGCGAAAAAGACACTCCCTACGGAGATGTCCAAATTCGCCGCACGCATGACACCGTGCCTTGCCCCAACTCCAACGCACGGTTCTGGGTACACCCTTATGCACCACCTCAAAACTCCCCTCGGCACCATCCCCCTCACCCACCTTCATGAACACCCTCCTCTTGAAACTGAAGACCCCTTTTTCCTCCGGGTCCCCCCCGGGATGCAAGAGACGAAAACATTTAGACCGCACCTCCCCGAACTTGGACAGGTGTGGAATAAGCACTGCATCCGAAAAATAAGTGGGGCAGCTCCACAGGAGAACCGGTCTCACCCTGGATACCCACGGATCCACCTGTACGTGGACCCCCCCCACTGAGATCCCCTCCTCCAACGCTCGGGCCACACACTCCCGGGTCTTAAGTATCATCTCCACCTTTCCCCTTTCGAGCTCAGAAGAGACAATAGCCCCCCTCCCAAGAAGTTCATTCATGGCCTTCGTAATTACCCCCCTCGACATCATAGGCCCAGTTTGAACAGAAATACCAAAACTGTCCCCATCCAAGTCAACATGAGGCTCAAGCTCAGATGGCCTCGCACCCGCCACTGATGCCATCGCTGCGTAGGTCCGGACCTTCGGCCGCGCCCCCTCCATCGCCATCCTCACAGAGGCACAAACCAGCTCCAAGCCCCTCAGCAGCACAGCTCCAAGT
The DNA here is from genome assembly GCA_963514005.1 of Raja brachyura. The sequence goes on along the minus strand of OY740804.1, from coordinate 19,261,396 downwards.
TAAGTCCCAGAGACAGTCACAGTCAAAGACAGGCAGCAGAAAACAGAAACCTCCAGCTGAAGCAGGAAAGTCCCCAGGTTCGTCCACAGCCAAGAGCAGCTTACGGGAAACTCGATCCCAGTCGCGCTGGAAGCAAAAGTACCTTCTTCACATTAAGCCAGGCAGCCGCACTGAGCAAAATGACTTTAGGGCAGAGAAGCGGTGCCAAAACGACAAAGACACCGCACAACTTCAGCCCACTGAGATCACAGGCACTCTTGGCAATCCGCCAACGCCAACCGCACCCTCGACAATGTGGAGAAACTCAGGAATCTTCACACAGATGGAGGCTCCCCAGACCAGAGAAAAGCTTCAACAGCCCAACAATAAGTTGAACTATGAAGCCCCCCTGGGTCTGTGCCCTCTCCAACGACAAAATCCTTGAAAGGCTGCTTCAATCCTTCTCAACTGCAGAGCTGAGAAGAAAACACGACCTCTCTCTCTCTCTCTCTCTCTCTCTCTCTCTCTCTCTCTCTCTCTCTCTCTCTCTCTCTCTCTCTCTTCCTCTGTCCCATCACCCTACATGACGTCAACCATGATACCCACCACTCCAAACCCCTTTGCCATCTCCTCCCCTTACACTATTTCTCACCGTCTCATCCTTTATCCCACTTCCTCCTCCTCTCCCTTACTCCATTCACTCTCATCTCTCTCTTCATTCCCACTTCCTTTTTTTGCACTTTGTCTCTGCTCTCTCTCTCTACTCCCTTCTCCCTGATCCCTCTCCTCTCTCTCCTTACTACCTCTCTCTCCATCGCCTCTGCCATTTCTCCCACTCCCTCAATTTCTCTCTACCCCCCCCTCTCTCTCTCCCATTCCACTATCTTCGCCTCCTCGTTTTTCACCCTCGCTTTCCCCTCTTCTTCCTCCCTTTCCTTTTTTCCCTCTCCCACATCGCTACTATCAGGCCGGCAAGTGCAATGTGCAGCACAGCAACATGTTGGAGACTTACCGCTACCTGACCGACATCTTCACCACGCTGGTGGACCTGCGCTGGCAGGTCGACATGACTTTGTCTGCAACCTGTCAAGGAAGTCATGTCGCAGCTTTATAACAGTTTGGTGAGGTTGCATTTGGAGTATGTAGCAATGTTTCAAAATTTGGAGATTTTAAAAATCAAGTCTGCAATTTATCCCATCAGATAAAGCATAAAAATAAGTTTAATTTGACACCTAATTCACTTTCATATCTTCAGTATTAAAAAAGTTAGGGCCATTTTCATACTTGGAAATTAGCAACTTGCTTCCTATTGCTTTTCTATTGACTTAACACAAAAGTTGTGATCGAGGACTGTCAAAAGCCCATAACTTCCTTAAAAATTAAGAGAACTGAAAGAAATGTTCAGTTATTATAGATTGAAGTATTCTGAAACAAATATGAAACAATCTTACTTGGATGACCTGAAATTAAAGCATGTAATTAGTTAGTTACCCAATTGTAGCCAATTACAAAATTCAATTACTAGATCTGAACATCTATCCATTTCTTAAGAAATTATTTTTTTTTAAATTAAAGCCTAAGTGTCCAATTAACAGTCACACAATGATTCACAATATAACATGATTTTTAAATCTAATTGTCATTAATTTATAGGCCAAATTGAAGGAATTTAGTGTTTAATGCCTTTAAATTGATGGCCATTTAAACAGCTTGCGAGTGGGATTTTCTGGAACGTGATGTATTGGAACGTTGCGGTTGTGGTGAACTTAAACCCAATATCGGCAGGAAAATTTCTGCTGGTTCGTATGGGGAATAAATCACCATTTCGCAACATGAAATATTGATTAAAGTCCCCTAAAAAAGCAAGTTTATATGTAAAAATAAACAGCTTTCACTTACCTGTCCCCTACGTAAAATCGGTCCCCGTTGTCGGCATTCACGGCATTAGGAACTAATTTTTATTTTACTGCAGTGATGAAGTAGTCGGGCTATTTATTTTAAAAAACGGACTTACCGTCAGTCGGAATGCATCTCCAGAAATAGAACGCACTCCAACAACAGAAAGCTCCGGATGGCAAGGGGAAAACCGCATTTCAACCCCGCCCCCCCCCCCCCCCCCTAAAGGTGCCAAATCTGCGCACACGGCCAGTGACAGAACTGCAGCACCGCTAAAGGTAAGTTTTGTAACATACCTAGAGTATGCAGTTCTAGTCACACCATTACATGAAAGATGTGGGGGCTTGGAAATGGTGCAGAAGGCATTTGCCAGAATGATGCCTGGACGAGGTGGTATTTGCAATAAGGAGAGGTTGGACAAACTTGAATGGTTTTCTCTGAAATGTCAGAGGCTGAGGAGTGATCTGATTGAATTATATAGGATTATAAGAGGCATAGATAAGGTAGACAGTTAAAACCTTTTTTGCAAGGTGGCATTGTCAATGGCTAGAAGTCATAGCTTTAAAATGAGAAGGTCAAAGTTGAAAGGAGATGTGCATGACAATTTTGTTACACAGAGGGTGGTATGAATCTGGAATATTCTGGCAGAAATAGTGATGGGTGCATGCAGCATTTAAGAGGCTTTTAGATAGTCACTTGGATATGCACGGATTGGGGGGAAAACTATCATGTGCAGGCAGATGGAATTAGTTTATCTTGGTTGCATGCTAGGTACAGACACTATTGGCCAATGGGGATATTCTAATGCTGTACCTTTTTTGTATGTTTTCTACTTTTTTTCACACACTATCTTTCCTCTTATTAAACTTGCAGCATTCAACTCACAAATCAACCAATCCTAGTATTGTTATCAAATATACTGACAACGGCGGTTCCTTTGTGGTCTGGTAAATAGATCTCTGTGGTGTAGAAGCCTAGATTCAGCTCTCAGACACCGGATACCTCCTCTGGCACACAACCATTCAATCAAACCCACAGTCACAGAACTCTCTTCAGAACCCATTTCCCTCCACAGCTTCCAATCTTGGTGCACTAGCCTCCACAACCCATTTCGACTTTGCTTCTAAGATCTATAGCTGGACTGCACAGGCAGGCCCATTGTTTCAGCCTGTTCTTGCCCAGCTAAACTTACCTCTTCCCACCTTGACTCAACCCTTTCTCTGCTGTTGAGTCCCTTCACATTGAATCTTTCCATTCACTTTATCTGTCAAAATTGTAGCGATGTGCACTGACACAGGCCAAAATAGGCAAGTCTTTTTGTGAGATATACATGAGAACACTGAAGAAAATAGCCTCTCAAGCCTACCCTGCAATTCAATACATTCATGACTGATCTAATTCAGGGCTCCTCCTTTTCTATGTAATTTCTATATGAAGCTCAATTCCCTGATCTTTCAGACAATTAACTGTCTCCAATTTAAATACTTTAAATGATCTTGCCTCCATAACTCTCTGAGGTAGAGATTCCAGCAATCCTCTGTGAGAAAAAATTTCTGTGCACATTTTTTAATTGACCAAGCCAAAGCTTCAAGTTCCCAGGAGTAAATATCATCAGCAACTTGTCCTGGACCAGCCACATCGAAGCAATGGACAAGAAAGCACCAACATCTCTACTTCCTTCGAAGGCGAAGGAGGATTGGTGTGTCCCCAACAACTTTCACCAAATTCTAGATGCGCTGTTGAAAGCATTTTATCGGGATGCATCATAGCATGATTTTTTGAACAGTTCCATGCAATACCGCACAAAATTGCAGAGAATTGTGGATGCAGCCCAGACCATCACACAAACCAACCCATTGACTCAATATACACTTCACGCTGCCTTGGCAATGTTAGCAACATAATCAAGGATAAGTCACACCCCGGGTACTCTCTGTTCTCCCCTCTCTCCCATCAGGCAAGATGTACAGATGTTCAAATGCACACCTCCAGATTCAGGGACAGTTTCTTCACAGCAACTGAACCATTCTTATCAGGCAATTAAACCATTCTATCAACAACTGGAGAGCAGCCCTGAGCCACGATCTACTTCATTGGAGAACCTCAGGCTATATAATGTTTAATTGGATTTTACTAGACTTTATTTTGCACTAAACATTATTCCCTATATCGTGTACACTGTGAATGGCTTGATTGTAGGTATGTATTGTATTTCCACTGATTGGTAAGCACGCAACAAAATCTTTTCCCTCTACCTCGGTACACATGACAATAAACTAAAACTAACTAACTAACCAGCCCATTACCTTGTGACTATGTCACCTCATTCAAGACTCTCCACATCCAACAATACCCTCTCCCTCAATGTCTGCAAGATGAAGGTGCTTATTGTCGACTTCACAAAGCATGCTGCTGTGTTAAACCCCAAACCTTGGTGCACAGGTCCAAAGATATCTGAAGGTGGCAGCATAGTTATGGGGAGCCAATGATTGGGAGTTGCAGGTTGATTTAGGAGGAAATCTTGTTATTTTTGTATGAAATTATTAGTACTAGTTTGAAGCCTGATATAGTGTTACGGTCAGTTGGTCAGCAGATAGTGTATTTTATAGAACTGACGGTGCCTTGGGAGAACTTAGTGGACGAGGCTTATGAAAGGAAAAAGGTTTAGATATGTAGAGTTGGCAGCAGAAGATGAGCAGCGAGGTTGGAGAGCAAGAGTACGTCCAGTCGAGGAGGGTTGTAGAATTTTCATAGCCCGATTGACCATGTCGCTATTTGGAGAGCTAGAAATTCACAGACAGAGCTGCTTGCATCAGGCCATAAAGCAGATGTCAGAGGCAGCAGAGCAAGGCAGTAGGTGGATTTAGTGGAGAAGAAATAGTGTCAGTTGTGGGCAGAAAGGAAACGTATGACATGCAGTATGTGTATTTCTTTGTAATTGTAGTCTGTGCAAGTGTATGCAAGGTTGATGTTTGTGATGTTACAAGTTTAATGATGGGCTAGGATTAGTGGAAGATTGGATGCAGGTGTTTAGACACTAGACAATAGACAATAGGTTCAGGAGTAGGCCATTCGGCCCTACGAGCAAGCACCGCCATTCAATGTGACCATGGCTGATCATCGCCAATTAGTACCCCGTTCCTGCCTCCTCCCCATATCCCCTGACTCTGCTATTTTTAAGAGCCCTATCTAGTTCTATCTTGAAAGCATCCATTTAGCATTTGTTAGAGTGAGCTAATTGCCTGCAGCTTCCTTTATTTAGTAGATACTGGTGGGAGTTGTGCTGTGCTAACCAACGAATGAGCCTTCCCGAGGTGTCATGGGCCAAACTCAATGCAACACCAATGAAGGGAGGTGTCCACTTGATAACCCCAAGGATATTTAGTACACCACTTGTTGCAGACTCCCAGTCAGAAAAGCATTCTTCTAGCACTAACCTTCGCTGTAAGCTTCAAGTTCCTGAGTGCAAACATCACCACCAACAACCACAATGATTCCACCGCAAGAAAGCTCACCCAATGGCTGTATTTCCTCAGAAGAATAAGAAAATTTGGCATGTATGCAATGACTCTTAGCACCTTCAACAGATGCACCATGGAACGCATCCTACCATGATGCACCACATCTTAGTTTCGCAATTATTCTGCCTAAGTGCAACAAATTTCAAAGAATTGTGGACACAGCCCAGAACATCATGCAAAACATCCTCTACCCACACCTCCCCTCCCCCATTAACTCTATGTACATTCACACTGCCCACACACACACACCCATCATTCTCTCTTATCCCCTCTCCCTGAACCTTTTGTAACTGCAATACTTTATTCTGCACTCTGTTTCTTTTTCTGTTGGCACTCGTGTTGGAACTAATTGTCCATAAATAATAAGAGACTGCAGGTACATAATTTGATCGAAATGTAGCTACTGCAAAATGCTGGTGATGGTGGACACCGAAAATATTCACTAGTTTTGGCATGCAGCTTTTACAGATTCTTGATACTAAGGTTACTTTCTTCTCATAATTTAATTAACTATAGAGTTCTTCAAATTAGAAAATGTTCATTCTCCTTGGGAAGTTCTTTCGTCTTAATTTACCATTGTGGTGTAACGGTGGTTACTCTAAAATAGGGTGGACACTGGTATGCTCTCGTTTAATCTTACTATTCATCAACAGTTTTGCTTATTACTGTGAAACATGCATCTCTGCAAATCAACAAACTTGAAAATGTTTTGAATTATTCATAATGTTTTGAATGAATGCAGAAATTGCCACTTTATTTCATAATGTTACATTTTTGGTGTAAACTGATTGATTCAGGTAATTAATTTAATTCCTAACTTGATTTTAGCTCTACTATCTCATGCACATTTGAGTCACAATCACTGAAAAAATTAATACCATACTACTTAGTGGAGATCTGACATTTTTAATGTTCTGTGCTAAAATCTCTCCAGTATTGTAAACATACACATATACAACATCCACCAGCGTGCCCTCATACCCGGTGGTGTCCTGAAGGCATGTGCAAGTCAGCTAGCGGGGGTGTTCACTGACATTTTCAACCACTTGCTTTCCCTAGGATCCGTCCCCACCTGTCTGAAAACCTCCACCATCATCCCTATACCCAAGCACAACAAACCCACCACCCTCAACGACTGGAGACCGATGGCATTGACACCCATCAGCAGCAAATGCTTTGAGAAGTTAGTCCAGGACATAATCTGCTCCTCACTACCCAACAACCTGGACCCTTGGCAATTTGCCTACCGCCCCAACATATCAACAAATGACGCCATCGCCCTCACCCTTCAGACCGCTCTCACCCGCCTGGACAAGAGGGACACTTATTTTTTAGGATGCTGTTCATGGACTCGTCGCTAAGCTCCTGGACCTGGGGCTGAACCCAGGCCTGTGCACCTGGATCCAGGATTTCCAGACGGGCCGCCCCCAGGTGGTGAGGATCGGAGACCACACCTCCACAGCCCTCACCTTCAACATCGGCGCACCTCAGGCGTGTGTCCTCAGCCCCCTCCTGTACTCCCTGTACACCCACGACTGTGTGGCCCAACATGACACCAACACCATCGTCAAGTTCGCGGTTAAATTATAATTTAACATTAAATTATAATTTAATGCTTGCACTTTATAATTTAATGTTAAATTTACTGTACGGAATCCTCCAGCATAAGATTTGCACATGGGTATGTACCATGTATGGAAATGGCATGGCAATAAACCTCTTGAATCTTGAATATTGAATCTAACTGCTACACAGGGTAAGATGATTAAATGGAGCAGAATGTTTCAGGTGAATCCAAGAAGGTTTCCTGAAACAGTATGTGGATAGTCCGACTGAAGGGGGGACTATAATGGGCCTTGCATTGGGAAATGAATCTGGCCAGGTGGCTGGTGTTTCGGTGGCACACACATTTGGAGATAGTAGTCACAACTCCATAAGTTTTCAGATTGTTTTGAATAGGGACAGGTGTGGATGTTGGGGGAAGATACATAATTGAGAACATCAGTTTACAATGTCATTAGGCAGGGTAGATAGGGAGCAGTTTATATTGGGTAAATACACAGATTACATGTGGGAGTTCTTTAAAACCCAACTGATCAAAGTACAGGATAGGCATGTTCCAGGGAGGAGGACAGATAAAGATGGCAAGGTAAAGGAACCATGGATGACCAAGGAGCTTGTAAACTTGGTCAGTCAGGAAATGGAAGCATATGTCAAGTTGAAGAATGTGGAATCTGACGGGGCTTATGAGGAATATAAAACGAGTAGGAAAGAACTCAAACGAGCGATTAGAAAAGCCATGGGGCCATGAAATGTTGTTGGCGAGATAAATTGAGGAAAATCTCAAGGCTTTATACATCTATGTTAAAAATGAGGATGACAAAAGGTACTGGAGGGAATCTATGTTGAAGTCGACGTTATTGGTGAGGTTCCAAATGTACTTTGCATCTGGTAGGCTGATCCAGAAAATTAAGATATATGGAATTCACGATGACTTGGTCGTATGGATTCAAAACTGCCTCATTCATAAAAAACAGAGGGTTGTGGTTGAAGGTGGATATTCCGGCTGGAGGTCTATGACCAGTGGAGATCCACAGGTATCAGTTCTGTGACTTCTGTTGTTTATGATACATATAAATTTACCTAGATGTAAATGTAAGGTAGACGAAAATGCTGGAGAAACTCAGCGGGTGAAGCAGCATCTATGGAGCGAAGGAAATAGGCAACGTTTCAGGTTGAGACCCTTCTTCAGACTGATGTGAGGGTGGTGGGGGGGGGGGGGGGGGCAGGAAGAAGAAAGGAAAAGGCACGGACTGAGGAGAAATTACAATTACAATTACAATACCGTTTATTATCATTTGAACCTCAAATGAAGTTCAAGCAAAATTTGGTTTCTGCCGTCATACAACTAGAAAAAAACCAAGACACACACCAACACAATTTACACAAACATCCATCACAGTGAATCTCCTCCTCACTGATGGAAGGCATAGTCTTGTTTCTCCCCAGGACTACCTGAAATTAGAGGTCAATGTTCATACCGCTGGGCTGTTAACTGCCCTAGCGAAATATGAGGTGCTGCTCCTCCAATTTACGGTGGTCCTCACTCTGGCCATGGAGGAGGCCCAGGACACAGAGGTTGGATTCGGAATGGGAGGCGGAGTTAAAGTGCTGAGCCACCGGGAGATCAGAGTGGAGATTTGGGCGAAACGATCGCCAACCTACGCTCGGTCTCACCGATGTAGAGGAGCTGACACCTAGATCAGTGGATGCAATAGATGAGGTTGGAGGAGGTGCAGGTGAACCTCTGCCGCACCTGGAAAGACTGCTTGGGTCCTAGAATGGAGGTAAAGCGACAAGTGTAGCATTTCCTGTGGTTGCAAGGGAAGAGTGCCAGGAGAGGGGGTGGTTTGGGTGGGAAGGGACAAATTGACCAGGGAGTTACGGAGGTAGTGGTCAGTGTGGAAAGCAGACATGGTAGGAGATGGGAAGATGTGACCGGTGGTGGGATCCCATTGGAGGTGGCGAAAATGTCGGAGGATTATTTGTTGTATGTGACGGCTGGTGAAGTGGAAGGTGAGGACAAGGGGGGCTCTGACCTTGTTATGAATGGGGGGATGGGGAGTGAGAGCAGAGTTACAGGGTATAGAAGAGACCCTGGTGAGAGCCTCATCTATAGTAGAAGAGGGGAATTCCCGTTCCATGAAGAATGAGGACATCTCCGATGCCCTGGTGTGGAGCACCTCATCCTGGGTGCAAATGCTGTGTAGACAGAGTAATTGGGTGTAGAGGATGGAGTCCTTACAGGAAGCATGGTGGGAAGAAGTGTAGTCCAGATAGCCATGGGAGTCGGTGGGTTTATAGTGGATGTCGGTCAGTAGTCTATCACTTGTGATGGAGATAGTGAGGTCTAAAAATGATAGGGAAATGTCATAAATGGTCCACGTGTATTTGAGTGCCGGATGGAAGTTAGTGATGAAATGGATGAAGTCAATGAGTTGTGTGTGGGTGCAGGAGGTAGCACCAATGCAGTGTCGATGTAGTGGAGGTGGAGTTTGGGGATAGGGTCCTGGTACACCTCGAACAAAGATTGTTCGACGTACCCTACAAAGCAGCAGGCATAGCTATGGCTCATGCACTTGCCCATAGCTACGCCTTGTAGTTGGAGTTAATGGGAGGAGTCAAACAAAAAGTTGTTAAGGTAAGGACCAGCTCCGCTAGGTGGAGGAGAGTATCAGTGGATGGGGTTGGTTGGTTCTGCGGTCGAGGATGAAACGGAGGGCTTTAAGACCCTCCTGGTGGGGGATGGAGGTGTAGAGTGACTGGACATTCATGGTGAAGATGAGGGAATGCGTGCCTAGAAAACGGAAGTCCTGGAGCAGACGAAGAGCGTGTGAGGTATCTTGAACATAGGTAGGGAGGGATTTAACCAGGGGGGATAGGATGGAGTCGAGGTATATGGAAATGAGTTTGGTAGGACACGAACAGGCAGAAACAATGGGTCTGCCAGGACAGTCAGGTTTGTGGATTTTGGGGGGAAGGTCAAATCGGGCCATGCGGGGCTGGGGAACGATGAGGTTGGAGGCTTGGGAGGGCAGGGAGCCAGAAGTGATGATAGTGCTAGAGATAGTGGCCTGGTGCTCGTCTGTGGGGTCCTGGTCCAAGGATAAGTACAGTTTCACATAATTCTGAAAGTCTCGACCCGAAACGTTGCCTATTTCCTTCGCTCCATAGATGCTGCCTCACCCGCTGAGTTTCTCCAGCATTTTTGTCTACCTTCGATTTTCCAGCATGTGCAGTTCCGTCTTAAATATTTTGTCTCCTCCACTGCGAAATCTCCTCAAAGTATGTCTACTTTGAAGAAATTCTCTCTCCAAAGATAGTTTCACATCAGTCTGAAGAAGGGTCTCGACCGAAACGTTGCCTATTTCCTTCGCTGCATAGATGCTGCCTCACCCACTGAGTTTCTCCAGCATTTTTATATACCTTTGATTTTCCAGCATCTGCAGTTCCTTCTTAAACATTTTGTGTACTGTAGATGTAAATGTAGATGAGTGGTGAGTAAGTTTGCTGACAACACCAAAATTGGAGGAGTTGGAGATGGTGAGCAAGGCTATCAGAAGACACAGCAGGATATAAATCAGCTGCAGAAGTGGGCGGAAAAATGATAAATTAACTCTAACTCGTGCAAGTATGAGGTGTTGCACATCAAGAACTTGAATGTAAGGAGGGAGTAAATGGCAAAACCTTTAACAGATTGATGTGCAGAGGGATCTTGGAGTCAAGTTCATTACTCACTAGTGACGGCTGCACGTAGATAGGGAGGAAAAAAAGGCATATGGTATGCTTGTCTTCATTGCTATGGACATTGAATATAAGGATCAGGAAGTCATACTGCAACTCTATTGGACTTTGGTTGGCCACATTTAAAGTATTGCATGCAATTCTGGTCGCTTGATTGCAGGAGAGATGTGGAGACATTTTGAGGTTGGATAGAATTGGATTATATTCTCTGGAATGTCAGAGGTTGAGGGGAGACTCAAAAGAAGTATATAAAATTATGAGGCAGAAAGAGTATAGACATTCAGCACCATTTTCCCCGGGGAGGATATGTCCAACATTACAGTGTGTGGCAATAAGATGAAAGGGGGGGATGTTTCATGGGGATGTGCGGGGCATGATTTTTACTCAGAGAGTGGTGGGGGTCTGGAACACATTGCTGGGGTGGAGAGGCAGATATAGCAGTGCCATTTAGAAGGTTTTTGGATAGGCGCATGGAAGTGCAGGGAATAGAGGGATATGGATCATGTGCAGGCAGATGAGAGCATTTTAACTAGGCATCATGTTCGGCACAAACATTGCCGTCTGAAGGGCCCTTTCCTGTGCAGAACTGTTCCATGTTCTATGCTGACTATTACTGATCAGTCCCTGCCTTTCAAAGCATTCATCACTCCTATCCCTTAGAAATGTCTTAATAATTTCCCAGCCGCTGACATGTTTAATTAACTTATCCCTGCTGCCCTTCTTAAATATTGGAAGATATCACCCAGTGCCCTGGATCAAAAACAGTGGCCAATAAAGATGCAAACATCTCTGTTTGGAATTTCTTCCCTTGCTTCCCTCGTGCGACACTGGGGATTTATTCATGGCATCTAACGCCTCCCCCTAATTACTGTCATGCTCGATTACACACATATTTCTTATCTGAACCCACTATTTATAACATCCTTCTTCTTGGTCAATACAAATGAGAAATATTCAGTTAGAACCGGGGCACATTCCCTGACTTCATACAGAAGTTACCCCTTTCGTCCAATACCCTTCTTACTCCAATACATAGGCTGGTGCCTTCCTGTATTTCTCACTCATGAATCTTTGTACAGTGACTGGTGCCTCTCAGATCCCCCACTCTCTGGCAGGTATTTCTCGCTCAAGGATAACTGTACAGGCACCAGTGACCCTCCTCCCTCTCCATCAGAGATTATCTTTTCCCTGTCTTGTGTGTCTCAGTAACTCTCTCACATGAGATATCCATGCATCGGTGTTCGCAGTTGCTCTCTCTCAGTGGTATCCATCCACTGGCCAGTATCTCCAGCTACTCTCACTTGGGGATATCTTCAGACTGACTCCAACGTAGCTACAAACCTCCCCACCGTCGAAGAGATCTACAGGAGTTACTGGCTCAAAAAGGCAGCAAGAATCCTCAGAGTCCACACCATTTTGGCCATATTCTCATTTCACTCCTGCCATTGGGAAGAAGGTACAGGAGCATGAAAACCGTACTGTCCAGGTTCAGAAGCAGATTCTTTTGAACAACCATCAAGCTATTTTACATCGGAGTCTACGTGAAAAAGCCCCGCCAGGCGCATGCGCGTCATTACATCCGACGCATGGCGCACCGACGGGCTTGAGAGCTGGTAAGTCAATGTTAAACCTTCCCTGCGAGTATTTTAAACTCTGTAAGTCTGGCTCGGAGAGCCAGCTAGAGTAAGTGATATGGAGGTATTGTAAATATAAACTGCCGTAGTGGAGCGGAACGCGCTGGGACCGCGGTTATCACTTATAGATCGGGTTTGGAGACAATGGCTGCGCTAATGCCGGCTCCAATACCGGCTATTGTTTCTACCGGCAGCTCAACTGCCTCCATCAGTTTCCAGTGCTTCAGGGCACTGAGGCTACTCCACCAGGGAGGAATGCCAAAACAAAGTACTCTCAGGCTCATCTTATCTGATGGGTCTGATGATGGTGGAAGACTCCCCTCCTTTTAATGTAAAGGTATGGGGATGGCTCAACCAAATGGGAAAATGCTCCAAATTTAAAGAGCCATGTAAAATTTAAATCGGGGTCGATTGCCCCTAGGATTCCCCACACATCCTCTCGCAGAGGTCCATACAGCGAAGAAGAAAACACCGCTTATGGATACCAGTGAGAATCATCCTCTCCAGCACCTTGTGTAGGGCTGGAAGAGGCCTCCCTAGAGCATGACTCGAGAGAGCCAGGGCAGGAGGAGTCTGACCCTGAAGCTGGTGTCACTGCCTTTGTGCACACACCAGAGCACACGAGTCATGCTCCAGGTGTCCCGGACGTAGCGTTAAACTTCGCTAATCCAGAAGGGACTGGTGAGGCTATTGAGGAAACTCTAGCCGCCAATTTTAATTACATGGCTTCTCACCAGCTCCAGGATACGATTATGGAAGAGACGGCCACAAGATATAAAACACCTGTTAATTGGGCGTCGCTCAAATTGCCCATCGTGAACTCTGCTATGTGGGCACAAATGAGTGCAACGATGCGTGGACACAAAATCATGTTTGAGCGGGTCCTCAAGTTGGTGGCAGCAGGCATCACTGCATTTGGAAAAATGGTCCGGGGGGCACCAATGTCTGGCAGACAACAAGATATGCTGGCCCTGTTCTGTAAACGTATATTTTGAGGTCAACTGCATAAGGAAAATAGCTATAAAGCCGACGCTGAACCCGAAATTTGCAGCTTTGTGTAGGTCCACCAGCATCCAAGCCCAGATTATTTATTTGGGATGGATCTCCTCAAACAAGTCAAGGACTTGGAGGAAGAGGCCAAAACAATCCGTCTCATGAAGACATATGTCCCTTCTGCCAGGGTGCCACCTCGCAGGTCGTTTTCAGCGTGAAAGGGGACGGATCCAGGGGAAGGGCCAAGCAGAGTGGGGCCAGTGGGACGATGATATTACCCACCTGTGTATCCCAGCTACAACCCCAATATGGGAAGATGGAGACTTCAAGACTGACTGTAGAGGTACAGGTGATTCATTCTGTCCAGGATAACATTTCTGGCGAACAACCAGTTGGGGGTAGCTTGCAATTGTTTATGATGAATGGTGCTACATAACATCTGATCGGTTTATACTAGACACTGTGTCAGGCTCTAATAGAGTTTATGTCAGGAATTGATCTGCCTGTACAGAATATGCCTAATAGAGTTTTGGGGGGTTTTCTGCACCAGAAACTCAGCAGATAAAAGAAGAAATTACGGTTTTGTCCCGAAAAAGGGGTAATTGAGAGGACGACAAACCTTCCCTAACAATTTGTGTCCAATATATTCCCCAGACAGGGAAAAGATGGGGGATGTAGAGTCATTCTGGACCTAAACCAGTTAAATTCCTATGTTCAGTATAGGCATTTTTTAAAATGGACCCCTTCAATACTGTGAAACAGCTGTTATCACAAGGCTGTTATATGGCAACTATAGATCTGAAAGATGCATATTATTCAGTACCAATTCATCATCAGTATCGGAGATACTTGAAATTTAGTTGGATGGGACAGCTGTGGCAATTTAAAGCATTACCCAATGGGTTAACCTCAGCTCCTAGGCTATTCAAGAAATTGTTGAAACCAGTGCTGGTGCTACTTCGCGCCCAGAATCACATGGTAATGGCTTATCTAGATGATATTTTAATCATAAGCAACACTCAGGAGACAGCCGAGGAATCAGTTTCAGCAACCAAACACCTGTTTGAAAGGTTAGGGTTCCTGGTCCATCCAACTAAATCCAAGTTGGAGCAATCCCAAAAAATTGATTATTTGGGATTTGTCATTGATTCAGTTGATATGTCAGTGACTTTGCCTACAGCGAAGGCTGTGGAGATGCTCTGTACTAGTCTAGCTGAAAAACAATTTTCCTCCATCCGGGAAGTAGCCAGTGTTATTGGTAAATTGGTGGCAGCTTTCCCTGCAGTGCAGTTTGTACCGCTGCACTATCAAAGTATGCAACGAGCTAGAGAACTAGCACTTAAAGAACATGCAGGTCATTTTGATAGACCTATGCAGTTACCAACCAGAGTCATAGCTGAATTACAATGGTGGATTATCAATATTGTACAAACTACCAAAAACATTTTGGTTCAGCAACCTTCAGTAGTTTTACAGATACATGTGAGTGCTGCCGGATGGGGAGCTACGGACAACGAGTCTAGCTGTGGTGGTAGATGGAGTGTTCAAGAGGATTTAATCCTGCACAGGCATGGTATAAATTACTTAGAATTGCTGGGTGCATTCTATGGATTAAAAGCTTATTGTTCAACAATGAATAATTTACATGTTCAACTCTAGATTGATAATACCATGCTGTGGCATATATCAATCACATGGGAGGAATAAGGTCAGTATCATGTGATAATCTGGCTAACCTCATGTGGCACTGGTGTATTTCCAGAAACATCTGGGTCTCAGCTATCTACCTACCAGGTAGAGATAATGTGGTGGCAGACAACAGGTCACGAAAATTTAATGACAACATAGAATGGATGTTAAATCCTGATGTTTTTAAAATGATTGTCAACCGCTATGGTTTGCCAGATATTGATTTGTTTGCATCCAGGCTAAATTACCAGTTGCCTAAATACGTTTCATGGGAACCAGATCCAGGAGCAGTAGCAGTGGATGCATTCTCGCTACAATGGGGATGTACATTCTTTTATGCTTTTTCCCCATTCTGCCTGATTAGGCAATGTCTCACCAAAATAGAGCAGGACTCTGCCTTAGGCGTTTTGGTGGTTCCGGACTGGCCTACACAGCCATGGTTCCCATTGGTGCTCAGAATGATGACACGGCCATTCATGACTGTCCCCAACTGTAGTAATATGTTGGTGCATCCAGTAACAGGAGAAAGTCATCCGTTACATGATCATAATAATTTGTTAATCTGCAGTTTCTGACCAGACCGTTCGAAGGCCTTGGACTGTCAATTAGGACCATGGATGTGATAACTGCAGCTTGGAGAGATAGCACTAAGAAACAATATGTGTCTCGTATTAAGAAATGGGAAATGTTGTTTACAGTCAGATATATCTTATCATACTGCAAGCATACCGGTTGTATTGGAGTTCCTTGCTACATTGCATTTTGATGAACACTGGAGTTATAGTGCCATTAATAGTGCTCGGAGTGTTTTGTCCTCCTATTTAGGGCAGTTTCAGAACAACAACCTATTGGGTCTCATCCATTAGTGTCCCGATTCATGAGAGGAATCTTTAACAAAAATCCTCCTAAACCTAGATATACAGAAATCTGGGATGTCAGTATAACCATATAACCATATAACCATATAACAATTACAGCACGGAAACAGGTCTTCTCGGACCTTCCAGTCCGTGCCGACCATTTATTTTCCCCTAGTCCCATCTACCTGCACTCAGACCATACCCCTCCATTCCCTTCCCATCCATATACCTATCCACTTTACTTTTAAATGTTAAAATCGATCCTGCCTCCACCACTTCTGCTGGAAGATCATTCCACACAGCCACCACTCTCTGAGTAAAGAAGTTCCCCCTCATGTTACCCCTAAACTTCTGTCCCTTAATTCTCATGTCATGCCCTCTAGTTTGAATCTTCCCTGCCCTCAATGGGAAAAGCTTATCCACGTCAACTCTGTCTATCCCTTTCATCATTTTAAAGACATCAATCAAGTCCCCCCTTAACCTTCTGCGCTGCAAAGAATAAAGACCTAACTTGTTCAACCTTTCTCTGTAACTTAGTTGCTGGAACCCAGGCAACATTCTAGTAAATCTCCTCTGTACTCTCTCTATTTTGTTGACATCCTTCCTATAATTAGGCGACCAGAATTGTACACCATACTCCAGAATTGGTCTCACCAATGCCTTGTACAATTTTAACATTACTTCCCTATTCCTATATTCAATGCACTGATTTATAAAGGCCAGCATACCAAAAGCTTTCTTTACCACCCCATCTACATGCGATTCCACCTTCAGGGAACTATGTTCAGTTATTCCTAGATCCCTCTGTTCCACAGCATTCCTCAATTCCCTACCATTTACCATGTACGTCCTATTTTGATTTGTCCTGCCAAGATGTAGCACCTCACACTTATCAGCATTAAACTCCATCTGCCATCTTTCAGCCCACTCTTCCAAATGGCCCAAATCTCTCTGTAGACTTTGAAAATCTACTTCATTATCCACAGCACCACCTATCTTAGTATCATCTGCATACTTACTTATCCAATTTTCCACCCCATCATCTAGATCATTGATGTACATGACAAACAACAGTGGACCCAACACAGATCCCTGAGGCACCCCACTGGTCACCGGCTTCCAACCTGACAAACAGCCATCCACCATTAATCTCTGGCATCTCCCATTCAGCCACTGTTGAATCCATCTTGCTACTCCGCCATTAACACCCAAAGATTGAACCTTCTTAACCAACCTTCCTGGGGAACCTTGTCAAAGGCCTTACTGAAATCCATATAGACAACATCCACTGCTTTACCCTCATCAATTTCCCTAGTAACCTCTTCAAAAATTCAAGAAGGTTTGTCAAACATGACCTTCCAGGCACAAATCCATGTTGACTGTTCTTGATCAGACCCTGTTTATCCAGATGATTATATATATTATCTCTAAGTATCCTTTCCATTAATTTGCCCACCACTGACGTCAAACTAACAGGTCTATAATTGCTAGGTTTATTCTTTGAACCTTTTTAAAACAATGGAACAACATGCGCAATACGCCAATCCTCCGGCACTATTCCCGTTTCTAATGACATTTGAAATATTTCTGTCATAGCCCCTGCTATTTCTACACTAACTTCCCTCAATGTCCTAGGGAATATCCTGTCAGGACCTAGAGACTTATCCACTTTTATATTTTTCAAAAGTGTCAGTACTTTCTCCTCTTTGAATCTCATAGTTTCCATAGCTACTCTACTTTTTTCCCTTACCTCACTGAGTTCAATATCCTTCTCCATGGTGAATAACGAAGAAAAAAAATTGTTCAGTATCTCCCCCATCTCTTTTGGCTCTGCAGATAGCTGTCCATTCTGGCTCTCTAATGGTCCAATTTTATCCCTCGTTATCCTTTTGCTATTAATATAGCTGTAGAAACCCTTTGGATTTACTTTCACCTTTCTTGCCAAAGCAACCTCATATCTTCTTTTAGCTTTTCTTATTTCTTTCTTAAGATTCTTTTTACATTCTTTATACTCATGTAGCACCTCATTTACTCCATGCCTCCTATAATTATTGTAGATATCTCTCTTTTTTCGAACCGTGTCCAATTTCCCTTGAAAACCATGGCTCTTTCCGATTTTTACTATTTCCTTTCAACCGAACAGGGACATAAAGATTCTGTACTCTTACAATTTCCCCTTTAAATGTCCTCCATTTCTCTTCTACATCCTTCCCATAAAACAAAATGTCCCAATTCACTCCTTTTAAATCATTACGCATTCCCTCAAAGTTAGCCTTTCTCCAATCAAAAATCTCAACCCTAAGTCCAGTTCTGACTCTCTCCATAATTATATTGAAACTAATGGTATTGTGATCACTGGTCCAGAAGTGCTCACCAACGCATACCTCCGTCTCCTGACCTGCCTCATTTCCTAACAGGAGGTCCAGCACCGCCCCTTCTCTGGTCGATACCTCTATGTATTGCTGCAAAAAACTATCCTGCACACATTTAACAAATTTCAAACCATCCAGCCCATTTACAGAATGTGTTTCCCAGTCTATTTTTGGAAAATTGAAATCTCCCAGAATCACTACCTTGTGCTTACTACTAATAGCTGCTATCTTCTTACATAATAGCTCTTCCAATTCTCGCTCCCCATTTGGCGGTCTATAATACACCCCTAAAAGTGTTGCTACACCGTTCCCACTTCTCAGTTCCACCCAAATAGCCTCCCTAGACGAGCCCTCTAATCTACCCTGCCAAAGCACTGCTGTAATATCTTCTCCGACAAGCAATGCAACCCCTCCACCTCTGGTCCCTCCAATTCTATCACACCTGAAGCAACAAAATCCTGGAATATTTAGTTTCCAATCACAACCCTCCCGCAACCATGTTTCACTGATTGCCACAACATCATATTTCCAGGTGTCAATCCAGGCTCTAAGTTCATCCACCTTTCTGATAATGCTCCTAGCATTAAAATATACACATTTTAGAAACCCACCATCCCTTATTCTCTGTTTATTATCTTTTTCCTCTTTCACGCCTACATTTTGGGTCCGAGTGCTTACCTTCTCTGCCTCTTGCCCCTCACCCTGTCCCCTAGCCCCCTCTACCCAAGTCCCTCCCCCCAGCCTTTCTAGTTTAAAGTCTCCTTTGCAAATCTCCCCGCCAGGATATTGGTTCCCCTCGGGTTCAAGTACAACCCATCCTTTTTATACAGATCATGCCTTCTCCAAAAGAGGTCCCAGTGATCAAGAAACTTGAATCCCTGCCCACTGCAGCAGTCCCTCAGCCACGCATTTATCCTCCACCTCATTCCATTTCTACTCTCACTGTCACGTGGCACAGGCAGTAAGCCTGAAATTGTTACTCTTTTAGTCCTTCTCCTTAACATTCCCCCCAACTCCCAAAATTCTTCTTTCAGGACCTCTTCTCTTTTTCTGCCTACGTCATTGGTACCAATGTGTACCACAACATCAGGCTCCTCTCCCTCCCTTTTCAGAATCTTTTCGACACGTTCCGATACATCCGAGACCCTGGCACCAGGGAGGCAATAGTGTGAGAATAGTAAGATTGAACGAGAACTTACCAAGTTTGAAGGTTGATCTTTATTTCATGAGGAGTTGCGGTGAGGGATTTCGTGAAGAGCCCGCCGGCACGCATGCGCGACATTCTTCAAAGCAGCGGTGTGGAATCACAGAAACAACAACAGAAATGACTTGGCATAGTAAGATTTAAAGAGACTCTGATTACCAGCTGAAGATGATCGAGGGTTGGGCGCGGAGGGCACGAAATCCCTCACCGCAACTCCTCATGAAATAAAGATCAACCTTCAAACTTGGTAAGTTCTCGTTCAATCTTACTATTTCATTTCGGAGTCACGTGAGTGACTTCGTGAAGACTTCAAAGCTTCTGTGATTACACGCCCTGGACAACGTCCATGCGGACACACCACTAGCAAGGATGGATTGGAGTAAACAAGTTGACGAAACGAGGTTATACTGAAACAAAAAGAAGATTTGTTAATAACACAACAAATAACGCCCTTTGAATCAGGGACATCCCCACGTTCACACCCGGCGTTCAGCACGGCCTCTGCGAACTGAAGGGGAGCAGCAACAGGCTTATTATAGAATCGCTGGAACACAGCTTCATTCGCCCATCCTGCTGTGGCGAGGATATGGTCCATGGGTACCTCCATGACTCTCGCCGCCGACGTAGATGCAGCCCTGGTGGAGTGGGATGTAAACACATTAGTGTCAATACCTGCCTTATTCAGGACGATCCGGAGCCACCTGGATATCGTCTGGACTGTCACTCGATGGTGAGGTCTTTTGTGAGTGACAAGCAGGTACAACTCCATTCCTCTGATGCTCCTCGTCACCTTGATGTAGTAACGGATGTGAGTGGCTAAACATAGCCGAGCATCTGCAGGGTATGCCGGGAACTTCAGCTGCAGCCCTGTGCACCCAGGTCTATGCTGCTTAAGCAGCTCATCGATGAAAAAGACTACTTCTCCAGGGGTCGACGTCATCCTGTCAATATGTAGTTTGTGGAGCGTCTGAACCCGCTGTGCTGAAGTCTGCGCTAGTAACATCACCAATTTCATAGTGAGTTGGTGCAGCTGTAACCCTTCCATGGGTGACCACGACCTGAGCAGGGTAAGTACATCCCTGACATCCCAGGTGATGTTGTAGCGTGGTGTAGGCGGATTCAGATTGAATATTCCCCGCATAAGCCTGGACACTAGCCTGTTCGATCCTACCTCGATGTTGAGGTAGAATGATAGCGCACTCCTGGCGCTGTTGATGGCACTATAACTCAAGTGCTCATCATGGTGCAACCCCGCGAGGAATTCCAGGACGTCGGCTATGGAGACATCATCACAGGTGATGTGAGAGCGACTGCAGTAGGCTTCCCACTTGGTGATGTGGGAGAGATATCTCCGCCTGGTTGACTCTCGACATGATGCTCCAATGGTGTTCATGGTCCGGGTGGTAAGGCCATACTGCATCCATGGCCTGGTCAGAACCTGCAAGCCAGTAATTTTAGATAGGCATGGCAGGGGTGTAACTCCCCTGAGACAGGGTGAGAAACCAAATGTGGGCAACCCTCTAGAGGGACCCAAGGTTGACTAATCATGTCAGAGACCACCGGATACTAAGGCTGTGTAGGCCAGTCGGGTATGACAAGAATGCCTCTGGCAGAATCCATCCTGATTTTTTGTAATACCCGACTGATGAGGCAAAACGGGGGGAATGCATAGAAAAACCACTTCCCCCAGTCTAGCGAGAATGCATCAATCGCTAATGCCCCAGGGTCTGGTTCCCATGAAACATATGTCGGTACCTGATGGTTCAACCGGGACGCAAAAAGGTCGATATCCGGTTGGCCAAATTTGGCTGTAATTTGGGCAAATATTTGAGGATGCAGCATCCACTCAAACTATCATTGAATTTGCGTGACCTGGTGTCTGCCACAGTATTAAGCCTACCTGGCAAATAGGTAGCTGAAATCCAAATATCTCGATCAATACACCAGCACCAAATAGTATTAGCCAATTTGTCACAAGAGACTGACCTGGTACCGCCCATATGGTTTAAATATGCCACCGCTGTAGTGTTGTCTATTTGGAGACGGACATGAGTACCACTAAGATTAGCACAATATGCCCGCAGTCCGTGAAATGCTGCAAGCAGCTTCAAATAGTTAATCCCTTGTATTAGCAACATGCTAGCTTCAAGGGGATCCCACCTGCCTCCACAACTAGAAGAGCTGTCCGCAGCTCCCCAGCCTAGAGAGCTTGCGTCAGTTTGCAAATATACCACCGGATTGGGCACAACAATGGGTTTGAATGCCTTGCCAATATTGGACACCCACCATTGTAGCTCAACCTTAGCATCGGAAGGCAGCCCCATAGGTCTGTCAAAATGACCAGCGTTCTTTTTTAACGCAGCAATCTTGGCCCTTTGCAGATTTTGATAATGCAAAGGTCCAAACCGGGCTGCCGGAAATAAAGCTACGATTTTCCCAATCATCTTAGCTGTAAGCCGAATAGATGGTATACTGGCGGATGCGAGATCCTGACATGCAAGGGAAACATCCTCCACCTTGTGAAATGGAATGTTGGCCCTCATTAGAATAGAGTCCACCGTGAAACCCAAATAATCCATAACCTGGGATGGGTGAAACTTCGATTTTTCTGGATGGACTATAAACCCCAGCTGCTGAAATATAGTAACAGTTGCTGAAACAGCGCTTTCAGCTGCTTCCAGAGTGTTGCCAATAATCAGAATATCATCTAAATAAGCCATTACAATATGATGTTGTATACGTAATTTGGCCATAATAGGTTTGAGTAATTTAGTAAAGCCTAGGGCGGTAGTAAGCCCATTTGGTAAGGCCCGATATTGCCAGAGCTGATCCATCCAGACAAATTTCAAAAATTTCCGGTGATGTTTCCGGATGGACACTGAATAGCATGCATCTTTCAAATCAATACATGCCATAAAGCAACCATGCGAAAGCAGTGATTTGGCTGTCTCAAAAGGTGTCCATTTTAAAATGTGTATATGTTACAAAGGTATTCAACTGGTCAAGTCAATAATCACCCGACAACCTCCATCCTTTTTTGGCCTAGTAAAAATATGGGAGACGAATTCAATGGGCTCGTGAATAGTTTTCTCTATCACGCCTTTTGTTCCGACGAAAAATTTCAGCCGTGCCTGCTGCCTGCTCAACGGCAGACAGCGTAAACTTCCGTTGAGGCATATGCTGGGATGGAGGACCCCGAATATCCTTCCCTCTTGGAGAAGTCTTCCCCGAAATTTTTTGATTCTGCTGCAGGAGGGGCTCCAATATCCGCTCCATCCTGGCCAATACGCCCCTTGAGCTAAAACTCGGGCGGCCGAAGTCCTCATGTTCTGCTGAACTGCTGGGGCTTCGTCCATCGGCCCACACCTCATCGAGGTGAACCTGGTGCCGGAAAGTTGTCGCCGGTAGCAGCTGCAGCGAAGCTGAGCGATTCCCGCGCGGGAGGTACTCTCAAACGCCTCCTCGGCGGAGCTTGGTCTCGCTGCCTCGGAGGGCAAATGCGATGGGAAGTCGGCACCTGACTTAGCATGGAGATCCGACGCCCGCGCGGGCTTGCCGGCTGCCCATATCATGGACCTAGCCGACGCATAGTCTCGTCCTCCCATCCATGGGGGACTCGGCGACCGTGGCGTATGGGCTTGTTGAAGGGAGGAGCAGTTCGCTGGGCTTAGTGTCTGCTGACGGTTCTCAGCTTCTGCTGACGGCGGTTAACCTCCCTGTGCCTACTGGAGCTGGATGGCTCCTCTCCAATAGCCGCGTCATGCGGCCATATGCCCTTCACCCTGAACACTGGGGTGGTCGGAGACCTCCGGCTCAGAAGATTGCCGGGGCTCCTTTCATCGGCCCGCACCTCTGAGAAGTGATCTCGGTGCCGGAAGTTGTCGCTATCGGCCGCCGCAGCGAACCGCGCGATTCCCGCGCGGGAAAGGTGTTCAACCGTCCCCGTTTAACGGGAGCGGAAGCCGTTGCCACAAAGGGCCCTGACGGCTTGGGGTCGACTCCAGCAGAAGCATGGAGCGACGCCCGCGCGGGCTTGCCGGCTGTCCACATCGTGGACCTTGCCGACGCACGGTCTCGTCCCCCCCATCGACAGGGGACTCGGCGACCGAGGCGGGACCGTACCCAAGCCCCCCATCCCAACGGCGGGGTTTGGGAGTTGGATAGCAGATCTCACAGACCCAGGTCCCGCCGTTGCACCAGACCGCACCATGGCGGCTGGTGGAGCCTTGGCCCGAACCGGGTTTAGGCTTACGGGCTCCTCCCCTGCCCTTCAACGAAGGGCTAGCGGAGGGGGGTCGGGCCGCAGCACGACCCCTTCCCCGTGGTCGCCAATGGCGAACTTGTGGCAGGGTCCCCCCTTTCGAGAGGCACCCCGTTCTCGGCTCCTGGAATCAGCATTGGAGCTGCTGCTCCTCGAATCAGCACAGGAGCTCCTGCTCCTTGAAGCAGCACTGGAGCTCCTGCTCCTGGAACCAGCACTGGAGCTCCTGCTCCTCGAATCAGCACTGGAGCTCCTGCTCCTCGAATCAGCACTGGAGCTCCTGCTCCTTAAATCAGCACTGGAGCTCCTGCTCCTTGAATCAGCACTGGAGCTCCTGCTCCTCGAATCAACACTGGAGCACCTGCTCCTTGAATCGGCACTGGAGCTCCTGCTCCTTAATCCAGCACTGGAGCTCCTGCTCCTTGACCTGCACTGGAGCTCCTGCTCCTCAAATCAACACTGGAGCACCTGCTCCTTGAATCGGCACTGGAGCTCCCGCATAGCGGCGGGTCGGGCCCGGTAACAACAGGGCTCCCCGACATCCACGCCTATTTCCCCACGTACCTGCAGGGAGAGAACATAACATACACCCGCCACAACAAGACACCAACTCACACTGGAGCTCCGGTGTATCGGCGGGTCGGGCCCTGTACCAACAGGGCTCCCCGACTACCACGCCTGTTTCCCGGCCCGACTCGCAGGTGAGCCGCTGAGAAAGGCTCCGGGATAAGTGGCGGCGACTCCAATCCACGTTCCTGTAGGGAGAGAACACACTGCTCCCCCCCCCAACAGGAAACACCAACTCTAGGGGGCTTAGCCTTACCTGAGTCGGCCCTCTGAAGGGCTGGTCGGGAGCCGCGCTCCCGACCAGCCGTCGGCAGCAATGCGATGCGACGATATGTCGCGCATGCGTGCCGGCGGGCTCTTCACGAAGTCACTCACGTGACTCCGAAATGAAATAGTATAGTTCTCCCACTGCTTCGGCAATGAGCTCCAATTACGTCATTGTCTTTTCAGAAGTTAACACTTAAAGTGGTTAAGCTCATGGCGCTAGTATCAGCGCAACGAGTGCAAACTTTGCAAAAGTTATGACTAGATAGCATGTATTCCACTGCAGATAACATTACGTTTTATGTGTATGATTTAATCAAACAAAGCAGGCCAGGAATGGCAGGAACCAAAGTAAGTTTTAAAGCATACCCTGTTGACCAAACGTTATGTGTAGTTAAGCACCTGAGTCAATATATCGAGGTAACTAAGAGTCTCCGAGGATCTGAGATAGCAATGCTCATCAGTCACAAAAAAACTCATAAAAATGTGTCAGTATAAACTATTTCTAGATGGTAAAACAGGTTTTGGATTCCGCTGGAGTAGACACTCATGTGCTTAAATCGCACTCCACCAGGGCGGCATCAACATCCGCAGCGAGGCCGCAGGATGGTCTATGGAATCAACTTTTCTAAAATTTATGATAAACCTGTCCTGACAGTGCACGGTTTGGGCATGTTTTTTTGGGTACCCTTTGATTTGATTTGCTTTGTCTTTATAAATTTCATTTGTAATTTCCCCTGGGATAGAGGGGTTATTACTGTTTTGTTATTTAAAAAATGATTATTGAATAATTCGAAGCAATGTTCAATACATTATTTATTCACTACTGTGTCAACTGAAGCAGTGTGTCGTACGGCATGAAATCACAGAGCTTTGAAATCTTCACGTCGTCACACGTGACTCCGAAGTAAAATAGTAAGATTAAACGAGAACTTACCGGTTTGAAGTTTGATCTTTATTTTATGAGGAGTTACGATGAGGGATTACGTGCCCTCCGGCCCTAATAATCGCAAAGATCATCTAGCAGTTCTCGTCTTCTGAGTCTTACTATATCACTTCGGCTATAGTTTCAGTGTTTTCATGCCGCTGCTTTGAATTATGACGCGCATGTGCCTGGCGGGGCTTCTTCACGTAATCCCTCATCATAATGTCCTTCCTCAAATTATGAGACCAAATTAGGGCTGAAGGAATCAAGGGATATAGGGTAAAAGCAGGGTCAGCCATGATCATATTGAATGGCAGGTGCTAGCTCATTTCTCTCAGTCCGTCTCTCTCAGAGGGATTTCTGTACACTTGACTGGTGTCTCTCACTCCAAGGCAGTTATCTGTACACTGACTGCTCCCTCTCTCTCAGGATGAAATCTGTGCACTGACTGGTTTATAGCTAGTCATAGGAGAGTGTCGAAACTATCAGGGACTTCCAAAATAGGGAAGGTTAGAGGGGCTTGTTCAGGTAAAGAAGGGCATTAAGGCTGGAGGGGTTTACAGAGATAAGGAGATGTTAGGGGATTGGATGCTTGAGTGGATGTAGGGCCTGGAGGGGTAGAAAACTGGATGGGTGGTAGGGCTGGAGGTGGTTACAAAAATAAGAAGAGTGTCATACAGCATGTAAACAGACACTTTGGCCTAAGACTAAAATCATCAAAGACTACACACACCCCCGTCACCACCTTTTTGAACTGTTGCCCTCTGGCAGGTGTTACAGGTCAGCCAAAACACGCACCTTCAGACTCAGAGACAGTTTCTTCCCCAGAGCAATCGTCACACTCAACATGATAAAACACTGAGTATTATTCATGCTGCGCTCTTCCATGCTGCTACCCACCTTCAACTTTTACTATCACCATGTACAGTACTGATTACTTACTTATTTTAATACCTAGTTTTTAACATTGTTTTTAAATTGTGTCCTGTGTTTTTATGTTTCTATATTATGCACCAATGGATGGCAATTTTGTTGTGTGCAGTGCTTACAATGAAAAATAAAGGCATTTCATTTTCATTTCATTTCATTTCATGTCGGCCATAATCCCTCATCTAAGTTAGACTCATTTATCTGCAATTGGTCCACATCCCTTTAAACATTTCCTATCCATATACTTGACCAAACAACTTTAAGAGTTGTTAGAGGGGATTATGAAGATAAAAAGGGTTATTGGGCCAGAAGGGTTTTACAGTGTAGGGATTGGATTTTTGAGGAAGCATAGGATCTGGAGGGGTTACTGAAAGTGGAAAGTGTTACGGGCTGGTGGCTTTGCAGAGATCGTTGTTAGAGCGACTGGAGATGTTTCAGAGACAGAAGGGTGTAAGGGATGGAGGGATTACAGAGAAAATTAGGGGTTTGGGACTGGAGAGATTATAGACATAGGGATAGGTGCAGGCACTGGGGGGATTTCAAAGATAGGGGTGTAAGGACTGGTGGAGGTACAGAGGGAGCAGTGAATGGGCTGAAGGCGAATGTCTACAAGAGAGACTGTGATGAGGCTATGGTGGAAGAAGTCCTCAAATTTGTACAGTCGATTTGGTTAAGTGGGATGTCTGTTTTCAATTTGTAAAATGGGATGACATGAGCACTGCGTGCCTGAGGTTTCGATGAGTGTCAGTTACTTGCACAATCTGAGAATGTGTTCTCTCAGCTGGAAACAGTTTCAATGATTCAATGCTAATTTATTTGCAAGCATTTTTCAGAAAATGCAGAATAAAGAAATGAGGAAGTAAAAGTTATTCTGAAAATAAACGGAGCCAACTATCAGAAACTGCAGAGATCTGATATGCAACACATCTCAGTAGTTGCCGGCTTAATGACCACCACAACTGCCTGACCTCTGCTGGCACATACTAGCTGACAACCATCACAGATGGAGTATTGATCCCATCCCCATTCCCACAGCCGTGAATCTTGCCTTTTCCCCTTATAGACGAGGCTGATGAAAAACTGGGAGAAAATTCAAAAACAGATAGGGGGTAGAGGTGGATAAAACTAGGAATGACCTCTAATAGGTGAAGCAAGGTTTTCCCAGATGTCCCCAGTGTTTTGGTTATTGTGATGAAGGGTTAAAAAGTACAGTTAGAAAGAGAGAGAAAATAAAGGATGTGTAAAAGCAATGAACTGCAATTCAGTTCAAAACTGAAACTATAAAGAGATGCAGGAAATGCACAGCAGGTCAAGCAGGGGTAATGGAGAGAGAAAAGCAGAGTCAACGTTATAAATGGAAATGGACAACAGTGATGGAGAAACTCAGCGGACTGGCAGCATCTATGGAGCGAAGGAAATAGGCAACGTTTCGGGCCGAAACCCTTCTTCAGACTGATGTAGGGAGGGGAGGGGGGGGGGGGGGGGGGGGGGAGAAAGTGTCACTGCAGAGTGGTAAAGTTGTGGTTTTATTATTTTGATCTGCTGAAATAAAACATTTTCGGAAACTGGGGTGTGTCATGTGAGATGGGTTTTTTTAACTGCCTTTCCTGACGTCTGCTAATCTTTGGTTGTATCTTGTTAAGCTCTTGAGCTCTGATGAACACGTCTCAGACCTGTGTAACATTTCTTCTGACCTAGACAGTAGCTGAGTGGTGCTTGCAAGGCATCAACTTGCCAGTTATCATTATGTAATAATGTGAGATTGGTAACAAGCTGCAGCGTAACGGGGATAAACATCTCACAGCAGGGGATTGAGTTGTGTGGAGGGGCAGACGCAAAAGGGACCGTGCATGTACAGGTCATTAAAGGCAGTCTTCTTCTTCTTCTTTCGTGTCCATCTTCCATGTCTCAAATGTTGACATCGCTGTCATCGTCTGTCCTGAAAAGGACGCAAGCTGCAACAAGTGATGGCTCCCACTGATTAAAGGCATTTGGACGGAGCAACTCCAGAGGTGGGAAGGTTAAAATGATTGGAGTTGGTTATGAACTGGAGGAGTTTAAGGAAAAGGGGTTGGAGTTGTTGATCACCATCGAGAAGTTCCTGTGACTTTGAGTCAATTATTGTTGAATGGATTGCAAGGGTTCATTCTGGGAACCTCTGTCACAGAGTTTCTGGAAACAATTCAATGCTACCTTTAGCACAGAGTAAAAATGCAGGCGGGTTTGCTGGGAGGGTATATGCAAAGCTTGTGAGACTGCAGCTTAATACTGCAAATAGTAGTCCCCACAATGCAACTCCTTCAAAGGTTCTTTATTGTCACATATGCACAGCACAGTGAGATTCTTTTGCACAACCACAAATGCACAGTCAACATATTTTGGCGCTGCCTGGTGCTTCCCTCCTGTTCACATTACTCCAGGAGACTGAGCACAACTCCACAGGTTTGTTATTGTCATGTGCTGCAAGGTACATGTTTATCGGCGGCCCATATGAAAAACACATGCATGGTGAAATCCAACTTTATTCCATTAAGTACACAAGAACATTCAAACAGCCAGCTGCTCGCGTCTGGCTTTACGGACTTGCGTGCCCGAGCGAGAGAGAGAGAGAGTCTTTGTGTAGTACCATAATACCATGTAAAGGGCGGCATGCACATATGTGTGGTGAAGGTTGTAAATGGCATGAATTATTAAGGGTTAATCTACAATACAGTGAAAAGCTTTGCTTTGCATGCGATCCAGTCAAATCAGATAATACTCCACAAAAATGCAATCAAGTCAAGCTATAATAAAAAAGAGCAACGGGGGAGATACAGAATGCAGAAGATAGCTCTCAACATTGTAATGCATCAGTTCCATAGACAAAGACCAATGTCTGCAAATGGGTAAAGGTGAATCTGACACTACTCTGGCTTATGGATGGAGTTGTTCCTAGCATGGAGGGGTGTGCTTTCAAGTTTCTGTATCTTCTACCAGATGGGAGCAGGGAGAAGAAGGAAAAACCGACGTGGGACAAGTCTTTGATTATGTTGGCTGCTTTTCCAAGGCAGCATGAATTGTGGATGGATCAATGGTGGGAAGTCCGATCTGTGTGATAGACTAGGCTGCATCTGTAACTCTCTGCAAATTCTTGTTATCGGGCAGAGCTGTTCCCAAACCAAGCTGTGATGTAAGCTGTATATTTTATATGGTGCATCTCAAGAAGTTGATAAGATAAATTGAAAACATGCCTAATTTCCTGAGTCTCCTAAAGAAGTCAATGCATTCGTGTACGTTCTTGGATGTGGCATCGATATGATTGGACTACGACAGAATGTTAGTGATATTAATGTGAAAGAACTTGAAACTCTCAGCCGTTTCCACTTTGGCACCAATGAAGCTCATGCAGCAAGTACTCCACCACACTTCCTGAAGCCAATAACTAGCTTCTTTGTCTTGCTGACATTGAGAGAAAGGTTATTGGCCTGAAACCATGGGTGGGAGCTGGCACAGACTCCTTCGCACCCGTCTAAGGAGAGAAGTCTGTTGAGGATGAGAACCTCAGAAAATACAGCATTGACTCCAAACTGCCATTCACACAGTGCAGCCCCATCGGAACTGACCACCCACAGTGCATTCCCATCAGAACTGCCCCTCATATAGTGTAGCGTCCCATCAGCTGCCCACCAACAGTACTGAGTTTCTGAACTGATCTGCTGCCATTCCCGCAGTCCAGAGTGCCATTGGAAGTGCCCCTCACACAGTGCTGAGTTTCATTAGAACTGCTTTACCCACAGTGCAGAGTACCAGCAAAACTGCCTTTTGAACCAGGTGGTGCCACTGTGATGTAGGGGCTGAAAGGGATCACAGAGTCTTAAATGACCTCCCCTTTATTCTAAGACAGTGGCCCCTGGTTCTGGACTCACCCAACATTGGGAACATTTTTCCTGCCTCTAGTAGGTATGTTACAAAACTTATGTTGAGCAGCGCTGCAGTTCTGCCGCTCCCCGTGTGCGTGACTTTGGCGCCTTTCAGAGGGGGGCGGGCTTAAAGTGCCATTTTTCTGCAGACTGGGAAAATCGATCCATGTCGGGCGATTTCGTTGCGGAAGAAAAATCGCTCCGACATTTCATTCATGAAGGTATTTTTAAATTACGCTAGATTATTTATTAACTAGAGAAATTTAAAAATCACCTTCAAAAGCCATGAGCGCCGACAACGGGAAGGATTTTGCGTAGGGGAGAAAAAACGTTACACAGTTTATTTTTATATTAAAAGTTGGTTTTCATGGAGGCTTTAATCATATTTTCATGTTGCGAAATGGGGTCCAAAAAAATGTATGAACCAACAGTATTTTTCCTCCCGACTTCACCGCAAACCACAATGTTCCAATCCACCACATTCCACTAAACCCCACTCGCTAGTTGATTTAAATGGCCATTAATTTACAGGCATTAAACACTAAATTCCTTCCATTTGGCCCAGAAATTCATGAAAATTAGATTAAAAAATTATATTATATTGTGGATTATTGTGTGAATGTTATTTGGACACTTAGGCATTTTAAAAAAAGTTTATCTTTTCTTAAGAAATGGATAGATGTTTAGATCTACTCATTGAATTTTGTAATTAGCTACAATTAGATAACTAACTAATTATATGCTTTAATATCAGGTCATCCAAGTAAGATTGTTTCATATTTGTTTCAGAATGCTTCAATCTATAATAACTGAAAATGTCATTGAGTTATCTTAATTTTTAAGAAAGTTATAGGCTTTTAACTGTTCTAGATCACAGCTTTTGAGTTAAGTCAATGGAAAGGCAATGGGGAACAAGATGCTAATTTCCGAGTATGAAAATGGTCATAACTTTCTTAATACTGAAGATATGAAAGTGAATTAGGTGTCAAATTAAACTTCTTTTTATGCTTTATCTGATGGGATAAATTGCAGACTTGATTTTTAAAATCTCAAAATTTTGTAACATTGCTACATCTAGCCTGTATCTAGGAATAAAAAATGACTCTTTTAACCACGCAGCATGCTCCTTAACAAGCGGCTCTGAGAAAGTACACAATAGTTTGTCTTTATATATGTTGTTTACAAACCCAAAGATTTGTCACGCATGTCATTTCTTTGTCAACCCAAAGATTTGTCACGCTACTGGCATCACGTCTCCAGCAACCCAGGTTCAATCCTAACCTCAAAAGCTGTCTGTGTGAAGTTTGCATGATCTCCTCGTGACCACATGGGTTTCCTTGGAGTGCTCCATGTTCATCCAAAGGTGTGCAGAGGGGAGAATAAATTGCCCGCTGTAAATTGCCCCAGGTGTGTAGGCGAGTAGGAATCGGTGGTGGGTGTTGGAGCACATGGCATTGTCACAAGGCCAGGGGGAGATATGAAATTACACAGTGGGCCTAAAGGCCTCCTTCCGTATCTTTATAAATAAATCAATGTCAACACTGATTAATAATTGAGTTTGAAGAAGGGTCTCAACTTTTAGTTTAGTTTAATTTAGAGATACAGTGCAGAATTTGCTCTATCTCTAACTCGGATCTCTGGGGCTGTAGGCAGCAAATACCACTGCGCCACCATGCCGACTTGAAATGTCAAGAATCTATAGAAGGGTGTCCACCCGAAACGTCTCCTATCCATGTTCTCCAGAAATGCTGCCTGACTAGTTGAGTTACTTCAGCACCGTGTCATTGGCTGCAGTTCTTTGTTTCTACTTCTTAATTGTTTTATTATTTTACACGGGTGCTGTGACAACTTTGTTAATAATAGAATTCAGCAATTTCCTTCCTACTGATTAGTAACTGGCCAGTGGTTTACTAGATCTCTTCCTCCTTTCTTGAAAAAATGAACACCTTATTTTCTCCAATTCACATAAACATTTCCAGCACCCACAGAACCTTGGTGAATGACATCCCATGAATTCCATCTCTCACAACCAATTTCCTCAAATCCTGGGATGCAGGTTAGATTGGTAGAGATAGATAGTATATGCCAGTTCCCACTCATGGTGTCAGAGATAGATAGCCGTAGAGCATGCAAACAAGCCCTTTGGCCCAACTCTTCCATGCTGGCCAAGTGCTCATCTAAGCTAGTCTCATTTTCCAATATTTGATCCATATTCCATATTCCTCTTAATCTTTTCTACCCATGTTTTTCAAAATATTATTATGCCTGCCTCAACCATTTCCTCTGGCAGTTGCCCCTCAGGTTCTAGATAACCTGCAAACCCGTACCTCTCTGGGATATGGGATAAACCCTGAGCACTCCTGGGTTTTACTCTGCAGCCCTTCTTGATGAAAAGCACAACATTTTGTTTAGTTTAATTTAGAGATACAACATGGAAACAGGCCCTTCGGCCCACTGAGCACATGCCGACTATCGATCAATAGTTCACGTTAGTTCTATGTTATCCCACTTTCTCATCCACTCCCTATGCACTGGGGGCAATTTACAGAGGCCAATTAACCTAAACCCTGTAAGTCTTTGGGATGTGGGAGGAAACAGGAGCACCCTAAAGGAACCCATTCCGTCACAGAAGATCTCTGGCACTGCGAGGCATCAGCTCTACCAGCTATGCCACTGTGGTCAATAGACAATAGACATTAAGTGCAGGAGTAGGCCATTTGGCCCTTCGAGCCAGCACCGCCATTCAATGTGATCATGGCTGATCATCCCCAATCGGTATCCCGTTCCTGCCTTCTCCCCATATCCCCTGACTCCGCTATTTCTTTGGTCTTAGGAGTTTATCAACATTCTTCTTTTGCTTTCTGTCTCTCGTTATCTGCATGTTTCTCTTTCCCTCTTTCTTTGTCTGTTTGCTTTTGTTTCCTGTCTCCCTCTTTCCATCACCACACTCACTTCCTTCTCATCCTCTAGCCCACTTCATCTTAATACACCTTCACGCTCTCTGTCCCGTTTTACTCATTGCTTCCTCTCTCTCTCTGTCCCACTTTCCTCAATCAATTTGCCCCTTTTCCTTTCTTGCCCCCTCTCCCTCTTTCCGTTACTGCTGCTCCCTGTACCTTTCATCCTCCCATCACTCTCGCTCTGTCACGATCTGACCTTTTGTCTTTACTTTCCCTTCTTTCTCACCCTCCCCCATAAGTCTGTCTTTCTCTCACTCTATCTGCCTGTTTTCCAATCTTTCTGTTCCTCTCCTACTGCTTTTTATCTCTTTGCCTCTTTGTTGGCTCCCTTCTTTCTCTCCCAACCCCCTCTATGTCCCTCTCTCCATCTGTCCCTCTCTCCACAGTGTGGCTCTATCTCCCTCCTTTCCACTTTCTCTCTCCCTCTCCTCTGTCCTTCACTACCTCCTTCACTTTCTCTCTATCTCTGTCCATCTCCTTTCCTGTCTCTTTCCCCGCCCTCACTCCTGCCTTTCCCCCCTCTCTCTGCATTCTCTGACCCCTCTACCCTTTTTCTTTGGCACATCTCTCACTCCCCCTTGCTCTCTGCCCCTCCCCTCTGTCCCTACACACTTTATCTTCCTCTCCCTTCTCTTTCTCTGTGCCCCACATTTACCTATCTCTCCCTCACCCTCTCTTTGCCCCCACTTCAATATCACTGTCCTCCACCCTCTTTATCTGCCCCGTTCCTTTCTTTCTCTGATCCATTTCCTTTTCTCTCCCTTCCCATTCTCCTTTACCCTCCCACCCTCTGTGAGCTATTTCCTCTCTTCCCCCTCTCCTTCTCTATGCTCACTTCCCCCTTCTCTCCTGCCCCCCCCCCCCCCTCTGCCCTTTCTCTCCCTCTCTTTGCCCCCTCTTCTCACAGGCTCTCTCTCTCTGTCTACACCCCCTCCCTCTTGATATCCAGATCTCGGGGCTGATCTGGGCTGGTCCCTGTGGCTTTTATTTTGATTCTGCTCTCGCATGGGTCAGGAAGTGCTGAGTCTTGTGGTCACTTGACCATTCTGAGCCTCTCCCTCTCTATCTGCAGCCAGTCTGTTACCTTGTCTCACAGGGATCACACAGAATATTTGCCACCAGCTGCCTCTGCCACTCAGACCACTTTGCAGTAGCTGTCAAACAATGGATATTCTGCCCAAGGCTGTACTGGGAGTCATCATCTTCTTCTCCGTGTGGACTGGTGAGTTGGGGTGGAGAAATGGAAGGCAGAGGAAGAGTGAGAGATTGAGAGTGGGTGGCAGAAGTGAGCGTATGGGCAAGAGGGGCGAGTGACAGGGACAGGGAGCGAGGACAATCAGCAGGATGAGAAAGGGAGCAGTGAGAGAGTGATAGCAAGAGGGAGTGGGAAAGAACACTGAGGAATGAATAACAGACTGAGGGACTGGTGCTCCTGAGGATGTTTCAGAGGGGTGTAGTGATGGGGCGGGAGAGCCAAACGGAGGATCTGCTGTTGCTCTTGAATCCTCTGTTCCCCTCTATTGCCCTTTGTCTCGGCATCCCCCGAGACACAGAGGGTAAACCATATACACTGTGATCAGTGCTGTGGGTCAACCTCATTCCCAGCACAGTCCAGGCGAAGGTCCTTTCCCCCTTTTCAGCCACATCATTCCTCCAAGGGCTCTCACTGCACCTCAACCAGCTTTCTCACCCCATTCCTCCGCCACTGCTGCTTCAGACTTATAAGTAATTTCTATACTAACTGTTTGAGGAAGTTAGGATGTGGGTGGGTGTGTGGGGGGGGGGGGGGGGGGCGACCTGTAACAGTGATCATTGGTGCAGATAAGATGGAGTTGGATTGGTTAGCACCTGGTGAGGTGATATTGAAGTGGGTCAAGGGGAGGTCAGCCCAAGAAGGCTGTGAGGGACCATATCTCTCTCCTTTCTTGGAGTCTCCATTGTACAGAATAAGCTTTAAATGGGTGTATATTGGGTGCAGTGATCTGTGAGACGCTCTGGTGCCCACAGGTTATGAGAAGAAGTAAGTGAGAGAGAGAGAGAGAGAGAGAGAGAGAGAGAGAGAGAGAGAGAGAGGAGTCAGCAAAAGCAGGGTGAGGAGTAGGGAGAGAGAGAATGTGGGAGGACAGAAAGTGACAAGACGGAGAAAAAGGAAAAAGAGAGAGAGGGTGAAGTCAGCTGGCAGGACACAGAAAGAAGGGTGGTGGCAGCCAGAGGGATGGGGGCAGTAAAGAAGGGGCAATGGGAGGGGGGAATGGCGATCTACCTTAATGCCATTGCCCTGCACTAACCCCATATCTTGTGATTCCATCAATATCCAAAAATGTAAACTTTATCGAACTTTACACAAATTCTCCCATGCATCTTATAAAGCATTTTTCAAGCTGGTGCGCTGGTGATAATAGTGACAATATATTTTATGGTATTTATTAATGACTGCATACAGTAAACATTCCATTTGTAGAATTACGGGTAATGGTGGTCTGATTATTTGATGAAATGCAAGAATTTTAGCATGTATATAGGGCGATATGTAGACTTCTGCAGAAAATCTATGTTTTTGACTTACATAGATATCGGCTGCTGGTCTGTTCTCAGGACGAAACTCTGGCGTAACCCAGGGACTTCTGTTTTTTTAGGGTTATTTTTAATCAAAAAATGTATTCAATTATTAAAAAATATTTACACTACAATAAAACAAGGCAGAACCCACCACCATAATACAATACAAACATATATCCTTAATAAACTACTATACAACTATGATACAATCCTTATTGAGGATACATATAACACCCTGCGGAGCCCAGCGGTCCCGGAACTCCCTCACGGTGCCCATGGACAGGGCGTATTCCCTTTCTAACCGCACCCGGGCACGGACGTATTCCCGGAAAAGGGGCAGGCAGCCGGCTTGGGTAGAGCCCTCCACCGGCGCCTTGACTCTCGGGGGACTGCTGGTTTTGGTGAGGTTGTGCGAGATGTTCACACCGGCACTACTGTGCAGTTTTGTTCATCTAATTGAAGAAGATACACCAGCATTGTGGGCAGTCCTAAAGATATTCACTCTGATAATTCACAGGATGAAAGGACAATCCTATTACAAATAACTAAAGAAATATTGTTTGGGGTTTAGAAGAATGAGTGGTGATCTTACTGATCCTACAAGATCCTGCTAGAGTTCAGCAAGGTGGATGATGGGATGCAATAACCAGTGGAAGATTGTCGAATAGGGGAGAGAGTTACAAGTGGCAATTTAAAACAGAATATTTTGCTGATGTGATGAATCTCTAGAATTGTTTTAGCTGAGAAGGCTGTGGAGGCCAGATTATTGGGGATTTTAAAAAGGAAGTCTGTAAGTTTTTGTGAGGTTAGAGAGCTATGGGGGAACTGGCACAGAACAGGAGTTGAGGCCTGGGACAGATCACCAAGGATCATAATGAATGGTGGCAGCCTTTGGGCCGAGTGGCCGCCTCCTGCTTCTATCTGCTTGTGTTCATTCTTAGTTTCTTCCTTTTTGGTTACAGTGCCCTCCATAATGTTTGGGACAAAGACACATCATTTATTTATTTGCCTCTGTACTCCACAATTTGAGATTTGTAATAGAAAAAAAATCACATGTGGTTAAAGTGCATATTCTCAGATTTTATAAAAGGCCATTTTTATACATTTTGGTTTCACCATGTAGAAATTACAGCTGTGTTTATACATAGTTCCCCATTTCAGGGCACCATAATGTTTGGGACACAGCAGCGTCATGTAAATGAAAGTAGTCATGTTTAGTATGTTGCTGCATATCCTTAACATGCAATGACATGCGGGCTGAAAAGATGAAGTACGAAGGGAAGCTGGCCAGGAATATAAAGAAGGACAGTAAAAGCTTCTTTAGATATGTTAAGGGAAAAAGAATTGCAAAGTCAAACGTGGGTCCCTTGAAGGCAGACACGGGTGAAATTATTATGGGCAACAAGGAAATGGCAGAAGAGTTGAATAGGTACTTCGGATCTGTCTTCACTAAGGAAGACACAAACAATCTCCCTAATGTACTGGAGGACAGAGGATCTAAGGGAGTAGAGGAACTGATTGAAATTTTCATTCAGTGGATGTAGTGTATCTAGACTTTCAGAAAGCCTTTGAAAAGGTCCCACACGGGAGACCGGTGACTAAAATTAGAGCGCATGGTATTGGGGGTAGGGTGTTGACATGGATAGAAAATTGGTTGGCAGACCAGAAGCAAAGAGTAGGAGTGAACGGGTCCTTTTCAGAATGGCAGGCAGTGGCAAGTGGAGTGCTGCAAGGCTCGGTGTTGGGGCCGCAACTGTTTACCATATATATTAATGATTTGGAAGAGGGAATTAGGAACAACGCTAGCAAGTTTGCGGATGACACAAAGCTGGGTGTCAGTGTGAACTGTGAAGAAGATGTTAGGAGGTTGCAGGGAGACCTGGACAGGTTGAGTGTGTGGGCAGATGCGTGGCAGATGCAGTATAATATAGATAAATGAGTGGTTATCCACTTTGGCGACAAAAACAAGGGAGCAGATTATTATCTCAATGGAGTTAGGTTAGGTAAGGGGGAGGTACAGCGAGACCTGGGCATCCTTGTACTGAAAGTTGGCTTACAGGTACAGCAGGCAGTGAAGAAAGCTAATGGAATGTTGGCCTTCATAACAAGAGGATTTCTTATAGGAGTAAAGAGGTTCTTCTGCAGTTGTATATGGCTCTGGTGAGACCACATCTGGAGTATTGTGTACAGTTTTGGTCTCCTAATTTGAGGAAGGACATCCTTGTGATTGAGGCAGTGCAGCGTAGGTTCACGAGATTGATCCCTGGGATGGCGGGACTGTCATAGGAGGAAAGATTGAAAAGACTAGGCTTGTATTCACTGGAGTTTATAAGGATGAGGGAGGATCTTATAGAAACATAGAAAATTATAAAAGGACTGGACAAATTCGATGCAGGATAAATATTCCCATTGTGGGGCGAGTCCAGAACCAGGGGCCACTCTTTTAGAATAAAGAAGGGTCATTTAAGAATGAGGTGAGAAAATACTTTTTCACCCAGAGAGTTGTGAATTTATGGAATTCCCTGCCACGGAGGGCAGTGGAGGCCAAGTCACTGGATGGATTTAAGAGAATTAGATAGAGCTCTAGGGGCTAGTAAGTCAAGGGATATGGGGAGAAGGCAGGCATGGGTTATTGATAGGGGACGAACAGCCATGATCACAATGAGTGGCGGTGCTGGCTGGAGGGCCGAATGGCCTCCTCATGCACCTATTTTCTATGTTTTCTATGGTTCTAATGACTGCTTGAATTCTGCGATTCATGGACATTACCAGTCCATTAATTTTCCCATCAACTGAATTTCCCACAGCCCACGGATACTCCATCTCTGCCCGCTGAAACCACTCACACCACACTCACTCCCATCACACACTCTCTCCGCCCATTGAATCTCTCTGCGCCCATCGACATTTCCCTCCATCACCGAATCTCCCCACACACACAATCCCTCCCCTCCCACTGTGTGTATGTCCAGACGCACGCTGACCTGCCCCATGCCCCCGTGATGCAGGACACAGCCCGGTTCAGTCAGGTCGTGTGTCCTTGTGTTGATGACCCCGTGTGCAGTGCCGATATCAGACTGGGCTCTAACCTCACTCTCTCCTCCCCAGGTTCCGCGGGAAAGATTGCCTACACGGTTGAGAAAATCTCCGCCTCGGGCAGTCCCTGTCAGTTGGAGTTGAAGTGCACTATCCCGATGCAACCGACGAAAATCCACTGGTACCGAGGTAGCACCAAAATATCTGATGACAGCAGGCACCATATGGACTTCGGAGGCGAGCAGCTGACTGTCACACCTGACCCCGACAGCGACAGCACCGTGTACAAATGCCTTTCGGAGACAGGCCAAGAGAACCTATCCGTTGACGTGGCCCCAGCCTGTGACTTCATTGGCGAGTTTATGCAAAAAGCTGGTAGGTCTTTTTGTTATGTCTCCACCCCCCCATGCCCCCCGCACCCCAGTAATTTATCTCCTGTCCCGCCACAAATCTCACACAGTCGTCGAAGTGGAAAGGGACATACGTGCATATGCATTGAACCACTCGCTCATTCACACGGTCATCCACTAAATAGTCGTGTACATATCTGCAGAAATCTCACCCAACTAGTCTTGCTCCCACTGAAACTTACACACTCATGTATTTCTACAAACACAATCTCAAACATGTCGCAAGTTCACCATTACCGACGTACACTTGCACACAGGCACCTACCTCCCATAATTAGTTGCAGATAGGGAGGGACATGAGGATTATGCACTAACACATTCACATAGTCTCACACAAACGCAGACCTGTGCAGGGAAAATCACACACCAAAACATTGGAAAAAGTCTCAGTCACACAGTCAGAAAGTCACAGGCTGTTACACACACAAGCATCTAGCATATACCATGAGAGGCGTACAGATTTAAAAAGTACAGGGAATAAACATAAATACATATACAATCAAACACAGTGACACTGTAAATATGACATCAGTTAGTCATGTACAGAGATGACAATGAAAAATGGCACTCACTTACACATAAGTACACTGACAGCAACATAATCACACAAACCATAACACAAATAATTGCAACATATCTAAAGTTACCAACATCATTTTACACACGCACACATATGTTCAAAACTATATATAAACAGCTACTTTTGTGCACATACATGCACAAAAACATAAATGCACAGACATTGTGCCAGTCACTTACACACACATACACATTGTTCAAATGCGCACTCTGACAATCATAGACACATATGAATGCACACACAGTCACATACAGTATGCACACAGATACACACGTGGACAGTCACAGATGAACAGCCAGAATACACAATCACGTGCACAAACACACCTTGAGTGTTTCAGACATGCAATGATAGACAGGTGTGAACAGTTAAAGAGCAGGGTCATAAATTCATAAGTTAAAGCAGCAGAATTAGGCCATTCGGCCCATCAAGTCGACAATATTCATTCATGGCTGATATTGCATACACACCATACAGTGTGACACACTGGATGGTCACGTCCTCAAAACCAGACAGGACGCTATTTCTGTCTCACCCGTAAATTAACACGGATTGTCATAAGTAATGTCAATTACGCACATGATGCACAGCGATCCTCAACTCTGGCACGAACGCCGGTGAGTTCCCTGTTTCTTTCTGTTCACAGGCTCTTCGTGCATGTGCTCCCGAGTTAGGATGGCCGTGTCAATCGCCTTCCAGTGCCTGTGGTTCAGTGCCCTGGGAATCACCGCCTACTACTGCTGTGGACTGACCAGTTAAGTGGGGGTCTTCTTGGGTTAGGGCAGCATCGAGAGGGCAGGGACTGGACGATAAGCCAGAGGCAACGGACACAAGAAAATGTAGATACCGGATGCGTGAGCACAACGCAAGTGCTGGAGACTAATCATCAGTGTGAAGAAGGCTCCCGACCCCAAACGCCTGTTCATTCCCTCCCTGAATCGCAAAGTTCCTCCTGCACTTTGATTTTACTCAAAATGCCCGAAGCAGCTGAGTATTCTAAAGGGCCTGACCCACTTGGGCGTCATTTACTCGACAGACTGGTGACTGTCGCACGTAAATCGTCTAGCAGTGCGACAGGTGCACGCCAAAAGCTCTAGAGGGCCCTGCTACTTCTAGGAGCCATTTGTGATGTCGTTTGTACTTAGTCCGATCACCGTGACAAGGCATTTCCCAGTGAAAAGGATGTTGCGTGAATGACACGCAAATGATGCCCCAGTGGTTCAGGCCCTTACCTCGTTATTGAATAACATGGGCGACACAGCGCTAGAGTCTTTCAGCGCCGGAGACCCGGGTTCGAGCCTGACTATGGGTGATGTTTGTATGTTCTCCCTATGAGCGCATGGGTTTTCTCCCGGAGCTCCGGTTTCCTCTCCTTTAATTCCAAATACTTGTAGGTTTGGAGGTTAATTGGCTTTGGTAAAATTGTTTTTAAAAATGTCTCTCGTGTGTTAATGTAGGGGTAATCGCTGGTGGGCGCGGACGTGTTCGGCCTGTTTCCACGCTGGATCCCCAAAGTCTAAAAGTCCAATCTCTGGATTTAAAAAACCCATCACAGTGTGGGTTTCCAAATCCTGCCGCGCCACTCTGGGTCACCGATGCCCCTTCCGATAGGCAACTCCGGCCACATTGCCTGGGGTGTGGGTTTAACTACCACGGGGCCTGATGGGGAAGAACAACAAATGTCGACACATCGGTCAACGGCCTGCGTGCTCGCCCACTCTGGGTCACAGAAAGGCGAAGACC
The DNA here is from genome assembly GCA_963514005.1 of Raja brachyura. The sequence goes on along the minus strand of OY740804.1, from coordinate 19,219,810 downwards.
ATAAACTTGCCCTTCTGCCCATTCCCACCGGGCTAGCCCACAACACCGAGAAAACTCACGATGTGAACAAAGGCCCGTCGGCCCCTTGAATTTGTGACAGCCAAACACAAAGAGTGGTTCCCCTTCCCTCTGTCCAGTGCCACGCCTTAAACGCCCACCCCCACCTCAACAGTCCACCCATCTCCGGCCTCCCTAATGGCCATTCAGAGTCGAGTTGTGTATGGGACACGGCAAGACGGGGAGATGGCACACACGCCAGAATTAATGACATAATAACTTGTCCTAAATCCTCATCTCCGTTCAAAATGGCCTACCCCTTATTCTTAAACTGTGGCTCCTGGTTCTGGACTCCCCCAACACTGGGAACAAGTTTCCTGCCTCCAGCATGTCCAATCCCTTAATAATCTTATATGTTTCAATAAGATTCCCTCTCATTCTTCTAAATTCCAGTGTATACAAGCCCTGTCGCTCCATTCTATCAGCATTGTCCCGCCATCCCGGGAATTAACCTTGCGAACCTACGCAAAAATGTTCTTCCACAAATTTGGACACCAAAATTGCACACAATACTCCAGATGTGGTCTCACTAGGGCCCTGCACAACTACAGAAGGACCTCTTTGCTCACATACTCAGCTCCTCTTGTTAAGATGGCCAACATCTGCCCACTAACCCAACCAGTCCAAGTCACCCTGCATGCTTATAGCATCCTCCTCACAGTTCACACTGCCACCCAGCTTTGTGTCATCTTCAAATTTGCTAATGTTACTTGTAACCCCTTCATCTAAATCATTAAAATATATTAGAAATAGCTGCTGTCCCAGCACCGAGCCTTGCGGTACCCCACTAGTCACTGCCTGCCATTCTGAGAGGGACCCGTTAATTCCTACTCTTTGTTTCCTGTCTGCCAACCAATTTTCTATCCATTTCAGTACCCTACCCCCAATACCATGTGTTCTAATTTTGCCCACTAATCTCCTATGTGGAACCTAATCAAAGGCTTTCTGAAAGTCCAGGTACACTATATCCACTGGCTCTCCCTTGTCCAATTTCCTAGTTACATCCTCAAAAAATTCCAGAAGATTCGTCAAGCATGATTTCCCCATCGGAAATCCATGCTGACTCAGACCCATCCTGTTACTGCTGTCCAAATGTGCCGCTATTTCATCTTTTATAATTGACTCCAGCATCTTTCCCACCACCGATGTCAGGATAACTGGTTTAGCATTCCCCGTTTTCCCTCTCGCTCCTTTCTTCCAAAGTGGGATAACATTAGCTACCCTCTAATCCACCGGAACTGATCCTGAATCTATAGAACATTATAAAATCATCACCAATGCATCCACGATTTCTAGAGCCACCTCCTTAAGTACCCTGGGATGCAGATCATCAGGCCCTGGGGATTTATCAGTCTTCAGCCTCATAATCCTAAGGGCCTGTCCCACTGTACGAGGTAATTCAAGAGCTCTCCCGAGTTTAAAAAAAATCAAACTCGTGCTAAGTACGTAGAATGTACGAAGCGGCTACGTCAGAGCTCGTGGATGTCCTGTAGCGGCTCGTAATGCTAACGGCAGGTACTCGGGAAACGCGATAACTCGTGAAGTTTTTTCAGCACTGTGAAAAATGTCCACGAAAGTCCCTGAGTACCTACGAACAGCTATTACCGTAATTCTCCGAGTTCGAATCAGGGGAAACTCGAGAGATCTCTTGAATGCCTCGCACATTGGGACAGGCCCTTAAGCAAGCAATGAGGTGCTGTACCTCCAGTATGCTTGTGGCCTCCCTCTGCCAGTGGAGGAGATTGAAGGCAGTCAGATCGTTAAGGCAATGGGAAGAGGAATTGAAGTAGCTAGCAACTGGGAACTCCCGGTGCCCCTGGCGGTCAAATGTTCAGTAAAACAGTCTCATGTTTACAATTGAAAAATAGCAGCAAAGAGGGAGAGAGATTGGGCAGATAAAGATCACGAGTGAGAGGTATTGATGTCTATTGATATCGAGGGACAATGGTTATTGATAGCGAGGGCATTAACAAAGTTGAGTTATTATTATTGGTGAAAAATTATGATTTTGAGAGGTATATAAGATATAATGGGGATATGTTGGCATTGGGTGGATAGCATGATGCAGATTGTATAGCAAGAGCCTTAGTTAGATATACAGACATTGCAAACACTGAAACAGAATGGACTTTATGGGGCAGGAAGGGGGGGTGGGGGGAGAGAGGGAGAGAGGGACACACACAGGGAGAGTTATAGAGTGAGGTATATGGGCCTTGGGGAGTAGGGCAGAAAGTGATCTAGACAATGGCAGGGAGAACGTGGGAGGGAGAGCCGAGCGAGGTAGATGGGCAGTGTGTGATGTCAGCATGATGCATCTGCAGTTTACATCAGTGGGTCCGTGCTGGATCTTTGTGTTAACTGCCTCTCTGTCTCTCCTGATCTAGGTCAGAAGAAAGCAGGGAAGAAAGGACACACCACTGCCAAAGGTAAGGGGATTTGCTGGTCTCTCACCAACTTCAGCAACTCCTGGGTATTTTCAGTGGCTGATTTCTGGGAAGGGGGCATTGTTGGAGCTGATGGGTACTCCTAACTGTCACTGTATGTCATGTTGTTACTTGTGGGCGGAGCACCAAGGCAAATTCCTTGTATGTGAATACTTGGCCAATAAACGTACTTACTTACTTACTTACTTACTTAACGATTCCTCTGGTGTACAGAACCACTGCCAGCATCCTCCATGTGCTCTGGCAATGACCCTGCATTGTTGCAGTACTGACATTCCCTTCAGAGCCCAGGCACGCAGGGTGGCAGGACTGCTGCCTCACACCTCCGAGCACCCGGGCTCTATTCTGACATCACGTGCAATCCTGGCCGCCGAATCTGTCTGTGTGGTGTTTGCACTTTCTTCCTCTGGATATGTAAGTATCTCCCAGGGGTTTGAATCTCCTCCTAGGTGTCAAAGACATGCAGAAACTTGCCTGCAGAATGGGGGGGACGAAGAACAGACGAGTACTTTTTGTAACTTTGTCGGGCGCCTTTGTGGCGACACTTTTGTGTACTTTGTATGCAAAAACAAAGAATATCACTGTACCTAGGTACACCTGACAATAAAGAATCATCATCATCATCAATTGGCCACTGTAAGTTTTCCCTTGTGTATACATGAGGGCTGTGCAAATTGTGGGCCTGTGTCAGAGTAGGTTCCCGGAACTGCGGGGGAATGGATTGCTCAGAGACTAACCCAGACACAACCCGCTGAATGAACTTGTTCTGTAACACGAGACAGTATAGGCAATGGAAATATGGAGAAGCTATGAATGGGTAAGTATCTGGCAAATGGGAAAATATGAACATCCATTTTGAGAACATTTTAGAAAACACTATCTCAATGAAGAAAGATTTTACTTCGGAGTCACGTGAGTGATTCCGTGAAGAAGACCCGTCAGGCCACATCAGTACGTCAGGCATCAGTACGTCAGCCGCATTGGCGTTAGCACCAGTCTGGCAGCACAGAGCTCCTGCCAGCGGTAAGTTAAACCTAGAGGTAAGTTCGTTTTTATTACCAGGGCTTTTCAAGCAGGAACCTCTTTTCACAGAAGTTTTCCTGTCAGTTTCGCAGCCGACGAGTGTGGGGAAACCCAGTCCGACGGCGGAAGCGGATAACCGGCAAATAGATCGGGTTGCGAGATAAGGAGCCGCTGACAAGGCAGTCAGCAGCTCCCAGCCTGCGGGGTTGCCGTAAAACGGCAAGGAATTCAAGCCAGAGTCAATGACAGTGTAGTCAGCGGCTCCCAGCCTGTGGGGATGCCGTTAGAACGGCAAGGAAGTTATGCTAAAGTCACTGACAGTGGGGTCAGTGGCTCACAGACATTGGTCCCCAGGCAAGGAATTAAATGGGACTCATTCAGCCCTATTTGGACTCAGGTGAGTCGGGCTACAAAGGGTTTCTCCTTATAAAAAAATGTATGTATGTTATAGTATTTTTCTTAAAGTTAAAAGCTAAAGGCAAAGGTAAAGTCATAAAAGGTTATTGTCATATGTCTCTGACAATGTAATACTTGTTGTTTAGCACAAGTCGCTATGAAATTGTTTTAACCCTTCACAGGTAAAGCTGTACACTAAAAATGTTGATTTAGTAAGCTTACACTGTAATAGCGTGGGCCTATGGGACAGGCCGCGCCAGCAGCGCCTGACAGGGCCACATCATGTATGAAAGTGTGGCCTACAGGAGAGCCGTGCCAGCAGCGCCTGATACAGGGCTGTTTCATGTCAAAAAGCGCCGGCCTTTATGAAAAGCGGCGCCAGCAACGCCTGCGACAGGGTTGCTCAAGTTCACACATAATCTGCTACGCCCACGGAGTCGGGAGATGATTCTCCACCGGGGCTGAATAGCAAGACCCAAGGAGTTGGGGGATGAATTCCTCACCGGGGCTGGATAGTGCGTTTGAAACGACTATTCCAAATACAGCAACTGTTGCATACAGTGCTACAGAGGTCTCCCTCTTGGAGGCAGAGACCAAGATGGGTCAGTATCCTGCTGACACTGAGTCTCAGGGTATGGCCCTGGGGCATACCCCAAGCGATGAAGGGCACGTGTCAGAGGTACTTTTTTCCTGACAACAAAGTTGCCATCCAAGCAGAATATTCTATTTGGGTTAAGGCCAATGGGTTCGTATCAGTATTGGTATCCTGCGGCCTGCGGCAGCGCCTGTTTAGGGTTGCCTACGAATCACCCTCTCTGAGGAGGGAAGAGCAAAAAGGTCAAGATATAACTGACTCCAGGCTCTAAAGAAGTCAATAGAACATACTTAAGCACATGTGTGCCGGCAGTGAATAGCGCCAACAGGGGGATGTGAGAGCCAGCCGCTGAATAGCTCGGCAGAAGAATCAATTAGGCCAACGGCGGGCAAAAGTCATCATTTCAGAAGACACCCCTGGCGCTCATCGGCAGAAAGTGATTCACTGGAGCTGGGGGCAGCATGATAGCTCAGAAATTCCATGCACCTTACCAATCCTACTCAACAAAATGGGTCTAGCAGTTCCAAAATATGGGTAATGCACCGTTCACAAGTTGTAATATTTACATTTGTTTTGTTCAACACACAAAGGGTAAAAATATCTGGTTGAGGCACAGGTGGAGCATTCCAAGCAAATTTGGATTATGGCCAGGGTTATTTAAAAAAAAATTAAGGTTTGGAAATTGGGCAAAAGTTCTCATGCAAACCACCCGTGGAATAATGCAGGAATAGCATGTTATTATGAAGAATGGCGAGTGTCGGGCATATGAACTTTCCGAATATGAAAACTTATTTTCCTGACTAACAACAGATTCATAAGGGTCAGAGATCCATGCTATGCAAATCCCATTACAGAGGTTATCAAAGACAATATAACTGTACTATAACAGTAAAGCTTTGGGGTATGGGATAAACTGTTTGTTGTCTTTGGGATTTACCTTTAATTATTATTAGCCTTGACTCCGCCTTGTGGCAAGAAATTTGAGTTATAGCAATCTATTATAAAACTGAGTTTTATTTTCATCAAGAGTAATTGGCAAAAAAGCAGCTGTGCTTCAGCCAAGCAAATCAAGGAACTGTGTACGTATCAATTAGACCATTGTTAACAACCTTATGCTATTGTCAGCTGAAGCTACCTGAGTCACAATGAAGAAGTAACAGTATTCAGCATTGCTGAACATGTCAATAACTCATTGAACTTGAACTTGAAACTCGTTACAGTAGTGTGATCGGTCGAATTCAGTTATTACAAACTGATGCTAGGACTCTAAGAGGAGAAGTTCCGAATACCATCACCCCCTTCGAGGTATTTGAGATTGCATGAGTTACCAATTCTTCAATTGTTGGTATAAACTAAATATATACACTAGATGCACCCCATGGGTAAGGGGCTATTGAGCAAATATACGTATTCTACATGCTCAAATTCAAGTTGCTGCTCTATGATGGTGACATGTGTTAGTTACATGGTAATCAAGTAAAAGTATCCTGTAATAATTACCTAAATCTCCTTTTCCACTGGTGTATCATCCAGTTCAGATCGATGATAACACAGAATAGGTATTGGATCTCAAAGTATGAAGAAAGTATGGTTCAATACTACATCGAATATCGACATGTTGGTGCATGTTTATTCACTGATTGCAAAAATATGTGGCACAACAGTGCAGAGAAATACATTCTCGCTTCAATAGGAGGAATGGTCTTTTATGTCTTCCTCACTTTTGCCTCAGTAGCCGGGTCTTAAAACAGTCAGCAAGACCTCGCTTGTGTTCGTACTGTCGGACTGGCTAAGCAGCCATGTTGCCTGCTTCATCAGGCATTATGGCACCACGGTATACGGTTATCCAAAAACAAGAACTTGCTGTTTCAAACTGTGGTTCAGGAGACCGGCCTTTGCACAGTAAAACAATTATTGATTTACACATTTTGAATGGATTGACTTATGCCTCAGGTTGTCACATCAAGCCATGAAGGTGCTCACGGCAGTGTGCAGGGATAGCACCCAAAAAAGCAGTACATTCCTATTGAAGTGTTTTTGTTAAATGTTAATGTTACATTTAATAGTAAGATTAAACGAGAACTTACCAGTTTGAAGTTTGATCTTTATTTTATGAGGAGTTACGATGAGGGATTACGTGAAGACCCCGCCAGCACGCATGCGCGACATTCTTCAAAGCAGTGGTGTGAAATCACAGACAGTCACAATGACTAATATAGTAAGATAAGAGAGAACTTTCATACCAGGTGATCTTTATGTTAGAGGGTTGGGAGCGGAGGGCACGTAATCCCTCATCGTAACTCCTCATAAAATAAAGATCAAACTTCAAACTGGTAAGTTCTCGTTTAATCTTACTATTTTATTTCGGTAGTCACATGAGTGACTACGTGAAGATTTCAAAGCTCTGTGATTTCATGCCCTGGAAGCTCCATGCTCACACACCGCTAAAGTTGGGATAAGAGGATGAACGTAGTTCAGACAAGACACTGGCTGAAAAACAAAAGTAGGTATTTATTCATACCAAAACAATATAGTGTCCCATAAGGGTAAACTATCTGGCAGCACTCAAAATCCTCCCTGCATAAGTGTCAGGGGAGGTCACGGGTTTATAGTAAAAGCGGTGAAAAGTCTTTTCGTTACTCCAACCCGCTGTGGCCAGGATGTGGTCCAATGGTACTTCCATCCTCCTAGCCGCCGAGGTGGATGCCGCCCTGGTGGAGTGAGATTTGAATATGTTAGTGTCCACCCCCGCCGCATCCAGTACCACCCTTAACCATCTAGAAATGGTTTGCACCGTGACTTTATGATGGGGCTTCTTGTGACTAATGAGTAATGCTGTCTCCGTGCCCCTTAGATTTTTGGTGACTGTGATGTATCGTGAAATTAACGTGACGATACAGAGACGAGAGTCTGCTGGATAAGCCAGAAATTCCAAAGTATGACCAGACACTCCGGGTCGATCTTGTTTCAACAGTCCCTGCACATAAAAAATGATTTTGTCATTGGTGATTGTCATAGCATCCAGATTAAGTTTGTGCAGGGACTGGACCCGTTGTGCCGTGATAAGTGCCATGATCATCACCATTTTGTAAGTGAGTTTTGCCAGAGTGAGTCCCGAGTTAGGTGTCCATCCTCTCAGCATAGTCAAGACTGTGCTGATATCCCAAGTATGGCTATATCTGGCCCTGGGGGGATTGGAATTGAATATTCCCCTCATAAGTTTTGATACTAAAGGGTGTGATCCAATTCCCAATTGGTCACTCCCCTGGCCCAAGTAGGATGATAGGGCACTCCTGGCACTGTTTATGGCACTGTAGCTCAATCCCTCATCGAAGTGAAGGGTAGCCAAGAATTCCAGCACTTCCGTTATGGTGGCGGTTTCATATGTGGTGTTGGCTGTGATGCAGAATCCTTCCCATTTCCTGATGTAGGTCAGGTACTGCTTCCTTGTGGACTCTCTGCAGGCTGCTGTGATGGTGTCTTTGGTCCTGTTGGTGAGTCCGAATCCGCAAAGAGGCCGTTTTAAAATCTGCAAATTAACAGGTCCATGCGGTCATGACATGGGTGATGTTCTCCTGTTACGGGGTGAATGAGCAGACTTGGTCTTTTATTGACCCAGATGCAAGGTTCTGTGGCCATCTTCTGTACCATAGGGAACCATGGTTGGGTAGGCCAGTCGGGCACCACCAAAATCCCCGATGCGGAATCTTGTTTTATTTTCTGCAAGACCCGACTGATGAGGCAGAAAGGGAGAAATGCATAGCAAAACAAATCCCCCCAATGTAGCGTGAAGGCATCCATCGCTACTGCCCCCGGGTCTGGTTCCCAAGCAACATATGTTGGTAGTTGGTGATTTAACCTAGACGCGAAAAGGTCGATATCTGGTGTCCCATAACGTTCTACAATATCTGAAAACACATTCCGATCCAACATCCATTCTATGTTGTCGTTGAATTTGCGTGACCTGGTGTCTGCCACTGTGTTTAGCTTACCTGGAAGGTAAGTGGCTGAAATCCAAATTTCCCTTTGCAGACACCAGTGCCAGATATTGTTAGCCAATTCATCACACGATATCGACTTTATACCGCCCGTGTGGTTAATATAGGCCACCACCGCGGTGTTGTCAATTTGTATTCTAACATGGACTTTGTGCATATTTGTGCAGTATGCTTTAAGGCCGTGAAATGCTGCCAGCATTTCTGAATAGTTAATCCCCAAGTTTTTGAATTGGGTTAACTCTGGTGCACTCCATCTACCTCCACAACTAGAGGTAGTGTTAGTAGCTCCCCACCCTTTGGCACTGGCATCCGTTTGTAAGATGATCGAGGGATTGATGATAGTGATCGGTTTAGAACAATTTTGGGCATTACCCATCCACCAATATAATTCGGCTTTCGCCTTTTCCAGTATTTTCATAGGCCTATCGAAATGGCCTGCATGACTTTTGAGCGCTGTAATTTTGGCTCTTTGTAAGTTTTGGTAATGTAAAGGCCCAAATTGTGCTGCAGGAAATGCAGCAACTATCTTCCCAATCACCCTGGCCACCTGCCGAATGGATGGGTCCTTAATGCCAATGAGGCTCCTGCAAGCCTCTATCAAGTCCTCCACCTTGCTTGGTGGCAACGTGATAGACATTTGCACTGAGTCAATAATGAACCCTAGGTATTTCATGGTGGTAGAGGGTTCTAATATTGATTTATCTGGATGTATAATGAAACCCAGCTTCTGAAAGAGATGTTTCGTGGCTGTAACTGCCAATGTAGCCATTTCCAAATTTTCCCCCACAATGAGGATGTCATCAAGATAGGCCATAACAGTATGATTCTGTTTCCTTAAGTAGGCCAAAGCTGGTTTTAATATCTTGGTAAACAATCTGGGTGCTGACGATAACCCATTAGGTAAGGCTTTGTATTGCCATAATTGTCCCATCCAGATAAATTTTAAGTATTTCCTATGATCCTTGTGTATTGGTACTGAATAGTATGCATCTTTGAGGTCAATGCATGCCATGCAGTACCCATCGGCTATTAACTGTATAGCAGTGTCGAAGGTGTCCACTCGTAGAACATGTGCAACCGGCCCCCTACATAAAGTGAATTTAGGCAAGATGTGTTTCTGGGGAACCCAGACCCACCTACCTCCATGGTTACTGCCGGTGTTGTGGTTTCTGTCCTTGTTTCCTTGGTTGGTTCGTTGTGTTGTAGGAGTGGCGCATCTTCCAAGAAGGCCGGGCTGGGCCATGGCCTAAAAAAGACCGCTGTGCAGGATTGCCGGCCTTCGAGCTTTCACCACCGGCAGACCTGTTATGGTAACTCTGTCCGGTGGGTGTGTAGGGGTGCTGTCTTTGTGGGTAGTGAGGCTTGGTGTAGCCAGGAACCTTGATCAGGCCTAAGGCCTTGGCCTCCTCATCAAGGTCTTTAACCTGCTTGGGGAGATCATCCCCGAACAGCAGGCTTGGAGGCTGAGTCTTCCCAGGCTTACACAACCCCGCAAACTTGGGGTTAAGCGCCGGCTTTATGATGCTTTTCCTGAAATTATTGATCTCATACTGGGTATTGCACAGTAGAGCCAAAGCATCTTGCAGTTCTTCCGGCATCTCAATACCCACTGCAGTTCTGGCCATTGCCGTAATCCCGGCGGTTAGGAACTTCAGGATCCTTTGAAGTTTTATCTCCTGCCCTCTGCTCGAGGGGCTCATGTTCCCCCATATAGGGTTGTTTACCGCAGGGACATTTAGCGAGTTGCAGTTTTCAGGTGCCATATATCTGTCTGCAGTTGCATTAATGGCCTGTTCCTGCAACTGGTTAGTTGCCATGTAGTTAATGCTGGCAGCCAGCTTTGGGTGGATTGGTAGGCCCTTCTGGTTGGGCATTGCATGTTTGCTTACCATATCCATGTAGTCTTCACACACCCCTGACACAGATGGTTGTTCAGCCAGCTCCCCTTCTTCTGGGTCAGCCCAGTTCTGACCCTCAATGCTCCCCTGCAAGGAGGGTGAGACATTAGGCAGTCCTCGGTAGGAACCTGCCGTGGGCCTGTTAAAAGGCCCACTGTGACTCTGCCCCTGCATTAGCAGGTCACGTTGGAGCAATTGCTCCATCATCCGCTCCATGCGGGTTAGACGACCTCCGTCGCTATCTGCGAACGGGGTGTCCTCGGGACCGGACTCCGCTGAGTCGGCGGCCCCGTCCGACTTCCGGGTGGCTCTACCGCCCGACTGTGGCGTCCCAACGGCCCCTATGGGCGAGAAGTCGGGAGCTGCAGGTAGAACCTGTAGCTCTGGAGAGGCAGCTTGCTGCTGGCTGCTCTCCTTGGCAGCTGCTTTGGCCGTAGCCCTTTTAGATTTCCGTGATTCCATAGTCTATGTCGTCGACTCACTCCTCCGGTGAGACTTACCTGGCGTAAGCTATTTAAACTTACGCTGGAGGAGCCCCGCTCCTCCCGACCGTCGCTTCCGAATGCGTACGACGATATGTCGCGCATGCGTGCTGGCGGGGTCTTCACGTAGTCACTCACGTGACTACCGAAATAAAATACGGTACAGATTACTGACATTTTCCAGTTCGTTTTAAATGGTATTTGACAATAATTCAGTTATAGAGACACTACAGCTGCAATATAAGGGAACTACGCTGTCGGGTTCAACCCGGATATCGAGTTGTTAAAAGATCTTGACACAATTTCCCCCACTACAAGATTATGCAGTTGGTTATTGAAAATGTGTGAACATTACTTCACCAAGATGTTCCAGCTACATCCTTAGTTATGACACTTATATCAGCACAACGACGGCAAACAATGCAAACGCTGAGGGTAGATAGGATGGAATTGGCTGCAGGTGCCATTACATTTTACATTCTGGTCTAGACAAGCAGAGTAGACTAGGGGTGGCATGATTTAAGATCATTTTCGGGTACCCCACGGTCTCGCGTCTATGTTATCAAGGCCACCAGAATCCTAAGAAGTATGGAATCAGCATTGTGTATTAGTCAACAAACAACTACACAAAGGAAGGTCAGTTCAGACTATTTCAAGGTGGCTGCAGCAGGTTCTGGTTTATACAAGTATTAACACTAACGATTGTATATCTCATTCCACCAGGTCAGCATCAACGTTAGTGGCCAGGGCAATGGACATGCCCATCGACCATATCCTCGTGACCGCAGGATGGTCAACTAAATTGATTTTTAATTTTTTTCCATAGGCCGGTTACTGACCCGGGGTTTTGCCCATTCTGTTTGCGTCCACTTTAGCCTCCCCTGAGCTACAGGGGTTGCTATTGATTTCTTTATTAACTTAAACCATTAATACATGTGAATCAATATCATGCTAATGCATTTGATTATTCACTCATCCTGAGTCAATCGATGCAGTGAGACGCCGAGATTTTGATCTGCGGCATGAAATCACAATGCTTTGAAGTCTTCACGAAGTCACTCACGTGGCTCCGAAGTAAAATAGTAAGATTAAACGAGAACTTACCGGTTTGAAGTTTGATTTTGATTTTATGAGGAATGAGAGAGGATCTTTTATGAGAGAGGGTTGGGCATGGCAGGCACGTTGGTGCTTACGTGCCTGCCATGCCCAACCCTCTCTCATAAAAGATCATCTGGTAGTTCTTGAGTCACGCATCTTACTATGTCAATTCGGTGTTTGTTATTTGTGATTTCATACCGCTGCTTTGAAGATTGACGCACATGTGGCCTGACGGGTCTTCTTCACGTAATCACCAACGTAATTTGAATGGTTTATTGAAAGATACTTCAGGGAAACAGGCCTTTCAGCCTACCGAGTAATCACTGATCATTCACACTTTTTGCATTCATTACCTACACACTAGGGGCAATTTACAGAGGCCAACTAACCTACAAAGCCGCGTATCTTTGGGATGTTGGAAGAAATCGGAGCACCCAAAGTAAACCCACACGGTTATGGGGAGAACATGCAGACTCTATTCAGACAGCACCCTAGGCCAAGATTAAACCTGGGTCTCAGGCACTGTCGGACAACAGGTCTACCAGCTTTGGTGTGCCAGTTACCCCATACACCTCAAATTACTTGATCATTTCTGCGTATTTAACCATTAACATATCTATTGATCATCCCTCCACTGTTAGAGGCAGAGAATTCCATACATTTACTACCTTCTGAGAAGACCTTTCCATGTGCTTCAGCTTTATATGATCGGCACTTTATCTTGTGGTTCTGTCCTCTTTTTTGTGACTTCCCATTATTGGAAACATCTCAATATCATTAATCACATGTTGGATCTTATATGTTCGTGTAAGGTTACCCCTCATTCCTCTAAACTCCTAGTTATACAAACCCAATTGTCCAACCTTTCGTAACAGATGCGAGCTGTTCAACCAGCATAGTTGGATGGACTGGGCTTCGACCCATTGGAGCATAGAAAACAGAGAATTTGAGTGAAACATGCAAGATGCCAAGAGATCTTGCGGACTGGTGTGGAGAAGATGCTGCTCTTGTGGGAGAATTCTGAACTAGGCTGCACAGTTTACAAATAAGCAGTTCCCTGTTTATTACTAAAGTGAGGAGAAACCATTTCTGTCTGAGGATGGTGAGTTTTTGGAACTCTCCTCCCCAAAGTGCAGTAAAACTAGAGTTTTTGAATATGATTAAGGCAGAACTATATGCATTCTTCCTGAACCAAAGGTCACCGAGGTGGGTGGGAATCTGTTGCTAAGGTAATGACCTACTGTAATTGATGGGGGCACAGGTGGGAGGGGCAAAGAGAACTATACCTGCCCCTAATTTGTATGTTTCCACAAGAATATTTTTTTCCAGAGGATTCCAGGGAAATTTCCTCAAATTCTTGGGATGTGGGACTTTTGCTCAGTGGGATGACCGGAGTGGCAGGTTTGCTCCCAACACAGAGAAAGCAGTGACGATCGGGCCATGGTTGATAACATCAGAAAAAGTGTGGACAGAGCAGATTTAAATATTCACAATGTTTTCTTGTAATCTGTTCTCTCTGACGTTTCCTTCAGTGGAGGAGACCGAGAGATGGTGCTGCCATAGGGAGAACAGTGAAGAATGAGGGAAATGGGACAAATTGGATCTTAATCTTCAATTCTCGCCTCCCTTTTATCCCCCACAGACAAAGAGGAAGGGATTTATTCACATGTGGGAGTTGCTGACACTGGAAACAAAGGTATTGCCGAGGATGAGGAGAAGCCTGGGCCCAGCTCGACTGAAGGAGCCCCTGATACCAACTACCAGCCCCTGAAGCAAAGGAGGGACAGCAACTACAGTATAATTATGACAGCCACCAAGGCGCATCCAGAAGGTAGGCAGTCAGAGAAAGGCAGGTTCTGGTAGAGAGAGGGACAACAAGCAAGACAAAAAGGAAGATGCAGAGAGAAATTTAGAGACAATATAAATTGAGAGAGAGGTGTCGAGGGAGATCAATCAATGTGGATTAGAGAGATGTGGAGATAAAGGTAGATGCCCATGTAACCAAAGTAATGCTACGGTGGTAAGAGGAGATTTTATGGGAGAGAGAGACGGGGAGGGAGAAAAATAGGGCTGGTGAGAGGGAGAGAGAGAGAAGGAGGGGGGAGAGAGAGAAGAGGAAGAGAGAGCAGAGATAGAGATGGGGAGAGAGAGTTAGTGAGAGGGGGAGAGTGAGAGTGGGAGAGAGAGAGAGTGAAAGGCAGGCAATGTAGCGAAGGTAGGGACTCTGCGGAAGGACTTGGGCAAGTTGGAAGAGTCGGCAGAGAAGTGCACTCTTGGATTGTAGTGCAGCAAAGTGTGGAGTCATTCATTTTGCTTGTAGGAATAAAGGTGTAGGCTATTTTCTAAATGGGGTGAGAATCCAGAAATCAGAGGTGCAAAGGGACTTGGGAATGCAGGTACAGGATTCCCAAATAGTTAATCTGCAAGTCGAATCATTAGTAAATAAAGCAAACATAATGCTAGCGTTTATTTCAAGACCGCTTATATACAAAAATAGGGATATAATGTAGAGGCTCTATAAGGCTCTGGTAAGGCCACATTTGGTGCTGGTAAGGCACCATATCTGAGGAAGGACATCTGGCTCTGAAAAGGAACTTTACAAGAATGATCCCAGGAATGAGTAGGTTAACATATGATGAGCGTTGGTCAGCAGTGAGCCTGTACTCACTGGAGTTTAGAAGAATGAGGGGGGACCTCATTGAAACGTACAGAATAGTGAAAGGCTTCGGTAGAGTGGATATGGAGAGGATGTTTCCACGATTGGACGAGTCTAGGACTAGAGGTCATAGCCTCAGAATTAAAGGAAGTTCTTTCAGGAAGGAGATGAGGAGAAATGTCTTTAGTCAGAGGGTGGTGAGTATGTGGAATTTTCTGTCACAGAAGGCTGTGGAGGCCATCAGTGGATATTTTTAAGAAAGAGATAGATAGATTCTTGATTAGTACAGTTGTCAGAGTTTATGAGGAGAAGGCATGAGAATGAGGTTAGGAGGGAGATCAGCCACGATTGAATGGCAGAGTAGACCTGATGGGCCAAATGGCCTAATTCTACTATTCCTATGACTTTATGAGTATGAGAGGACATATAAGTAATATAAAGGTCTACAAGTATATGATAGGAGAGAAACTGAAATGGGGAGAGGGGGTGGGATGGAGGGAGGCTCGCTGGATCACTCCACACAGAACTGTGGGAACAGGACGGGCTCCAAGCCTCCTGTTACACTGTAAATTGTTTGTGTTCAGTGATCCCTCACATAAAAGGACACAAAGTGCTGGAGCAGCATCTCTGGAGATAAATGGATACATGACATTTGAGGTTGAGACCCTTCTTCAAACGGCACTTGTCCATGTTCTCCAGAGATGTTGTTTGACCTGCTCAGCACTTTGTGTCCAGCATCAGCAGTTCTTTGTTTCTACTTCCCCAGTTTGCTCACATTGTCTCTGTCCCCAGATCCAACGTATCAGGCCCTGGCCAAGGACAAAGAAGAAGACTACAATGTGATCAAGTCACAGGCTTCTGGGGGGAAGCCCGTGGTGACGTTCTCTGCTCAGAATAAAGAGGTCACGGTCAAGTTCTCTCCGCAAGGTCTTCAAGGTGGAGCCAATGGCCAGGAGTGAGGCAGTCAGCAGCTCATTTACAAGGCCACACATTCTCTGTATTAAGCAAGCCCCAGACCCTGGATTAGATCCCGGCCTGCAAGTCACTTGTTGTAACTGTCAGTCTATATACAAGCTCTCTGAACTCCTCGAATAGATCCTAGCCTGGAACTCTCTCCCTGAGATCTGTCATTTAGATATCAATTTGGTAATTCTGCGATTCGATCCCAGCCTGGAACTCGGTGCCAGGTATCTGATATTGTATAAACCCCCTGAATCCATCAATTAGATTGCAGCCTGTCCCGCACTCCTGGGTCAGCGTGATTGTAGATATGTTCCCGCTGAACTACTGGATTATCTCCCAACCTGTAACTTACTCCAGCTCAGTTATTATTCATTTTATACCCCTCCCCCCCTTCTCCCGGTCAGCTTAATTAGATCCCAGCCTGGCCCTGGCCCCAGGGTGGTGAGATTGTGTGTGTGAGCACCCCAGGGATAATCTGTGTGCATGAGGACATGTCCCTGAGCACCGTCCTTTCTCTTGAATGTGCTTCCCAGGGCCAAAGACCAGCGGCCACAGAGCAAGTCCAATAAAGCTGAAGGATATTGGACCTAATGACTCCACATGAGTTTCCAGGAGAGTTCTACAGTCAATCCCACCAACCTTCTCCTTCCCACATATCTTCGTCTGAATGTGTGAGACTGCTGCCACCCACAAGGCAAGAAATACTATGCGCAGTCTCTGCACAGGCCAGGACATCACACATTTGTTGTCGATACAAGCCTCCCCGTTCACATGCAGCCCCTCCATCTCCCACCACCAGTTGTTCTCCCTCTAATCCTGCACAAACACCTCCCAGAGTTGTCACAGCCCTCCCCAGCGCACCGAGATGCCTTCCAGAAATCCCTCAGCAGGCCTGACCACCACACCTCTGTAACCTTGGGCATACAGCTGGCCAGCTGACTTGCCACTGGGCCACAGACTTGCCACTGGGCTGCAGACTTGCCACTGGGCCACAGACTTGCCACTGGGCCACAGACTTGCCACTGGGCTGCAGACTTGCCACTGGGCCGCAGACTTGCCACTGGGCCGCAGACTTGCCACTGGGCAGCAGACTTGCCACTGGGCCGCAGACTTGCCACTGGGCCGCAGACTTGCCACTGGGCCGCAGACTTGCCACTGGGCCGCAGGCTTGCCACTGGGCCGCAGGCTTGCCACTGGGCTGCAGACTTGCCACTGGGCTGCAGACTTGCCACTGGGCTGCAGACTTGCCACTGGGCCGCAGACTTGCCACTGGGCCAAGACTTGCCACTGGGCCGCGGACTTGCCACTGGGCCGCAGACTTGCCATTCGGCCGCAGACTTGCCACTGGGCCGCAGACTTGCCGCTGGGCCACAGACTTGCCACTGGGCCGCAGACTTGCCACTGGGCCGCAGACTTGCCATTCAGCCACAGACTTGCCACTGGGCCAAGACTTGCCACTGGGCCGCAGACTTGCCACTGGGCCGCAGACTTGCCATTCGGCCGCAGACTTGCCACTGGGCCGCAGACTTGCCGCTGGGCCGCAGACTTGCCGCTGGGCCACAGACTTGCCACTGGGCCGCAGACTTGCCACTGGGCCGCAGACTTGCCATTCAGCCACAGACTTGCCACTGGGCCAAGACTTGCCACTGGGCCACAGACTTGCCACTGGGCCGCAGACTTGCCACTGGGCCGCAGACTTGCCACTGGGCCGCAGACTTGCCACTGGGCCGCAGACTTGCCACTGGGCCGCAGACTTGCCACTGGGCTGCAGACTTGCCACTTACTGCTAGTTTACCATTCACCCATAACCTCCACAATCTCAGATGTTTCCAACAAGTTTTACTTCCTCACAAATATCCCAATATCTCAATAGCACAGATATTCCTTCTTCCAGGTCAGCTAATTCCCAGCAATTTATAGCATTTGCATTCTTCCACTGCTTTAAATCAAATCCGGTCCAATTCTTCAACATCCTATCATCCCTCCAGCCTCTACACTCCTCCATGTCCCTGTAACTTCTACCAAGCCCCTACAGCCATCCCTCCAGAGCTTACACCACTCCCTGTTCCTGTAACCCACTCATGCCTCGACACCCTTCCTTGCCCATGTAACCGCTCCAGCCTCTACACCCCTCTCTTTCTCTGTATCTCCCTCCAGGTTCTGCACCCCTCCCTATCAGCCTCCAGCCGTAACAACCCACTGATATTTCTGCTCTCCTTAATGTATATTCACACCAACAGCAGTTCTTCCAGCTTCCAGATACCCCAACTCTGGAGTTCCCCATCCCTCCTCGAGGTCCTGGTCGCTCGTTTTCTACATCCACCACTCTCCCTCTCCATTCCACCTCCCCCGTCCCCTTCTCCAGAGTTGAAGCTACCATACTATTCCACTTTGGGCACCTCACTGATTGCTGAGCTATTAACATATTAACATAATTTTACAAAATATCCTCTGCCATTTGTGGCAAAGTGTGTGGCTGTTTATTGAATAACATAAAGTATACGATTTAAAATGTTTCACAATTCTTGCTTGTAAAGGACAATTTCTTCACGTCAACTGTACCCCTTGGTGGGGGGGTGGAGGGGGGGTAGGTTGATATGGCTGGTGGGGGAGAACGGCTGGGAGAGGGTACTGGGGGAGTATTGCCGGTTGGGTAAGAAAATTGAGAATAGGACTGAGGGTAGAATGGGGGTAAAATAGGTGGGCAGCGAGGGGGGAGGGTCAGGAGAAGAGAGGGTAGGAGGGGGGATTGGATGAGGGAGAGTTACAGGGAGCAGTGGGTGAGGGAGAGTTGGAAGACAAGTCAAGTCAAGTCACTTTTATTTCTATAGCACATTTAAAAAACAACTCTCATTGGCCAAAGTGCTTTACATTGGTGGAGGTACTAACGTTATACTACAGTGGTTCATAGATTAAGTACATACATAGATACATACATATAGCCCTCCCTCAGAGGACGTCAAGAAAGGCTTGAGAGTAAAGATGAGTTTTAAGTCTCAAGTTAAAGGAGTCGATGGAGGGGGCAGTTCTGATGGGAAGAGGGATGCTGTTCCACAGTCTAGGAGCTGCAACCGCAAAGGCGCGGTCGCCCCTGAGCTCATGCCTAGACCGCGGGATGTTCAGTAACCCCAAGTCGGCCGATCTGAGGGACCTGGAGGTGGTGTGGTGGGTAAGCAGACTTTTGATGTAGGTGGGGGCAAGCCCGTTAAGGGCTTTGTAGAGATAAAGAATGATCTTGAAATTTATTCGGAACCGCACAGGGAGCCAGTGGAGAGAGGCCAGGATCGGGGTGATATGGTCCCTTTTTCGGGTGCCCGTCAGGAGTCTCTCTGCAGCGGTTTGGACCAGTTGCAGGCGGGACAGGGAAGATTGGCTGATGCCAGTATAAAGGGAGTTGCAGTAATCGAGGCGGGAGGAGATAAATGTGTAGATGATCTTTTCATGGTCATCAAACTGGAGGAATTGTTTTATTTTAGCTATCGTCCGAAGCTGTAAGAAGCTAACTTTTACCATGGCATTGACTTGTTTGTCAAATGTCAATGCTGAAGGGGTGGGAGGGATGGTTGGAGGGGGTGTGGATGGGAGGTTGGAGGGTGGTGGGTGAAGGTGGATGTGGGGTGAGTTGGGTGATGGAGGGGAGGAGGTGAGGAAGGGAAGAATGGGTGATGTAGAGTTGGAGGGGGTAGGTGAGGGAGTGGCTGGAGGGTGGGTAGGGTGGAGGGAAGTAGAGTGTGGAGGGGAAGGACGAGGTAGGATGTGAAAGGGATGGTCAAAGGGGTGGGGGAGCGAGGTATGGAATGGGTGAGCGGGGAGGGAAGGTGTGGAGGGGTTTTGGCGAAGCAGGGGATGGGTGTGGGGG
Source organism: Raja brachyura (assembly GCA_963514005.1). Next base: position 19,200,341 of record OY740804.1, on the reverse strand, counting down.
AGAGGGAGGGTGTGGAGCGGGTGGGGTGAGGCAGGGGTGAGAGGGGATGGGCGATGGGGAGGGGGAGGGGGCAGCAGTGCGTCAGCCCGCCGTTGCTCAGTGCGGCTGCGGAACCTTCCTCGCTTGTCATCCTGGGGCAGCGGGGGTTGTGTCGCACCGACAGAGAGCGCAGCTCGGCCGCCGTGAGCACCTTCGCAGCCGCCATGGCTCTCCCGGCCGGGTGACGGGATTGGCAGATGGGTCCTGAAAACCGCGGTGAGCAGCGAGCAGTGGGGATGGGGAGGATGCGGCGGGCGATGGATGGAGGCCAGGCCATGGATGATGGCGGCCGGGGATGATGCGGAGACTCCCATGTTTATTCGATATCCAAACTGTGTTTCCACGATAGCTGAGGGAGAGGGAGGTAACCGGGCTCCAGCTGCCCACTGTGGTGCCAGAGGAGAAAGGCCGTGTGTGATATGTGTACTATATATATATGTGTGTGTGTGCGTGTGTGTGTGTGTGTGTGTGTATCGGCAACAGAACAATATATTCATGCGTGTGATGTGCTTACCTTATATAAATATAATTTGGATTCAATCTATTTATTTATTTATATAAGTGCTGTCCGCGGGAAACCGTGTCGTGAAAACGGCATCTTTGTGTGTTAATGTGCGTACGTCTGTGTCTGACAGAGCGAAATAGAGGGGGGGGGGGGGGGGGGTCTACGCGTGTGTGTGTCAGGCAGGGGGAGTGTGCATGTGTGCATGCCTGCGTACATGCAAATTCATGTGTGGACGCTCGCTCTATGTATCGAATTATGTGCAGAAAAGCTGGGAGAGGGGCTCGTGGGGATCGGACCGGGGTGGGGGTTGGGGGGAGGGGGAGAGAACTGCTGGAAATGTTTTCTGAGGGATGTTCTCAGTTAATACCCCCACACCTCTCTCTCTCTCTCTCTCTCTGCCTTCTCACACCCTCTTCCTCTGTCCCATCACCCTACATGACATCAACCATGATACCCACCACTCCAAACCCCCTTACCATCTTCTCCCCTTACACTATTTCTCACCGTCTCATCCTTTATCCCACTTCCTCCTCCTCTCCCTTACTCCATTCGCTCTCATCTCTCCCTTCATTCCCACTTCCTTTTTCTGCACTTCGTCTCTGCTCTATCTATCTCTATCTCTCTCTCTCTCGACTCCCTGCTCGTCCTATCTCTCTGTCCCCTCCATTCGCTCGTCCCTCCTTCCCTCTCTACCTCTATGTGCATACCCTCCTCTCTCACTCTCTACTCCCTCTCATCACTCACTCTCTCCACTGTACTCTCTCTCCCTCTCACCACTTACTCTCCTTCTGCCCTCCCCTCTCTCTCTCTTTTTTTCCCACTTCCCCTCCTTTCTCCACAACCCCCCCTCTCTCAATCCCCCCCCTCTCTCTACCTACTCAACTCTCTCCACTCCGACACCCCTCTCTCTACCTCCACTCCCTCTCCCTCTCCATTCCTCTCCATCTCTACTCCATCCTGTCCCATTCCTCGTCCTCTCTGCTCTACCTGCTCCCTCATTCTCCACACTCTCTCTCCTGCCCCCCCCCCAATTTCCCTTTCTGCCCAATCTGTCTTCTCTTTCTCTCCAATGTGTCTCCTGTCTTGCGCTTCACTCCATCTGCTATCTTCCTCCATTACTCCACTCTCCCCTCTCTCCAATCCCTCTCTTCCCACCCCCCCCCCCTCCAATTCCTATCCCCCCTCACTGCTCCTCCCTCTCTGCACACCTCCCATCAATTTCTTCACTTGGTCTTCTCTATCCTTCTCCATTCCCTCTCCTCTCCTTCGCTCAATCTTTCCATCTCTCCTGTCTCCCTCGTATACCTCCCATCTCCCTCTCCGCTCCCCCCTCTTTTACTCCCCCCTCTTTCTCTCCACTCCCTCTCATTATATTATATTTATGCTCTCTCTCTCTCTCTCTGTGCATCTCCACATTCTCTCACTCTCTCCACCTGCTCTCTCCCCACATCTGTCCCCTCTCTCTCCAAGTCATCTCCTCTTTCTCCATCCCTCTGCTCCCTCAACTCTTCACCTCCTTGTCATCTACCTCTCTCTCTTTCTTTCTTTCCCCTCTCTCTTTCCTTCTTTCCTCTCTCTCTCTCTTTCTTTCTTTCCACTCCGCCTCTCTTTCCACTTCCTCTCCTCTCTCCCTTTCTCCTTCTCCCCACTTGCCCTCATCCCTCTCTCCCTCCACACATTCTCCTCTCCACTCCCTCTGCTCACTCTCCAATTACTCATCTTACCACTCCTCTCTCGACATCCTCCCCTCTCTCACCACATCTCTCTTTCAAATCCTTTCATCTTTTCTCCGATTCCTCTCCCCTGGCTCTCGCTCCACACTCTATGTGAACTCCCTCCCCTCTCTCTCTTTTCACTCGTCCTCTCTGCCCCACGCCCTCCTCTGTCACATTCTTTCTCTCCATTGCAACTCCTCTTGCTCCACTTCCTCTCTCCCTCCTTCTCCCTGATCCCTCTCCTCTCTCTTTACTCCCTCTCCCGCTATCGCCTCTGCCATTTCTCCCACTCCCTCAATTATTCTCTACCCCCCCCTGCTCCCTCTCGCTCTCTCCCATTCCACTATCTTCGCCTCCTCGTTTTTCACCCTCGCTTTGCCCTCTTCTTCCTCCCTTTTCTTTTTTCCCTCTCCCACATCGCTATTATCCTTCTCCTCATCCCATCTCTACACCGATCTCTTCCCTCCGTTCCATATCCTCTTCTACTTCGCTGTCCTCTCTCCTCCCTCTACCACCACCCCTCTCTCTCCCTCTCTTTTTCTCTTTCCTCATGTCTGCTATTTGCCGAACCCTCACTCCCTCCTTCCTCAGCTCCCCCTCCTCCGCAGACGATGGTGCAGCCCGCCAACCGCCGGTGATCCCGCCCTTCACATGGGCCGAGACGGTGCCTACTGCGGCCTGGGCGCCTCGCCGTCGGTGTGCGGGGGCCGGAGGCAGTGCACCGAGGGCCGGGGGTCCGGCGGGCGCCGCAAGCAACGCTACGTGGAGAAGGACGGCAAGTGCAATGTGCAGCACGGCAACATGTTAGAGACTTACCGCTACCTGACCGACATCTTCACCACGCTGGTGGACCTGCGCTGGCGGGTCAGCCTGCTGGTCTTCGTGCTGGCCTACACACTGACCTGGCTCTCCTTCGGCTTGGTCTGGTGGTTCCTGGCCTACTGCCGCGGCGACCTGGAGCACCTGGGCGACAAGGCATGGACCCCCTGCGTCCACAACCTCAACGGCTTCGTCTCCGCCTTCCTCTTCTCTATCGAAACCGAGACGACCATCGGCTACGGGTTCCGCGTGATCGCCGACTCCTGCCCCCTGGGCATCGCGCTGCTCCTGCTCCAGGCCATCCTGGGCTCCATGGTCAACGCTTTCATGGTCGGTTGCATGTTCGTCAAGATCTCGCAGCCCACCAAGCGCGCCGAGACCCTCATCTTCTCCGAACGGGCGGTGGTGTCGCCGCGGGACGGCCGCCTCTGCCTCATGTTCCGCGTGGGTGACCTTCGGCGCTCGCACATCGTGGAGGCCTCCATCCGCGCCAAGCTGATCCGCTCCAAGCAGACGGCCGAGGGCGAGTTCATCCCGCTGGACCAGACGGAGGTGGGCGTGGGGCTGGAGACCGGCGACGACCGGCTCTTCCTCGTCTCCCCGCTCATCATCGCCCACGAGATCGACTCCCGCAGCCCGTTCTGGGAGATGAGCAAGGACCGGCTGCGGGCGGAGGACTTCGAGATCGTGGTCATTCTGGAGGGCATGGTGGAGGCCACAGGTAGGGGCAAGGGGAAAGAGTGGGAGCAGCGGGGAGGGGGAGATAGAGGAAGGAATTAAAGGGACTAGTACGGGGGTGGGATGATTGGGGTAAAGGTGGATGGGGAAGGGAGGGGAGGAGAGAGATACCAAGGGGCGAGGTGGGGAAGGGAAGGGGGAAGGGAGTAGGGACAGTGAGAGGGAGGGCAGGAGAGTGATGGATGGAGTGGAGTGGAGAGAGGAAGGGGGAAGGGAAGGGAAAAGGGAAAAGGGAAGGGAGAGAAAGAGTGGGAGCAGTAGGGAGGGAGGAAGGGATTGAGGGAAATGGAATGGAGGGGGGAATGATTGGGGGAATTGTGGGAGTGGGACGCCAAGAGAGGTAGGAAGTGGTGGAGTGGGAAGTAGTGGAGGTGCAGAGTGGAGGGGGAGGGGTGGAGTGGAAGGGGCAGAGAGTAACGGATGGTAGAGAAAGAAGGGCAAGGGAAGGGAATGTGAGGTAGGGCAGCAAGTAGAGAGGGAGCAAGGGTGAAGGAGGGTGGGGAGAAGGAGGGAAAGAGGAAGGCAGCCAGGCTGTGATGGAGAGGCAGTGGAAGGACGTAAATGTAGATTGGCTACAACTACAGAAATGGGTAGAGAAATGGCAGATGGAGCTTAATCTGAGCAAGTGTGAGGTCTTGCGCTTTGGGAGATAGAATATAAGGGGAAATATCTAGATAATAGTAATTCCCTTAACAACATTTGGTTCTAGTCCATGGCAACAACAGGTAAAGTGGTAAATAGGGTGTGTGATGTGCCTGCTTTCATCGGTTAGGACATTGAGTCAGGAGGTCATGTTGCCGTTTTACAGGGCTTGGTTAAGCTGAATTTGGAGTATTGTGTGCAGTTGTGGTCACCCCATTACAGAAAGGATGTTGATGCCAAGGAAAGGGCACAGCAGAGGTTTACTGTGATGCAACCTACAGTAGATTAGAGAGTATTAACTATCAGGCGCGGTTGAACAAACTGGATTGTTTTTTTCTGTAACATCGGAGGTTAAACAGAGAGCTGATACGAGTATATTAAATTATGAGAGGCACAGATAGGGTAGACACTCAAAACCTTTCTCCCAGGGTAAAGATATCAATGACGAGGGAGCGGAACATTAAGATATGAGGGGCAAAGTTTAAAGGATGTGTACGGACCCAGTTTTTTTTTTGCAGAAAGAGTGGTTTACTTGGAACGCGCTATCAAGTGTGTGGCGCAGGCACTTGTGACAATGGGATTTAAGGGCCTTTTAAATGGGCACGTGGATATGCGGAGATACAGATCGTGTGAGGTAGAGGAGATTAGATTACGTTCGGCGTGGACATCATGGGCCGAAGAGCTTGTTTCTGTGCTTTACTGCTCTATATTTGAAGGTGGATGGGAAGGAAGTGGAGGAGGTTGGGAGGGAGGGAGGGTGGGGTTGGGGGGGGGGGGGCTGGGGGAGACAGTGAAAGGGCTGGACCGAGAGGGGAGATGTGGAGAGAAATGGAGAGGACAGAGGGAGTGGTGGGGGGAGAGGGATGGAGACAGGAAGAACCAGAGAGAAGTTGGGGAAGGGGAAGTAGGGGTGAGAGACTGGGAGTGCGAGGGGAGGGAGTGGGAGGGAGGGTGAGTGAAGGCGGAAAAGATGGTGGCAGTAGGGGTGAGGGGGAGAGACTTGATGGAGGGAAGGGAGTGGGAGGGAGGGAGAGTGAAGGAGGAAGTGAGGATGGCAGTGGGGTGGAAGGGAGGGAATGATGGTGCAGAGGGATGGGGAGAGAAATCGGCGTGGAGAATGAGGGAGAAGGACGGAAGGGCAGAGGGGAAAATAGTGGGAATGGGAAAGGAGGGGAATGGGAGGGTGTGTGGAAGGAAACGGGGAGGGGAAGAGGGAGGGGTGGGAGAGGTAGGTAGGGATTTGGAAAAAGGAGAATGGAATAGAAAAAAGGGGGGTAGGGAGGAGATGCTAGAAGTGGAGAGGGGGAGGAGGGAAGGAATCGGGGGAGGCATGAGGTCGGGGTATGGAGAGAGGAAGGGGGTGAGGAGGAGGAGGGGAGGGATAGGGAGAGTGAGGCAGGGCAAAGGGGGGAGCGTGAGAATGGAAACGGAGAGGGAGTGAGTGATCGGTGGGGGAGGAGGGCAGGAGAGTGGAGGAGGGGAGGGTGAAAAGGTAGGAGAGGGAGACGATGGGATGGTGAGGGTAGGAAGGGGAGAATGGGAAAGAAAGAGTGAGGGGAGAATTAGGGAGGAGAGATCGAACATTTGTGAGGGAGAGGAGAAGTAGGATTTGTGAGGGAGGGAGGGAAGAAGGAGGTAGGGCGGGAGAGGAAGCGCAGCAGAATGATGAAGGGGTGGAGAGGGAGACGGACGTAGTGGGGATAGAGAAGAATAGGGAAGGGGAGGGTGGGGGAAGAGGAGGGCGGTGGGGGGGGGGGAGTGAGGAGGAGAGGGAGAAAAGTGGGGAGAGGAACGGATTGAGGGGAGGGGGATGAAGTGCGGGAAGGAAGGGGGGGAGGGGTGTTGAGTGGGAAGGTGAGCGCTCCAGTGAGTGACTGTAACTCTTCCCTCTGCTGCAGGGCTGACCTGTCAGGCCCGCAGCTCCTACCTTTGTGAGGAGGTGCTGTGGGGCTACCGCTTCATGTCGGTGCTGTCTCTGGAGGGCGGCCACTACGAGGTGGACTACGGCATGTTCCACCAGACCTTCGAGGTGTCCACCCCGACCTGTAGCGCCCGCGAACTCACCGAGCGCTTGGCCGAAGCCGAGGCGCAACTCTACTGGTCCGTGGCCCGGCCGGAGGAAGAGGGATCGCCCCCCGCAACCGGGCCTGGCTCCGGCTCCGGCTCCGGCTCCGGCCCCGGCCCCGGCCCACCACAGGGGGACAGGAGGTCGCAGCAGGATGAGGTGGAGGAGCAGGAGCGAGGGGACGTGGATCGGCAGCCCAATGGCAACCTGAACGAGTCCGCCCTGTGAGCTGCGGACAGTCGGCCGTGGGAGGCAGCGCGACCCGATGTTGACGTGATGGTGATGGTGGGGGAGAGGGGGTGCATGTTTATGGCGGTTTGGCTTCGTCCCCGGGTCCTGAAATCACTGGGCAGGGCAGTAACATCCAGGAAAGCCGACTGTAGGAGGCAACGCGCCCCAGCCTTGAGCCGGACACATCAACTGGCCTAGTGACAGGGGAAGGGACTTGGGGAATGGACGTTTGACTGTAAGAGGCCTCCACACGGGGAAGTGAGTGCATGTTCAACAAAAGCCGACAGGATGAGACCGTGGGATTGGGTTGGGTGGGAGTGGGGCAATGGAGAAGAAGAATGACTGACCACAGGGAAGGCGATGATTAACATCAAAGGAGACCCGGTAAGGTGGGAATTTTTGACAGATATATTGACTGCAAATGGCATTCTCCCGGGACGGAGAGGCGAGGAGTCAAGGGATGTGGCTATAAGATGTATGAACTCTCAGGATGGCGCGCTCGTCCCACGGAGGGCAGGAGGTTACTAGCAGGCCGCTGCTCGACAAGGGGGATTCACCACGCAGCTGTCGGCCTCACTAACGGGCACTACTTTGGGTGGCTATGCAACTGCTACAGGCATCGACACTGCTGGACAAGGGACAGTTGACTGCAACATGCCTGAAGTTGGGGATGGCCGCCCCGAGACTGCATTAAATGAATTTATGACTGGACCCCCCACTCGGCCGGGGGCACGTTGGGTTTAAATGCACCCCATCCTCCCACCAATCCCACCGCGATCTCTTCCACAGAAAGTCCCTGATGTTTCTCCTATTCTGTTCCGTGTCGTTGTGTCAGATACATTTCCCAATAAAATCACAAATTACAAGAAACACGTGTATTGGAACTCGGGCATGGGGCGAGGCGGGGGGGGGGGGGGTGAAAGAGGGGAGGGAGACACGGAATGGGGGAAGATACCGTCGTGTGTTTAATTGTCACATCCGGGCTGAAGAAGGGGTAGCGAGAGGAGGAAGCGGGGCAGGAATGGAGACAGAGAGAGGAGGTCAGTCTCACTTCTCCCCACTCCTTGAAGAACGAGAAGATAAAAGCTTTAAAAACACCTACCACCAGATTCTGGAACAGCGTCTTCCCTGCTGTTATCAGAATGCTGAGCAGACCTTTCATAAGCTTTGAGTGGAACCCGATCTCCCAGTCTCCCCCGGTGCGGCCCTTGCACCTTTTTATCTAGACTTTGTATGCATATTTTACGCCATATTCTGCTCTCTGCTATTTTTCCTCTTTGCACTGCCCTGTTGGCTGTATATGTTTTGTACACACGCATGATATGATTTAGCTTGATAACTCACAGCGTTTTTCATTCTATCTCTGTACACACGATAATAATAAGCCAATAGCAACAGTAGGAGAGGCTTGAGGGAGGGGTAATCGAGAGAAGAGGGAGGGGGGAGGTAGCGAAGAGGACTGGAGGGAGGGGTAGTGGAGAGAAGAGGGGTGAGGGGTTGGTGGAGAAAAATGTGGGAGTGAGTTGCATGGAGAAAGTGGGGGAGCAGAGAAGCGTGAACAGATGGGAAGGTGGGGAGCAGAGAGGAAATGCGGGGTGGAGATCAGGAGTGGATATGGGGAGGGAGTGAAAGAAAAGGAGAGAGAGAGAGGTAATAGATAGAGGGAAGGAGAAATGGAACGAGTGGAGCAAGGGAAGGGAGGGACGGGTAGGGGGAATAAGCAGGACAGCGAGGGGACGGAGAAAGGGTACGGAAAGAAAGCGTCAAGGGGAAAATGAGGGAATCGTATCAGAAGGGGAGATAGGGACGGATGCAATGAGGGGGAGAATGGGAGGGTTAGGCGGGGGGGGGTAACACGGGGAGTGGAGATGTGGTGAAACAAAGTGAAATAGGGAAGGACAAGAGCAAGAGGGAGATGGTGAGGAAGGGTCATGGAGAGAGGGAGAACCGGGGGGTGGGGGGGCGCGGGAATAGAGGGGGTAATCTGGGGGAGTGAGGGAGTTATGTGAAGCCAGTTGCCGCTGAGGGAGGGAGTGTCAGGGCGTTATCTCTCAGAGAGACAACCTTATACTTTGTTGAAGAAAGAACTGCAGATGCTGGAAAAATTGAAGGTGGACACAAATGCTGGAGAAACTCAGCGGGTGAGGCAGCATCTATGGAGCGAAGGAATAGGTGACGTTTCGGGTCGAGGCTGATCAGTCAGAAGAAGGGTCTCGACCCGAAACGTCACCTATTCCTTCGCTCCATAAATGCTGCCTCACCCGCTGAGTTTCTCCAGCATTTTTGTCCACCTTTAATCTTATACCTTACCTTCTCTTGCTCTGTGTGCCAGGGATATGCACTGGGAGAATGCTGCTCAACTTGCAGAGCCGGTTCCAATTAATAAAAGTACTCTGTGCACGTGGGTCAGGAGTCCAGAGATAGTTTTCCAGTGACTGAAGAACAACAGTGTATGAGCTACTATCAGCATCAGACAACTCTCAGCCCAAAATCCCAGGGCTCGTCACATTGTGGAGAAGATAAACGCTGCTCCGGTATCCGAGGATGGCAGAGCTGTGGTCCCCATCCACATCCATCTACACCCTTCTCCTGGCGGGATGGCTGCTGACAGGTGAGAGAGCTCACAGAGGGGCAATGCTGAGGAACTACAGCGTTCCTGGGACAGGGACGTGGATCGGAACGGTTTGGAGGGATATGGGCCAGGCACGGATGGGGCAGCTTTTAGTCAGCATCAAAGGTACCAGCGCATCTTTGGTCAGCATTGACGGGTTGGGCAGATGGGCCTGTTTTAGTGCTGTATGACTCAGTGATGCTGCAGTACCATCAGACAGGCTGCACGGTGGAGAACAGCACAGTTAGAGGGGCAGCATTGAGGGAGGACTGCAGTGTCAGAAGGGCAGCACTGGGCGAGCACCGTGGCGTCTGACGGACAGAACTGTGGGAGCATCGCAGTGTCAGTGGGGTATAACTGAGGGAGGGCCACAGTGACAGAGGGGCAACACTAGAGTGCTCTACAATATGAGGGGCAGCATTGAGGGGGCACCGCAGTGTCAAAGAGACAGCGCTGAGGGAGCAAGAGTGCTACAGGGACAACACACAGGCAGCTCGGCACTCTAGAAGGGGCATTTCGCATGAAACAAGCACAAAGAGGATGTCAGAGTCAGAGGGGGCAGTGCTGAGGCAGCATCGCACTAATCAGAGAAGCATCAGAGTGCTGCTGGCCTGTCAGAAGCTCCAGTGTTGAGAGCACTGGTCTCGCTCCCTTTCTCCTCCGACAGTGCCGCACTTGCTCAGTAATTCCCCTTGATATTTTGGCGGCCCCTCCAAATGCAGCATTAACCTGGATGTCTGTCTGACTGTGTCCAGCTTATTATTCCAATGGACAATCTTTGTGTGCAGAGGGTAAGTAGAAAGCGATGCACACTGGGAAAGGGGAATACGAACAGAAGGATGGAGACAGAGATAGAGCTGAGATGGGGAGGGTATTCGAGGGAGAGGAGAGAAGAGATGGCAGAAAAAAGGGGCAGGAGAGAGTGGGATAAAGATGGGGAGAGGGAGGGGGACGGAAACAAAATGGTGGGGGGAGAGAGAGAGAGAGAGAAAGCGAATGGAGAATGCTCCCACACTCCCGAGGTGCCCTATCGATGGGGAAAGGTCTTGGTGCATCAGGTGATGGACAATAAACAATAGGTGCAGGAGTAGGCCATTCGGCCCTTCGAGTCAGCACCGCCATTTACATAGAAACATAGAAACATAGAAAATAGGTGCAAGAGTAGGCCATTCGGCCCTTCGAGCCTGCACCGCCATTCAATGTGATCATGGCTGATCATCCAACTCAGTATCCCGTACCTGCCTTCTCTCCATACCCCCTGATCCCTTTAGCCACAAGTGCCACATCTAACGCCCTCTTAAATATAGCCAATGAACTGGCCTCAACTACCTTCTGTGGCAGAGAATTCCAGAGACTCACGACACTCTGTGTAAAGAATGTTTTCCTCATTTCGGTCCTAAAGGAATTCCCCCTTATCCTTAGACTTTGACCCCTTGTTCTGGACTCCCCCAACATCGGGAACAATCTTACAGCATCTAGCTTGTCCAACCCCTTAAGAATTTTGTAAGTTTCTATAAGATCCCCCCTCAATCTTCTAAATTCCAGCGAGTACAAGCCGAGTGTATCCAATCTTTCCTCATATGAAAGTCCTGACATCCCAGGAATCAGTCTGGTGAATCTTCTCTGTACCCCCTCTATGGCAAGGATGTCTTTCCTCAGATTTGGAGACCAAAACTGTACGCAATACTCCAGGTGTGGCCTCACCAAAACCCTGTACAACTGCAGTAGAACCTCCCTGCTCCTATACTCAAATCCTTTCGCTATGAATGCTAACATACCATTTGCTTTCTTCACTGCCTGCTGCACCTGCATGCCTACTTTCAATGACTGGTGTACCATGACACCCAGGTCTCGTTGCATCTCCCCCTTTCCTAATCTGCCACCATTCAGATAATAGTCTACCCTCATGTTTTTGCCACCAAAGTGGATAACCTCACATTTATCCACATTATACTGCATCTGCCATGCATCTGCCCATTCACTCAGCCTATCCAAATCACCCTGCAGCCTCCAAGCATCCTCCTCACACCTAACTATACCCCCCAGCTTGGTATCATCTGCAAATTTGGAGATGTTGCATTGAATTCCCTCGTCCAAATCATTAATATATATTGTAAATAGCTGGGGTCCCAGCACTGAGCCTTGCGGCACCCCACTAGTCACTGCCTGCCATTCTGAAAAGGACCCGTTTACTCCTACCCTTTGCCTCCTGTCTGCTAGCCAGTTCTCTATCCACATCAATACTGAACCCCCAATACCGTGTGCTTTAAGTTTGTATGCTAATCTCTTATGCGGGACCTTGTCGAAAGCCTTCTGAAAGTCTAGATATAACACATCCACTGGTTCTCCCTTATCCACTCTACTAGTTACATCCTCGAAAAATTCTATCAGATTTGTCAGACATGATTTACCTTTCGTAAATCCATGCTGACTTTATCCAATGATTTCACCACTTTCCAAATGCGCTGCTATCCCATCTTTAATAACTGACTCTAGCAGTTTCCCCACTACCGATGTTAGACTAACTGGTCTGTAATTCCCCGCTTTCTCTCTCCCTCCTTTTTTCAAAAGTGGGGTTACATTAGCTACCCTCCAATCCTCAGGAACTACTCCAGAATCTAAGGAATTTTGAAAAATTATCACTAATGCATCCACTATTTCTGTGGCTACCTCCTTGAGTACTCTGGGATGCAGAATATCTGGCCCTGGGGATTTATCGGCCTTCAATCCGTTCAATTTACCCAACACCACCTCCCGGCTAACCTGGATTTCACTCAGTTCCTCCATCTTATTTGACCCCCGTTCCACTGCTATTTCCGGCAGATTATTTATGTCTTCCTTAGTGAAGACAGAACCAAAGTAGTTATTCAATTGGTCTGCCATGTCCTTGTTCCCCATGATCAATTCACCTGTTTCTGACTGCAAGGGACCAACATTTGTTTTAACTAGTCTCTTTCTCTTCACATATCTATAAAAACTTTTGCAGTCAGTTTTTATGTTCCCTTCCAGTTTCCTTTCATAATCTATTTTCCCTTTCCTAATTAAGCCCTTTGTCCTCCTCTGCTGCATTCTGAATTTCTCCCAGTCCTCCGGTAGGCTGCTTTTTCTGGCAAATTTGTATGCCTCATCTTTTGTTTTTATACTATCCCTGATTTCCCTTGTTATCCATGGATGCACCACCTTCCCCAATTTATTCTTTTGCCAAACTGGTATGAACAACTTTTGTACTTCATCCATGCAGTCTTTAAATACCTTCCATTGCACATCCACTGTCAACCCTTTAAGAATCACCTGCCAGTCTATCTTGGCCAATTCACATCTCATACCTTCAAAGTTACCTTTGTTCAAGTTCAGAACCCTTGTTTCTGACTTAATTTTGTCACTCTCCATCCTAATGAAGAACTCAACCATATTATGGTCACTCTTGCCCAAGGGGCCACGCACAACAAGACTGCTAACTAACCCTTCCTCATTACTCAATACCCAGTCTAGAATAGCCTGCTCTCTCGTTGGTTCCTCCACATGTTGGTTGAGAAAACTATCCCGCATACATTCCAGGAAATCCTCTTCCTCAGCACCCCTGCCAATTTGATTCACCCAATCTACATGCAGATTGAAGTCACCCATTATAACCGTGTTACCCTTTTAATGTGATCATGGCTGATCATCCCCAATCAGTACCATGTTCCTGCCTTCTCCCCATATCCCATGACTCCGCTATTTTTAAGAGCCCTATCTAGCTCTCTCTTGAAAGCATGCAGAGAACCTGCCTCCACCGCCCTCTGAGGCAGAGAATTCCACAGACTCACAACTCTCTGTGAGAAAAAGTGTTTCCTCGACTCCGTTCTAAATGGATTACTCCTTATTCTTAAACTGTGGCCCCTGGTTCTGGACTCCCCCAACATCGGGAACATGTTTCCTACCTCTAGCGTGTCCAAACCCTTAACAATCTTATATGTTTCGATGAGATGTGTCACTCCCCACCCTCCAGCAGCCTCTAACTGCAGGTATGTTGTTTATGAAACTAATGTATTTGAACTTCTGCCTACACTTCTGTCTAATAATAACTGACAACATATTAGCAGTGAGGAGAAGAGTATAGGTATAAGAAGAGGTGTAGGACAGGAATTACAGGAATTACAGGGATAGGTTGGGGTGGAGTGACAGGGGTTATGGGAATAGGACGTGAAGGGTATATGTAAAGTTGTATGGGCTGGAGAGTGTTATTGGGCTTGGGAGGGGCATAAGGCTGGAGGAAAGTACATAAGTATGTAGTAGTGCAGGAGAGGAGGAAACTACAGAAGGATACAGGGGTGGAGGGTGTTAATTGGATTGTGGGGGCTGCAGGGACTAGAGTTGGTTATAGCGAAACGGAAGGTGCAAGGGCTGGAGATGTTACAGGAGTGATGGAGAGTTGGGGGGATAGGAAGGGTTGAAGGGTTGAAGGGGCTGCAGCAATTAATGGGCCAGGGGGTGCTAAGAGTCAAGAGGTCATTACCAAGATAGTGAGGGGTGCGGGGTCCGTAAGGGATTACGACAAGGAAGGGTGCAGGGACTGTGGGGGGTTACATGGATAAGGACGGGTGCGGGGATTGGAGTGGGTTAAACATATGGGGAGGGCTATGACAATCTATTACAGTCTGTGTTTAGGTTGAATTACATTATTGTTATGGTTTGGACATGTAGTATTGCTCATAATTTATTGTGCTATTGATCATTGCACATTTGTTTTGTCACTGCATTAATATGCATGTAATGGTGCAGCAAATGAAAAACAAAAATGTTGTTCCATTCATATGACAATTAAACACTCTTGGAATGTGTAGCAAGGGGAGGGAGATGTGAGAAAGTGATTTGACAAGAATTAAAGTGTGTGGGGTCACGAGGGGCAAATGTCCATGGTAGATTTGGGGTGATCTGGGATTATACACAGGTTCTTGGGTGGAGTTGTGTTGGAGCTCCACACCTACCCCGTCCCACCCTGAACACTCCTCCTCAAGGTATTGGTTTCCGTCCGACTGGTCTGTTAACATTGCTGACGTTCTCTCACAATTACAGGCAGCTGAAGCAAGGGTGTGGAAGCTTCAACAAAGCATCAAAACACACTTCAAATGCCCAACAGTGTAATATGATTAACCCTTTCTGGCAGGACAGGCCTGCTCTCTGTCAATGCAGACATGTGGATGAAAATGTTTTAATTCCTTTTAGTAGGTCTGTCCAATATCTGGGAACTGAGATATTGAGGCTAGTGTGGGTGATGAGTTTGTCACCGCCTCTGTTGTCTGCCTCAGGTCCCTCGGGCGCTGTGAGAATTACATCAGGAGGTCCACAGACCATCTACGTGGCAGAAGGAGATAATATCCTGATCGGCTGTGTGTTCGAGCTGGACTCTGGTGATGCAGGAGAACTGGACATTGAATGGGCCATGATTAACCCAGACACTACCGAACGAGATGTCGTTGTAAGTCACACGGTCCATCAAATACTCCCAGGACACGGGCAAAGTGAAACTTATTCTACACCAGGGGTAGGGAACCTGCGGCCTCATGTGGCCTTGTAGACCATTAAGTGCGGCCTTTTGATTGGATCCAAATTTTGTAGAACAAATCCTTTTATTTTTATTAATATGTTTTTGTTTTACTTTTATTATTTTAATTTTAATCTTAAAATGAACGTATTTAAAATACCAAAGAGTAAAAGGAGATTCAACGAATTAATCCTCCGCGACTGATGGCCACAATTAAAACATTAGTAAATCATGAGGTTTAAGAAGGAACTGCAGATGCTGAAAAATCGAAGGTAGACAAAAATGCTGGAGAAACTGAGCGGGTGAGGCAGCATCTATTGAGCAAAGGAAATAGGCAACGTTTCGGGTCGAAACCCTTCTTCGGACTCGGTCAGACTCTGTACCAGTAAATCATGGGGACTATTTTAACACCTGTTATGTTCATGACTTAGTTCTAATGCGACTCTAGGATGTATGTTTACTTTGACATGCACAAAAAATGCTTCCTCCTACATTCTGATCCTACCTAACCCAAATCAAGACGGCCTTAAGGTCACAAATGACGGATAACCATCTAGAAGCTCAGCTGAAACTGCGTACCTCCATGTTGCAACCAAATATTCAAATGCTTTCCCACAAAAAGCAGTCACAACAAAGTAATTAAAAGGTTAATTAACTTTAGAATTAACAATTTTCTTTCATTTTCTTGAAGTTAGTACATGGCAGTTAGGTTTTTACAAAATAATGTACATTTTGAAGTATAGATATACTTTTAATTGTTCAATTTTCTTGGATGCGGCCTTTTTAGATTACAGCTAACTTAATTCGGCATTCCAACATGAAAAGGTTCCCCACGCCTACTCTACACTGTCCCATCACATACTCCCATGACACGGGTTAGAAGCAGAGTGAAGTCTACACTGTCCCATCACACATTCCCAGGACACGGGTTAGACACTGAGTGAAGGCCTCTATAAACAATGTCCTGTCACACTCCAGTGTGAATGTATTTGCAAACAATATCTCTGTCAGAGGTGTTGAAAGCTTTTGTTGAGTCTGTGCTTAACTGGCGGTAGTGGTAAAATGCCAACCAGTGACATGATATGGACTCAGTGGAGCTTTAACGCCAGCTTTGGATCAGCAAGTGGCTCGGGTCCTCAATATAGGGCCTGGGATAACTCTGGAAGCAGCGCGGCGGAACCATAACCAAGTCCCTTATTTCCTTTTTATCTCCCCACCCCACTAAATTCCCCTCCCCCTGTTCATTTCCACCCACTTCCTTTGCCCTGGCATTACATTTCACTCATCCTGTCTCCTTATCTTCCGCCTATTGTCTCCTTTTAATCCCGAGAACGTTGTCACTCCATTCGCCTATCAATCTGACCCCCCCTCCCCCACCCTCTTGTATCCTATCACTTGTCCCATCCCACCTCATTTTTCCAGCTTTCTCCATGAAGAACGTTTCGACCTAAATGTTGTGTCTCAATTTTCTCCACAGATGGTGCGTGACCCACTGAGTTACTCCAGCGCTTTATGTTTAGCACCAACTTAGTTATGTTTAAAGATCTTATAGCGGAGTGCTCTGCTCTAAGATCTTTGGAAATGTACATAGACAAGCTTATTTGATCCCTTTGTAGAAGGTCATTTGGCCCTTCCAGCTCACTTCTCCACTGGAAGATATTAGGGCTAATCCCACTGTAACCTCAGATCCACACCCTAGGACATTTTACCCAATGCATCAATAAATTGCCCCACCTTAAAATAATCTGATTTTACTCCTACCAGCCTTTGAGGAACAGAGTTCCAGAAACTCACAGATCTTTGGCTCTGACAGAAATTATTTCACTCACCTCTGTTTAAATGGGGAAACCCCCTTATTGTTAAACAATGACTCATGTTTCAAGATTCTTCCACAGGAGAACACATTCTCTCCACACCCATCCGGTTGCTCCTCAGGATCACATACGATTCGCTTCAGAAACATAGAAACATAGAAATTAGGTGCAGGAGTAGGCCATTCGGCCCTTCGAGCCTGCACCGCCATTCAATATGATCATGGCTGATCATCCAACTCAGTATCCCGTACCTGCCTTCTCTCCATACCCTCTGATCCCCTTAACCACAAGGGCCACATCTAACTCCCTCTTAAATATAGCCAATGAACTGGCCTCAACTACCCTCTGTGGCAGAGAGTTCCAGAGACCCACCACTCTCTGTGTGAAAAAAGTCCTTCTCATCTCGGTCCTAAAGGATTTCCCCCTTATCCTTAAGCTGTGACCCCTTGTCCTGGATCTCCCCAACATCGGGAACAATCTTCCTGCATCTAGCCTGTCCAACCCCTTAAGAATTTTGTACGTTTCAATAAGATCCCCTCTCAATCTCCTAAATTCTAGAGAGTACAAACCGAGTCTATGCAGTCTTTGTTCATAAGACAGTCCTGACATCCCAGGAATCAGTCTGGTGAACCTTCTCTGCACTCCCTCTATGGCAATAATGTCCTTCCTCAGATTTGGAGACCAGAACTGTACGCAATACTCCAGGTGTGGTCTCACCAAGACCCTATACAACTGAAGTAGAACCTCCCTGCTCCTATACTCAAATCCTTTTGCTATGAAAGCTAACATACCATTCGCTTTCTTCACTGCCTGCTGCACCTGCATGCCTACTTTCAATGACTGGTGTACCATGACACCCAGGTCGCGCTGCATCTCCCCTTTTCCTAATCGGCCACCATTTAGATAATAGTCTGCTTTCCTATTTTTGCCACCAAAGTGGATAACCTCACATTGATCCACATTATACTGCATCTGCCAAACATTTGCCCACTCACCCAGCCTATCCAAGTCACCTTGCAGTCTTCTAGCATCCTCCTCACAGCTAACACTGCCTCCCAGCTTAGTGTCATCCGCAAACTTGGAGATATTGCCTTCAATTCCCTCATCCAGATCATTAATGTATATTGTAAATAGCTGGGGTCCCAGCACTGAGCCTTGCGGTACCCCACTTCAATCCCTTGTTACACTTCTAAACTGTAGCGGATATAACTTGAGCCTCTACAACCTTTCCTAACCCTTCCATTCCAGGGCTGTGGAAACATTATTGGAACCGTTTCTGTTGCTATTATTATCTTTAAGTAAAATCTGGTACTGTGTAGCATTCCAGATGTGGTCTCATAAATGGAACACATAACTTAGTACAATCTTCCTTCGTTTATATGTGTCTCCAAGTATTAAAGAATAATACATGTAATACATGATAAAGATGGAGGGCATAAATTTAGGGTAAAGAGGAAGAGATGTGAAAGGGACTTTCGTCATCCAGAGACTGCGGAGTACCTGGAGCACATTGCTGGAGATAATAGACACAAAATGCTGGAGGAACTCAGAGGGACAGGTAACACCTCTAGAGAGAAGGAATGGGCGACGTTTTGGTGTTGAGACCCTTCTTGGAGAGAATGGTGGAAACAGTCACCAACACTATTTACCAAGTGTCTTGACAAGCTCTTGAATCATCCAGACATGGAAGGCTAATAGCCCTGCTGATAGATGGGTTTAATATGGAGGCTGGCCTCTGGTCAGTTGGATGTGGTGGGCAGAATGGCATGTTACATGCTGCACCATTCACCTGCTCACTCGCCCTTTGTGAATCCTGCACCAGGACACCCAGGTCTCTCTGCATCTCGAGACTCTGTGTGCCTGTGCTCTATCCTAGGTCGCACTGTGCAATGTGCTCCCCTCTGCTTGCTTCCACAGATCCTGACATACGTCCATGGCCAGGTTTTCGATTATCCCTCGGTCTTCAGTAGCAGGTTCAGCTTCGTCGAGTCGGACCCAACACAGGGGAACGCCACCGTGAGTGTGCTCGCCCTGAGAATTAGTGACACCAACACCTTCCAGTGCAAGGTGAAGAAGGCCCCAGGCATCGACACCAGGAAGGTGACGATAGGAGTGCATGGTGAGGGGCCTCAATGTGGGGGGAGGGGGGGAGGGGGGGGGAGAGTGGGCAGAGAGGGCAGGGGAACGAGAAAGGGAGAGGAGAGGATGGTGGAGAAGGGGGAAGGAGGTAGGATGGATGAAGGTAGGAGGTTGAGGGAAGTGGGAAGTGAGGAGGAAGGGGAGACAGTCAAGAAGGAAGGAGAGAGGAAGTGGGTAGGGTGGATGATAGTGAAGAGGTAGGGATGCGGGTAGGAGTAGGTGGAATGTGACGGGAGAAGAGAGACGAGGGTAAGGTGGGCGGGTGGAGCGGGGATGAAGTTGGGGAGGATGAGGGAGGTATGTAAGGATGAGTACGATATAGGGGAGCGAAGGAGGAGGTGGAATGGTGTCGGGTGAATGAAGGTGTGGAGGCTGATGGTGATCGGAGTAGGGAGGCTCCCTTCTTTCCATCTCTCTCTCAGACCCCTTCTCTCCTATCCATCCATACTCTTTCCATTCCCCCCCTCTCTTTCTTTCCCCCTTGCCCCCACCTCAGGTTCCCACTTGATCTATCCGCCTTTCTCTCCCATTGCCCCCTCATTTTTTCTGTCTAACTCCACCTTCCTTTTCTTCCCAGTATCACCCTCCATTCCACCTCCCTGTTCTCAGCCATCCCCATGGACTCCAGTGCTGATGTGCCTCTGTTGTTCTCCCCGCAGTGCGACCTCAGGTCCCCAGATGCTGGGCAGACCGCTCAGACCAGAACGTGGTGCTTCACTGCCACAGTGAAGTTGGATCGCCACCGCTCACTTACACCTGGGACAGAATCAGTGGTGGCACCCAGGGCATGCCGCAGAGCTCCACCGCAGGTACTGGGGGCTGTGTACAGTGGTACAGTGGTGCAGCAGGTACAGTGTACCTAAACAGGTGATTGCAGTGGAGCTCCACCACAGGTACAGGCAAATCTCTGTGGAGTTCCAACCACAGGTACAGGGGACTGTTATGACAGGTAAAGGGGCTGTCGTGGAACACCACCACAGTCTGAAGAAGGGTCTCGACCCGAAATGTCACCCATTCCCTCTCTCCAAAGATGCTGCCTGTCCCGCTGAGTTACTGTAGCTTTTTATGTCTATCTTCGGTTTAAACCAGCATCTGCAGTTCCTTCTTGCACACTGACAAGAGGCAGTCAGACACAGGCAGAGGAGATGAAAGAGGGAAAGAGAGAGACAGACTAGTCACGAGAGACTACAGATGCTGGAATCTGGAGCAAAAATTAAACGGCCGGAGGAACCTAGCAAATTAGACAGCAACTGTGGAGGTAGAGGGATGGTCAGCGTTTTGGGTTGAGACCCTGCATCAGGACTGAGAGTGGAGATAGACAGCGTAATGGGGGTGTGGAATGGGACAGAGTTGGCAGGTGAAAGGTGAAACCAGGTGAGCAAGGGATGACGGACTAGGTGTACTAGGTGGGGGAGAAGAATGAAACTGTGTTCTGGGATATCGTGGGGTGGAAATGGAATGAGGAAGAATAGAGTACTTTAAATGGGAGAATTCCATATTCATACCATTGGGTTTAAACTACGCAAGTAGATTTAATAATTATAATTTGCCTCTCTCTCTTTCTGTCTGTCTGTCTGGCTGTCTCATTCTACTCTTTGTCTCTCTCCACTTTTTCTCTTCTTCTCTCTCTTTTGTCTCCCCATTTCACTGAGTGTGTGTATATGTGTCTATCTGAGTGTCTGTATATGTGTCAGGTTATTCTCTCTATCTCCTTTACTCTCTTTCATTCTACCTCTCCCATTCCCTGCTCCCTCCCTGCTGGTAATCACAATCTCACTCTCTCTCCTACAGACAGTGGTTCAGGAACGTTGGTGATCAGGAACACCACAGAGACATTGGACGGGACCTACAGATGCCGGGCACAGAACCTGGTGGGTCACGCGGAGTGTGAGCTCGCCTTAGCTGCCCCTGCAGGTCAGTGTGGATGGCGGCAGATGAGATGGAGTGCGCGGGAGAATGGAGACAGAGGGGGACAGGGTGGAGGAGGAGGAGGAGGAGGCTAACAGAACACCTGAAGGGGAGGAGACATGGGGAATGGGGTGGGCATTGCATGTGGATGTGTGGTCCAGGCAGGGAGTGAGGGGAGGAAGATGATAGGTTGGGGGGGATGAGGGGAAACGTGAGGATGGAGAGCGGAGGGAGAGAGAGAAGGCGGTGGAGGTGAGAGTTAATAGTGGCTTGGAGGGGGAGGTGTAAGGGGAAGAGGGAGGGAGAGAGAGGGAAGGGGATGGGTTCCAGTCTGGGAAAGGAGGGATGATGGTTACAGATCTCCAGCTCAGGAGGTCTGACTAACGCAAGAGTCACTCCTGCACCAACTATCCATGCCTCTCTAACTCCACCTCTGCTGTCACTCGCTCCCTCTCTCCACCTTTCTTGGTCTCTCTCACACTTCCTTTCTTTCTGTCTCTCTCCACTTTATCTCTGTTTCTCTCTTCCACTACATTTCCCTCTCTTTCGCGCTCTATTTCTATTTTACTCAACCTCCCTTTCTCAAAACATCTCCCAATTCTGACTGTTCCAGGGAAAAGTGAGAGTGGGGTGATAATTGGAGCAGTTCTGGGAGCTCTCCTTGCTCTCCTGCTGTTGCTGCTTCTGATCCTCTTCCTGTGCTGCTGTTGCCGGAAGCGTAATCAGGAGAAGGACAAGCCTCATGACATCAGGTAAATCAGAGAGGGTCTGTCCAGGGACTGCCTCGTGGACGAGGATGACAAGATTGTCCTTGATGATTGATTGATTGATGTTTGTAAACTGCCAAGCAATTTCGATCCTTGTCACTGTGATTATTTGAATAGAAGCTCATTGTTAAGGGGAAAAAAAGCATGGGTTAGGTGCAGGTAGTTTTGCTATGATGCACACTTTCATATTGTGAATATAATGTGATTTGAGAATTATGGAACACTAGGTGGGCCAAATTGATTAGAATTCTATTTCAATGGGAAAGTGAAGAATCACTTTAAAGTTATTTTGGAAATTGACATGCAGAAAAAGGTTAAGAGAGTTAATAGTGGCTTGGAGGGGGAGGTGTGAGGGGAAGAGGGAGGCAGAGAGAGGGAAGGGGATGGGTTCCAGTCTGGGAAAGGAGGGATGATGGTTACAGATCTCCAGCTCAGGATGCTGGAGTAACTCAGTAGGGCAGGTAGGATCCCTGGAGAGAAGGAATGGGTAACCATTCAGTCGAGACCCTTCTTCAGAAAGGTGTCTTGGAAAGAAAAAAACAGTCTAAGGTAAAGAAACTGTTTGCATGAAACTTCCCTGCAGTAATCAGAAACTATTTTCTCTTTGGAAAATATTTCACGGGAGGGTGGCTATTGAAATTGACAAGAATAGCTTTTATTGACACTTATGCAACAATGTTACTGTAAACAATGTTACTTACAACCATATAATTTTAGCTTGCAGTACAAAATATATTCGTAGTTTTAAAAGACTTATTTTTGAAAATTATTTGGAGGAAATAACATTGCTTTTGCGAGTCTGAACCACTAACCCCCTTTACCCATTGAAATGGTTGTTTTGATAACTTTACGGCAACGCAAGGCTTTTTAGGAACATAGCTGTTGTATTATGACAAAACTACCTGTACAGAGTAAAGGTAGACAAAAACGCTGGAGCAACTCAGTGGGCGAGGCAGCGTCTCTGGAGCGAAGGAAATAGGCGACGTTTCGGGTCGAGACCCTTCTTCAGAATGAACCTTCCTCTATACCGTCATGTCACACTATTCCAGGGCGAGGTTTAGCCACAGTGGAGCTCCTTCTATATTGTCCTGCCACACACTCCCTGGGCATGGGTTAGTCCCTTGAAAAAGAATACGCGGTGTCCACGGGCTACCATGGATGAGTTCTGGGATTGCTGGGCCCCACTGTACCTTGGATCAGGATTGTAATATAGTAATTTGATGTTTAGTAGTAAGAATATTTTTTATTATGGTGGTGCGTGTTTTCTTATCGTTTGTTGTCTGTATTATTGTATATAATTGAATAAATTTAATGTTGTAAAAAAAGGGCAAAGGTTAGAAATGAAGCGAAGCTCCCCACATCACTGTTCCATCAGTCTGAAGAAGGGTCTCGACCCAAAACATCGCCAATTCCTTCCTTCCATAGAAGCTGCCTCACCCGCTGAGTTTCTCCGGCATTTAGTGTCTACCCTCACTGTCCCATCATATGTACAGTCCAAGGGTTAGACACAGTGGACAATTTCCATGTGCCCAGAGCTTGCTGTGTGTTAGTTTAACCCTTGTCTCTTTTCTTTCTCTCTCAGGGAAGATGCTGCTCCCCCTCTCAGCACCGCACCCAGTATTCGCTCTGTCAAAAGTTACAAGGCCCACCAGGCTCGCAAACCTGGGAGGGTGACTTTCTACAATGCTCTCCCTATGATTGACACCACACAGCCCCTAACCTCAGACCAGCCTTTGCCAACCTGGCGCTCGCCCATGAGCCTGACTGAGGGGTCGAGGCTGGACTTTGTGGTGTGAGACCCATCAAATGTACCGTGGAGCAGAGTCCTAACAGCATCGGGAGGTGTCTCCACAGCAGAGGAGGAGGGTGTCGTCATGGCGAATAAGGGCCCTAAGGAAGGAGGGGGATGGGGTCTCTCCGCAGTGAAGTGGGTGCTTTATGATGGTGAGGAGGGCATCTCCAGGGCCCTAAGGAAGGAAGGTGTCTATTGTGGCATGGCATCTCCAATGCGGTGCTAAAGCAGAGGAAGGTCCCATAGAGGACAAGGTGCCACTGGGGTGGAGTTTCTCCCTGTTTGAGGTGGGTCACAATGATCAGAAATTGACCTTGGCAATGGATGTCCCCACAGTGGAGGTTATCCATGCAGTGGAGAAAGGACCCACGCTCAGAAAGGCTCGTGGGCTGTGGATTGTCCCCAGATTGGAGGTGGTCCCCACAGTGAAGGAGGCCACATGGGGGATGAAATAGCCACATGAGATGAAATGCCCCCACAGCTATGGTTACTCCGCCATGGTTCAAAAGGCTCCTTGGCTGTAGATTGTCCCCGCAGTACAGTCACGTTCCCAGAGTGAGGCAGAAGCCAGAGTACGGTTAATGGATCCTTGATGGAGGTGGTCTCGCGAAGGAGCACAGTTTGTACAATTAAAAGTCCCAGGTGTTTGTTCCCATTGAGAATGTTAATTCCTATTTGGGGGAGGAAGGGACCACAGTGGAAAATGACCCACTTTCCATAAGGTGCTGTGCAGCTGGAGGATATCAACAGTCAAGAGGGGCTCATAATGGAGGAAGCTCAAATGGTTTATAAAGTGCCATTGCAGAGAGACCCCCAGGAGGAAGGAGATGATGTTAAGCGCAATTATCCACATGGATTGGTACATTTTGTAAATAAACAAAACTTGTACAATACATAACTCACCAGTCTCCAAAGCATGGTCTTTATTTCTGTTGGCCAGCTCCATCTGGCTGAGTGTCCCTGTCTGCATTTTGCCATATACATGTTCCAGATTGGCTGCTCTGCCTCACACTGAGAGTTCTGCTGGTGAACTCCCTCACACAGACAGAACTATACTAGTTTAGTTTGGTTTACTTTAAAAATACAGTCCGGAAACAGGCCCTTTGGCCCACCGAGTCCGAACCGATCAGTGAGAGGGAAAGGGGGAGAGGGATCAGTAATGGGGGGGGGGAGAGGGAAAGAGAGCTGGGAGAGAGATGAGGCAGGCCAAAGTTTGACAGGTAGTCTATAGACACATGCAAGGGGCTTGTTTATAAGCAGATGACTGGAATAAAGGCCAGGGATTAAATTAGAAGGTGTGAGACAGACTGATTGAAGAGTTGCGCACTAAAGTTGGAGGAGCAATGTAAGAGTAGACGGAGAGGCATAGGAAAAATAGTTTGGAATTTAGGTGGGGAACAGGGGAAGTTCATAAGTTAGTAGGGGCAGAATTAGGCCAGTCGACCCATCAAGTCTACTCTGTCATTCTATCATTGCTGATCTATCTTTCCGTCTCAACCTGATTCTCCTGCCTTCTCCCCATATCCCTTGACACCTGTACTAATCAAGAATCTATCAATCACCACCATAAAAATATCAATTGATGGCCTCCAAAACTTTCTGTGGCAATGAATTCCACAGATTCACCACTCTCTGACCAATGAAATTCCTCCTCATGTCTTCCAAAGGTACGCCCTTTTATTCTGATGCTATGGCCTCCGGTCCTAGACTCTCCCACTAGTGGAAGGGAAGAAAGGGGGATGTGGGGTCGAAAGGGGAGGGGGAGTTGTTAGAGGTTACCAAAAATTGGAGAATTCAATATTCATACCATTGCCTTATAAGCTACCCAAGCAGAATATGAAGCGCTGGTCCAGTTTCCATATGGTGTCAATCTGGCAATGGAGGTAACTCAGAGCAGAAAGGTCATTATGTGAATGGAAAGGGGTTAAATAGGTAGCAACTGGGAGATACAGTAGGTCTTGGTGGACCAAACGCAAGGGTTCAGCATGGGAGGATATGGATGCCCGGCAGCTCGGCAGAGCACACACGCCAATACTTCCTAACAGCGAGGCTTTACTCCCAGTGGAGCTCTGCACATGCTTTGATATGGATTACACTAATGTGTCTATTCAGGCCCCATAGCCCCTGATGGTGTTGAATCTCGGTCACTGAGGCCAACATTAAAAGATCCTTCATGAGGTTGAATCCTCAGAAAACATCTAGAGGTGGTTGCATTCTCATAACCTGCACGGATCAACTGGCTGGTGTTTTTCTGGATATCTTCAGCCTCTCATTACTGAGGTTCCCACCTGCTTTAAAAGGGCATTAATATTTCCAGTGCCCAGTAAGAATAAGGTGACATGCCTCAATGACTACTGACCAGTGGCACTAACATCCGTGGTGGTGAAGTACTTTGATAGGTTGGTTGGTGCATATCAGCTCCTACCTCAGCAAGAACTTGGACCCACTACAATTTGCCTACCTCCCAAATAGATCAATGGAGGATGCGATCTTGCTGGCTCTGCATTCTACACTGGACACAGGGACACCGTACTCAGTGTACTCAGCCTCCCTGATAGAAATAGGCGAGCACTTGTCATTCTAGCATCTCTTTTGATCTGGGGAGTTCCAGTAAACCATGCCATGATGCCACCAGTGAGCTCCAAAACTACCTTGGCTGCACTGAGAACTTTTTTTTTGTTTTGCACAATATTTTTTTCCCTTCTTTCTTAATGTATTGAACTTCTTGTTATTGCAGATTATGGTATCTGCTGAGTACTGTGTTTACATACATGTTGTGCTGCGGTAAGTAAGAATTTCATTTTTTTCCGTTTGGCGACATAGCAATACATACAACACTCTTGGAATTCTTTCTGCACAAATAATTTCTTGTGCAAATAATTTCTCTCTCAAATTTTAAATGATTAATATCCAGTCACGGCACAGCCTCACATTTTAACTCTTTGACTTATCCTGATTCAACTTCAATTTCCTGGGTAGCCCGTCATTTCCTCGTCACGCCGAGGCCCGTCCCCCGCACAGAAGCTACAGACAGAGAGAGAGAGAGAGAGAGAGAGAGCCCGTGCCCCACAGCATCTGAAGAACCCGACAATAAGAAGGGTCCCAAACCGAAACATTGCACGAAACATCAGCTATTTCATAAGCCAGCACGTGCGGTTCTTTGTTTCTGCATTCATTCCACAAGGTAGGCTTGTATGGGTTGCGACAGGGGGGTAAAAGGTGGCCACGGATTACCACGTGCAGATGTATGCAGGGGAATTCAAACTGTAACTTGGGTCACCAAACCAGTCTGGCTTTGGAAACACTGGCATCGATTCTGCGCTCAGTCGCCCACTCCCTCTCTCCTCCACGGGCCAGGATGCAACTTGAGGTGCCCTGGGTCCCATCAAACCTCTCAGCCGCGCCGATCTTGGACGGAGATCTTTCGGGGTATAGGAACATTTCCAGGCCTGGGGGAGGGAGAAGGGGATTGGGAGGGAGGGGGTGGATACCAGATTGAATGGAGGCAGCAAACTCGACGGGCCGAATGCTTGGTATGTCCGGTCATGGGGAGGTCGGTTCGGGGATGTCGGTTGTGGACTGTTTTTCCTTGCCGCTGGGAAAGAGGAGGGAGGATGCTATCAGCCAGGATCGTTGCTATCAGCAATCCATGTTTACGATACATAACCTCTCTACCCCGATTGACACCGATTTGAAGCCGAGCGTGGCCAATGGGATAAGTGGCTGGAAAGCTGGGCGTTTTATTTATTTATTTATTTATTGCCAGTGCTAGTGACTGTGCTAGAGTTATTGGCTTAAAACACTATTATTTTGAAATGGAGGGCAAGGAAAATTACTGAAGGGGTATTTAGAGACTACAGTGCATTGTGACAGCATATGTAAGAAAGGCCTATGATAGTCAAAAATATTATACACCTTGCAGGGCTCTCACTTAATTTTTTTTCTCTGTTGTCAGCCGGGCAACCCTGGCAGCTTTTTAAGTTGCCAAATTACAGTTTAGGTAGTTATTTAAGATGGTTTACATGACGCGTGCGATAATGTGCTCGGATGAAGTGACCAGTCGGAATTATGCTCAATGAAGCATTCCCATATTATTTCTGCTTCAAATAAAGTCACAAACTAAACATATTCACCAATCAAGACATGATATTTACCAGAATGACATGCAGCAAAATTATAATACAGTATCTCAACTCTTTTTACACATTGCATTAATGCAATTTCTATCATTTAGTTCCACTTCCAAACAAAAATGTGGTTGGATTATTCAGCGTATGATCAACCTCGGTGAGGCCAAGTGCAGGCTCGGCGACCGCTTCGCACAACACCTCCACTCAGTTCGCAATAACCAATCTGATCTCCCGGTGGCTCAACACTTCAACTCCCCTTCCAATTCCGAATCTGACCTTTCTGTCTTGGGCCTCCTCCATGGCCAGAGTTAGGCCCACCGTAAATTGGAGGAGCAGCACCTCATATTTGCTTGGGTAGTTTACACCCAACTATGAACATTTCAGGTGAACCCTGCTTTCTCCTCCCCTTCCCAGCTCTCCCTGAGCCCACTGTCTCCGCCTCTTCCTTTCTTCTTCCCGACCCCCCCCCCCCATCCTCACATCAGTCTGAAGAAGGGTCTCGATCCGAAACGTCACCTATTTCCTTCGCTCCATTGATGCTTAGCCTCACCCGCTAAGTTTTTTCCAGCATATTTGTCTACCCATTCACACTAGTTCTGTTATCCCACTTTCCTCACCCACTCCCAACACATTAGGGGCAATTTTACAGAGACAAGTTAACCTACAAAGCCAATGCGTCTTTGGGATGTGGGAGGAAACCCACACGCTTGCAGGGAGAATGTGCAAATTTAACACAGACAGTGCACAGGACAGGATCGACCACAGATCTCTGGCGTGTGAGGCAGCAAGTCCACCAGCTTTGCCACTATATTTTGTTTTCCAACACACAAAAAATTATACGTTGATAACTTTGATTACTAAAAAAAAGGAAAATATCCATTTTAATTTTAAATCTCCAAGTGACGCTATGTCCCCCTTTACAACTACTGTATGTTTTAATTAAGTTCAAGAATATGGGGCAGTACATTGGTCAAAAGCTGCTGCCTAAAAGTGGCAGAGAACTGGAATTGATCCTGAATATGGGTGCTGTCCGTATAGTTTGCTGCTTTTCCCTTTGATCGCGTGGGTTTTCTCCGGGTACTCTTGTTTCCTTCCACATTCCAAAGGTGTGCAGGAACCTTTCAGACCCAACCCAAAAAGTAATATTTTCCTTTTGTCCAGAGATTCTGTCTGACCTGTTGAGTTACTCCAGCTTTTTGTGTCTATCTTCAGTTTAAACCAGCATCTGCAGTTCCTTCCTACACACACAATACTATATGATAGAAATTTATTAATCCCAGGAGGGAAATTGTGTGTGGGTATATATATTATACACACACACACACATATATATATTTATATAGTTATATATTCATATATAAACATACACCGTTTTGTTTTCTCGTTTATAACATTGTTTACAAAGTACTATGTTTACATATTCTGTTGTGCTGCTGCAAGTAAGGATTTCATTGTTCTAACTGGGACGTGAGATAATAAAACACTCTTGACTCTTGACTTACTCCGCTAATGTGTGGGATAGAACAAGTGTACGGGTGATCGGTGGTCAGCGTGGACCCGGTGGGCCAAAGGGCCTGTTTCCACGCTGATTCTTTAAATTAACCTAAAAACACTAAAGCCAGAGGGAGTGGAAACATAGAAACATAGAAACATAGAAAATAGGTGCAGGAGTAGGCCATTCGGCCCTTCGAGCCTGCACTGCCATTCAATATGATCGTGGCTGATCATCCAACTAGGTATCCTGTACCTGCCTTCTCTCCATACCCCCTGATCCCTTTAGCCACAAGGGCCACATCTAACTCCCTCTTAAATATAGCCAATGAAGTAGCCTCAACTTCCTTCTGTGGCAGAGAATTCCACAGCTTCACCACTCTCTGTGAAAAATGTTTTTCTCATCTCGGTCCTAAAAGATTTCCCCCTTTTCCTTAAACTGTGACCCCTTGTTCTGGACTTCCCCAATATCGGGAACAATCTTCCTCCATCTAGCCTGTCCAACCCCTTAAGAATTTTGTAAGTTTCTATAAGATCCCCCCTCAATCTTCTAAATTCCAGCGAGTACAAGCCGAGTTGCTGGCTGCTCCATGGAGTTCCCCAGCACAATTAAAGCATGGAATAGTCTTCACCCTACCATAGTTACCCAACGAGACGCAACTAAATTTAAGATACCTCTTTTTCCCCCAAGAACCCTTTTTTTCTTAAGTCACGAGTAAAGAGAGGTTTATTGTCATGTGTCCCAGATAGGACAATGAAATCCTTGCTTGCTGCAACACAACAGAATATGTAAACATAATACAGAACAGGAGATAAACATTCAGTGTGTTTATGTACCATAGACCATATATATACCAATAAATAAACAGATAAAATGCAATCTGTTTTTGTTCAGCCCTCCACCACCTACAGTTTAAATTCCATTTAGAATATTTATGGAGAACCAGGAACCCAGAAGCAAGAGTTACTCCAGGGAGTTACTCCAGATCCAGGGTCAGGGAGTGATTCTGCGTTGGATTTCAGCAGTCATGGCGAGGCGGCGACTGGACAGCAATGGCGGCCAGATCTCCCACAATTCAAAGCGAGGGAGAAAGTGCCCAGCGCCGACCAGTTGCCGTGGCAGTGCGCAAGCGCAGGGCAGCCGATGATGTGCTGGCTGTGGTTTTACACGTGTGCAGGGTGGAGTATGTGCTGGCCGTAGCAGTGCGCATGTGTAAGGTGGCCTGCCGTGCCGGCAGATGAGGAGCGAGTGGAGAGCGGAGACCCGGACATGGATACGGATGGCGGGTGGAGACGGAGATTGACAGACAGAGAGAGAGATAGAGAGGGGGGTCTGCCCAGAGTTGAACGGCAGGTGTCCTGCCTTGGCCGGAGGCGGCCTAGATTTTGAGGCCCTAGGCTTCAGCCTATGAAACCTAGTGGTAAATCCGGCTCTGCGAGGCCCCCCTAGATCTTGAGGCCCTAAGCTTAAGCTTGTCAGGCTTATACGTAAATCCGGCCCTGCATGACCCGTTGAGTAACTCCAGCACTTTGTGTGTACCTTCGGTGTTAGCAGCATCTGCAGTTCCTTCCTACACAAAATGTCCCACTAAGATCCGAAAAGGGTTTAGCTGCGTATTCATGACCTACAAGAAAACAGACCCTCGCAAATCCGACCCTCGCAGAGCCATGCTCGGTGTGTTCCTCACCACCACATTATTCAGGACAACAATAGCGTTTTCTGTACAGGGCTCCTCTCACTGAAGCCTTTCCCGTGTCTCGACTTTGTCTGGGTCTTGCTGCTTTATTTAGTAAGAAGTTGTGAATTGAATATATCCCCTCATCCCCCACATTCACCCTGATCCCGTTTACACCCAGACTCAATATACCTCCCTCTCCCTATAGCCCATCAAGTCCTATGCCTTTCTCTATATCTGTAACACCTGCAGCCCCTACATCCCCTCCCCTCATTGTAATTCCCTCTGGCTATACATCTCCATTCTCTGGGTCAACTCGGTCCCGTACTTTAGTTTTGTTTAAAGATACAGTATGGAAACAGGCCCTTCGGCCCACTTAGTCCGTGCCAATCATTGATCACCTGTTTGCACTAGTTCTATGTTATTCACCGCCTGGGGCCGCAAAGCTGCATAGCGGTAGTTGCTGCCTTACAGCACCAATAGACCCGGGTTCGATCCTGACTACGGGTGCTGTCTGTATGGAGTTTGTACATTCTTCCTGTGAGTGTGTGGGTTTTCTCTGGGTGTTCTGGTTTGCTCCCACACTCCAAAGACGTACAGGTTTGTAGGTTAATTGACTTTGGCAAATTGTCCCTAGTGTATAGGATAGTGTTAGTGTGGATTTGGTGGGCCGAAGGGCCTGTTTCCACGCTGTATCTCTAAAGTCAACTACACACAAGAAACAATTTACGGAGGCCAATTAACCTGCAAACCAACACGTCTTTGGGATGTGAAAGGAAACTGAAGTACCCGTAGAAAACCCAGGGACAGGATGAACATGCAAACTCCACACAGACAGAACCCAAGGTCAGGATCGAACCCAGGCCTCTGGCACTGTGATGGCTGAATGGTTCTTTATTATCACACCTACACACAAACATTTTTGCATTCAGTTTTGTAAATCATCACTATACATAAGCAAGCCTAGATTAAGCACAAAGTGTAAAGAAATAGTCCACTGAGACCATATACAACAGTCGCCAGGTTTTGGCGCTGTTTTCTAAGTCCAAGTTGCTTTAAGTGCGCACAATCCAGTCGAGTCCCAGGCCATTGACTCGATCCGGATCAGCCAGAGAAACGTCATCCCCTCTCCTCGCCCAGCCACCATTTAGCATTTGTGTTCCGGGGGCTCCTCCCGCAGCTGACCTTCAGGGCGCTGAAGGTAAGAGCCCGGGTCCTCTAACAGGCCCTTTGTTTTTGCGTAAATTGCTGCTGACTCCATCCACCCTCCTCAGGGACAAGCAGGGGCCATGATCGGCGGATTCCCTCTTCAGGGTAGGCTGCAGCACCACGCTCTACCGCTGTGCCACTGTGATGCTTTCTTTCTGTCCGTGCCTCTTTCAAATTGTGGAACTCCTTGCCACCCAAACCCCAGGGCTTCTCACAGCCCCCTCACCAGTTCTGAATCTGTCTACCCTCGATCAGACCTGTTGCAAATTCTGTGTTTTCTCCACAGATGGTGTCGATGAGGGAGTTTATCTCATTCCTCCGCAAAGTCGTCAATTCAACTCAAAAAGATTGTCAGGTGAGTGCCCTGTGCATCTTGGGAGAGGCAAGCAGGTTCCATTCCTCAAGGAGTCCACCCTCTCCCAGCATTGTTCAAGCCAGAGACAGGCAAAGCAAGGTCATTTCTGTGTCCCATGCAATGACCAAGAATAGTCATAAGAGTCATAGTGATACAGCGTGGAAACAGGCCCTTTGGCTCAACTCGTTCACACTGGCCAACATGTCCCAGCTACGCTAGTCCCACTTGTCTGCGCTTGGTCCAAACTTGTCCTATGCATGTACCTGTCTAACTGTTTCTTAAACGTTGAGGTAGTCCCAGCATTCCTAGATCTCTCTGCTCTACAACACTCCCCAGAGGCCTCCCATTCACTGTGTAGTCCTGCCCTTGTTAGATGTCCCAAAATCAACACTTAACATTTCTATGTATTAAATTCCATCAACCATTCCTCAGCCCACCTGACCAATCGATCAAGATCCTGCTGCAATCTTTCCAACCATCTTCACTATCTGCAAAATCACCCACTCTTACATTATCGGCAAACTTGCTAATCTTGCCCTGTATGTTCTCATGCAAATCATTAATGTAGATGACAGTCAATAGTTTCAGGTCTCACCCATACAAGCACCCAAGATCCACCTCTCTAAATTGGGAGCCAGTCTGGCCGACAGAGGTACAGCATTGTCCAACTCCCAGTAGAGCCACCCACTCAGGAACAGCAAGATCCAACGTGATAGAATGTCACGTCATAAGGAATAGGAATAGAATTAGGCCATTTGGCCCATTCTCTCCACATCCACTCAATCCAAGCCTTTCACTATTCTGTATGTTTCAATTAGGTCCCCCCTCATTCTTCTAAACTCCAGTGAGTACAGGCCCAATGCCAACAAACGCTCATCATAGGTTAACCTACTCATTCCTGGGATCATTCTTGTAAACCTCCTCTGGACTCTCTCCAGAGCCAGCACATCCTTTCTCAGATATGGTGTCCAAAATTGCTCACAATATTCCAAATGTGGCCTTACCAGCAACTGATAGAACCTCAACATTCCATTCCTGTTTTTGTTTACAAGCCCTTTTGGAAATAAATGCTAGCATTGAGTTTGCTTCCTTTACTACCGATTCGACTTGCAGATTAACGTTTTGGGAATCCTGCACCACCATTCCCAAGTCCATTTGCACCTCCGATTTCTGGATTCTCACCCAATTTAGAAAATAGTCTACACCTTTATTAGCAAAATGCATGACTCCACACTTTGCTGCACTATGTTCCATGTATTGGGGCCCCATGCATACAAGTACAAAGAGATCCAACAGGTTCACCCATCCAGGTATGACAAGATGCAAATCCCTAGGATGGAATGGGCCCCACCACCACAACCATAGCAAGATCCAACTCACTAGAATGGCAAAGGTTTCTCCCCCCACCGGCACACAACGGAATGGGAATGGGTTCCAACAAGATACAGTAATATATCAGCAGCTGGCAATGCCAGCACCTTACATGCACAGCAAGACCCAACTACCTGGATTGGCAGTGGACTCTACCCACACTGTCACAGTAAGATCCAACTCCCTAAAGCAACAACAGGTCCCACCCATGCACAAGAAGACCCTGCTTCCAGGAAGTCGCAACCATGCATAGCAATACCCTAGTGGTTCCCACTCACTCACACACAGCAAGATCCACCCACAAAGACGCAGCAAAATCCAAGTACTTTGAGTAGTGGCAGGCTGCACCCATACAAGAACATGAGGTCTCCAAGGCAATCCTTTGCTTCCTGCTTCCTTCCACATGCATGGGCATAGAGCACCACGTGGCATTCGTGATCCTCAGAGTAGTTGGCTGGAATGTGTCGGTAATACCTCCTGTCGAGGAATATCCTCTAATGGTGGATATATACGCAATGAGGCATTGTGTACCGCCACAACAGATCAACGGTGGATGCGATCTCGCTGGCCCTCCACTCCGCTCTGGACCACTTGGACAACAAAAACTCATATGTCAGGCTGTTATTCATCGATTACAGCTCGCATTTAACACAATCATTCCCTCCAAGCTGGTTACCAAACTCGCAGAACTGGGTCTCTGCGCATCCCTCTGCAATACACACAGTCTGTTCTTATTGGTGGAAATGTGGCAGACTCGATAACAATCAGCACGGGAGCACCTCAAGGCTGTGTGCTCACCCCCTGCTGTACTCACTCTATACTCATGACTGCGTAGCCGGTCATAGTGCAAACTCCATCATCAAGTTCGTTGACAACACCACTGTTGTGGGACGTATCACTGATGGGGATGAGTCAGAGTATAGAAGAGAGATCGAGCGACTGTCCATATGGTGCCAGCACAATAACCTGGCCCTCAACACCAGCAAAACCAAGGAACGTATTCATTCATGTGTGTATTTACGTGTATAATTGTAGTCAATGCCTACTATGTTCTGTTGTGCTATGCAAAGAAATAGTCATTGTCCTGTCAGGGACACATGACAATAAACTCTTTTGACTTTGACTTTGAATTTGGAGGACCCAGATAATGGGTTCTCTTGTCAGAGGACTCAGAGTTGTGGGCGAGGTCAAGGCTCAGGTTTAATGGGATCACACAGCTTGGGGATGGTCGGTCAGAGTTTTCTGTGTTTGGGGATGAGAGGGCTTGAGGATCAGTGATCTCGGGTTGGGGGAGACACAGGGTTCAGGGCTGGAGGATCAAAGGTTGTTGGGGATCAGAGGTTTCCGAATTTAGGGCCAGAAGACTCTCGCGGTTCAGGGGTCAATCTCAGGGGTCAGAACACATGAGGTTTAAGTGTCAGTATGGGGGGGGGGGGGGGGGGGGAAGCAGAGGGTTTGGATTTAGGCCAGGGTCAGATATCAGATTTTGGGGCTCGAAAACTCAAAGGTTGAGGTGGGGTCAGAGGCAGGGTTGGGAACGGGGTGCTGCACTTATGAAAGGCTTCGCTCGGCCTCAGTCTGACATCCAACAATATAACCTCCTTTGTGTCTTCCACAGGCTCCAGAGAGCAGAGAAGAGAGCAGAACTGTCATCCAGGCTGGTGGCCGTTCATGTACTGGAAATTCCCCTGACTTCTAACTCTTTCCGTTGTCAACCCTTCTTCCCCATAATCTCTCCCATCAACCTGTCTATTACCTCCTCCCTCACTGTCCAATGTCTTTATTTGTTATTTTTTTGCGTTTAGTGTGCCCGCAATGTTGCAATAAGTAAAGATGT
The DNA here is from genome assembly GCA_963514005.1 of Raja brachyura. The sequence continues at coordinate 19,164,960 of OY740804.1, read as the reverse complement.
TATTATTCCATTCCTGATACATTTAACAATTAAATACTTTTAATTAAGAGCCCCCCCCTTCTCCATCTCTAACCTTCTCCTTGCATCTCTCCCTCCATTTCTTCTCCATCCCCATCTCCTATGCTGCTGTTAATTTATCTTTTGCCTGATTTCACCTCTCTCCATTTCCCTATCCCCAATTTCTTCCTCCCTCAACGTCTCTCCAACCTCTCTGCCTCCATCTCTCCTCTCTCCCATTGCATCTCTCTTCCAGTAATTCTTTCCATTTTTATTGCCCCTCATTTAATCTCTCTTCCTCTTTCCCTATTTACCATCTCACATTATTGTTCCATCTGTTTTGTTCCCTCAATATTTTTCTCACAATATCTGTCTCTTTCCTTCCAGTCCCCTGCTCTCCATCTCTCTCGACAGACGCAGGAGAGTGGGAACTCCTGCAATGCTGTTCAGCTCCTTCAGTAAGCTTAATTAATTCAGTCTTCTCTATCTGTGTCTGTGTCTGTGTGTCTCCAAAGCATCTTAGCGGCTGACTTTAACTTCCCAATATTGACTGGAACTTGCTCAGTGACAACAGCTTAGTCGGGGAATAATTTGTGAGCTGTATCCACGAGGGTTCTTAAAACAGTATGAGGATAGTCCAACCCGAGAAGAGAACTACTGGAACTTTTTTTGGAAATGAGCCTAGCCAGGTGACTGATATATCAGTGGAAGAGCATTTTGAGGATAGTGATCACAACTCCATTAGTTTTAATAATTAGAGATGATGCTTGTCCCGCTGAGTTACTCCAGGATTTTGTCTCTACCTTCCATTAGTTTTAAGATTGTTTTGAATAGGGAGAAGGCTGGACATCGCAGAAAGTACTAAATTAGAGTACGGCAAACTACAACGTTACATTGTGCATGAGCTCAGGAGGGTGCACTGGGAGCATTTGTTATTGGGTAAGTTCACGTCTGACATTGGGGAATCGTTTAAAGGCCAGTTGATTGTGATTCGGAACCGGCATGTTCCAGTAAGTAGGAAAGAAAAGGATGGCAAAGTAAGGGAACCTTGGATGACCAAAAAAGGCTGCAAAATTTGTCAAAGTAAAAGGAAGTTTAAGTGGATGAAATTAGGTCATATAAACATAGAAAATAGTGCAGGAGGAGACCATTCGGCCCTTCGAGCCAGCATCGCCATTCATTGTGATCATGGCTGATCGTCCCCTATCAATAACCCGTGCCTGCCTTCTCCCCATATCCCTTGACTCCACTAGCCCCTAGAACTCTATCTAACTCCCTCTTAAATCCATCCAGTGACTTGGCCTCCACCGCCCTCTGTCGCAGGGAATTCCATAAATTCACAACTCTCTGGGTGAAAAAGTTTTTTCTCACCTCAGTCTTAAATGACCCCCCCTTTATTCTAGACTGTGGGCCTGGTTCTGCTCGCCCCGCATTGGGAACATTTTTCCTGCATCTAGCTTGTCCAGTCCTTTTATAATTTTATATGTTTCTATAAGATCCCCTCATCCTTCTAAACTGCAATGAATATAAGCCTAGTCTTTTCAATCTTTCCTCCCTTGATGAATGTAAAGAATGGAAGAAATGTGGGCGATTGGAACAGCCAAAAGGGGCCATGAATTGACTTTGGCAAAGTGGATTAAGGAAAATCCCAAAGATTTTTATACCAATATTTAAAAACAAGAGGGTAACCAGGGATACGGTAGGACTGCTCAAAGAAGGGAATTTGTGCTTGGTATTTGAGGATGTAGGCGAGGTAGTAAATTAGGACTTGCATCGGTTTTCACCAAGGTGAAAGGCATGGAGGACAATGAGATCAGTGTGGAGATTACTAATATGTAAGGGCAGTTTGAGATCAAGAAGGAGGAGGTGTTGGGGTGCTTGAAGAGCATTAAGGTGGATGAATCTCGAGGACATGATGGCATTTATCTCAGGTTATTGAGAGAGGAAAGAGAGAAGATTGCGGAAGCCTTGAATGTTTTTGCGTCTTCTGGAGAGTAGCCAATGTTGTTCCTTTATTTAAGTAGAGAAAATCCAGGGAATTATGGGCCAGTAAACCTTATATTATTGGTAGAGAAACTATTGGGGGCGATTCTTTGGAATAGGATTTACTCCCATTTGGGAAAGATTGGGTTAATTGGGGATGGTTAGCATGGCTTTGTACATGGCAGGTCATGTCCTACCAACATGATTGAGCTTTTTGAAGGTGATCAATGAGTACAGGGCATGGATGTTGTCTGCATGGATTTTACTGAGGCGTTTCATAAAGTCCTCCATGGTCGTGTGTTCCAGAGGATAAGATGCATGGGATAAACTGAATTGGTTGTATGGATACAGAACTGGCTTACTGATAAATTGTGGTGGACAGTATTCATGCTGAATGCCTGTGACCAGTGTCGTTCTGCAGGGGTCTGTGCTTTGTGGTTTGTGATACATGTCAATGACTTGGACGTACCATGGATGGGTTGTTTAGTAATTTTGCAAAGGATGCCAACATGTCTTGGGTCTTGGACAGTGAGCGAGGCTGCCAAGGTATATAGAGAGATATAGATCAACTGCAGAAATGGGCTGCAAAATGGCAGATGGAGTTTAATCCGAGCAAGTGTGAGAAGTTGCATTTTGGGAGGTCAAAGGTAAGGGGAAAATATACAATTATTAGCATGACCTTTAACAGCATTGATGTAAAGATGGATCTTGGGGTCCAAGTCCATATTCCCTGAAAATGACACCACAAATAAATAGACTGGTAAAGGCATCATATGGTATGCTTGATATCATAGGTCAGGGCCTTGAGTATAAGAGTCAGAATGTCATGGTGCAGCGTTGTAGCGCTTTGGTTAGGATTCATTTGGAGTATGGCGTGCGTTTCTGGTCACCCCATTACAACATGGATATGGGATGCAGAGGAGGTTTACCAGGATGATGCCAGGATTAGGAGGTATTAGCTATGGAGGTTGTGGGGACCTGATACAAGTATATAAAATGATGAAAGGCATAGAGAGGGTGGAAAGTCACCTTTTCCCCAGAATGGATAAATCAAAGAAGGGAAAAGTTTAAAACTGGTTCATTCTCTGTCGCTCGCTCTTTGTCTCTCTCTCTCTCTCCCCGTCACCCTATCCCCGTCGCCCTCTCCTGCTCCTGCTCTCTCCCACACTCTCTTTCTCTGTCGCTCCCTTTCTCTCTCTCTCTCTCTGTTGCTCCCTCTCTCTCTCTCTCTCTCTGTTGCTCCCTGTCTCTCTCTCTCTGTCGCTCTCCTCTTTCTCTCTCTGTCGCTCCCTCTCTCTCTCTCACTCCCTCTCTCTCTCTTTTGCTCCCTCTCTCTCTGTCGCTCTGTGACACTGTTGCTCTCTCTCTCTCTGTCGCTCTCTCTCTCTCTCTCTGTCGCTCTCTCTCTCTGTCGCTCTCTCTCTCTCTCTCTGTCGCTCTCTCTCTCTGTCACTCTCTCTCTCTGTCGCTCTCTCTTTCTGTCGCTCTCTCTGTCGCTCTCTCTCTCTGTCGTGCTCTCTCTCTGTCATTTTGTCGCTCTCTCTGTCATTTTGTCGCTCTCTCTGTCGTTCTGTCTCTCTCTCTCTCTCTCTCTCTCTCTCTCTCTCTCTCTCTCTCTCTCTCTCTCTCTCTCTCTCTCTCTCTCTCTCTCTCTCTCTCTCTCCCTCTCTCTCTCTCTCTCTCTCTCTCTCTCTCTCTCTCTCTCTCTCTCTCTCTCTCTCTCTCTCTCTCTCTCTCTCTCCTTCCTCTCTTAGGTCTTTCCTATACCAACTCATACGGAGTATTGACTGCACTTTTATAGTAGCTCTCTTTTGCTTAACCCACTGCCTAACCAGCATACTCTTGTGGGCAGCCTGAATGGTAATAGTTGCATCCCTCATTGACTGATATTGCACAAACTGGGAATTTTGCATGCTTTGTACCATCTATGGATCTAAATGACTGCTTGTAACATAGCTCTGTAGCGTACCCTTGATCGGTAACCACGATATGCAGCTTGCAGAGTGACTACAGCCGTCTTTTGCATCAAGAAATGATGTCTCTCTCTCTGTGCCTCTCTATCTCTCTCTCTCGCTCGCTCTCTGTCTGTGTGTGTGTGTGTGTGTGTGTGTGTGTGTCTCCCTCCCTCTCTCTCTCTCTCTCTCTCTCTCTCTCTCTGTCTCGCTCTGTCTCTCGCCCTGTACCTGTCCCTGTCCCTCGATCTGCCTCACTCGCTCTCTCTGTCACTCTCTCTTTGTCACTTTCTCTAGCTGTCACTCTCTCTCTGTCACTCTCTCTCGCTCTGTCTCTCTCGCTCTGTCACTCTCTCTCGCTCTGTCACTCTCTCTCGCTCTGTCACTCTCTCTGTCACTCTCTCTCTGTCACTCTCTCTCTGTCACTCTCTCTCTGTCATTCTCTCTCTGTCACTCCCTCTCTGTCACTCCCTCTCTGTCACTCTCTGTCTGTCTCGCTCTCTCTGTCTGGCTCTGACCGTCTGTCTCTCTGTCTTCCTCTCCCTCCATCTTTCTATCTGCCTCTGTCTGGTATTTCCTCCAGTTACTTGATCTCCAGCACTAATATATGTATAATTTCTCCTTTTCAGATCTGCTGAAAAACAAGTGTTTGGTTACGTATCTCATATTAATTACATTCAATACATGTAAGAACAATACGGGTAGTTTAAACACCTGGATAGTTGTTCATTGTTAAATATGTTAAGTGTCAAATATTTAAGATAACAAATGATGTGATTGTAATGCTATCTACTGATGTGTATAAGGACATGGTATACCCAGGAACACTGAACAGTTCTGGTCTCCCACCATCATTAATTTTCAGATCACCTGCAAACGTACTTATTGTAACTCAGACATTCACATGATTAATGTATCTCAGCAATGTCAAGGGTTCTAGCACCAATCTTAGTGGGGTCCCACTACTCACAGACTGCCAATAAAAAAAAAACAACCCCCTCCCACCACCCATTGTGACATCACCATGCCAATTTTGAATCCAAGTTCATCAAACCCTCAATACCCTTTGCCATCCGGGGTTTCCCTAACATTACCATGCATGGCCTTTGTCACTCTGATGTGTTGCACGAAGATCAAGCACTCAATATATGTAGTGACATTCTTCATGGGAAGAAGTTTGGGGATAGTCACAAAATGCTGGAGTAACTCAGCGGGACAGGCAGCATCTCTGGAAAGAAGGAAAGGGTGACGTTTCGGATCGAGACCCTTCTTCAGACTGATGTCAGGAAAATGGGCGGTACAGAAATAAAATGTAGTCAGAGACAGTAAGACTGGTCGGAGAACTAGGAAGGGGGAGGGGTGGAGAGAGAGTGAAAGCAAGGGCTACTTGAAGTTAGAGAAGTCAATGTTCATACAACTGGGGTGTAAGCTACCCATGCGAAATATGTGGTGATGTTCCTCCAAATTGTGCTGGGCCTCACTCTAACAATGGAGGAGGCGCAGGACAGAAAAGTCAGTGTGGGACTGGGAGGGGGAGTTAACGAGTTGAACAATAGATAATAGACAATAGGTGCAGGAGTAGGCCATTCGGCCCTTCGAGCATCGCCATTCAATGTGATCATGGCTGATCATCCACAATCAGTAACCTGTTCCTGCCTTCTCCCCATATCCCCTGATTCCGCTATCTTTAAGAGCCCGAACTAGCTCTCTCTTGAAAGTATCCATAGAGCCGGCCTTCACTGCCCTCTGAGGCAGAGAATTCCACAGTCACTCTCTGTGTGAAAAATCGGGAGATCAGGTAGGTTTAGGCAGACTGAGCGGAGGTGTTCAGCAAAACGATCGTCGAGCCTGCGCTTTGTCTCGCTGATGTATAGATTAGAGCTATACACCTGTATAGTTTGGAGAGTTCAGAGGAAAGGAAACATAAACAATTGTGAAAGACCAATGTAAGGAAAGATGTTGCAAGGTTCACAAGTAAGGGGGGGACATTCAGGACAGATGGTGGGGCAAGATTTCTTCACCCAGATGGGATGAATCTTTGAGAACCCTCTCTGCAAGAGGTTGTCACTGATGACGTTCAATGATAGCAGTTCTTTTAGTATATATAAGGAACCAAAGATTATGATGTTGGGTAGGTACATTGTGCTGGGATAGAGCAGATATGGTATTGGATGGTGCGATAGGCTCAAAGGACTTATATTTCTTGCATTACATTTGCAGCTGGTGGCAGTGGCTAATGCGGGAATGTATCAAACGTCCCACTGCACATTGCACGAGGTGTTAATATGGTCATCTACTCACACACATTCCTCTGTTAGCCCTCACTCTAGCGCAGATCAATGAGGAGGAAGTGGAGATAAGAGGATTGATGGGGGGAAATGCCACACTACCCTGCTATATGGAAAACAGAAAGACAACGGGATTGACGGCATACTGGCAGACTGAGGGATTGATTGCCTGGGAATTCAGAAACAATAAGTATCAGGTGAAGCACGTTGACCCGTCCTTTCACAGTCGTGTGAAAGTCTCGATCCCAGGCATCAGCTCAGGGAATCTGTCAATGAACCTTCAGCAGCTGCAGCTCAACGACAGCAGAGAATATAAATGTGTCATCATAAGACAAGGTGAAACCCCTGATACTCACAACATAAAACTCACAGTGATGGGTAAGTGCAGAGTCTGTGTACCCCTGTAACCTACCCACCCCTCTCTATTCCTTTCTGTAAACAATGCATATCGCTTCCAGTAAACTCCCCTCCCCTTTCCTTCTTGTAACCTTCACCAATCTCTGTTTCCTTCCTGCAACCCCCTCCATTGTCTCATCATGTAACCCTGCCCTGACCTTTCCTATGACCTCGCGCCCTACCTCTCCCCCTCATCTGTCTCTCCCTTCACCTCTCCCTGACCATTCCTGTGACCTCGGTTCCTCACTCTCCCCCGCCACCCTCCTCCATCACTCCTTGTTACCTTTCCACCTCTCCCTCACCCATCCTGTGACCTATCCCCTCCTTGTCAACACAGAATACAAAACATTACAGCACAAGAACAGGCCCTTTTCCCACAATTTCCATGCCAAAAATAATGCCAAATTAAACTAATCTCCTCTGTGTGCATTTGATCTGTATCCATCTGTTCCCTGTATATCCGCATGCCTGTCTAAAAGTTTATAAAATGCCACTATCATTAAGATGCAAGGGATTTGTAATGACTGTCGTATGGATTAAGAACTGGCTTATAGACAGAGGTTCTGGTGAAGGTAGATATTCTGACTCGAGGTCTGTGACCAGTGGAGTTATATATAAAACCTAGACTTACATATAGACAGGTCGGTGAGCAAGTCTGCAGATGACACCAATGTAGGGAGGAGTTGCAGACTGTACGGAATGCTGTCAAGATAAACAGGTTATAGATCAACTTGAGAAATGGCAGATGGAGTTTAACCCGAGCAAGTGTGAGGTTTTGCACTTTGGGAGGTGAATGTAAGGAGAAATGATACTGTTATGAGCAAAATGTGCAGAGGGATCTTGGAATCCAAGTTCATAGCTCACTAAACTCACAAATGGTATGTTAGCATTCATAGCGAAAGGATTTGAGTATAGGAGCAGGGAGGTTCTACTGCAGTTGTACAGGGTTTTGGTGAGGCCACACCTGGAGTACTGCGTACAGTTTTGGTCTCCAAATCTGAGGAAAGACATCCTTGCCATAGAGGGGGTACAGAGAAGATTCACCAGACTGATTCCTGGGATGTCAGGACTTTCATATGAGGAAAGATTGGATAGACTCGGTTTGTACTCGATGGAATTTAGAAGATTGAGGGGGGATCTTATAGAAACCTACAAAATTCTTAAGGGGTTGGACAAGCTAGATGCTGGAAGATTGTTCCCGATGTTGGGGGAGTCCAGAACAAGGGGTCACAGTCTAAGGATAAGGGGGAATTCCTTTAGGACCGAAATGAGGAAAACATTCTTTACACAGAGAGTGGTGAGTCTCTGGAATTCTCTGCCACAGAAGGTAGTTGAGGCCAGTTCATTGGCTATATTTAAGAGGGCGTTAGATGTGGCACTTGTGGCTAAAGGGATCAGGGGGTATGGAGAGAAGGCAGGTACGGGATACTGAGTTGGATGATCAGCCATGATCACATTGAATGGCGGTGCAGGCTCGAAGGGCCGAATGGCCTACTCCTGCACCTATTTTCTATGTTTCTATGTAAAGGTGGCAGCACAAGTAGATAGGGTGGTAAAGAAGGCATATGGTTACGCTTGCCTTTATTGCTAGGGGCATTGAATATAAGAGTCAGGAGGTGATGATGCAGCTCTATAGCACGTTAGGCCACTTTTGATCACGGGTATTTTTGGATGCCCCATTACAGGAAAGATGATGAGGTTTTGGAGAGGGTGCAGAGGCTGTTTACCAGAATACTGCCTGGATTAGAGAGTTTCGGCTACAGGCAGAGCTTGGATAAAGTTCAATTTTTTTCGCTAGAACATTAGAGGTTGATGGAAGACTTGATAGATGTGTAAAAATTATAAGAGGCATATATAGGATGGACAGTCAGAACCTTTTTCCCAGGATAGAAATATCCAACACCAAAGAGCATATTTCATAGCCCATCTCTTTCTCTCCACCCCTTCGTCCATTTCTCTGTCCCTAGACTCCCCTAATTCTACATCAAAAATTAATTTTGCCTTATTTTAACTTCTCTGCAGAGCCTGAAGTAATGGAACCGATCAATCCAATTACCAGAAATGACTCCAGCTCCATAAATACAGGTGAAGACTAGTCAGAGTGAAATGTTCTCTCACCTCTGTCTCTCTCATTTGCTCTCTCTCTCCATCTCTCCCTTTCTCCTTCTCTCTCCAGCTACATCTTTCTACCCGTTTTCATCCATTCGCTTCATCTCTCACTCTTTTCTCACTTTCTCTTTCACACCCTCTCTCTCTCTCCATTTTTCCCAGCTACTTCTGCCATTCCACAATTTGCAATGACTTGTCAAACAAGGAGAACAGTTGAACAAGAGACTGCTCTATGGCCTCAAAGCACGCAGCCTTGTTATACATATTTTGACATGGACTTACCCATGGAGTGGGTCATATACAGTTCTTGCCACGGATATTGTGATCAAGTATTCTGCCCTTACTCCCAGCAACACAACCTTATCATTTAATAAAAACAAGACATACATGCAATTGTTGACTTTGTGGGTCAGTGTGACCATTCATGTTTAGCCTAACATTGATGGGAATTGTAGAGGGCTGCCATGGAGGGTGTTGGGAGGAGGTAGCACATATTTCACTGGTTGGGTCTTAATGGAGGGAATGCTGAGATTCTCCTTTAGAAATCCCAAGTAATTTTCACCCTCTCTGTCGCTGTATTTCTCTATCCCTGGGCACTCCTTCACTACCTCCTCACTTTAACCCTGCATATATTACTTTCTCCCTTGTCACTCCATCCTCTCTGTTTCTCTCACTCTTTGTCTCTCATTTTTTTCTCACTCTCATTTTCTCTCTCTGTATCCCCTTGTCATATTTTCTAAATTTTAATATGTTGTCTCTCATTTCACACTCTCTTATTCTGATTCCCCAATGTCACACTGTTTTAATTCCGTCTCTCTCTCTCTCTATTAAAATTCTTCTCTTTTTTAGGCCTGGGAACAGGACGCAGAGAGCGATATTTTCTCCTGATACCTGCAGTTACCTGTCTTTTATTGGTCGCACTATTTGTAATTTTTCAAAAAACGGAATTACTACAAATCACTTTCTAATAGAAAAAAATAAATTAAAAGTGAAGTTCATTCTATGTGCTCATTCTTGTTTCTGAGGGGCCTCCAGAGAACCAGTGGGCTTCCGCTCCAAAGACGACCGGGCACATTGGAAGCGGAGCAGGCAGTTGGGTAGACAGCTCCCTCAACAGTCCACCTCCTAGACCTGTTAATGGCCACTTGGCTCAGGCCTAGGAGCAGACTGATGATGATTTCCCCTAACCAACTCATGCCTCTCTAATGCTCTGCAAGCCGGTGTCAGGTTCATGTGACTGAATTGAAGTCAAAATATGAATAGCAGCTCCTACAAATACGCAAAAACGGATCTTTAACTCTCATGTCCCAGATAAACAGGGAACAAAGACCACCGAAATGGCACGCAGCCTGAGAGCCCATGAACCAACTTAAAATGCTATGTGACACTCGTTCTGCACTCCATCATGGGAAGGAAGTATCAGGCGGTCAGAGGGAAAGATTGAAGCATTCACTCAAAGCCTCCTGCAAGAAATGCAGTAACTATTCTAAGGCCAGGGATTCAGTTTAGTGGACCATTGGGATCTCTTCTGGTGAAATGGTGACCTGCACAAGAGGGATGACGTCCACCTAAACTGGCGGAGGGACCAATGTCTTGGTGGGCTCGTTACCTCGTGCCACATGAGTTTGGTTTTGAATTAGATTGGCAGGGCGTGGGATGCAGGACTGAGACAGGTGAAAGTCTGAAAGTTGGTATGGATGATGATCAGGAACAGTCAACATGGATTTGTGCCTGGAAGGTCATGTTTGACAAACCTTCTTGAATTTTTTGAAGAGGTTACTAGGGAAATTGATGAGGGTAAAGTAGTGGATGTTGTCTATATGGATTTCAGTAAGGCCTTTGACAAGGTTCCCCATGGACGGTTGGTTAAGAAGGTTCAATCTTTGGGTGTTAATGGCGGAGTAGCAAGATGGATTCAACAGTGGCTGAATGGGAGATGCCAGAGAATAATGGTGGATGGCTGTTTATCAGGTTGGAAGCCGGTGACGAGTGGGGTGCCTCAGGGATCTGTGTTGGGTCCACTGTTGTTTGTCATGTACATCAATGATCTGGATGATGGGGTGGAAATTGGATAAGTAAGTATGCAGATGATACTAAGATAGGTGGTGTTGTGGATAATGAAGTTGATTTTCAAAGTCTACAGAGAGATTTGGGCCATTTGGAAGAGTGGGCTGAAAGATGGCAGATGGAGTTTAATGCTGATAAGTGTGAGGTGCTACATCTTGGCAGGACAAATAAAAATAGGACGTACATGGTAAATGGTAGGGAATTGAGGAATGCTGTGGAACAGAGGGATCTAGGAATAACTGTGCATAGTTCCCTGAAGGTGGAATCGCATGTAGATAGGGTGGTAAAGAAAGCTTTTGGTGTGCTGGCCTTTATAAATCAGAGCATTGAATATAGGAGTAAGGAAGTAATGTTAAAATTGTACAAGCATTGGTGAGACCAATTCTGGAGAATGGTGTACAATTTTGGTCGCCTAATTATAGGAAGGATGTCAACAAAATAGAGAGAGAACAGAGGAGATTTACTAGAATGTTGCCTGGGTTCCAGCAACTAAGTTACAGAGAAAGGTTGAACAAGTTAGGTCTTTATTCTTTGGAGCGCAGAAGATTAAGGGGAGACTTGATTGAGGTCTTTAAAATGATGAAAGGGATAGACAGAGTTGACGTAGATAAGCTTTTCTCATTGAGGGTAGGGAAGATTCAAACAAGAGGGCATGACATGAGAATTAAGGGACAGAACTTTAGGGGTAACATGAGGGGGAACTTCTTTACTCAGAGAGTGGTGGCTGTGTGGAATGATCTTCCAGCAGAAGTGGTAGAGGCAGGATCGATTTTAACATTTAAAAGTAAAGTGGATAGTTATATGGATGGGAAGGGAATGGAGGAGTATGGTCTAAGTGCAGGTAGATGGGACTAGGGGAAAATGAATGTTCGGCACAGACTGAAGGGCCGAGAGGGCCTGTTTCCGTGCTGTAATTGTTACATGGTTATATGGGTATGATGAAAAAATGGTTCAATGGATGGAATGGGCAGGAGTCTGGCAGGGAAACAAGAGTATGGCAAGAGGGCTCCTATTTTAAGAGACCTGATGGGTAAGGCAGATGTATTTTGAACATGGATAGGTATGTACGACCGGGATGGCCTTGGCCATTATGGAAACCTGCCTAAGAGAGGGATAAGGCTGGCAGCTTCATGTTCCATGGTACAATGCTACAGGAGAGATAGAGGTGGGGTGAAGAGGAGTGAGTGTTGCTTTATTGATTAAAGAGAATGTCACAGCGGTAGTTTGAGATGACATTACTGATGGTTCGTCCAGCGAGGCTATATGGGTGGAGCTGAGAATTTGATAAAAAGGGATGAATACCTTGTTGGGAGTATACTATGGCCCCAAATAGTCAATAGGAATTTGAAGAGCAAATATGCCAGGAGATTGGAATTAGGTACAAGACTAATGAAGTAGATTTTAACTTTCCCACTATAGACTGGCGCTATCATAGTGCAAAAGGCTTGCAAGGGGTGAATTTCTCAAATGTGTTCAGGGAAGTTTCCTCAGACAATATATAGAGGGCCTAACGTGGGAGAGGGCAAAGCTTGACCTACTCTTAGGAAATTGGGAAGTGTCTATGGGTGAACCTTTTGGGACCAGCAATTACAGTTCAAATAATTTTAAAATAGTTTTGGATAAAGACAGGGTGGACCCACAAGTTAAAATATTAAATTGGGACAAGGCCAACTCTGATGTTATTAGGCAGGAACTAGCTCAAGTTGATTGGAGTAGGTTCTTTGCTGACAAAGGAATATCCAAAGAGTGTGATGCTTTTAAAAGTGTGATGACAAGTGTTCAGGGCATGCATGTTTCTGTTAGAGTGAAGGGCAGGGTAAGCTTGTGGTCATGTAAGCTTGGAGAACGAGAAATTGAAGCTCTGGTCAGGAAAAAGGAGAAATGGGACAATGTAGGCAGATGGGTTCATGCTTATCCTTAGAGGAGTTTGGGAACTCAGGAGCATACATAAGAAGGAAATCAGGAAGATAGAAAGGGGACAGGCAGATAAAATGTGGTAAAATTCAGAGACATTTTTTTAGATTAGGGGAAAGAGGGTCTCTGAGAGAATATGGTCCCTCAGAAACCAAAACGGTCATCTCTTTGTGGAGCTGCAGGAGATGGGAAAGGTCCTCAGTGAGTATTTCTTCTCTTTTTACCATGGAATTGAGACATGAAGGGACGTGGGACAGTTAATGAAGTGTCTTACAAATAGTCAGAATTATGGTCGAGGAGGTGCTGAACATCCTGAGGTGAATGAAGGTAGATACATTTTCCGGGCTGATCAGATATCACCAAGGACACTGGGATGCTAGAGAAGAAATTGCAGGCGGCCTGGTGGATGTCGACGTCACTGACCCAGGGGACATCTTTCACGTGGTTCATTCCTCCTAAGGGACTGCTCTCGCCAGATCTATTCGCCAAGGATGAATGTCAGAGTTAGTGAGAAGACTTAAGGATCAGTCCGGCGTTGATGCCGAGCATCTTGACGCTCCTCTGTTGATGGTGGAGCTGAGTGGCATCTTCCACCAGCTCCACAGGCCCAAGTCCCCAGGACTTGCTGATCATGCAAAAGCAAATTTTGCAGATGGTGAAGATGGTTGTGAAATATTGCAGCAGTATTTGGATCGATTGGCTAGGTGGGCATTGGAAATGTTGATGTAATTTAATACAGAGAAATGTGAGTTGTTGCATTTTGGGACATCAAACAAGGGCTGGACCTACACAGTAAATAAGGTAGATAAGGTGGTCAAAAAGGCTTTTGGCATTTTGGCCTTCATCAGTCAGAGTATTGAGAATAGAAGTTTAGTTTTCTTTAGAGACACAGTGCGTAAACATGCTCTTTCAGCCCACCGGGTCCGCGCCGACCAGCGATCCCCGCATATAAACACTATCCTATACCCACTAGGGACAATTTTTACATTTACCAAGCCAATTAACCTACATACCTGTACATCTTTGGATTGTGGGAGGAAACTGAAGATCTCGGAGAAAACCCACGCAGGTCACGGGGAGAATGTGCAAGCTCCGTACCGACAGCAGCCGTAGTCAGGATTGAACCCCGGGGTCTCCGGCGCTGCATTCGCTGTAAGGTAGCAACTCTACCGCTGTGCCACCGTGCCGCCCTACTGGGAGTTTATGTTGCAGTTGTATAAGACGTTGGTCAGACCGCATTTAGAATATTGTGTTCAGTCTGGGCACCATGTTAATAGGAATATATTGTCAAGCTTGAAACGGTTCAGACAAGATTTATGAGGATATTGCCAAGACTAGAGGGTGTGAGGTATAGGGGGAGGTTGAGTAGGCTGGGTCTCTATTCCATGGAGTGCACAAGGATGAGGGGGGATCTTGGAGACCCATACAAAATCATAGGAATAGATTGGGTAGATGCACAGAGTCTCTTGCCCAGATTAGAGTAATCTATGACAATGGGCTAACTGTAGAATTCCTCAGAGCTTTTTTGGATGTCTAATGCCTGGGGGATGACTAATTCAGGGTCCTGGTAGGAAGTGACTAGGGAGATGACCCTTTCTTATATAGTCCTGCTGTCTGAAGGAGGATCTCAGCTGTTTGCAGAACTGGTGCCCAATCTCCGTTCCCTGCACAGACTAAAAGCTCTTTGCCAGGGCAATGGCTAATCATCCAGGCTCTGTGCTCCCTGACATGATCCACCCAGACCTATCCTACACAGACCCAGGTCAGTCCATCCAGGACAACATTTATGTGGTCCGGCACCAGGTCTACCTGCCCCAGAGGGCTGGTCTGTGGTCACCTTTCCCACAATCAGGAAAATGCATTCGACAAGGGGGATTGTGGCTATCTATTCAAAATTCGGCACGCCTTTGGTATCGGACTGCATTTTATGTCCCGGGTCTGGCTTTGTACACAGCTACAGAGTATGCAGATTAACGTATTTTTTACTCCTGCATTCAGTTGGGATGGGAGTATGTAAGGGTTGCCTCATGTCCAGCCAGTTACAGTATGTTCCACCTGTGGAGAGCGATTCTTGTGTCTATGTCTGCAGAGGTTGATGGGTGTGGCTCTGCGTGGGCTGGGCATGGAGGTGGTCTCGCGACCTACGCCAATGACGTGCTTCTCATGGTGGAGCCGGAGACCCCATTTTCGCAATAAAGGTGGTGCATATATAGAACAAGCAGCCAGAGGGGACAATTGAGGCAGGTACTATAAAAGGCATTAGGACAGATATGTGATGGTAAATGTTTAGAGGGAAATGGGCCAAAGGCGGGCAGGTAGGACTGATGTAGATGAGGCACTTTGGTCGGCATGTGCAAGTTGGGCTGAAGGGCCTGTTCCCATGCTGGATAATTCTATTACTTGTGTTTTTGTGTGTTATTTGAATCTATGTGCTTATAATGCTGTTTTCATTATACCTGTCTCACCATATGTGCATTTGACAGTAAATCTGAATCAATTTGACTAAAGCAATCCTCTCAACACCGTCTCTCCAATTTTCTGCCTGCTGGTCTGAGTGTTTTGTGTATCCGGATGCCAGAGTCTGATTATTGCACTTATGCAGAGTGGGTGATTTTGTGTTGAGGTTAATATTTTCTCTCTCTCCCCTCTTCTCTCAAGAAAGTCCCCACTAACTGAATCTCCTCCCACAGCCCATGGATACTCCCCCAATGACACAAAGATGATTCATTTAATTTTAATATATTTGACACAATGTCTGACAAGGTCTATAATAAAAACGTTTGTCCCAAATTGACGAGTCTCTAGGTTGAGATAGACTTCAAACGGCGCTCAATTTGATGACAGTATTTCTCTGGAAGTCCAACAGATCTGTGGAAGGAACATTAGAGTGAAAAATGAAAAAGAGAGAAATCTTCACTGCCACTCTTGGAGAGCGGGTGAATGCAATCACACAGAAACACTATCTTGGTTCCTGTCCCAGTTCACTCACAACAGTCTGCAACTCAACTCCAAACCTTTCCTGACCAATTTCTGCAAATTACATCAAGTCCACACCTGATTTTCACTGTACAGAAACTCAATGTTTAGTTTATTAGAGTCACGTGTACCAAGTTACTTAAAAAATGTTTTTGTTGCTTACTGTACAGTCAGTGAAAGGACTATACAGGATTACTATCAAGCTGTTGTGGGAATTGTGGGCAGAACTGAGCTATTCTTCCATTTTGTCTTTCAACCTGGGCAGCACTTCACTCTGTGGGAATTGAACTTTTAACTCCAAGGGCCATCTGCACCATGCCTGTTTAGCATAGAGTCAAAAGTTCACTTAATACAAAGAAGAGCTTATGAACTCAAGGCTACACCGAGGCTCCCTAATCCTCCGACATAAATAAAGAAGCCTGTTTCTATGTGGAATGTTCCTGAATGCTGGATCACAATAGTTAACCCTGTAAACATGTGTACGTGACTAACCTTGCTTCAATGCAATCAAAAATGATAAGGGACTTGATTGAGGTCTTTAAAATGATGAAAGGGATAGACAGAGTTGACATAGATAGATAGATTTTCCCATTGAGGGTAGGCAAAATTCAAACGAGGGCATGACATGAGAATTAAGGGACAGAAGTTTAGGGGTAACATGAGGGGGAACTTCTTTACTCAGAGAGTGGTGGCTGTGTGGAATGATCTTCCAACAGAAGTGGTGGAGGCAGGATCGATTTTAACATTTAAAAGTAAAGTGAATAGGTATATGGACGGGAAAGGAATGGAGGGGTATGGTCTGAGTGCAGGTAGATGGGAAAATAAATGGTCGGCACGGACTGGAAGGGCCGAGAGGGCCTGGTTCCGTGCTGTAATTGTTATATGGTTATATAAAAATACGACATGCTTTGTATCATGAGGACAGCCTCTTGCTTGACTGTCTCCTTGTCTGACAAGTTATTGCTAATAAACTAGCCACAGTTTGATAGTCACTCACGTCTAATGTAAATTATTTCAACACTGTCCACAGTGCACAGATACAGGATTAAGGGAATAATGTCTCGTGCAAGATAGAGCCAGTAAAGTCTGATTAAAGATAGTCTGAGAGGCTTCAATGAGGTCAATCAGTGCAGATCACATTCATCACTCACCATCAATACACATGCACCCTGGGGCTGCGTCCACTGCTCTATTCTCTTTACACTTGTGACTATGCGGCCAAGCACACAGCTCCATTGGCCAAATCATTAGTGGTGATGAGACAGCATGAGATAGAACACTTGGTTGAGTGGTGTGACAACATAACCTCTTGCCCAACATCAACAAAACCACTAGCATCTGCAGTTCCTTGTGTCTCCAAGGAGTTAATCGTTGACTTCAGAAATAAAACGTTGGGCGACCATGTGCAAGTTTCATTGATGGGATGGTGGTGGAGAGAGTTGGCAGCGTTAAATTCCTGGTTCCTCACAACTTAAATGACCTATCCTCATCCCAGCTCATAGATATAATCACAAGGTAGACACACCCCTACTTTCTGAGGTTTTAGGAGATGCAGCATGTTAACAAGTACTCTAACAAATTACAAAAGATGGCATGTAGAAATTCTCCACTGTAGAAGTTATATTATGGACTGGTTTGGCAATTCCAATGCTTAGGCATTTAAGAGGCTGCAACAGTGGTGGACACAGACTAGTTCATTATTGTTCCAGCCTTTCCAACCATCAAAAGCATCTACAGAAGCTGCTGCTTTAAAAAGGAGATCAACGATACTCAAGAATCCCCACCATCTGGGCCATGCCCTTTCCTTGCTGCTGTTGGGCTGTAATAGCCTGAAGTTCCACACCACCAGGATCAAGAACAGCTATTTCTACAACTACTAGATTGTTCAACCGACCTGCACGAGGCTAATCCTATCCCAGTGATGGAACACCATGGCTCACCTCTTGCACTACCATGGGCTTGCTTTTATTGTTTTTGCACCAATATGCTGTTTTTGTAGTCTTTTCCGTTTCTCCGTCTTGTTAAATTTTTGTATAATTAGTTTTTTTGTGTTAGACAATAGACAATAGGTTACGGAGCAGGCCATTTGGCCCTTCGAGACAGCACCGCAGTGTTGCAGTGTCCAGCCAGCAGTGTTGTCTGAGTCTATGTGCCTGTGATGCTGCTGCAAGCAACATTTTCATGAAACCTGTACCTCATTGTACCTGTGCATACGACAATAAACTCAACGTGATCTATCCCCTTCTCAATCTCTTCCTATGATCACAATCCCAATGCAACAATCTTTTCTTTCACTCCAAGTGCACCATCCCAATGGGACCCACCCTTTCCCATTCAATTATGTCAATAATCCCATCGATTTAACTGGCTCCCATTAACTAGCCCCCCCCCCCTGCACTGTACATATTCCCATGGACACTACTTCCCATTTCAATCCCATTATACACAATCCCCATGAACTAACCCTTCCTCTCCCCCCCTCCAATGTACACAGCCCCATGGACCCCACCTGTTACATTATCCCCTCCACTGTAAATGCCAATTGGAGGACCCTTCCCATTAGCCTACGCCAAGTGTACACAATCCTCATGGGACCGACTCTTCCCATTCTTACACCCAGTTCACAATCTCCATGGGAATGGTCTTTCCCATTGTACCCTCCCCCCCTCCAACTATACATCATCACGTGGACCCAGATTCTTCCCATTGACCATCGTTACACTATACACAATTTCTATGGACTTGACCCTTCCTGTCACCCCACTGTCTTAAACACCAAATGCTGCTCCACTGACCTTAGCTCATCCAGCTTCTTCTGCTTGACCTGATCAAGGCGGACCCGGCGCTGGTGAGCTTCCTCCTTCAGCCGTTTGCCTTCCTCAAAGAAGGCAGCTCTCTCCGCAATATGTTTCTGCTCCTTTTCCCGGATCTGCTCCCTTAGATCTGTGGCAAACTTGGTCCTGCCATGTCTCCTGTCATCTTCCTCCATCTGCTCCTTTTCCATCTGCTCCTTCTGAACCCTAAAAAGGTCAGAGGGAGAGTGAGCGAATAGATGGCCAGAGAGGCACGTAGAGACAAGAAGGGCACTCGCCCGGAAAGCCTCGAGCTGGATCGACCGGCCGCGTTGAAACCGCGAGCTGGATCAAGCGAACTGCGAGCTGCATCTACTGACCACACACACACAAACACATCGCAAAGGTGAGGGCCAGGGACAGCAGAGGAGCGCTGTCTCGGTGATGAAGAAGGTAAACAGCTGCCACAGAGTACCGTAAGTCCTTTAGAGAGCGTGGGGGGGGAGAAGGGGAGAGAAGGGGGAGAGAAAGGGAGAAGGGGAGAGAAGCGGGGGGAGGGGAGAAGAAGTGGAGACACGTTTAGGAAGTTTAATAAAGTTTAGCAGCCATTTTACCTACCGGTAGGTCTTCCTAGGTCATGGAACTCCAATGAGCCAATCAAAATGGCCAGTCAGCGAAGGAGATGGCCTACGGCTGCCTTCGAGTGCCCGTAAGTAGCGACCCCAGTCCACTGCACTACGAGTGACAAAGGCCCATGCTGACCAAATTTTACTCGTGGAAAATCTTTCAATATGCTGACATTTTTTCCGCGACCTAGCTGAGTCTGCGAGTAGGCGGGCACCTCCTTCGAGCATGAAGATAAGTTCCAGCCACCTCATACGACCTCCTAGGACCTCATGTCGACCATGCTGCGAGTTTGAGTCCAGGGCAAACCCTTCTAAACTAGCAGCTTAGGTCGCCCAAGTGGGACAGCCCCTACAGAATGATTGAGAGAGAGGAGCAGAGAGAAAGAGAAAGACATGAGGGAGAGAGTGGGAGATGGAAGGATTGCTAGAGAGGAAAAGAGTGATGTAGAGAAAGAGGTCGATAGCGAGTAGCAGAGAAGAATGGTAAAGAAAGAGAGGGAGGGAAAGAGAGGAGAGGAGCGACTGAAGGCGAGAGAGAGAATGTGTCTCTTACTCAACATTCACCCAGGGTGGTGTGTAGGTTAGATATTCTGCCTCACAACTCCAAAGACCCAGGTTCAATATTGACCTTAGCTACTGTGTAGAATTCTTACCTTCACATCGCATGGGTTCCCTTGGTTGCTCTAGTTTCCTCCAACATCCCACAGAAACTCTGGTTAATTGGCTACTATAAATTACCCCTAGTGTCGACAAGCAGCAAAAGCAAAATAAGTGGGCACACAAAGGGAGTGTTGTAGATCCACAGAGCAACAAACCTGGGGTAGACTTGAGAGACAAAATGGCCTCCTTCTGTATCATAATAACTAAATGGCAAGAAGCAGAAAAAAAGGTGCACAGACTGTGGATAAATAGTCTGTCTCTTCCTGTGGCTTATTCACTGAAAAGGAGGAGTTTCATAAGCTGCAATGGTTACCGAGATAGGAGGGTGGTGGAGACTGGAGGGGGTGGTAGAAATTACCGTAGGGGCTGGAGGGTATTAGAGAGGGGGAGTCATGTGGAGGCGGTTACAGCAATAAGGAGGAGTATACGTGTCGGAAGGAGCTACAGCAAAAGGTGGGGTGTACAGGCTGAAAAGGTACATAAATAGAAAGGGAGGTAGGGTCAGAGGTATTCAGAGGGAGAGATTGGACAGCACCAGTGCACGGTGCAGTTGTGTTTTGGAATATATGGCCACTACATTGGGTGGCTTCAGGATTCCACGCTACTTCATCCCAACCACCCAGATCCCTGCACCACCCAGTGGAGGGGATGCTTAGTTCAGGCCAGAGCTGGAGGACCGGACATGTCAGGACAGAGCCCGAGGACTGGGCCCAGATTGTGTTACCACCCTTGGGGAAGGTGTGAAGCCCCCTAACAAGGCACAAGGCAGACTCTCCAGAGTGGCTCCTGGGGCAAGGGATTTTAACTCCAGAAATAGACTTGAGAAGCTGAGGCTGCCCTCCTTGTGATGAGAAGGGCTGAGGAGATATCTGTAAGTGACGAACATGTTGCTAATGATTTAGGAGAAGAGGTAATGGGAATCCATCCCCATATTCGGACGGTTCAAGGAAGGAGGCTGCAGTGATTTTAGATTTTGATGAAGCTAGAATTGGGGGAGTGGGGTAGGCGAGGTGCATGGGAAAGTGTATCCACATAGATGGTATATACCATTGCCCTGGTGGATATGGATCAAATCAGAGCTCTGCATGAAGGATGGTGTGGGCTCTGAAGAGAAAGAGCAGAAATGAAAAGTGAGATGAGCATGTCAGAAAGCTAACCAGTATATTGGTCCAAGCTACTGTGCCGGCAAATGACAGCACGTGCCAGTACTGCCTGCAGAGTGGGCAAGACTGACCAACCTACTTGAGCACTCTCTCAAACTCCTGCCGCTCCTTGTTGGCCTGCACGGCTAGGAAATGTTGTTTCTGCTGGATTTGGGTCGACCGGGATTCCATCAGCACCGCGTTCAACTTGGCCTTCTTCTGCTCGTCCTCCAGCTCCTTCCGCCGCCATTCCCGCTCAGCAGCCTCCTGGCTCCGCTTGGCCCGTAATTCATCCTGCAGAACATGGGCATGGCAGCATCTCAGAGGCACTTCATAGACCGAGGAAATAGGAAAGGACGAAGGTAGATAAAAATGCTGGAGAAACTCAGTGGGTGAGGCAGCATCAATGGAGCGAAGGAAATATGAAAGGACCCTCAGTTACTCTCCTTCGAGGGCTAATTGTTCACTGATAAGTGTTACTCAGTCCATGTCGCTCAGGAAAATATCTGAACACGTCTATCTCAATCGCTCTCACTCTCAGGGGATGTCTCCACACTGACCGGTATCACTTAGTCTCTCTCTCTCTCGGGGGTTAAATGTCTGCTGACTGGTGTCCCTATCCCTTAGGGAGATATCTTTACATTTACTGGTGTTTCCCAATCCCTCGCCCTCTCAGGGAGATATATGTACACTGACTCTCAGTTCGTCTAGTTTGCATGTTGCGTCACTCTGGAAGTGGAGGAGGCTGAAGACAGAGAGGTTGGTGTGGGAATGGGAAGGGGAATTAAAATGGTGAGCAACCGGCAGGACCAGATGAGTGCAGACCCATGGCAGTGGTTGCCTTATCTGTATTAGGTCTCACTGATGTAGAAGAGGCCACATCAAGTACAATAGTCAACGTTGGAGGAGGTGCATGTGAATCTCTGTCTCACATGAAGGGCTGATATGTCCTTAGGAGGTGAGGGAGGAGGTGTTGCACCTCCAACATCAGAGACAAAGGAAGGGGAGGGATAGGTAGGGAAAGGTGTGTGAGCCAGGTGTCATGGAGAGAGTGGTCCCTGTAGAAGGCAGTAAGGGATGGGAAGATGTGATGGGTGATAGTATCATGCTACAGCTGGCAGAAAAGTAAAATAAAATATGTGCTGGTTGTGGTGGCTGATGAGGTGAAAAGTAAGAACTAAGGGAACTTTGTTAATTCTGAGGGGAGATGGGGTGAGAGCAGGTGTAGGATATAGTGGAGATACTGGCGAGGGCTTCAATGATAGTCGCATGACAGCCATGTTTCCTGAAGAAACTACATTTCCGAAGTGGTTGAAAGTTACATCTGGAGACCAGATGCAGCAGAGATAAAGAGACTGAAAGAAAGGGATGGAGTTCTTACAAGAGACAGGATGGGAGGAAGTGTAGTCGAGCTGACTCTGTGAGTCAGTGGATTTGTAGTAGGTATCAGTAATCGTTTTCCAAGATGAAGACAAATAGATCAAGAAAGGGGGGGGGTGGGAGGAAGCAGAAATGGTCCTAGTTAATTTAAGGCCAGGAAGAAGTTGGTGAAGTTGATGAAATTCATGAGTTCCACAGGAGGCAGCATGAATGCCATCATCGATGTAGCAGAGAAAAAAATTGGAAACTGCTACAGGAAGCTTGGAACAAAGACTGCTCCACATACCAACAAGAAGACGGCCATAGCAAAGGCCAATGCAAATCCCTTTGGCAAAACCATTTTTGGGAAGACTGATGTGGTAACTGGGTGATGGGTGATGTTTGTGCTGATGTTGCACCAACCTGCTCGGCCTTGATGTCTTGTGCACGTTCCTGTAGGGCCTGCAGGCGAGCAACCTCTACCGCCTTCTCTCGTCTCAAACGCTTCTGCAACTCCTCAAATTCAGCTTCTCGTTTCTAGCAAGGAACACATGAGGGAGAGTAGTGGGCACAGAGTGAACCTCCCCTCCATATACTGCCATGTCACATACTCCCAGGGAACAGGTTAGACACAGAGTGAAGCTCCCTCTTCACTGTCACATCACACATTCCCTCTATCATGTCATGAACAATATCCCCTGCACAAGGCCTGCACTGTCTGGTTCAGTGGATGGAAGTTTGAATGCACATGCGTTCACTCAGCAAGCCACTGAAACTCAGTGAATTGGGGCTGTCCCCCTCTCCACTGTCCCCCTCTCCACACGCTGCCCCGCCCCCCCCCCCCCTCACTTCCCCCTCCTGGTTCCACACACCAAGTCCCACTACAAACACAGACATCCACCCGCTCTCCAAACACTGTTCCCTACTCTCTCTCTCCACACACTGTGCCCCATTTTCACTCTGCACTGAATCTCCTTGCCCCATTCCCTGATCGTCTCCTCACCCATCTCCCGATCTCCCACCCAAATCGCTTCTGCCCATTCCTTTCCATCACCCCCCCTCCCTCCTCTTCCTCAGCACCCACTGCTCGGTGACCTTCCTGTGCTACTCACCATCTTGATGTCCTGGAAATCACGGACCTTCTGGTCGGCGACGAGGTCCTGTTGGTGTAGCTCTTCCTTCCTGCGCTGTACGGCATCATTCGCCTCCTTGATCTCATGGTGAGTCTGCATCTGCTTCCGGTGCTTTGCCTGCAGATTCTAGGTGGGTAAAGAGTAGACTGATGATGGTCACTGGATCAGGGCAGAGCGGGTGCAGCTGACATGTGACATTGCAAAGGGGCAGAGAAATGGACAGTGGATGTGAGGAGCAGTGAGCTCGGAGGAGAATGAGGAACCCAAAAAGTAAGAGAGGGACAGAGAGAGAAGTAGAAAGGGAGAGGGAAGGGGTAAGGGAAAGGCAGAGAGGGGGAGAAAGAGTGGGACAGAGAGAGGAGGGGAGGAAAGGGGAGGGAGAGGATGGGGAATGTAGGGGAAAGAGAGGGTGAGAGAGGAAGTGGGGCAATGGTAGGAGGAGGGGCGAAGCTGTGATGGGGAGGCATCGACTGTAGGGTGGAGTTGACAGTGATATGGTATGGGGAGACTGGGAGGAGGGGGGTGAGATGGTGAGAGAGGTGGGCAAGAGGGGGGAGAGAGATGGGAGTAGGGGAGAGCTGGGGGAAGGGGAGAGGGGGAGGAGGCAGAGATAGTGTGGAGAGAGGGGGATGGGGGGAAGAGGGGGTAGAGGGGGGAGAAGGAGGGATGAAGGAGGTACTTGATGGGGAAAGGAGTGGTGGGAGGAGAGTTAGGAGGTAGAGGGAAATGGATGAGAGACATAGGAGGTGAGGAAGGTGGAGGATACGGAATGTTAAGGTTTCACATTCTCACCTCCAGATCCTCTTGGTGCAGCCGTTCCAGTGCCTTCAGCCTGTCCCTTGCCTCCAATGCCTTGACTTCCTGCTGCAGCATCCGCTCCCTTTCCTTCTCCTCCATCTGCTCGATGATGCCAGCTTTGGCTCTGGGAGAGTTGGTAGAACAATAACAGCCATCCCGTGTTACCTCTTCTTGTGCTTCAACTGTCTCTCATTCCCATCTCACCCATTACACCCACTTCATGCTCTCCTGATATTTTTTTTCTCTCATACCCTACCTCCCATTTTCATCTCTTTGCTCTCCTTCTGCTCTCTATCCCTCTTTGCCTTTTTAACTCCTCACTGTCCTATTCTAACCTCTCTCCCCCTTCTTCTTCTTCCTCCACCACCATTTTCTTTCATCTGCCTTGCCTGTGGTTGCATCTCCCTCCTTGCCCCTCACTCTCCTTCACTGCACTTTCCCAATCACACCATTTATCAGTTTCTTTCCTTCTCTTTCTCTCCACCTCTTCCTTTCTCAGGCTCTTCTCTTTGTCCTGCCTCTCTGTCTCGTTGTTCCTGCTCCACATCTCCCTGTGCACCGTTTTATCTCACTGATCTCTCCCTCTCATTGCTGTTGCTCTTCTGTCTCTCAGCTTTCTCCCTCTGTTCTTACCTCAGTCCATTCTCTTTCCTTTTGCGCTCAATCTCATCCTGCATCTTCATTGCTTTCTGTCGATCCACCTCCATCATCATATCCAGTCGTCGTTCCTCATCCAACATTTCCTTCGTTATCTGTTCCTTCTCCAGGATCTGGGCATCACGAATTGCATGGCATCGAGCTCCTACAATGGTCTAAAAGAAAAATCACACCAACATTGAGAGTGAAGGTCTCCTGATTTAGCCTATCACACATATCACATAAGTAAGAAACAGTAAAGCTCCCTCTGCACTGTAATGTCACTCATTCCCAGGGTGCAATGTAGGCTTAAAATATATTTTCTTCTACATGTCAGTCAGTAACAGGGATCATCGTCACTTTTTGGATATCTATCATTCATCTATATTACTAATAGTTTGATCTTGACCAATTCCTGTCGTACTGTATATTGATTTTAGTAAAAACGCTGCCACTTATGGCTGTGATTTTAGGCCACCTTAATCAGAGTCCCCCTCAGCTGCGCAGGACAAGAGGATTTTTCCCATCGATGAAAAATAAAAGAGTTATTAGTGTTTTAAAAACGTTGAGATTCTCTCTCCTGAAGGCCACGTCCCTTCTGGAGGGACTATAAAACCTGGAAGTGTTGAGTGCCTTAGTCAGTCTCTGCAAGTTGGGGGAAGCAAGAAGGTCACATACTGAGTCGGTGCAGTGAAAACACTGAACACATGTCTACTAAACTGTGAGTGGTTTTACTGACCTGTCAGTGCCATAATGTGGTTTGAAAATATAGTTTGGAAATTCTAAAGCTGTGTTGCCTTTGGTTTGGAAATGCTAAAGCTGTGTTGCCTTTGGTTTGGAAATGCTAAAGCTGTGTTGTCTTTGGTTTGGAAACGCTAAAGCTGTGTTGCCTAATTAAAGTTTCCTTGCCTAATTAAAGTTGCCTTGCCTAATTAAAGTTGCCATGCTTAATTGAAGTTGCCTTGCCTAATTAAAGTTGCCTTGCCTAATTAAAGTTGCCTTGTATTATTAAAGTTGCCTTGCCCCCTATATAATTAAAAGTCTAATCTTGACCACTTCCTGTTTGCTCTTTATATTGATTTTTTAAAAAACGCTACCATGTACGGCTGTGATTTTTGGCCATCCTACTCAGAGTCCCCCCTCCGCTCATCAGGTGCCGAGGATTTTTCCCATCGATGAAAAATAAAAGAGTTATTAGTGTTTAAAAATGTTGAGATTCTCTCTCCTGTCAAACATGCCATGAAGGCCACGCCCCTTCTGGTGGGAGGGGGGTACTATAAAACCCAGATGTGCGGGCATGGCTCAGTCCCACTTAGTCTAGTTTGTTCTATATCTCTCTATATCACCATCAATATCACTTGTTTCCCTTTCTCCTGACTCAGTCTGAAGAAGGGTCTTGACCTGAAACATCATCTATTCCTTTGCTCTAATTTTCTGTGTCTATCTCCCATCTTACCTCTCTCGTTCTCTCTCTGACTGTCTGCATCCATTCAATTATTCTCCCCACTCTGTGACCTTCATGCCCTCCCATTCTCTCCTTCCTTGTGCCACTTCCTCTTCCACCCTCTCTCCATACACAGCCTTTACCTCTTGCCGCACCCTCCCACTCCTGACCTCATTGATCTTTTTGATCTCATCCTCCTGCTCCAGGCGCATGGTGTTGGCTTTCTCCAGTAGGTACAGAGCCCTGTCCCGTGCTGCTTCCTCCACGTCATTCAGCTTCTCGTTCTTCTGTCTCTGCAACTCCTTGGTTCTGATGAAGCTTTTCCGATCGGCTGCCAATTCCTACAGAGACCACTGAGAGTCAAAGGGCGAGACAGTGGCTAGAGCGAGGGGCCAATGCTGGTCGATGGTAGCAGAGGATGAGAGAGGAAGTGGGGCAATGGTAGGAGGAGGGGCGAAGCTGCGATGGGGAGGCATCGACAGTAGGGTGGAGTTGACAGTGATATGGAATGCCTCAACAGTGGTTTGGGGAGGGCTCGACTGGACTGGAAGGGCTCAACAGTGGGATGGGGAGAGGTCAAGATGGGATGGGGAGGACAAGGTAGGATGGGAAGGGTTCAACGGTGGGATGGGAAGAGCTCGATGTGGGATGGGAAAGGCTCGACGATGTGAATGGGAAGGGGTGATCATAGGAATGGCAGGGGAAAGGGATAATGGCAAGAGGAACCAGGACAGCCAATAAAAGTGGGGGGTGGCATAGTCAGGGGCAACTGTGCTAGGACAGAGAGGCCAATGACATGGCAAGTAGGACAAAGATAAGAATGAGTCAGGGCATCAGTGTGGGTGCGAGCTGGGGGTGAGGGGCACTTCTGTGAGAGAGGATGCACAGACTCTTATGAAGGGGAGAGCCACGGGTCCCCAGGGTTTCATTGTTGGAGAATTACCTACCGCTGCATTCATTTTCTCTGCACTAATGGCCTTTCGCATGGCCTCCCGTTCCTCTTCACTGATCACCCGCGACGCTGCCTTTATTCGCTCAAAATCCACAGGACTGATGATCAGAGTCTTGCCTGAGGGATCTTCTGTGGGAATGCTGCAAA
The DNA here is from genome assembly GCA_963514005.1 of Raja brachyura. The sequence goes on along the minus strand of OY740804.1, from coordinate 19,137,589 downwards.
GAGACAGCATGGGAGAGGGAATGAATGATAGGGAGAAATAGGAGGCAACAGAGTCGGTGAGGGTTGCAGAGGGAAAATGAGATCAGAGAGACAAGACGGGAGAGCGAAAGAGGAAGGTTGAAAGAGAGCGTGAGAGTGGGGCAGGTAAAGGGAAATGAAGAGAATTAGGAAAGGGAGAGAGAGAGAGAGAGAGAGAGAGAGAGAGAGAGAGAGAGAGAGAGAGAGAGAGAGAGAGAGAGAGAGAGAGAGAGAGAGAGAGAGAGCAGAAAGGTGACCATTTTGTAAATGTAATGAAAGAGAATGGGATTAGGAAATGGCACAGATTAGACAGTAATGTGAGGGATGCAGGTGAAGTGAAAGATGGGGAACAGGAAAGCAAAGATGGGAAGTAGAGTAGAGAGGGATGGGAAGGGGTGGGGGTGAGCAGTCATGGGAAAATTGAAGGAAAGACTGGGGGATGGGAGGAAAAGGTGGGAAGGGGGGATGGTGTGGCAGAGAGGTGGACGAGGGGCTGGGAAAGATGGGGATGGGGAAGAGAAGAGCAATAGCAAAAAGAAGTTGTGATGGTGCAGGGACAGGAGGATGAGAGGCAGCAACAATGGTGAAAGTGTAGCGTGAGTCGTGGGACAAGGAGAGAGACCTGGTGCTGGGCAGGAGCCTCTCAATTAGATTTCCCTCTCCCCAGCTTGTCCGTCTTACATGAGGTCCCGAATGTGGTCCTTGGTGATGATACGCATGCTTTCATGGACCTTGATGGAGGTGGGAACCGTCTGCAATGCCTTGGCGAGGGCTTCATCAGAGCAGGGGTCGAAGCCTGCAGCTGCTTGTTCATTGGGAGCCGACCTCTGAAAAACCATGTGTGCAGACAATGAAACCTCACGCCTCTACGCACACAAAAGCCGCACCAACCATCATCCCCCAAACTCCACTTGCTCTACCAATGACCCTGACCAGGCTTGTCTTCCTTGGGTCAGGTCAGGAACGCTTCGTAGCTAGTTTATGGACCAATTCCAAAAATGTTCAAACCTCAGAACAAATAGACTATTCTTCAACTCAGAACTAGTGGAGGAACTTTTATCCCAAGGTTTGCCTCTTTGTTCAGGGCTGGCTGATGATCACCACTTTGTCAAGGGCAATCAGAGTTCGACAACAAATTCTATATCCCTAATTTTACCCATATTCTGAAAACTAATTAAACGAGGAAAAAAATGATTGGAAATAATGATATGCTTCAGAAATCTATTATAATTTTGAAGTTGTATTTAAATTTAGACAAACCTCTTGCATTGGGACTTTCAGAAAACTTTGTGCAAAGAGATAATTGAACAAAATTCAGACCCACAGCATATGCTAAATTATTTGAGGATATGAGAAAGAATAGATGGAAAAGATTGGTCATTCTTGGATGTGAACACTGGAATGTCACAAGATTGGTAGTGAGGTCTCAGCTCCTCACATTTCTGCTGAACTAAAAATATATAATTTATGCAACTGATAATGTATTGTATTTGTTATGTTATTGCACTTAATGTGCCATTAAAGCAGCAGCAAATAAGTATTTCATTGTTCCAGTCCTGGTGCACACAATGAAACACTGTTGACTCTTGTATGAATGATTTGGATGAGTAGGTCAAGTGAAATCTATTCAAGGTTATTGATGACACAAAGCTCTGCAGTAGCTTGAAATATGACAAAGATGCAGATAAGTTAAATGACTGGGTAAGGACATGGAATACAAGTTGAAAAAATACAAAGTCAATTATTTTTGTGCAAATATATAAAGGTGAAATATTTTCTTTAATGGTGTGATTGGATGCTGTTGGGGCCAGCCATGTGAGGGGAAGTGCCGTGTGGAGGAAAGTGCATCTTGAGGCTTTGGCTTGAGAGGCTTTGGAGAGAAGAGTTGAGGAGAGAGGAGCAGACCAGTAAGACCCAGGGCAACAGCAAGTAGGAAGTTTCGCAAAGAATTATGAGAAACGCAAAAGAGCCATGAGACATGCTGGATCACGCTGCATGATGTGGGAGCTGGTGTTCAATCATAGTGACCACATCTGCAGCAAAGGCTGGTTGATTGAAGAACTAAGACTGAAGGTGGACGACCTGGAATCTGAGCTTCAAACGCTGAGGCACATCAGGGGTGGGGTGAATTACCTGGACGTTATGTATCTGGAAGTAGTTACACCCACTAAAGTAACTGCTTCCAACGCGGTCTGTGGTCCGTGGTGACATGGAGCGTGTGACTGCTAGTGAGGCAGGCAGGGGAACAGAGGTGAGAACTGAGTTAGACGACTGTAGGAAGGATGAGCAACCTGACCAGGGCACTGTGCTTGAGGGGGCCATTCGAGAGAGAACAGGAAAGAAAAATGTAGTTGTCATTGGGATAGTGTAGGTAGGGGCATTGACACTGTTCTCTGTCGTGAGGATCCCGAAGGCTGTGTTGCCTGCCTGGTGCGCGGGGATTTAGGACATTTCGTCTGAACTGTAGAGGAACTTGGAGTGGGAAGAGAAAGATCTGGTCATCGTGGTCCATGAGGGTACCAATGACGTGGGTAGATTGAGGAAAGAGGTTCTGCTAAAGGAATTTGAGCACCTCGGTACCAAATTAAAAAGCAGAACCAAGAAAGTAATAATTTCTGGATTACTACCTGAGCCGCATGCAAATTGCCATAGGGTTGAGAGTATAAGAGAGTTGAATGCGTTGCTCAAGACTGGTGTGGAAGAAGTGGTTTTGAATTTGTGGGACATTGGCACCAGTATTGAGGAAAGGGTGTTCCGACAAGCTGGACTCCACTTGAACCTGACTGGAACCACACTCCTGGCAAAGTGGGGTCAAAGTCAGCAAATTGGAAGTGTAAGTGTGGAGGGAAATAGAGTGCAGGAAATGTTACAGAAGTCTCCTAAATTAGTGGGACGGAAAGTTCAAGAAGGGGTAAGAGAGTAAGGTTGGATAAAATTGGGGCTGGTGTGAGAAGGGAGGTGAATGCCGAATTAAAGGTGTTGTATTTGAATGTGTGTAGTATAAGAAATAAAGCAGATGAGTTTTGTAACACAGTTCAAGATTGGTAGGTATGATGTTTTGGGAATTACAGAGACGTGTCTGCAAGAGGATCGGAGCTGGGAGCTAAATATTCAGAGTTATACGTCATGTCGGAATGACAGGGGCAGATGGGGTGGGGTAGGTCTTTTCAATATGGACTGAATGAAATTCAGTCCATAGTGAAGGGTGACATAGGATCAGAAGTTGTAGAGTCAATGTGGATCGAACTGAGAAATTATGAGTAAAAAGTCGCTAATGGGAGTTATTTACAGGCCCCCAAACTGTAGCCTGGATATAGGGTACAAGTTACAAGAGGAGATAAAAGTGGCATGTAAAAAAGGCAATGCTACAGTGGTCACGGGAGATTTCAATATGCAGATAGACTGGTAAAATCAGGTTGGTACTGTACCCCAAGAAAATGAATTTGCGGAATGCCTCCGAGATGGATTCTTAGAGCAGCTTGTAGTGGAGCCGACCAGGGAAAAGGCAATTTTAGATTTAGCGTTATGTAATGAATTGGCTTTGATAAGGGAACTCAAGGTAAATTCAAGGAACCATAAGGAAGTAGCGTCCACAACATGATAAGTTTTCATCTGCAATTTGAGAGGGAGAAGGTGTAATCAGATGTGACGGTATTGCAGCTTGGCAAAGGGTCACAGAGGCATGAAGGAGGAGCTTTCCAAAATTGACTCGAAAGGGACCCGAGCAGGGATGATGGTGGAACAGTAATGGCAGGAATTTCTGGGAATAATCCAGAAGATGCAGGATCTTTTCATTCCAAAGAGGAAGAAAGATTCTAGGGGGAGAAGGGGGCAACTGTGGCTGACAGGGGAAATCAAGGACAGTATAAAACTAAAAGAGAAGACGTATAACATAGCAAAGATTAGTGGGTAGGCAGAGGACTGGGAGGCTTTTAAAGAATAACAGAGGGTAACTAAAAAGCAAAGACGGGGAGAAAAGATGAAATACAAAGGTAAGCTAGCCAATAATATAATAGATGATAGCAAAAGTTTCAAGAGCAAGAAAGAGGCAAGAATGGGCGTTGGACCGCTAGAGAATGATGCTGGAGAAGTGATAATGGGGAATAAAGAAATGGCAGAGGAGTTGAATAACTTTTTTGCATCAGTCTACACAGTGGAAGACACCAGCATTGTGCCTGAAATTCAAGCGTCCCAGATGATTGGAAAATTGCCAATATTACCCCGCTGCACAAAAAGGGAGCAAGGCAGAATAGTGGGAACTATAGGCCGATTAGTCTGACTTCGATAGTTGGGCAGATTTTAGAATCCATTATAAAGGATGAGGTTACAAAGTACTTTGAAATTCACGATAAAACAGGGCGAAGTCAGCATGGCTTTGTGAAGGGGAGGTCTTGCTTGACAAATTTGGTGGCATTTTTTTAACTATGTAAGTAAGTAAGTACATTTTATTTATATAGCACATTTAAATCAACTCGCGTTGAAACCAAAGTGCTTTACATAGAATAAATAATTAGGTTTCCGTGCATCCATAGAAAAATTTAAAAAAAAGAAAAATGACTCAACACATTATAGAATTTAACATGAACGTCCCCCCACAGCAGAAGCAAAATTTTCCACTGTGGGGAAAGGCACCAGAAACTTCAGTCCTCGTCCTCTGTGATCACCCGAGTTCGGGGCCTATTTATGGCCTCCTCAGCCAGTTGCCGCAATGGCAGCCCGATGTTTTCAGGCCCTCTTGCCGGATGATGGAACTCCGGCGTCGGGAGAAACACTCCTCAGTGGCTTGGAGTGTCTGGAACGGCCGCTCCCTCCCGAGACCGCGGCTCCCAATGTCCACAGGCCGCGCTGGTCGGAACTCCAACTCTGGCGATCTCAGCCAGACATCCTAGGCTCTGCGGTGTTTTAAATCCAGCGCCGCCCGCGGCTGGACGCTCCGCAGACCGAGCTCCTCGATGTTGGAGTCGGCAGTCGCAGCACTCCGGAGCTTACGGCATGGCAACCCGGTAAGGCATCGCCCGCTCCGTGATGGTGCTTCAGTGCTGCGCCGCCGCCGAAGCTGGGGTTCTGGCCGGTCCAGACAGGAGACGCCACTCCAGTCTCGATGGTAGGCCGCGAGGAAGGGGCAAAGAAGCAGCTCGGAGGGAAGCCGCCTCTCCGACCAGGTAGGGATTAGGAAATAAAGTTTCCCCCTTGCCCTCCCCCCACCCACCACATAAAAGAAGACCTCCAACAAACATTTTTTTAACAGGGCTAAAAATAAAAATAAAAAAGGGTGAAAGGACGGACTGCAGGCAGAGCAGCCATACACTACGGCGCCCAACTGCTGCAGTCCGCCATCTTGAAGAAGTAAATAGCAGGATAGACAAAAGAGAGTCGGTAGATGTTGGTAGACACAAAATGTTAGCGTACTCAACGGGACAGGCAGCATCTCTGAAGAAAAGGAATGGGTGACGTAGCGGGTCGAGACAATTGTTCAGACTCAGTAGATGTTGTTTACTTAGATTTTCAGAAAGCCTTTGATAAGATGCCACACGTTAGGCTGCTTAGGAAGATGAGAGACTATGGTATCAAAGGCCAGATACTAGCATGGATAGCAGGTTGGCTGGATGGCAGAAGACAAAGAATGGCAATAAAGGGTGCCTTTTCTGGTTGGCTGCCAGTGACTAGTGGAGTTTGCAAGAGTCGGTCCTGGGACACTATTCTTCACGTTGTATATTAATGATTTGGAAGAAAGGGTTGAAGGCTTTGTGGAAAATTTTACAGATGATACGAAAAAAGGTGGAGGGCCAGATAGTGTAGAAAAAGCAGGGACTCTGCAGAAGACCTTGGACAGGTTGGGAGAGTGGGCAGAGAAGTGGCAGATAGTGTAGCAAAGTGTGGAGTCATGCATTTTGGTCGTAGGAATAAAGGCGTAGACTATTTTCTAAATAGGGTGACAATCTAGACATCAGTGGTGCAAAGGAACTTGGGAGTGCTGGTGCAGGATTCCCAAAAAGGTAATCTGCAAGCCGAATTGGTAGTAAAGAAAGCTAACTCAATATTAGCATTTATTTCAAGAGGGCTCGTATACAAAACAGGGGTGTAAGGTTGAGGCTCTATAAGGCACTGGTAAGGCCGCATTTGTAATATTGTGAGCAATTTTGGGCACCATATCTGAGGAGGGTTGTGTTGGCTCTGCAGAGAGTCCAGAGGAGGTTTAAAAGAATGATCCCAGAACCTATGATGAATGTTTGTCGGCACTGGGCCTGAACTCGCTGCAGTTTAGAAGAATGAGGGGGGACTTAATTGAAACATACAGTGTAATTAAAGGCTTTGATAAAGTGGATGTGGAGTGGGATGTTTCTATTAGTGCGAGAGTCTAAGATTGAATTGAAGGACGTTCTTTTAGGAAGGAGTTGAGGAAAAAAGACCTTTAGTCAGAGGGTGGTGAATCTGTTGAATTATTTGCCACAGAAGGCTGTGGAGGCCATCTGTGGATATTTTGAAGGCAGAGATAGATGGATTATTGACTAGTACAGATGTGAGGTTATGGGGAGAAGGCAGGAGAATGTTGTTGGGAGGGAGAGATAGATCAGCCATGATTGAATGGCGGAGTAGACTTGATGGGTCGAATGGCCTAATTATAGAGAGCTTGGTAACAAGGTGTCATAACAACAACCTCTCTCTCGATGGCAGCAAAAGGAAGGAGATTTATTTACTTAAGTGTGCGTGGTGGAGTACATGCCCCAATCAACATCAATGGTGCAGATATGGAAATGGTTGTGTTTCAACTTCCTTGGGGTAAATATTACAATAAATCTGTCCTGCACCAACCATACTGAAGCCTCAGCCAAGAAAGCACACTAATGCCTCCACTTCTTCAGAAGGTTACCTCATTCCCTTCCGGTCGCTCCCTCTTTTCCCCTCTCCCATCAGGCAAGAGATACAGAAGTGTGAAAACACATACCTCCTGATACAGGGGCAGTTTATTCTCAGCTGTATATTAGGTAAATGAACCATGTTATCGCCAACTAGAGAGTGGTCCTTACCTACCATCTACCTCATTGGAGATCCTTGGACTATATTTAATCAGACTATACTGAATTTTTATCTTGGATTTGACAGGATTCCCTTTATCCTGTATCTGTACACTGTTGACGCTTGATTGTAATCATGTATAGTTTGTGCGCTGACTGGATACCACGCAACAAAAAAGCTATTTACTGTACTTTGCTATATGTGACAATAAACAAAACAAAAATAAACGTTGTGGACCAACTTTTTAATAATCTGCACTTTCCCTGTCATGCTTATAATACAGTGAGGCTATATTCTGCATACTTCTTTTTGCACAACCTATTGTACTTGTAGGTAGACACAAAATGCTGGTGTAACTCAACAGATCCGGCAGCATCTCTGGAGAAAAGGAATAGGTTGAGACCCTTCCTGTATGGCTTGATTGTACTTGTGTATAGTAGGATATGATTTGATGAAAGCATGCAAGTTAAATTATTTACTTTATCAATACACATGAAGAAAAATAAACAAATAGCAATGCCAATATTTGAGGCAACTTTTTACTAAACTGCATGTCTTTGGGATATGGGAGGAAACCATGTTAAACAGAACCCTCATGGTCACAGGGAGAACATCCAGATTCTGCACAAACAGTATTGGAGATCTGGATCATATCCAGGTTACTGTTGCTGGGTGGCAGTAGTGCTACTAGTTTGCCTCAGCATTTTATCTTTTAAAAGGATTGAGCTGCAGTACAGTTGCCAATGCTAATTCCATTGGCTTTTTCAGTTAATTATGAAAAGTCAATCATTATTTTCCAATTGTGTAGGAAGAATTGCAGATGCTGGTTTAAACAGGATAGACACAAAAAGCAGGAGTAGCTCAGGAGGTCAGACAGCATCTCTGGTGAAAAGGAATAGGTGACGTTTGAAGAATGGTCTCAACCCTTCCCACCACAGTTGTGTCATTCGCAAGGTTGTAAATGGAATTCGAGACAAATTTGGCTGTACAGTTGTGAATGCATAGGGAGTATAGTAGGGGACTGAGTATACATCCTGGTGGGGCCCCAATGTTGAGAATTATTGTGGAAGAAGTATTGCCACCTATCCTCAGTGATTGAGATCGGTGGGTCAGAAAGTGAAGGATCCAGTTGCAGAGTGGGGATCTGATTCCCAAGTCCAGAAGTTTGAAGATGAGTTTGTATGGGATTATGGCGTTGAAGGCATTGTTTATGTTGATAAATGATGTTGATTTAGCAGTCTAACCTAGGAGTCCTTGTTGTCTAGGTGTCCAAAAGATGGGTTTAGGGCCAGGGAGATGGTGTCTGTTGTGGACATGTTGCGACTGTAAGCAAACTGCGATGGATCAAGGCTGGCTGGAAGGCTGGAGATAACGTGTGCCGTCAGCAATCTCTCGAATACCATGACGGTGGATTCCAGATCTACTGGACGGTAGTTATTAAAGCATGCTACCTTACTTTTCTTCGGCACCAGGATGACAGTGGTTTTCATGACGTAGGTGGAATCTTCAAACATGGGGACTTGGGAATGGGGGTTGAAGCATGGAATTTGGGAATGACGGTTATGTTTTGGAGCTCGGTGCTCTGAATGAGGGATGAAGCTTAGTGCTGAAGCTCCGGAACAGGGTTTGTGGTGGAGCTGGAGACTTGGAAATTGGGTTTGAAGCTGAGAGCTGGTGATGGGCTCTGTGATACTAAAGCCTCCATCTGGGTACTTGGGAAATGGGGATGAAGCCTGCAGGAGCTCCCGCTGGTGTTGTGGGAAGGAGTGTGTGTATGTGTGTGGTGGGGGGGGGGGGGGGGGGGGAGCGGCGCACTTTGAGCTCAGGCGGTCACGCGATGGGGCTGCGGTCGAGGGCTTGGGATCTTGCTTTGCCTATCGCTGCCCTCGACCTCGGAACCGTTGATTCAGTTACCTGCTGATGGTTGCCAAAGAGAGACTCGTCCACCTGAGAGGAGATGCCGGTGGGACGGTATCGACGGCTGCGAGCCAGGCCAGCGGGCGGGACGACGTCGTCCCCATAACGGTCACAACTGCCAGGGCACGCCACCTGGAAGAGACAGCGGGCGGCGGTGAGAGGCGAGCGGCAGGTGGGGGCCCGGAGCGAGGTAGGGACGGGATCGCGGGGTGGGAGACACAGGGTGGGGGGCGGCGTACAGACCCCGGGCCCTCTCCCCTGCTTCCACTCCTCCCCTTTCTCACCATGACTTCTGGCCCAATCTCCCGTCTCTATGGAAACGGACGCTCAATCGCACCGGAAGCGCCGAGTGCACCTCCTTCCGTTGCCACGAACAACAGCAAACGTTGTCATGGAGACGGGCCGCTTACACGAGTCGAGGAAAACACGGCCGCTGTCAATCAGCAGACCCCGCCCCCCCCCCGTGGCAATCCCGCGCCTGGTTGGCGACACCGCCCCCTGCTGGCCGACCCCGGCTCCCACACAAGTCAAGTCGCTTTTATTTCTAAAGCACATTTAAAAGACAACTCTCGTTGGCCAAAGTGCTTTACATTGGTGGAGGTACTAACGTTATACAACATTGGTTTATAGATTAAGTACATACATAAATACATACATATAGCCCTCCCTCTCAGAGGACGTCAAGAAAGGCTTGAGAGTAAAGATGAGTTTTAAGTCTCGACTTAAAGGAGTCGATGGAGGGGACAGTTCTGATGGGAAGAGGGATGCTGTTCCACAGTCTAGGAGCTGCAACCACAAAGGCGCGGTCACCCTCGAGCTTATGCCTAGACCGCGGGATATTCAGTAACCCCAAGTCGTGGACCTGAGGGACCTGGAGGTGGTGTGTTGGGTAAGCAGACTTTTGCTGTAGGTGGGGGCAAGCCCGTTAAGGGCTTTGTAGACATAAGGAAGGATCTTGAAATTTATTTTCGAACACAGGTTCCTTAGCGTGTTTAGTTTTGTAGATCAGTCACTGTGTTCACTGTCTATGTTGAGCTATTGCAGACGCTGAAGAAGGGGTCACCACCCGAAACGTCACCCATTCCTTCTCTCCAGAGATGCTGCCTAACTTACTCCAGCTTTTCATGTCTATCTTTGTTTAGCGTAGTTTCGTTCGGAAATACAGCTCGGTAACAGGCCCACCGAGTCCACGCCGACCAACGATCCCCCTATACCAACACTATCCTACTTACACACACTAGGAACAATTTACAATTATCCCAAGCCAATTAACCTACAAACTTCTATGTCACAGAGTCGTAGAGTGATACAGTGTCGAAACAGGCCCTTCAGCCCAACTTGCCCACACCGGCCAACATGCCCCAGCTACACTAGTCCCACCTGCCTGCACTTGGTTCATATCCCTCCAAACGTGCCCTATACATGTTCCTGCCTAACTGTTTCTTAAACGTTGGGATAGCGTCAGCCTCAACTACCTCACCTGGCAGCTTGTTCCATACACCCACCACTCTTTGTGTGAAAAAGTTCTGGTTCTGGTTGATTACTGCGCAAACACCTCATCAGTGGTTATCTCGTGCAGGTCGGAGTGAGGAGAGTAGCGATTAAATTTTGAAGTGGGCCTTTTTGACCAAGTTGAGGACATCTAATTGCTCAATCCCCTTTTTAAAGGACTTAACACCTGGAGCAGCACGTGTGTTAGGTGTTGACATATTCCATTCCCTTATCATCCTTGGGTAAAGGGAATATTGGCAGCAAAGTTTATTGAAATTTAGCGAGTTGTGATGTGGGGACTCTTATTTTCACTTGTTTCATGACAGTTGGTGCTCTGGGATGACGGGAGATTTGATGGCGTGATTTTGTGAATCTCCTTGTAAATTGCAATAAGTCTTAGCCTAATTCTGCGGAGCTCTAAGGTATCCCATCCGAGAGAAGTCAGCATATTATTCACGCTTGATTTGCGCTTGTAGTCATTGCATACAAAGCGGGCTGATTGGCGTTATACTTTCTCCAGGGTGATCTTGTTGTTGTTGTTGAAAGGATCCCATATGGCTCCATTATCCTCCAATTTGGGCCTGACCAAGGACTTGTAGGCATTCTCTTTCACGGATGTACTACATGCATGAAAAATTCTCTTGAGAAGGCCAAGAGTTCTATTTGCCTTGTTGGACACTTGATCAATATGCATCGCCCAACTTAAATCTTTGCTTAATTTGATTCATAGATATGGGTGATGGTCGACAGCAAGCAATGTATGGCTACCCATGTTGTATTCCGATAAGAGTGTTTTAATCTTGTGTGAGACATGCATGGTATGACATTTGGTTGTATTGAATGACATAATTGAATGACATCATTGAATGACATGAAGCTACCCCTCAGATCCCTATTAAATATTTCCCTCATCACCTTGTACCTATGTCCTCTGGACCTAGATTCCCCTATTCTGGGCAAGGGACCCGATCTATTCCTCTAATGATTGTGTACACATCTGTGTCTTTGAAGTGTTTTTGTTTAATCTTGCAACTTGTTATAGGAAGAAAGTTTTATATTTAATGCTGCACACATAAGAACAAAGATATCAAAGGTGCCCATTATATGAAAAAATTAAGAGATTGGCATACATAATCCAGGCGAATGCTCCGTAACACTACTAAGGGTGCAGCACACTGGGAGGGGCAATGCTGAGGGAACGCCACACTTTTTTTTACCAAAAATAATTTATTCAATTATTTACAATAATATGTACAATACTAAATAATTCCATATAAAATCCACCACCATAGTACAAGTTAAACAAGTAATCTTAAATTACTATTTCCTCATCCTTGTTAAGGATGCATTCCACAACCTGCAGTGCCCAGCGGTCCCGGAAATCCCACAGAGCACCCGTGGATAGTGCGTAGTCCCTCTCTAAAACCACCTGGGCGCGGTCATAACCCCGGAAAAGGGGCAGGCTGCCACGACTCACAGATGGCCAGTTTGGTCAGGCCCAGGAGCAACCCAACCAGGACATCTTCAGTCCTAACCTCTCCCCTACGGACAGCATGTCCAAAGATGAGGATGGTGGGCATGAAGTGCAGCCAGAAGGCAAGGAGAAGCCCCTGACATCTTTGAAATGTGGGAGGAAATTGGAGCATCTGGAGAAAACCAACGTAGGTCACGGGGATACAGTGGAATCTCCATGCAGGCCTGTAGTCAGGATTGAACTCATGTTGCTGGCACTGTCAGGCAGCAGCTCTACAGCTGTGCCACCGTGCCACACTTGGAATTGCGTCTTTCACTCCGAGCGGCAAAATGTAAGCGGGATCCAAGGCGTAAAGATCCACGCGATGGGTAAACATTAGACTTGCATGGTGAATAACTGCCACACATTACAAACACTTGCCCACAAGGATAAATATTTGTCCTCTGAGTTGTAAACACCATCCCTTCAAACGATGCAATGGACCATTGAAGGAAAAACACCACCCCCTGTGCAGTGGTCCAGGCCCATTGAGGGGTGAATAATAACCCGAAAAGGGTAAATACTGGCTCCTGTGAGGTAAATACAGGTGTAAACCCCAGCCCTATGAAGGGTTAACACCAGTGCCCGTGGGGTCACCGTTAGTCTGTGTGGTGTCAGCTGTAGCCCCTTAAGAGTACCAGTTTCTTGATGGGTAATCTCCTCTTGAGCTCTAAACACAATCCACGAGGCAAAAATTTGCACCCTCCAGTGTAAACGCCATCTCCTGGAGAATTATGACCCTTGCTCTAAATAAAGAATTGTAGATGGACACAAAATGCTCGAGTAAGTCACTGGGACAGGCAGCATCTCTGGAGAGAAGGAGTGGGTGATGTTTCGAGTAGATACTCTTCTTCAGACTGGTAAATTGCTGAAGATAGACAGAAAATGCTGGAGTAAGTCAGGGGGACAGGCAACATCTCTGGAGAGAAGGAATGGGTGACGTTTTGGGTCGAGACCCTTCTTCAGACTGGCAGATGCTGGTTAATGCACAAAAAGACACAAAAGACACGTAGCTTTTGGGTCTGGACCTTTCTCCAGACTGATTGTAGGGGGGTGAGAGGAAAGTTGGAAAAGGGAGATGCAGGACAAACCAGGCAGGTAAGAGTTCCACATGGGCGTGGGTTTTTTTCTGAAAGGCGGTTGGAGCAAAAGCCAGAGATAAGAACAGTAGGTATGGCCAGGTTTGAAGAGTTGCAGGCTGTCAAACTAGGGGGAGAAACGTAGCAGGAGGGATAGAGTGGAGGGGAGAAATAGTTGGGAGTGCAGGTGGGGTACAGGGTAGGGAAGCGTGGTGGAGGTGGTTATGGGTGAAAAAAAGGGGAGAGGGTAGTTCAGGGTTACCCAATTGGAGAATTCAATGTTCATACCACTGGGTAGTAAGCTACCCAAATGGAATATGAGATGCGTTCCTCCAGTTTGCCTCACACTGGCAATGGAGGAAGCCAGGATGCAACGGTTAGTGTGGGCATAGGGAGGGGAATAAAAATGATTAGCAACCGTGAGATCCAATAGGCCCAGGTGGACTGAGCGCAAGTCCATGTTCTCCAGAGAGGCATCCCGCCCTGATGAGATATTCCAGCACTTTATGTCCTTTAATGACACCCTTGATAGTTGCTAGGTGGGATGGGGGTGGCGGAGGGGAGAGGGGGGATCTCTATGTGAGGGGTGTGTGAGTGATGGATAGATGGCGTAGGTGAGGAAGAAGCCATATGAGAGGGGGTGGGGTATCGTGGGAAAAGCTTTATGTTAGAGTACTGGGGTGATGAAGGAATGGGAGGAGAAATAGCAGGTGGAGTTTAACCTGAGCAAGGGTGAGGGCATTGCACTTTGGGAGGTTGAATGTAAGGAGAGAGTATACTTCTCGACCGTAATACTGACTGCCTTGAAGACACTTCCATTAACTGCCCAAAGTTTCTAAGTCCTCTTGTATTTTCTTTATGGTAAAAACAAATACTCATTGAGGACCTTGCCAATATGCTTTAGTTCCACATCGAGTTGATTCCTCAAGGTCCACATTTTCACTCTGGATACCCTTTTTCCTTTAATGTACTTACAAAATCTCTTGGAATTATCATTAACATTATCTGCCAGAGCTCTCTCCTGTCCCCCTTTTGCCCTCCAGAATTTATTTTGTTGCATGCTGTTCCATTCTGTAAACTCTTCCAGGGATGCACTTGATACAAGCTGCCTACACCTGCCCCATGCTGCCTTCTTATTCATGACCTCATGATTGGCTCAGAGAGGGGGCAGTGGCGTGATTTGCTCGTATAAGAAATGCCATAAAGGATGGTGTTGCACGCCCTTCGGTGAGAGAACCTCAGCCTTGGACCGTGTCACGAACGATGCTAGGTGATACGGAACAAAGCATCCTGTGGTTTGCTCTGATGTGTTTGCAAGTGCGTACTGGTTTCTGTGAGTGTATGTACAAACACCCTGCGGTGCCTCTGCTGTGTACTTGGGGTTTGCGAGTACGTTCAGGAATATTCGGGGATACGTGAGTGTTTGTGCATTATTTAGTAGTGTAAGAAATTACTGAGTGAATCGAAACTGTTATCTGAATCCAGTGATTTATTGAACACAACCCCACATTTTATTACATCTGCCATGCTTCTGCCCATTCACCCAACCTATCCAGGTCACCCTGCAGCCTCATAGCACCCTCCTCGCAGCTCACACTGCCGCCCAGCATTGTGTCATCCGCAAACTTATAGATTTTTCATTTAATTCCCTCATCTAAATTGTTAATACATATTGTAAATGGGGTGGGAGATTGCAACCTTCACATGGTCCACCCTGTTTCACCGAATGCAATCAACCTGGCATGCACAACCAAATAAGATCAAATAGAACAAGTTGTCCTACACCTTTAGGCTGCACATGCCATACACAAGAAGATAAGACATTTTGTAAACAACTGGGGTCCCAGCACCAAGCCTTGCAGTATTCTACCAGTCAACGCCTGCCATTCTGAAAAGGACCCATTCATTTCTACTCTTTGCTTCCTGTCTGCCAACCAGTTCTCTGTCCATGTCAATACCCTACCCCCAATGCCATATGCTCTAATTTTGCAATCTAATTTCTTGTGTGGGACCTCGGCAAAGGCTTTTTGAAATCCAGATACACCACATCCACTGGCTCTCCCTTTTCCTTTCGACTTGTTATATCCTCAATAAATTCCAAAAGATTACTCAAGCATGATTTACTATTCATAAATCCATGCTGACTTTGACCAATCTGGTCACTGCTTCCCAAATGCACTGCAATAACATCTTTAATAATCGACTCCAGCATTTTCCCCATTACCGATGTGAGGCTAACTGATCTATAATTCCATGTTTTCTCTCTCCCCCTTCTTTTAAAAAGTGGAGTTACATTGGCTACCCTCCAGTCCACAGGAACTGATCCAGTATCGAGAGCACATTGGAAAATGATCACCAATACACCCATGATTTCCAGGGCCACTTCCTTGAGTACTCTGGGATGCACACTTTCAGACCCTGGGAATTTATCTGCCTTCAGTACCAACCATTTACCTAACACCATTTTCTGACTAATGTGGATTCCCTTCAGTTCCTCCCTCCCACTATATTCTCGGTATCCTAGTATTTCCGGGAGATTGTTTGTGTCTTCCTTAGTGAACACAGAACCAAAGTACTTGTTTAACTGTCCTGTCATTTCTTTGTTTCCCATTATAAATTTACCTATTTCTGACTGTAAGGGATCTACATTTATCTTTACTAATCTTTTCCTTTTTACAGACCCAAGTAAACTTTTACATTCAGTTTTTATATTCCCCGCAAGCTTTCTTTCATACCCTCCCACCCCCCCCCCAACCGCCCCCCCCCCGCCCCCCCCCCCCCACCCCCTCTTAATTAACCTCTTTGTCCCCCTCTGCTGAGTTCTACATTTCACTGGTTTGCCATTTCTTCTGGCCAATTTATGCCTCTTCCTTGGATTTAACAATATCCTTGACTTCCCTCGTCAGCCATGGTTGAGCCGCCTAGTTTTATTTTTTCGCCGGACAGGGATGAATTATTTCTGGAGTTCATCCATGCGATCTTAGCTATTGCATCTCCATTGTCAACCAGTTAAATGTAATTTGCCAGTCTATCCTCATACCATCAATTTCCAATAGCCAATTCCCACCTCATACCATCAAAGTCTCCTTTATTCAAGTTCAGGACCCCAGTCTCTGAATTAACCATGCCACTCTCCATCCTAATGCAGAATTCCATCATATTATCGTCATTGTTGCCCTAGGGGCCTTGCACAACAAGATAGGTAATCCTTTCTCATTACGCAATACCACAGTCTCAGATGGCCTGCCCTCTTGTCAGTTCCTGGACATATTGGTTTTAAAGTCACCCATGATAATCGATGTACATTTGCAACATGCATCCCTAATTTCCTGGTTGATGCTATCCCCAACCTCCTTATTGTTGTTTGGTGGTCTGTATACAACTTCAACAAGCGTTTTCTGCACTTGGCTATTTCGCAGTTCCACCGAACCGATTCTACAGCATCCAAGCTAATGGCTCTCCTTGCTCATGCGTTAATCTCCTCTTTAACCAGCAATGCCAAACCACCTCCACTTCGTGTTTGTCTCTCCTTCCTGAATATTGAATACCCCTGCATGTTTAGCTCCCAGCCTTGGTCACTGTGGAACCATGTCTCTGTAATTCTAACTATAACATATCCCTTAACTACTAACTGCGCATTGAATTCATCCACCTTATATCGAGTGCTCCTCGCATTAAGGCACAAAGCTTTCAGGTTTGTTTTTTCTTATCTCCCTTCTACCTTTTGCTTTGTCCTCTGTCGCCTTGCATTTGGTCCCGTCCCCTTACTCTGTTAGTTTAAACGTGACCTTTCCTACACTTGCTTTCCTGTTAGCTGCATGGATACGGGTCCACGCTATTGACTCCACAACCACCCCCCCCCCCCCCCCCCCCCACACACATTTTAGTTTAAGTCCACTCGTGCAGCACTGGCAAACCTGCCTGCCAGAATGTCAGCCCCCTTTCAATTAAAGTGCAACCCGTCCCTTTTGTGCAGGTAACCCCTGCCTCAGAAGAGATTCCAGTGATCTTGAAATCTACTTCCCTGCCCCCTGCACGAAATCCTCAGCCACACATTCAGATCCCCTATCTCCCTGTTCCTACCCTCACTAGCATGACAAGGCACTGGAAGCAATCCAGAGATAACCACCCGAGAAGTCCTGCTTTTCAGCCTCCTGCCTAGTTCTCTATACCCATGTTGCAGAACCTCCTTCCTCTTCTTACCAGCACATCATTTGTGCCTACATGCACAACTACTTCCAGCTGCTCAGCTTCCCTCCCGAGGATGTTCTGAAGTTGATCTGAGACTTCTTGGACAGTGGCACCGGGGAAGCAACACACCTTCCTTGAGGTCTGAAGAAGGGTTTCAGCCCGAAACGCTGCCTATTTCCTTCGCTCCATAGATGCTGCCTCACCCGCTGAGTTTCTCCAACTTTTTGACCACCTTCCTTGAGTCTCGCCTGTGGCCACAGAATCTCCTGTCCGCATCTCGGACAATGGATTCACCCACCACTATGGCTCTGCTTGACGTCAGTTTCATCGGTCAAGTCTCAGCGCTAGTATTTGAGTTGGGGTAATGGGCTATTAAACGCTACAACCTCCAAATAGGCTCCGAACTATATAGACATGGGGACATTATTTTGTGACTTCCGTTGCACTACTGTTGACTATTTATTTATCTGTCTGGTTTATATATATATATATATATATAAATAACATATACATATATATAACATATATATATATAACATATATACATGGAAGGTTGGTTAAGAAGGTTCAATCTTTGGGTGTTAATGGCGGAGTAGCAAGATGGATTCAACAGTGGCTGAATGGGAGATGCCAGAGAGTAATGGTGGATGGCTGTTTGTCAGGTTGTAAGCCGGTGACGAGTGGGGTGCCTCAGGGATCTGTGTTGGGTCCACTGTTGTTTGTCATGTACATCAATGATCTGGATGATGGGGTGGAAAATTGGATAAGTAAGTATGCAGATGATACTAAGATAGGTGGTGTTGTGGATAATGAAGTTGATTTTCAAAGTCTACAGAGAGATTTGGGCCATTTGGAAGAGTGGGCTGAAAGATGGCAGATGGAATTTAATGCTGATAAGTGTGAGGTGCTACATCTTGGCAGGACAAATCAAAATAGGACGTACATGGTAAATGGTAGGGAATTGAGAAATGCTGTGGAACAGAGGGATCTAGGAATAACTGCATAGTTCCCTGAAGGTGGAATCGCATGTAGATAGGGAGGTAAAGAAAGCTTTTGGTGTGCTGGCCTTTATAAATCAGAGCATTCAATATAGGAGTAGGGAAGTAATGTTAAAATTGTACAAGGCATTGGTAAGACTAATTCTGGAGTATGGTGTACAATTTTGGTTGCCTAATTATAGGAAGGATGTCAACAAAATAGAGAGAGTGCAGAGGAGATTTACTAGAATGTTGCCTGGGTTCCAGCAACTAAGTTACAGAGAAAGGTTGAACAAGTTAGGTCTTTATTCTTTGGAGCACAGAAGGTTAAGGGGGGACTTGATTGAGGTCTTTAAAATTATGAAAGGGATAGACAGAGTTGAGGTGGATAAGCTTTTCCCATTAAGGGTAGGGAAGATTCAAACAAGAGGGCATGACATGAGAATTAAGGGACAGAAGTTTAGGGGTAACATGAGGGGGAACTTCTTTACTCAGAGAGTGGTGGCTGTGTGGAATGAGCTTCCAGCAGAAGTGGTGGAGGCAGGATCGATTTTAACATTTAAAAGTAAAGTGGATAGGTATATGGACGGGAAGGGATTGCAGTGGTATGGTCTGAGTGCTGGTAGATGGGACTAGGGGAAAATAAATGTTTGGCACGGACTGGAAGGGCCGAGAAGGCCTGTTTCTGTGCTGTAATTGTTACATGGTTATATTGTTATATGGTTATATATATATATATATATATATATATAACTGGAAGCAATCCAGAGATAACCACCCGATCGATATATATACTGATTCTTTGTTGTTGTATATTATGGGTGCCGCAGAGTAAATAGTTACAAATCTGTTGTCCTGCTGCAAGTAAGAATTTCATTAGGGGTTACACAAAAAGCTGGAGAAACTCAGCGGGTGCAGCAGCATCTAAGGAGTGAAGGAGATAGGCGACGTTTCGGGTCGAGACCCTTCTTCAGACTGGTCAGGGATCAGGGAAACGAGAGATATAAACAGTGATATGGAGAGATAAAGCAAGAACAATGAGTGAAAGATATGCAAAAAAGTATTGGTGATAAGGAAAGCAGGCCATTGTAAGCTGTTTCTGGTGTGAAAATGAGAAGCTAGTGCGACTTGGGGGGGGGGGGGGAGATGGAGAAGGAATGTCAGGGCCCGAGGGCTGAGGGAGAGGTGGGGGGGTGGGGGGGTGGGGGGGGGGGGGGGAAAGGAGCAGTCTGGGTTAACAGAATTGAGAAAATTCAATGTTTAAGCCCAGAGGATACTCATTACTCCGTTTAGGCCATATGATAATCCTGAATCCAGACTCTATTGAACTCATCCAGGCATAATGTAGTTGCCATCTGAAATGAGTTTCCAGAAGAAGTTTCGTTTCGTTTCGTTTCGTTTCGCTTAGTCTCGTTTAGTTTATCTTAGAGATACGCGTAAACAGGTCCTTCGGTCCACCGAGTGAGCGCGGAACAATTATCACCCATACACTACACGATCGGGATAATTTGACAAAGGCTAATTAACCTAGAAACCTGCATCTCTTGGAAATGTGGGAGGACTAGAGCACCCGGAGAAATCCCTGAGAAATATATGACAGCACCCGTATTGAACCCGGGTCTCTGGTGCTGTAAGACAGCAACTCTACCGCTGCGCCATGGTGCCGCCCTAGGTATTAACAACATTTAAGAGGCATCTGAACAAGTACCAGAGACCCGGGTTCGATCCTGATTAAGGGTGCTATCTGTGCGGAGTTTGCAAGTTCTCCCGGTGAACGCGTGGGGTTTCTCCGAATGTGTTGGCCATGGTGGGATATAGAAGAAATCCCAGTAGGATTAGTATAGACGGACAGGAGGGTCAACACAGACACGAGGAGTAGGGGGAGGGGGGAGGACCCGTTTTTATGTGATGCAACTCTGCTTCTATGAACGTTCCTCTCCCTTCCCAGATGATTGAGCAGAGGGGGAGAGACGACCGCGATGGCAGTCAGTGTTCTGCCTGCATCATGCTCACACTGCATATCGACTGAGGTGCTTGAGAGGGTCAATCGAAATCAATACCAACCAAACTCTGATTTGCACTATAATTGTTTAATATATGAACATTTTTATTCGTGTCTTTCAATATAATATTGATCACATCTTCCTTTAAGGGGTAAATCCAATCCTCACTGAGAGACAGACGGTGATTTTTGTTTTGAAAAATCTTTGCGATTGCGGGGTCGTTGCGCTGCCCAGAATCAATCGTTCATTATTAAACTAGGGCTTGCAGGGTTGAAAGGAAGAGGTAGGGGGATTGTGGTGGGGGGATAGGTCAGGGGAGAGAGCGCCGCTGATTCGTTGTGCATCCTCATTTGAAGATGCGTGCGAGGCGAATGAAAGGGTAGATCAGCGCCATCCCAAGCTGCCCTCGGAACTTGCTCTGGGTCAAGGCGTAGACTCCGGTATTTGTACAGCAGCTGAGGTGTTGCAGGACGAAGCCCGTCCTCTGCACGATCTCAGGTGGGACCTTGACCCGGTAGCCTAACCAGTACATCCTGTTCCATATGGAATGCACCATGAAGACGAACCATAGCAAGACGAAATTGCCCGAGACAGCAAGCAATAGGATGATGGATTTTCTGCGACTGTCCATCCCTGGATCTTTGGGTGTCTCTCCATTGCTGGGTCCCCGGAGCCGCCGACGGGCTCTGTTGGCCATAACGATGTGCCGGACGGTGAAGACATTGAACAGCATAACCAGAAAAAATGGAACCACCGGGGTGATGATATAGTGAATCAACTCAACCCCTGCCCAGATTTGTGATTCCAGGATACCGGGTCTCTCCCAGCAGATAAAGGGGTCATTGTGGAAATTATACTCGCCGGTGAGCATGAAGTACCAGAAGATGTTCTTCAAACAGCTCACTAGGGCCATTGTCCACAGAACAACGGCCGCGTTTCTCTTTGTGCAGTATTTCAATTTCAGCTTCTGGGTGCAAATTGCCAACGTTCGATCGAAGGTGAACGCGACGGTGAACCAAACGGAACAGTCCGCGTTTGCGTAAAGCAGGACGGCGTGGAAATTACACACGGGGACGCTCCACAGGAAACTGAACTGGTCCCGGTAAGTCATCGGGATGTGCCTCCATACCAGGTCAAGGATAACGACGACCAGATCTGCGGCCGCCATGGCCACCAGGTAGCGGGTGACACACTCGGAGAGACCACACTTGCCCCGCGAGAGGATGACAATTGCCACTGAGTTCACTGTGAAGGGAGTGGGGGAATAAACAAGGTGTTACACAGCAGTCTGTGCGCCGACATAGCAGTTTTACCCATCATTGAATAAGTTCTACAACGTCTACAAGTTATATATTATTTACCAATTTCTTCCATTGTTTGAAGATGTAGCAACGCGATTTAGGGGATGGGGTCGGTGCGAGTGGGATGGAGTGGATATGAAATAGTGTCGATGCTGGGAATTCCCAACAGGTCAGTTAGCATCGGTAGAAAGGGAAACAATGTAAATCAAAGAGGCAAAAAGCAGAGAAACAGGCCTTCGACCCGCCGAGTGCACGCCAACTATCAAACGCACTTATACATTAATCTAATTTTATTATCACACAGTCCTATTAACTCTGCGGACTTTCTACCATTCAGCCTGGCACTTGGGCACCAGAGCGCATGTGTTCAGATGAGGGAAGGAAACAAAGGTGTGTGTGGGAAACACACAAGCACACAGAGAGTCCACACAGAGAGCACCGGAGGTCAAGATTGAACCAGGATCGCTAGATTGAAAAAGCAACTCTACCAGCTGCGCCACCATGCCGGGTCAAAGACTGCAAAAGGCTTCGCGCTAACTAGAGGTAGAAATGGATGGGTGCATGAGCCAAAACTTTTACTCATACGGGAAATCGCTGTTCGTGTGAAGTTTAATAAATTTGCCAATGGCGCAAAGATGGACAGACTAGATGCCATTGGAAAGGTATGGAAGCGAGTGGGTTAATTGAGCGGACAAAGATCTGGAAAGTTGTATACATTTGGGCAAATGCGTCGTATATGGCAGGGAACAAAAGAACCAACGAAAGACGCAAAATATCTTGGTACAGGGAGACTTCAGAAGCCTGAGATGCAGAGGGGATTGGGAGTCATAGTGCTGAGTCATGGTGTGCAGGAAAAGCGAGTCATTAAGATACAGTGTTCGGGAGGTTGCGCTCCAGTTACGGAGGGCATTGGAGGGACTACATCTGGAGTATTGTGCAACATATTGTTTTCCTTCTGTAAGAAAGAACGTTAAACGCATTGCAAATATTTCAGAGAAGGTTCACCAGACTGATTTCCTGGAATGGTGGATTGCCAGGAGGAAACACTGGATAGGATCGGATTGTATCCATTAGAACCTGGAGGAAGGAAAGGGATGGAAATGTTCAATATTCAAATATTTCGTGGGATGGACGATTAAAGAAGATATTAGGTCATATGTCCCTAATTCTATTTATTGTTCACCGTTTAAAACTAGTGGGTCACCGATTTAAGTCATAACGGAAAAATAACGATTTCTCAAAGATACGAGTCTTTCGAACATTCTTCTTCAAACAGTAGTGGTGGGAGAGGCTTTAAATATATTTCAGGCAGTTGGAGAGAGCAAACGTCTACTGCGCTGGATGGGAGTGCACAGAGGAGATCAACATTAGATCTTAATGAGGGACTGCGTTCCTTATCCTTGCCCCCCATATGTCTGTTCCGCGATTTTTATTAAAGTTTCCACTGCCTGCAGTTTTATTCTGCTTCCCAGCCTATGGACACTTTCTCGTAAATACAGATTTCTCACCTTAGCATACCCCACAGGTCTGCACTGTAGTAACATCCTTTCTGGGAGCGGGGCCAGAACGGCAACCAGTGGTCAAACTGTGGTCTAACACGGTCCAGCATTGCAGTCCTGCTCGTATACTCTATTTCAGATAAAGGAGAAGCGTCCCGTCTGCCCTTTTAATCCCAACATAGACATGACCTTTAAGGATCTACAGATTTACACTCCATGATGATTTATTCTCACACGCCACCCAACGCCTTCTAATGTAGCGGGACAGGCAGCATCTCTGGAGAAGGAATGGGTGACGTTTCTGGTCGAGTGCCTTCTTCAGTCTACTGAAGTTACTCCAGTATTTTGTGTCTACCTTCGATTTAAACCAGCATCTGCAGTTCTTTCCTACAGTACACCTTCCAATGCATTGACTATTCACTAGCTTGTTGCACCAGTCGTTAATTTACGAATCGCTGGATTAAACTCCCTTTGCTACTTTATCGTTCATGTCTCCTTGTCCCCTCAGTCTCCTCATTGGAACCACTCTGGAAATTTCTGTACCGGTTACAAACGTATTTATCACCCCCCTTCTCTCCTCCCCCTATACAATCAGCTGTAATTCGCTGCTATCAACAATGGATAGCGGAAGACTGACCCCATTGGTAACAATTCCAGTAACAGAAACACCCCGTTATCGTTCCCCTCTATTTCCTTTCAATTTGAATCCAATTTGCTGCTCGACCTCTGGTCCCATGGGCTTTTTACTCTCTTCACCAGCCTGCCACGCAGGACCTTGTCTTACTGCCTTGCCGAAATACGTATATAACGCCATCAAACTCACCATCCACACCGTCCTCCTGAAAACAAAAATCGTTCATTAGCCACCGACCTCCTGTTTCATCTGAGTTCCCAATGAATAGCTTCATTTACATTTAATTCCAACAATTAGCCCGCACTGACACGGTCTAGGCAGGTAGAAGGTGCATTGGGAAAAAACAACCCGTAGCCGAGATTAGTGATATGTAAATGCAGTTTAATGAGGTCTGAAGAGAAATGGGACAGATTTACTTACCAGGCACAGTAAAAATGGCAAGGAGGGGGAAATAAATGGGTTGAATACCCCTGAGAGCCAAAATGATCCGTTCTTCCAAGGTGAGCACATCATAATTGTTAAAAAGATACTCAAATGCCCAGAAGGGATTTGTTCCCAATGTTGAAATACTGGCGACTAGCGGTCCCGCATCCCGACCGATTGAAGTTGCATTCCGGTCGACCATTCCTAGATTCCGACCCATCGAAGTAGCATTTCCGATTGCAGTTCCTAGATCGCGACCCATTGATGTAACTTTCCACGTCGGTGTTCCCATATAGCGATCCCGCCTCTCCCTGTTATGCAGGCGCCGCTCACTATGTGTTCGCTGGCAATTTGAATATCTGGGAGGGAGGGAGAAGCACCCTTTAGGAGAAGCAGCAAACTCTCCCATGACAGAAATAGTCCCCGGAGAGTGAACCTCATTACAATCGTCGAACAAACAAATTCATTTAACCCTTTTGAGCTTGACGCTTGTTATATCAAAACTTAAATTGGATATTATTAGCATTGGACGTGTAAGAATCGCCAAGGAGGAAGGACGGTGGAAAGCTGGTGCAGGTGGAAAACCTCAGACGAATAGGGACCTGCAGGCCAATATAATATCCATCTAACAGAACCGTCAGACGAACAAACGAGACCTCAAACTAAAATATTCAAAATAGAGGAGACACTAAACCCGCAGAGATCACAGACTCTCAGACTAAGAGCCGCCAAACTGCAAGCGGCCACCAAACCAAAAAAAAATCCTCAAAATAGAGACAAAATTATTAGGGAGCTTCAACCAAATAGGAATCCCAATCTAACAGAGACACTCATGCTGATACAAACCCTCAAACCGATGAAATCTTCAATCTAATAAGTGACTCAGAATTAACGAACAGGTCCCACTACTAACAGAGGCGCCCAAATTAATAAAAACCATCAACACTATACAGACCATCAATCTATTTGCGAGCCCCAAATTAAGGCCACAAATTATGAGCCAAAATGAATAGACCTTCAAACTAATGGAACCCTGACAACTGGTGGAGTCCATCAAATCAATGGAAGCCCTCGAAATATTAACGACCCATTGTAATAGTGATCATTAAACTAATGGATGCCCTGAGACTTGTGAAGACAACAAACTAATAGAAACACCCAAGTATAGATGACAACCTAGAAGACACCATCACTCTCGTAGAAACCCTCGCAGCAATAGAGACCCGCAAGCTATTGGAGATCCAAAGTTGAGCAGAGACCCCGAATTGAGATAAACTCTTAAAGACTTAAATCTCCAAAACTAAGACCATCTCAGACTCAGATCGTCAATAAATAGCGATGACAAACGAGTCGAGATGCTCCAACAAACGTACATACGAAAACTAATAGTAACCCTACCAAATGGAGACCCAGGCTGATACAATATCCCACACTCAAATAAATATTGCTCCCTTAAACTAAAAGAGGCAACTCAATCTAAATGAGACCCAAACTAATAGTGATGCGAAACTGACGAAGATGCTCAAATTAGTAGTGAGGTAATACTAATAGAACTCTCAAACTAAAGGACATGGTCAAACTAATAGAAAATTCTTACGGATAGCTTCACTCAAACTAAAGAGACACCCAGCCAAATAGAGACATAGAACACTATTAGTGATGATTAACCATTGGAACTGAGACACTTAAAGTATTAACGATGCCAAACCAATGGTGATGCTCAAACTAATAATTACTTCCAACTATCGGGAAACCCATCTTAATAGATTCACGAAACTGGCAGGCTCTAAATTTGAAGGGGAATCTGAAGCAAAAGGGACCCTGCAACTAATAGAATCCACAAATGCTAAAATCGCCCAAATTGAACTGCGATTCCAGAAATTATAGCATAAACCAATAGAGAACTTGAAAATGATAAAGACACCGAAGTATTAGGGATCACCGAACAAACGAGACCTCTAAATAAAGACCGTCAATTTAATAAGAGACTCGCAAATGAATAGAGGCCACCGAATAGTGGACCTAACTAATCGAGACCACAGCTTATGACATAGCTAGTAAATCAACGACATTGCAGTTCCAAAGACCTGGCTCAATATTCACCTACATTTATCTGCGGTATTTACACATTCTTCCTGTATTTTCGTGAGATTCCTCCGATTTCCTCCCTCTCTCCATAAATGTGGAATTTGTATCTCATTGGTCACGATCACTTACTCTTAATGTGGGTGGTAGCACCTGGGATGGAGATGAGGTGAATGTGTGTGTGTGTGTGTGGGGGGGGAGGGGGGGGGGGGGGGGGAGGAGAGAGATAAAACGGGTTAGGCTAGGATTAATGAAAAACAGGTGTTTGACGGTTGGCGCAAAGTAATGGATGTTCAAATGACCAATAGAGACTGCCAACCACTATCGGCCAAAACTATTGGAGACACTCAATCTAATGAAGAGCCTTTGTCTTTAACTGTTTAATCAAATTAAAATCCTAAAAACTAATTTAGACATTAAAACTAAGAGAACCCCAAATATTAATATAGATACACACCACAACAGTCCAAAGCCAGCAAGTACTTTCAAAATAATAGCCATGTCAAACCATTAGAGACATATAAACTAATAACCTCTTTACCTAATAAAGAGCCTAAGCATACAGAAATTCCAAGTTTCCCAGAGATCGTGAAACTCTAAGGGACCATGAAACTAATAGAGACCACATTCGAACATCCACACGCTCATGTAAGTTCCAGTGATAGAAAAGACCACAGACTAATAAGAGAACCTCAAAGTAACAGAAACCCCCAAACTAATAAAAACACACAATCGTAATAACGTAATACAGACCGACAAACTAATGGCGATGCTACTACATATTGCCACCTAAACGGACAGAGGTCAGCAAAGTAATGGAGATCTGCAAACGAATTATTATGGCAAACTTTCAATATGTTAGATGGATACAGCAAATTTTCCTATTTCATTTCTATGTTTCGGTCATGGATGGATGAATTGTGCAATCCTCTAAATCGTTTGGCCTTTTCCAGCAGTATTGTTCAATTTTCCAATACATTTGGCATTATTATAAATATTTCCTGTAATTCGTGGTTGGGCCGTTTACCCTGGCGTGGGCTTGTGCTTCGCAGTGTTCTTGATGGTTTTGACTCAGATGCAGGACGCTTGATAAAGATGTTTGTTAACAATACATCTAGCCAAGCCGTTGGCAATAAAGAAGAACGATTTAGACTGCTTAAAGTTGTAGGTGGTCGAATTAGATTGACAATGTAACATTATTTGAAGTGTATGAGATTGTGAGGGGAAGGGATAGAACACATAAGAATGTCTCCTTTCCCTTAGTAGGATGACTACATGAAGAAGGGATAGATTTAATATAACTGGTGCGAGGATGCGAGGGGAAAGGAGCAATGTGTTCTCAGACGGTGATAGCGATCTTAGAATTCTTATCTTACTGTAAATATACACTACCTATCTGCATCGGTGCGTGATTGTAACCCATGTTGAGTGTGAGGAGGCCAATCAGACGGTTGATTTACGTAGCAAACTAAATGCAGCAAATGTTAGATGAGGATAGAAAATAGACAATAGGTGCAGGAGTAGGCCTTTCGACCCTTCTCGCCAGCACCGCCATTCAATGTGATCATGGCTGATCATCCACAATCAGTACCCTGTTGCTGCCTTCCCGCATCCAGAGAACCAGGCTCCACCGTCCTCCACCGTCCAGGCAGAGAATTCCACACACTCGCAACTCTCTGTGTGAAAATGTTTTTCCTCTTCTCCGTTCTAAATGGCTTACCACTTATTCTTAACCTATGGCCCCTGGTTCTGGACTCCCCCAATTCCCGTGCTTTATGTGACCAGTGACATCACGAAATACCTGGATCAATTACTGGATTCTCCGATGAATATTGGGATTCCCATTTGAGTGGCTAACATTGACTGGCAAATAAATATTAAAACTGCACTCGCATTTGTCAGTTCTGGGATATGGGATTCTCAATTCAGTTAATTATGAGAATCACAAATGACAGAAAATAACAAGGAGACAAACGTTAGCAGGTGAAATTTGGAGGTGGAGACGTAAGAGGTACAAGCCATCCTTGCCTTCCATCACAATGGGGAATGTGAGATCGCTGGCGAACAAGATGGACAAGTTAGCTGCACTAGTGAGGACCCAGAATAAAGTGAGAGTAGTGTGATGGACGCATGGCTCCACGAGGACCTCCTTGAGTCCAACGCGAGTGTGTGAGGCTTTCAGACTGTTCAGCAGACAGGGACTGCAGAGAGAGTGGCAAGTGTAAAGGTTGGGGACTTGCTATTCTCATTAACAACAAATGGTGCAACCCTGGTTACATCACGGTTAAGGAGCCTGTGTGTAGCCCGGACATTGAACTGTTGACTGTGGGTTCTCCGTTCTGGACCGTCCATGCTATATGTCCAGGGAATTCTCACACGCCATTGTGGTGGTTGTTTACATTCCTCCATCCGCCAACCCGCTGCGCGCGAGTGACGTCACCCACACAGTCAACGCTAAACTCCAGACCTTTGCTCCAGACACATCACCCGAGTGCTTTCATCGAAATCTCGGGGGATTTCAACCATGTGACTTTGGAAGCTACACTAACCTCTTTCACTCAATGTGTTGACTGTCCCAGCAGGGATATGAAAACATTGGACCTGCTTTGTTGGTGAAAATATTCACTGAGACCTGAGTAAGAGAAAAGCAGCAACTTTATTGTTGACAGAGCTCTGGAAGAAGAGTCAAGACCCCGCGGTCTGTGAGCACATTCTCCCCGTGGTCCTTACAGCTGGTAGGGATATATTGTTATACAAACAATGGCAGGTGTTTACATTATCATTTAGCCAGCAAAGTTAATGTACAGTAAGCATTTAGCGGTGTCCACATAGTCAAGTATCCCAACATCCATTCTGGTTCCGAGACTTACTCCAACAGACCCTCCTTTTGGTCCTGGATGCGTCCAGCACATTGGTAATAGGTAATATCTGTATCGTCCTTTTATTCTAGCAGTGACTTTCTTTCGGTCACAGCACTCGCCACCGGCAACATTCGAGCCATCATGACTTTACAGCAGGTGTTAAAGCACCCAATTACCAAAAGACATGCCACAGATATTACAATAATTATGATTAGCCCATGTGCCAAGTATGCTCCTCATTGTTCTCCCAGTAATCAATCTAACCATCCACCTCCCGATGTATGGTGCAGTTTTTTTTAACCTCAGTGCGAATATGATGCGCAAGGTTAGTGATGTTTTCTGAGCTATCAGATATTTAAGTGCAGCGCTCAGAGCCGATCGTGGCACAGGTCCCATCTTCGCTCACCCAAAAGGCAGTTTAGAGCGATTCGATTCTGTAAGGTCACTGTCCTTGTGGCCACCATTTCGGCAATAATCTCTTAAAGTGCTTCAGCTGTGTCGTTTGCCACTTGCCATTGCCTTAAACTCCTTACCCAACCTGGCATTGTTGTATGAGGGAAATAGGAAAGCAAAGAATTTGTTTGGTCTCCGTTATGGCTCGCTTCAGGTGGTGTGTAATTCCAGATCTCGGCAAAGGGGCGGTATGACGCACATATAGTACCACATACCCCAAGTAGCACGACCCAATCCAGTTCACAGGCTATGCCCAGTGGCCGGAGTTGAAATAGGTACAGTTGAGGGGACTTATATCTGCCATCTACAATGTGGCCGGTCTTCCCACTATAGTAACAATTACCCTGCATTCGTTTACTGTTTACCCCTGCAGTTGCAACCCTTTCCTTCTTCACGTGTACCTGTCCCCTCCCACGGGGGTTTGCAGTCTCCCTAACATCTACCTGACTCGCCCACTGAAGGGTCGCGCCATAGGTGGATGTAGCCACAACTCCCGTTTTAAGGTTGGCGTGGTGTGCTGGGGACGGTCCGTCCTTAAACATTTGGATAAACGGAGTTGGGAATTGGGGGTTGAGGACGCTATCATCCGCGTGCTCCATCCTTCCTATGCTCACCTGGATAAGCCGGGAAGCAATGCATGAGTCATGTTTCTTTACTTCTCCAGTGCTTTTTAACACATCCGGACTGCACTGCTAGGGAGCAAACTGACGAAAATGCCGGTGGATGTTCCATTGGTGTCCTGGATCACTATCTACCTGACTGGATGGCCGCAATATGTCAGGCTACAGAACTATGTTGCGGACATGGTAATGAGCAACACAGGGGGCCCCACAGTGGACCGTCCTTGCTTCCTTGCTGTTCACCATCTACACCTCGGACTTCACATATAATTCGAACTCCTGCTACCTGCAGAGGGTTTCAGATGACTACAATTGTGGGCTGCATCAGTGACGGGGGGGAAGCTGAAAACAGAGGTGTAGTCAACGACTTTGTTGGGTGGTGTGGGCTGAATCACCTGCAGCTCAACACCGACAAGGTTAAGGAGTTAGTGGTGGACTTTAGGAGGAGAGGAACACCCCTATCCCCCATCTCCATAAATGGTGTGGATGTGCAGTTTACCAGGAATCTCGAATACCTTGGAATGTACCTGGACAGTAAACTGGACTAGTCCAGGAACGACGAGGCCCTGTACAAGAAAGGGCAGAGCCGGTTGTACTTTTTGAGAAGGCTCCGCTCCATCAACGCCTGCAGTAAGATGCTGCAGACGTTCTACCAATCGGTGGTAGCCAGTGCCACCTTCTTCGCTGTCGTGGGCTGTGTCAGCAGGACGAACCTAATAGGATTAACAAACTCACCGAGAAGTCTGACTCCTTCCTGGGGGCGGAGTTGAATTAACGAGAGGTGGGCGTGGAGGGGAGGATGCTCCTCAAACTGCGGAACATCTTGGACAATACAGCTCACCTTCCCCGTGACGTACCGGTCAACCCGGTGAGTACCTTTAGCAACACTGGTTCCACCAAGATGCAGTTCAGAAAGCCGCAGGAGATCCTTCTTCCATGTGGCTATCAAACTGTACATCCCCCCCCCCACCACCTTCTGTCGTGGGGTAGACTGACCCCCCCCCCCCCCCCCACCCCACCCGCCTCTACCCAATCTTTCCACATCCCCGATCCTTTCCACTCGTCACTTTAATTTCATGTTTCATGCATTTTGTGTTTTATGACTAGTAGCAGATCAATTCCCCTCTTGGGATAAATAAAGTTATATCGTATTGTATCATATCTTATCGTAAGTACTGCGCATGCTGGAATCGGGTATAGAATCGGGCTTGCGTGGATTCGTGGCAGTCTTACATCTGCAGCTGGTGCAGGGGAATTTACCTGGGAGTGGGCGGTTTGGGTGGGAATGGACGAGAGAACCAATAACTTGCAGTGGGAGTGGTCTCTAAAGAGTAGAAAGAAATGGGGAGGGGAAAATATAACCAGTGGTGGGATCACGTTGCAGATTATGAAAATGTATGAAAGTTATGTGGTGAATGCAGTGGCCGGTGTGCTGAATGGTAAGGATCAGGGTGATTTTATCCTTGTTCCTTGAAGCGAGAGCAGAACTGCAGAACAGAGAGAGAACAGCTGAAGGATCCATCCACAACGGCAGGGGGGAGTGGAAACCCCCATATTGGTAGTAGATATTGTAGAAACGGGGAAATTGAGAGTAGGCGACTTGTTTTCAGGTGGGAAGACGTGTAGTCCAGATAATTGTGGGAGTCATTGGCGTTATAGTAGATAACATAACACAAAGTTGGAGAACCTCAGCGGAGCATCGCTGGAGAAAAGGAATAGGTGACGATTCAGGTGGATTCCCATCCAGACTGAGTCAGGTGAAAGGGAAACGAGAGAATGCAGGGGCCGCGGAACGTTTTTGAAGTGGAGGGGGGGTGGGGGCTGAGCGATCACTGATCCCCGGCCTCGGGGGTACCCGGTGAGGGAATGAAGCGACCGAGCGGGGCGAGGGTGGCACAATCATTATTTATTGTTGTTGCCCGACCTCCAAAAACTGGGGGATAATACAGGCCTTTCCCCAACTCAAAAGGTGGGGGCATATATTCCCCATCCTCCCCACCCCCGTCTCTCTCTCTCTCTCTCTCTCTCTCTCTCTCTCTCTCTCTCTCTCTCTCTCTCTCTCTCTCTCTCTCTCTCTCTCTCTCTCTCCTTCTCTCTCTCTTTATCTGACCCTTCCCCTCGGGGCCGACCCCCCCGCCCCCGCTCCTTCCCTCTCGGGGTCGACCCTCTCTCTCTCCCTCTCTCTTTCTGTCTCTCTCCCTCTCGTGACCGTCTCTCTCTCTATCTCTCTCTCTCTCTCTCTCTCTCTCTCCCTCCCTCTCTGGGCCGTTTCTCTGTGCGCTTGTTCTGAGATTCTGGATGTCAGAGGTCCTCAGAAGAAGAGAAAAATGCGCCTGCGGGCCAGATAATTTCGAGGTTATGAAGCATGTTTCGCCAAATGCAGGGAATGGGCTGTATCTCTTCCTCCTAACGCAATCCCCCTGCCTTCTCCCCATAACCCCTGGCACACGCACAAAACTATAGTCTATCCATCGAGTGCCTTAAAAAAAATCAATTGACGACCTCCACAGCCTTCTCTGGCAAAGAATTCGACAGATTCACCATCCTCTGACTAACGAAATTCCTCCTCATCTCCTTCCTAAAGGGACGTCCTTTAATTCTGAGTATGACCTCTAGTCCTAGACTCTCCCACCAATGGAAACACCTCCTCCAGAAAGGGGATGCAAGGGTTACTTGAAGTTGGAGAAATCAATATTCATACGGCTGGGTCGTAAGCTGCCAAGGCAAAATATGAGGTGTGTTCTTCCAATTTGCGCTTGGCCTCAGCCTGACAATGGAGGAGGCCCTGGATAGAAAGGTCAGTGTGTGACAGACTGTAAATACATACTTTTAAAAAGAAAGAGAGGGAGAAAGTATGTGTGATAGAGAGAGAGAGATAGGGAGAGGGAGAGGTAGAGGGGGGGAGAGAGAGTAAGAAAGAGAAAGAAAAAGACAGTAGGAAAGACACAGAGAGAGTGAGAGAGATATCTTTATTATGAAGATAGGCACCAAAAATGGATGAACGCAGCGGGTCGGAGCATCCCTGGAGAAAAGGAATAGGTTTCGGGTCGAGATCCTTCAGACTTTATTATGGTGGTGGTGGGGAGCTCCTAACATTTACGTGGGAAATCTGAGTTTCCTGTTGCCTGCCATTTAAATTCCGCAGCCACTCACACAACGTCCCATCTGCCTATGACCTCTCTTTATTTTTGTAAGAGGCACAAGATACACTTTAGAAAAAAAACAGACATATTCAGGTCTAGACCTGTGCTGTGATCTTAATTTTTTGACGGTGTCGGACTGTTCCACCATTTATTGCCATGTGTGCGTAGGTGAAAACGTTTCCCCCCACGCGCCCCCCCCCCCCCCCACACATAAAACAAGCCAAAGAGCACACAAAAAACAGACATTTAGCATACAAACAACAAAAGAAGGAAGGGACAGACTGTTGGCCAGGTAGCCATCTGGCGCCACCTCGTGGTCACATTGTCACACTGATCAGTAGGTGATGGAAGAGCTGCACTGCTTAAGTTATTTTGTGCGTCTAACTGGTTTAATGAATGCGGGAAAAATACAACTTCAGTGTGACGAGTGAACCAGATAATAATTTTCCGTACATTTCTCTCAGCTCCGATTGCATTTTATTAGACGGAGGACAGGTTTCAGCATATTCTTTAGCTGCTCCCTGAACTTGGTCTGAGTCACGGCGTAAAGGGCAGTGTTAGTGCAGCAGCTCAGGAGCTGCAACATGAAGCCCAGCTCTTGGACAGACCAAGGAGGAAATACAACCCGAACGAAAATAGGCAGAAAACACAGACGTGCCCATACAAAGTTTATCGTGAACAACGCCCATAACACGATGAAATTGCCCGAGATGGCTAACAATAAAATGAGCGACTTCCTGCGGTTCACCATTTCCGCGTCCTTGGAACTATTCTCACTGTTGGGTCCCAGGAGTCGTCTACGGGCTCTGTTGGCCACTAAAACATGTTTAATTGTTAAAGCATTGAACAGCAGAATCAGGATAAATGGGATCAGAGGAGTGACAATGTAATGAAGAAGTTCGATTACGGCCCACTCCAAAGAAAAACGAACACCATATCGTTCCCAACAAAACCAAGGGTTATTGATCAGTACGTAGTCACCTGAGAGCATAAAGTACCATAAAATATTCTTTAAACAGCTCACCACAGTCACGGTCGCCAGAACCACAGCCGCCGTTCTTTCGGTACAATATCGAATTTTCATCTTCTGGCAAGAAATTGCGACAAATCGATCAAAGGTAAACGTGACAGTGAACCAGACAGAACAGTCCGTCGCTGCGTAGAGCAGTGTGGCGTGGATGTTACACACGGGGATATACAGTACGAAAATAAATTTTTCCTGATAAGCAATCGGAATCTGCCTACATATAAGATCGAGGAAAACGCCCAGTAGATCAGCCGCAGCCATGGCCACCAAGTAGCGAGTGACACCTCCAGAGAGACCACATTTACCACGAGAGAGGATGACAATCGTCACTATGTTTACTGTTTGGAGGAAAATAACATATTTTAGCATATTGCCGGGAACATGAATTGCAGATTCACTGAGAAATGTGAGATTTTTTTCCCTTGTATCCATAAATGGAAGGAACTTCTGAAGCGGAGGGATTCGCTGTGAGCATGCCGAATTGACATTCAAGACATTAGTGCATCACAAACGCTACCTCAGGGTCAAAGGATCCGACATTTTGCCAATGGAAATGGCCAGACGTAGCTGGGATTTGGTTCATGACATGGATCACTTTAATCATAGGTTAGTTTGCCGAATTCAGCCAACCGTCATCATTGTCAATGATTCAAGATTCGAGTTGCTTCGCCAGTCTCTGATCCTTAATTATTTGGGGCAATTGAACCAGATCCATGTAACTGATCATTATCAATCGGATCACAGTTCACGTGGTATAATCAACCAATATTCATTTATTTTCACTCAGCTTGGTCCTAGCTGGATTTTTTATCCACGAAAGGTGGTGAACTCAGGGCTCAGTTTCTTGCCGCTGATCATTTCAAATGGTTCAAGATAGGTATCTTAGCTTCTCCTCAATTTACTTTTCCTAATGGATACCGAATGACCAGAAGTTATGTTAAAGGCCATGTATCGCTCATGCTGTTTACTCGTCTTGTCTTGATATGAATGAGGAAATATTTTAACAAGGTCTCTGTTCCTTATTGATGCCGACTAATCTTTGGTTAGTTTCGGACAGTAGCCCACAGTCCCACTTTTCACTATTACGCCGCATCCGTGGATGGATAGAAGAGGCCCGCATCCATAGTACCGATCGTTACTTAGTAAACCTGGTTAATCGTTGTAATTAGTAATTGGTGAAAGCTTCTGCTCCTAAACTTTGCAGAGTGAATTTAGACAGACCGATGTATTCTACTCATTGCCGATCGAGCCTTGCTGAATTTGATTGAATAAATCCAAATAGTTCCTGAACATTATCACTGCAGAGGCCTTGATGAAGATATTTGCAACTTCTGTGCTAGAGGAGTTGCAAATATGTTCATGGAGGCCCATGCAATTTTCTCTCGTCCTTTTCTGACTAAATTGGGATAGATCCGTCTGGCCCTCGGGATTTATCCACCTTTTAATGCCCCTCAAGAGATTCCTGATCTCGCTGCCCTTGCTTATTTGTAACCCCATACACTGATGGGCATCACAGGGAATATCGTAAGCTTTACATGTGCATGTTTTCATTTTGGCAAAATGTACTACCTTTTTGGTCATCCAAGGTTCCTTTACTTTGTCCCTCCTCCTTCCCGGAGCGCGCCTGTTCCGATCAACTGGCCTTTAAACGACCCCCACGGGTCAGTGCGGATTTAACAATAATATTTATCTCAGATTACTCTCCCTTGATCCAGTCTCATTGTGTTTTAATCTACTTTATTCCTAACATCCGGGTTTATCCCTATTCAAAGCTACCTTAAACAAGGAACTGCGGATGCTGGTTTATAGCAAAGACAGACAGACAATGATGGAGTAACAGCGGATCAGCCAGCATCTCTGGAGAAAATTGAAAGATGGCGTTTCATGTCTGGACTAATTGTAGGGGAGGAGGGAGGGGAAAACTGTGGCAAAAATCCGCCGACAAATCACAGACAGGTGAGTATGGGAATGGGAAGGCGGGTTAAAGTGGTTAGTAATCGAGAGATCCAGCAGGTCCTGGCGAACCGAGTGCCAGTGTGTGGCAAAGCCGCCACCGAGGCCACGCTTGGTGTCATCAATCCACAGAAGCCCTCATTGTGAACACTAGATGCAATATACGAGGTAAGAGGAGGTGCATGTCAATCTCTGTCTTCCTGGACGAAGTACGATCGGGTCCCTGGATGGAGTCGAGGGAGGAAGTATAAAGACAGGTGTTATATCTTCTGCGGTTACAGGGAATGTACCTGGGGAAGGGGTAGTTTAACCAGGGGGTTGCGGAGGAAGCAGTCTATGCGGAAAGCGGAAAGCGGAAAGGAGTGATGGGAAGATGTGACTAACGCGGGGATCACGTTGGAGTTGACGGAAATGTCGCAGAATTGTGTGTTTAATACGGAGGCTGGTAGGCTGCACGGTGAGGGCTAAAAAATGTACTAAATAATGAGGACATCTCGGATATATGGTATGGCTCTGGGAAGTGTTGTAGAGCAAAGGGATCTCGGAGTGCGGCTACATAGTTTCTTCAAAGTGGTGTCACTGGCAGATAGAGTGGGCAAAAAGGCTTGCGGCACATTGGCCTTCGCCCATCAGAGTATTGAGTATAGAAGTTAGGAGGTCATGTTACAGTTATATAGAATATTGGTGAGGCCATACTTAGAATCTGTTTTTAGGGAAGGAGAGGTGAACTTCCTGCAATGGCGTTATGTGGAGAAGTTAACAGAATTTGTACTCCTTTGCTGCATACTGCTACAATAAAAGTGCTATTGAAGGTAATTTTTACAATAGTGAAGCGATCGACAGCAGGTAGTGCTGCTGAAGAACTATTTCCAAAACCATTGTGAGGTAATGGGATTACGCGGGGTTGGAAAGGGGCTGCGATAATTGTAATTAATATCGATGCAATGTATTCAGACGCAGAGTAGTCATATACATTGTTGATTTTTGCGGAATATTGAGAAATGGTGAAGACTATTTGAGAAAGGAGGACACGCATTACATGGAATCACCGGCTGTCTGTTGCAGTGGACAGGCGTAGTTTAACGCAGCTTAACGCAACATGTGGAATGATATTTACTAATGTGAAATAATTGCAGAGAAAAAATCAACCAAAATAATGCAATGTTGATGTGTGCGGAGGATCAAAATTATATCCACCTTCTCATCTGCCCTTGGTTTTAGACAATATTAAATCTCATAATCTAAACCATTCTGCATTGCATTCTGCAATCTTTCTTTCTCCATCCTCCTGATTTCCCTGCGCCTTTATGTCAGTTAACCATCTCTAGTCATCCTGTTCAGACAGTGGTATGGAGTACGATCAGCCAGGACGAGTTAATTAGCGTTTCTGAATTACTGTTTGTCCCATTTGCTGTATTAAATCCAAATACAAGCATGAACCTATCTCGTCACACCAAGGGCATAGACACGTTGCAGAGACAGATTTCGAGAGTGTGATCGGCTGTGACGCTGCGCGGTCATGTATTGTTATGGCTCATCTCTAAGGAATGGACACTTCTTGCAATCCCCTTTTAATGGAATTGAATGCACAGTAGCAAATCATAAAAGGTATTGATCTATTCATACAGGGTAATTCGTGTCTAATGATTGCTGAGGCTGGACATTGTGACAAGGCAGCAATGCTCCCAACGTTGAGAGTGTTTCAACTAAAATGAATGGGTTAAATTGTCTTGTGTATGCATTGTACGCGGCTGCCTGGGAGCAAAAGAGAATTAAAACGAGAGGGGAAGAGAGCAAATAAATTGAGAAGCACACGAGGGTGAAATCTTTCACAGAGTCTAAGTGAGTGGACATACCTAGGGGGGATGTGGGGGTTCGTATCCCAAGCGAGTGCCAATGTAGATCCGGGATCACATGGATGAGAGAGGATCGAGTGCAATCCGGCAACAGAATCCACGAGTATTTACTTGCTAAGGAACACGGTTACGATGCGAATGCCCGGAGGGGCGTCGAAATCAACACGTTTGAACGAATCAAAGCTGCGGATGCATATTTCAGGATCAGCTAGGTTGTTATCGTGGTAAAGAGTGGGGCGTTTGCTGCAGCCGCTAGAATGATTGGTAATTGAGAGAACGTGAATTAATAATCAGTAACCAAATAGAAGAATAACGTTTGGCATGAATCCAAATGTTTCAGCTAGAGATAGAGTACATATAGAAGGATGGAATCCAAGAAAAGGAAGCAAATCGCATGGATTAAGCATGATCCACGAAATTCCCAATCAGAGCAATGCAAAAATAATACAGTTTACCGTTTTTAGAGTTCGATACAGACACTTACGCGAGACATCAACAACATCGCGGTGACCCACTGAACCAACGGAACTGTTTGTAGTTATCAGTTCCAATTATTAGAGGCAGAAGAAACCGCAGATGTTGGAATCGTGAGGAAAACACAAAGTAGTGGAGGAGCTCAGCGGGTCAGAGAGCATTTTTGGACGGGATGGGCAGGCGATGTTCGGGGCCGAGTCTGAAGAATGGAAACGTCAGCTGTCCATTTCCTCCACAGATACTGCCTGATTCTCCGAGTTCCTCCACCGCTTTGTTCTTTTTCCTAATTAATACCTGGAATTCTGGACATGCCACGAAGAAGAGTATGATAACAAGTAGATGGTGACCATTAATAATTAAATATAGTCACACAATTGATTTATATATATATTTTTTTTAATGGATAGTGGTACTTACCGGGAGCTGCAACAATAGCGAGGATGGGATAATAAATTAGTTCAATTGTCCGGAGTGCATGATAGATCCGAAGGTCTAATGTTAACCAGCTATAA
The DNA here is from genome assembly GCA_963514005.1 of Raja brachyura. The sequence goes on along the minus strand of OY740804.1, from coordinate 19,098,542 downwards.
TTAGCAAAAATATAGTAAGCCCATGCGAAGACGTCCCTACCCATTCTTGTAACATCCCACTCTACTTGTTTCAAATCCCGATCCGTTCTTGTCACATTCCATACTCCTGTTCTGATGGACTCCGCTATTGCTGTAACAGCCCACTCTGCTGTTAACAAATTCAAATCTAATGTTGTAACATTCTCCTCTAACGTTCTTAAATTGCGAACTCCCTCTCTCTCAATGGAGCCGTTCATCTCTGTTAATACCGAAGGGACCGTTCTTTCAACTCTATGGAAAATCATTGAAAGTCCGCCTTATTAATAGAATGGAAAGTTCCATCGGTTGCACAATCGGACTCCATGGAAACAGCTTAATTGCGCTTCTTGAACAAAAACTTAGGTTAACTCCTAGGTATCCAGAAGCATGACATTGAATAGGCAACATGGCGAAGGGAAGACGGCATTCTTATCCAGTGCCCCTTCTCCTCTATCCTTCCCTTTCTCGACAGAAACATCGACTTCGAAACACGACTTCAGGCTATATATCACACAATATAAATTCAAATATTCGACTGATGTGCAAATAATTGTATCATCGTGCAAACATAGAAGATATGAAGTGCAGTTCAGGGCCAGGCCCTTCGGCCCATAATGCAGCTGGCATGTTGGACGGTGTTCTGTTGACAGAACTCACCACAAACTGAAACCTCTAAACCCTGTGCAAAGATTTCACCCTAAATATGCATTTCCACCCTCTCTGGAACGTTTACCAAACAAAGACACAAAATATTGCAGTAATTTAGCTGGCCAACAAGATTATTAAACAAAGGCGAGAGATGGAATGACGTGAGGTCAAAAGGATAACGAGTTGCTAATTGTGGAGCTCAGGGTTAGAAAAGTTACAGTTTGTGTAGCTGGTGGAAGGATGCAAGTGGAGGGGTAGGGTTTGAAATGTTTCAAAGGATTCAAAGGTCTTTTATTGTCACATGTACCATTAAGGTACAGTGATATTGCGAATTACCATACAGCCATACCAAAAAAAAGCAACAAGACACACAACTACATAAAAGTTAACATAAACATCCACCATAGCTGATTCCCCACATTTCTCACTGTGATGTAAGGCAATGAAGTCTAATCTCCTTCCCTCTTTATTCTCCCGCGGTCATGGCAGTCGAACTATCCGTCGGGGCGGTCGCAGCTCCCGCAGATGGCGATCAAAACTCCCGCGCCGGGGCGATCGAAGGTCCTGCGGCTTGGATCTCCCGAAGTCGGTCTCTATTTAGAGACCGAGCTCCACAATGGTCCGCAGGCAAGCAAGGTTGGATTTCCCGAAGTCGGCCTCCAGCAGAGGCATCATGCTGCACGATGGTGTAAGTGCGGACCGAGATACGATAGTAAGGCTGCAGTGCGGACCGAGATACGATACGGGAAAAAAATGCATTTCCGTCAAGGTAAGAGATTAGAAAATGTTTCCCACTTTCCCCCTGTGAACAGACTGCATCGATAATCGGCGGGAGCTCGGTGCTGTATCCCTAAGCATTAATCTGCAGTGGGATCTTGCGGGTCTCAATCGATAGCTCCCTGGGGCTGGCAGCACAAGTAGATAGAGTATTAAAGAAGGTTTATGGAATGCGTGCTTACCGGTTAGGGCACTAAGTATAACCTTGGGAAGGCATGGAAGTAAGGAAATCAAGTTGCAACGGGGCTTTGGTTAGGTCAAGTTTGGATTATTGTTCTGATCGACCCATTAGAGTTCTGATCGACCCATTGCGGGAACGACATGGGACCATTGCGGAAAGAGCCATGGTTTTCAAGGGAAATTGGACACTTGGTTCGAAAAAAGAGAGATATCTACAATAATTATGGGAGGCATGGAGTAAATGAGGTGCTAGATGAGTATATAGAATGTAAAAAGAATCTTAAGAAAGAAATAAGAAAAGCTAAAAGAAGATATGAGGTTGCTTTGGCAAGAAAGGTGAAAGTAAATCCAAAGGGTTTCTACAGCGATATTAATAGCAAAAGGATAACGAGGGATAAAATTGGACCATTAGAAAGCCAGAATGGACAGCTATCTGCAGAGCCAAAAGAGATGGGGGAGATATTGAACAATTTCTTTTCTTTGGTATTCACCAAGGAGAAGGATATTGAACTCTGTGAGGTAAGGGAAAAAAGTAGAGTGGCTATGGAAACTATGAGATTCAAAGAGGAGGAAGTACTGACACTTTTGAAAAATATAAAATTGGATAAGTCTCCAGGCCCTGACAGGATATTCCCTAGGACATTGAAGGAAGTTAGTGTAGAAATAGCAGGGGCTATGACAAAAATATTTCAAATGTCATTAGAAACGGGAATAGAGCCGGAGGATTGGCGTACTGCGCATGTTGTTCCATTGTTTAAAAAGGGTTCAAAGAATAAACCTAGCAATTATAGACCTGTTAGGTTGACGTCAGTGGTGGGCAAATTAATGGAAAGGATACTTAGAGATAATATATATAAGCATCTGGATAAACAGTGTCTGATCAAGAACAGTCAACATGGATTTGTGCCTGGAAGGACATGTTTGACAAACCTTCTTGAATTTTTTTAAGAGGTTACTAGGGAAATTGATGAGGGTAAAGCAGTGGATGTTGTCTATATGGATTTCAGTAACGCCTTTGACGAGGTTCCCCATGGAAGGTTTGTTAAGAAGGTTCAATCTTTGGGTGTTAATGGCGGAGTAGCAAGATGGATTAAACAGTGGCTGAATGGGAGATGCCAGAGAGTAATGGTGGATGGCTGTTTGTCAGGTTGGAAGCCAGTGACCAGTGGGGTGCCTCAGGGATCTGTGTTGGGTCCACTGTTGTTTGTCATGTACATCAATGATCTAGATGATGGGGTGGAAAATTGGATAAGTAAGTATGCAGATGATACTAAGATAGGTGGTGCTGTGGATAATGAAGTAGATTTTCAAAGTCTACAGAGAGATTTGGGCCATTTGGAAGAGTGGGCTGAAAGATGGCAGATGGAGTTTAATGCTGATAAGTGTGAGATGCTTCATCTTGGCAGGACAAATCAAAATAGGATGTACATGGTAAATGGTAGGGAATTGAGGAATGCTGTGGAACCGAGGGATCTAGGAATAAATGTGCATAGTTCCCTGAAGGTGGAATCGCATGTAGATAGGGTGGTAAAGAAAGCTTTTGGTGTGCTGGCCTTTATAAATCAGAGCATTGAATATAGGAGTAGGGAAGTAATGTTAAAATTGTACAAGGCATTGGTAAGACCAATTCTGGAGCATGGTGTACAATTTTGGTCGCCTAATTATAGGAAGGATGTCAACAAAATAGAGAGAGTGCAGAGGAGATTTACTAGAATGTTGCCTGGGTTCCAACAACTAAGTTACAGAGAAAGGTTGAACAAGTTAGGTCTTTATCCTTTGGAGCGCAGAAGATGAAGGGGGGACTTGATTGACGTCTTTAAAATGATGAAAGGGATAAACAGAGTTGACGTGGATAAGCTGTTCCCATTGAGGGTAGGGAAGATTCAAACAAGAGGGCATGACATGAGAATTAAGGGACAGAAGTTTAGGGGTAACATGAGGGGGAACTTCTTTACTCAGAGAGTGGTGGCTGTGTAGAATGTTCTTCCTGCAGATGTGGTGGAGGCAGAATCGATTTTAACATTTAAAAGTAAAGTGGATAGGTATATGGACTGGAAGGGAATGGAGGTGTATGGTCTGGGTGCAGGTAGATGGGACTAGGGGAAAATGAATGGTCGGCACGCACTGGAAGGGCCGAGAAGGCCTGTTTCCGTGCTGTAATTGTTATATGGTTATAAGAGGATTTGTGGGGAATAATGTCCGGAATAGAGGGTATTAAAAGAGGGTGTGTAGAGTGAGTTTTTGCAGACATTGCTTGAAATACGGTTTCCAACCTTGCCGATGTGGAAACCACAGCTCCAGAAGAATCAAAGCTACCTGTGATATCTCGCCATCGAGGGAGATACAGCGTTATCGAAAGGATTGAGGCATTGAATAACATCTATGTAAGAGCCACGGAGGATGGACTATAATCAAGGTAGATGTGGTAGACTCTGCACCAATAGTGAAAGCGTTTGGGGTAGCCTACCCCCTAAAAAAAGAAATAGAGATCCAGAAAGAGAAGGAAACGCCAGAAACACAAGTGCTACCCAGCGTGAAAGTGAAAGCAAGTTCTAGATTGTCATCGAAGTAATATATTTGAATTCATTGCGATTGGAGGAAGCAATGCCGCTCGGAGAGGCTGGAGGGTTGGGGGTTGCTGGGGTGGTTCGCAGGAGGTGAGGATTTATGAGAAGAGAACTTCCTGTTTGCTGTTTATTTCCTCAAATGGCTCCATTGCGCTGGCGAGGTACATGTTTATTTCAATTCAGAGCCGTTTGTCTGTCCCCTTGTGCAACCAAATTGGTGTAAGGCTTTTTGTATGGATTAGATTTTCAGATACTTTGAGATGTTTTACGCGTGAGTGTCCACATTATGCTGAGGCGCTCTGTGTGTCTCATATGTTGTGTTTCAGTGAGATGGGTTTTTGGTCTCAGCTGCCGTATTATTTTGTGGAGTGTAGTTTACAAGGTTTGTGAGGTGCATACGGTCATGTGTTTTTTTTAATTTTGAGGAATTTTGTGGTTTTGAAAAACATCATTATTTACAGATCGCTTTGCAGATCACCTCGAGCGAGCGACATCCAGCTTCAATTCTCCAGCCAATCCACTTATATCACTACCACAAAACTAACTGGTACCTCTCTTATTTAACAGTGATTTAACAGTATATTATCTACAGATACGTGACCGTATATTTTTCCTTTTACAATTACTTTATTCTACTCTGCTATGTCCAGTAGTTGCATTTCTTCAGGTTTTTCTGATTATGACATTAGTGTTATGACTCCATAACAACACTCGCCACCTCACCCTCTCCGCTCGTTTATTTTTTCACAGTTGCAATTATGAGAAATAGTTATTGATTCGCAGCATCCATTCTGTGTTTCCCCTAGTGCGGCCTGATGAGTTCCTCCAGATCGTTTCGTTTTTGTTTTTGATTACGGATATCTAGAAAAGGATTGTGGTATTGTCGTGAAGTTGATTGTGAGATTGCTTTCACACGTCAAATGAAATTCTCGATTCCTTTGCGATTTCCTGTGTCCGTGTTGCTGGATTGCTGCCACCCGCTGCATGGACCTGTGAATCTGCAATAACGACTGGAAGATGCGATTAGTACATGGCTCCGGTGTGCATAGTTGTGTAATTTACATTCAACGTCGTCTTTCGCGATGATTAAATATCTTATTATTCTGAGACGTTCCAGTGTTTCAAAGTGCTTTATTTGCTAATTTTACTTCGGAGTTACGTCCGCGCATGTCAAACTGAACGGGCTTGAGGGCGCAGCTCCACCAGCGGTAAGTAGTAACTTCGCAGGTAAGTGGTTTTGAAAACTTTGCCTGAGAGTATTTAACTCCTGGCTCGAGCAGTCAGTAGGAGTCGGTGGTATGGAGCGGTCAGGTAGGAAAGTTCGTAGTAAGCGTGGGTCCAGTAATGCGGATTTACAAATTAGATCGGGTCGGGAGATTAGTGCGGCAACGCCGGTTCCGATACCGGGTGCCGTTTTACCAACAGCCGTTATATTAGTGAACTTTCTACACCAGGTCCAGGGCTCAGGAGCCTGAGGCCACTGATAGACTTTCTTTTTGCTTCCTATGGCTATCAGACCAGTTTTGTCAGATGAGTCTGAAGAAGAAGGAGACTCCCCTCCAGATAATAAAATAATATGGGGGAGGATGCAAAATATGGAGAAGATGCTCCAAACTTTGATAAATCAAGGGTCAAAGGCCCCAGTGATTCCCCAGGCAGCTGTTTCAAGAAGGTCCATATCAACAAGAATATGTGGAGTATCAGCAAGGGGACTTCCTTCCAGCGCCTTGTTTAGGACTGGAGGATGCCTCCCCACAGTATGACTTGGGAGAAGCAGGGCAGGATGAAGCTGACCCTGATTCTCGTGTCCCTGCTCATGTGCATACACCAGAGCACAAGAGCCACGCTCCAGGTGTCCCAGATATTGCAATGAGTTTGCTATTCCGGAGGGGACTGGTGAGGCAATGGAGGTGTACCTTGCCAACAATATCAATTATTTAGTGTCACCAGCTCCAGCAATCTATGATGCAAGAGACTACCAACAAATATTAGACACCTGTTTGCTGTGCATCACTGAAAGTGCCCATGGTGAACCCAGTAACCTGGGCAAACATGAGTCCTTCTATGAGGAGACAGGAGGTTCGGTATCAACACGTCCTCCAACTGGTGGCTGCAGCAATTACTGCATTTGGCACAATGGTCAAAGGGACCATGATTATTCAAACTCAAATTGATATGTTGGCTCTCTTATGCAATGCAATTTTGAGGTATATTGCATCAGAAAAATCAGGCCAACTCTCAATCAAAAATTTGCTATTATATGTAACGCGACTGAATTCCTGTTTGGAATGGACCTTGTCAAGCAAATACGTGAAATTGATGATGAGGCCAAAACAATTGGCTTAATGAAGCCAAGCATATCACGGCCACCTATTCGAAAGCCTGGGTTAATGTACCGAAGGTCGGATCCAGGTGCTGGGCCCAGCAGGGGGAGGCCAGTGGGGCAATGCGGTTACCCACCAAGACACAGCGGCTACAACCCCAATATGGGCAGACAACAGACTTACCGACAAACTGTATAGGTACAGGGCATTTTTGTTAACGATCATGTTTCTCGTGGACAACTTCCTATTGTAGGTAGATTACAATTGTTTTATAATGAATGGTGCTGTATAACATCTGATATGTTTGTACTAAATACTGTGTCAGGTTCTACCATTGAGTTTATCTCAGGGATAAATCCACCTCAACAGCACAAGCCAAATAAAATGTTGGTGTTGTCTACTCTATTCAATTCAATTCAATTCAATTCAATTCAATTCAATTCAATTCAACTTTAATGTCATTGCACAAATACAAGTATAGGTACAATGAAATGCAGTTTCGCGTCAGTTCGTACTGATAGCAATGTGGAAAATAAATACAGAATTCAGACAATGTGGACGAAGAGACTGGAGAAATCTATCGGCGGGACTATCGAGTTCAGCAGTGTGATGATGTTATCGTAGAAACAGTTCCTCATCCTACTAGTGCGGGACCTGAGGCTCCTGTACCGCCTCCCAGATGGTAGGAGGGCAAACAGTCCATGGTTAGGGTGTGAGGGGTCCTTGATGATCTTCCCGCCCCGTTTCAGACACAGTTTTCGGTGGAGGGCATCCATGGCACGGAGCGGGGCACCGATGATGTACTGGGCGGTTTTCATCACCCATTGTAGTGCCTTCCTATCTGCCACGGTGCAACTGCTGTACCATACCGTAAAGCAAATGGTCAGGATGCGTTCGATGGTGCAGCGGTATAAGTTGGTCAGGATCTGGGGGGATAGGCGGGCTTTTTTGAGTCTCCTCAGGAATTAAAGGAGTTGCTGTGCCTTTTTGATCAGCTTGGATGTGTTGCGGGACCAGGACAGATCCTCCGATATGTGTACCCCGAGGAATTTATAGTTGGAGACCCGCTCCACCTCTGTCCCATAGATATGGATGGGGGTATGTCTGCCCCCTCTTCTTCCTAAAGTCAACAAAGATTTCCTTCATCTTCTGGGAGTTGAGGACGAGGTTATTGTTAGCACACCAGGTAGTCAGGTGCTGGACCTCCTCCCTGTGGGCTGACTCATCATTGTCGCTGATCAGTCCAACCACTGTGGTGTCAACGGCAAATTTTATGACGGCGTTGGAGCCATACTTAGGGATGCAGTCATGGGTGAAGAGGAAGTAGAGGAGAGGGCTGAGCACGCAGCCCCGTGGCACGCCGGTGTTCAGTGATATAGTGGAGGACGTGAGGTTCTTGACCCTAACAGACTGTGGTCTGTTAGTGAGGAAAGTTAGTGTCCAATTGCAGAGGGATGTGGACGATGAGATTAAGAATTTATGCCAAAAAGGAGTGATTGAGAAAGCCATTAATCATCCTCAACAATTTGTGTCTAATATATTCCCCAGACCTAAAAAAGATGGTGGATGTAGAGTAATTCTGGACCTCACTCACTTAAATTCTTCAGTTTTCTATAGGCATTTTAAAATGGACACCTTTCGTTACTGCTAAACAGCTGGTATCACAGGGTTGTTATATGGCAACTATTGATTTTGCAAGATGCGGATTATTCAGTGCCAATTCATGCTCATTTTCGCAGGTACTTGAAATGTAATTGAATGGGACAGCTGTTGCAATACAAAGCATTGCCTAATGGATGAATTTCAGCACCTAGGCTATTTACTAAATTGTTAAACCCTGTGCTGGGGCTATTGAGGGCCCATAATCACATTGTCATGGCTTATTTAGATGATATCTTAATTATCAGCAGCACTAAAGAGTCAGCTGAGGAGTCAGTTGCAGTAAGCAAAAATGTGTTTGAAACATTAGGGTTTTTGGTCCATCCAACTAAGTCTAAATTACAGCTAACCCAAAATATTGAGTATTTGGGATTTCTTATTGATTCAGTTGATATGACAGTAACATTACCGACAGCCAAGGTTATGGATATTGCTGATGTCTGTACTTGCCTCACACAAAAACTTTATCCCTCCATCCGAGAAGTCGCTAAGGTCATTGGGAAATTGGTAGCGCCTTTCCCTGCAGTACAGTTTGGACCTTTGCATTATCAACATTTGCAAAGAGCAAGAGAACAAGCACTAAAAGAGCATGCAGGCCATTTTCTCGGGTTATGCAGTTACCGACCACAGCTCTAGCAGAATTGCAGTGGTGGATTGTTATTGTTAGTCAAGCTACCAATAACATTTTGGTGCAAGAACCTTCAATGATTTTACAGACTGATGTAAGCGCTCTTGGATGGGGGGCTATGGACACTGAGTCTAGCTGTGGGGGTAGATGGAATGAACAAGAAGGTTTGATTCTCCACACACAAGGGATTAATTATTTGGAATCATTGGGGGCATTTTATGGATTACAGGGATATTGCTCCACAATGAATAATTTACACGTTCAACTCCAGATTGATAACACCACAGCAGTGGCATATATTAATCATATATGAGGAGCAAGATCAGTTTTATGTGATAACTTGGCTATTCTCATGTGCCATTGGTGTATTTCAATGAACATCTGGGTTTCAGCCATCTATGTACCAGGTGTAGACAATGTGGTGGCAGACCATAGGTCACAAAAGTTTAATGACAATATAGAATGGATGTTGAATTCCAATTTGTTTCAAACAATTGTCACTCGATTTGGGTTGCCAGATATTGATCTATTTGCATCCAGATTGAATCACCAGTTGCCTAAATGTTTCATGGGAGCCAGATCCAGGAGCAGTAGCTGTGGATGCATTTTCGTTACATTGGGGGCACTCATTCTTTTATGCATTTCCTCCATTTTGCCTGGTTTTGGTGGTCCCAGTTAAGCCAACACAACCATGGTTCCCATTGGTACTCAGAATGATGGCTCAGCCATTCATGATGATTCCCGGCTGCAGTAATTTGTTGGTGCATCCGGTTACAGGAGAAAGTCACCCATTACATGATCATATCAATTTGTTGGTCTGCAGGTTCTGAACAGACCATTCCAAGGCCTTGGATTGTAGAACAGGACCATGGAGGTTATCACTGCAGCCTGGAGGAATAGCATTAAAAAACAATATGTGGTTCACATAAAGAAATGGGAGATGTTCTGTGTACAATCAAATATATCTTATCATACTGCAAGCATAAGTGATGTGTTGGAGTTCCTTGCTGAGTTGCATTTTGATGAGCACTTGAGTTATAGTGTCATTAACAGTGCTCAGAGTGCTTTGTCCTCCTATTTAGGGCAGTCTTCAGAACAACAACCTATCAGGTCTCATCCATTAGTATCCCGATTTATGAGAGGAATTTTCAACAAAAAACCCTCCTAAACCTAGATATACAGAAATCTGGGATAGTTTTCACACTGCTTCGGCAATGGGCTCCAATTACGTCATTATCTATGCAGCGATTAACTCTTAAAGTGGTTATGCTAATGGCGCTGGTTTCAGCACAATGTGTACAAACATTACAATTGTTACGAATAGATTGTATGTATTTGTCTGTAGATGACATTATATTTTATTTCTATGATTTAATCAAACAAAGTAGGCCAGTTATGGCAGGAACCAAGGTGATGTTTAAGGCATATCCTGTTGACCAAATGTTATGTGTAAACACTTAAGCCAATATCTTGAGTTAACAAGGAGTCTCAGAGGTTCTGAGACAGGACTGCTCATTAGTCACAAAAAAACATATAAAATAATGTCAGTACAAACTATGTCTAGATGGTTGAAACGGGTCCTCAATTATGCTGGCATCAACACTCATGTATTTAAAACTCACTCCACCAGGGCGGCATCAACATCCATGGCGAAGGCTCAGGACGTGCCGCTAGACCAAATCCTCGCAGGCGCAGGATGGTCTGGAGAATCAACATTTTCACAATTCTATGACAAACCTGTACAGACAGTGACATGGTTTGGGCATGCTATTTTGGGTTCCATTTAATTCATTTGCTTTGTTTTTATATAATTGTTTGTAATTTCCCCCTGGGACAGAGGGGTTATTACTGTTTTTGTTATTATTATTTAAAATAGTTATTGAATAATTTGAAGCAATGTTCAATATATTATTTATTCACTACTGTGTCAACCGAAGCAGTTTGTTGTATGGAGTGCATCTACAGCATGACAACACAGAGCTTAGAAATCTTCACGTAGTCACTCACATGATTCCGAAGTAAAATAGTAAGATTAAACGAGAACTTACCAGTTTGAAGTTTGATCCTTATTTTATGAGGAGTTACGTTGAAGAATTACGTGCCCTCCGCTCCCACCCTCATAATCTAAGAGATCATCTGGTAGTTCTAGTCTTTTTAAAGCCTTACTATGTTACTTCGGCTATTTCTTTTCTGTGATTTCACGCCGCTGCTTTGAAGTATAACGTGCATGCGCCTGGCGGGGCTTCTTCACGTAATCCCTCAACGTAACCCCTCATAAAATAAGGATCAAACTTCGAACTGGTACGTTCTTATTTAATCTTACTATTATACCTTACCAGAACGATTAAAATGTGGAAAGAGGAACTGTACTTTTGAATTGTTTTGTGGATCTATGTGGCTTAGGATATCGCGAGTCTAAGTAGGAAGATGAAAGACTGAGCATGCTTCCGGTCGTGCATCGGAATCACGCGGGGCGTCGTTGGGCCACACAGAGGGACCTGAGCAGTGTATGGGAGACAATGCAAAAGCACAGGACATCAATGGTTCAACATAATGAAGCTGACTATGCAACAAAAAATAGAACGCCGGAGGAATTCATCGCGCAAAGTAGCATCTGTGCAGCCAAATTGTGTCTGCTGATGTTTCAGGTCTAAAGGACTGAGTGTGAAGAAGGATTGTCGGTACAAGAGGCTGAGCTGGAGGCTAGTAAGTGACAGTTTAAGCACGATGGGAAGGGGAGGTTGTGCAGACGCGACCTGGTGTGGAGGAGGTGGAAGGAGGTGATGGGTGGAAACAGATGGGTGGGGTCGATGAATACGTGGAAACACTTGATGGGAAGGGGAATAGGAAAGTAGAACGAAGATGGAAGAATATTTGCGGAACAGGTGAGTGCGTGTTGCTGAAGAACACCGGGTTTAATTCAGTTTGTTGTCATGTGTACTAAGATAGAGCGAAAAGTTTTTGTTTGCAATCCACTCATCAGAATACTATACGTGGTGTAATCTTTTTGTGGCTGCATAACACGCAAACAAACGTTTTTCACTGTACTTCGGCACACGTGACATAAATACATTAATCAACTGAAATTAATGGAGCAATGGAGAAGGCCGAGGGCATACACGTCAGCGTGGGGGTGGGAAGACGACATAATACCACATGCCACCGGAAAAGGGAAGGTGGCTGCTGAAGGTGACCGCAGATGCTCCATCAAAACCCCAGTCCTTCTCTCTAAAGATGCTGGCGGTCCCGTTGAGTTACTCCAGCTTTTTATGTCTACCTTCAGTTTAAACCAGCATCCACAGTTCCTTCTTACTCATCTGATATTTGGGGACAGAGCCCTTGATAAACTGGGAAGGATATATGCTCAGTGGAACAGATGATGTGCACAGAGCTTGGGGAGTTGGTAAAAAGGAAACGGCTTAGGATGATGAGTGCTATGGAGTCCTCAGATTCTGTCACTTTGGTATGCATTTTATTATTGTACTGAAGGGAGATTTCACCATATCCTTCACCTGCTCCCTGAACTTAGTCTGGGTAACGACATAGAGAGCAGTGTTAGTGCAGCAGCTCAGTTGCTGGAACATGAAGCCTAATTCTTGAACAGACCATGGTGGAAGCATTGACAGCGGCAAAGACAGGAAAAACCAAAGTCGGGCCCACACAAAATTCACCGTGAAGAATGTCCATAAGACGATGAAATTGCCCGAAATGACCAACAGTAAAATGAGCGACTTCCGGCGGTTTTCCATTTCTGGGTCCTTGGTAGTTTCCCCGTTGCATGGTCTCCGAAGTCTTCTGCGGGCTCTGCTGGCGACTAAAACGTGTCTGATGGTCAAAGCGTTGAGTAACAGAATAAGGACAAATGGGACCAAAGGAGTGAAAAGATAATGAAGGAGTTCGATTACTGCCCACTCTGAGGAAAACCGAATACCATATCGTTCCCAACAAAACCAAGGGTTATTAAGGAGGATGTAGTCTCCTGAGAGCATAAAATACCAAATAATGTTTTTTGAGCAGCTGACCACAGTCACCGTTCCCAGAACCACAGTTCCAGTTCTCTCGGTGCAATATTTCGCTTTCAGCTTCTGGCAAGAAATTGCGACAAATCGATCAAAGGTAAAGGTAACGGTGAACCAGACAGAACAGTCCGTGGCTGCGTAAAGCAGGACGGCATGGATATTACACACAGGGATGGCCATTAGGAAAGTAAATTGATCCCGATAAACGATCGGAATCTGTCTGAATATCAGATCGAGGAAAACGCCCAGTAGATCCGCCACAGCCATGGCCGCCAGGTAGCGAGTGACACCTCTGGAGAGACCACACTTGCCGCGGGACAGGATGATAATCGTTATAATGTTTACTGTATGAAGATGAAATAACATGTCAAAACGGAAAGAAATCCCGCACAGACACTGAGAAGTAAATGAGATTTTGAAAACATTTTTCCCGATTTCAAAGAAGGACGAGAAGTATTGTTCTCGAGACAGCGTGTCTCTGCTGGAGATATGGTCTGCCAATTAAGTAAATGGCCCAGTAAATGGAAAACCAATTACACAAGGGCATGGTGATCGGACAAGTTTTGTGCTTCAGTAAAACAAAACTGCTGAAAAATGCAGCGAATTTTAAAGATGAACTGTCAGTGAGAATTTTTGGAATCGGACCAAATTGTGGCTCTTGATCATTACAATAATTCCGGATTAATGTATCTGAGCCAGATCATGTTCCTGTTCGTGGTTACTTTGTGGGGCAATTTCGTCAAGTTCTTGCTTCTAATAGAACAGGAACAGGTAGATCAGCTCGCAATATCCCTGCAAAACATATGCCGGTTTAAACTGATGGCCCCTGCCTGCTCGTGATCTATATCTATCCATTTCCAATTTAGCCATGTGCCTACTTAGCAATGTTTAAATGCCACTATTTTATCTACCTTCACCATCACCCCTCAGAACACGTTCCAGGCAACCGCCACCTTAAAGCTATATTTGCTACATTCACCCTGGGAGGGGAGGGGGGGGGGGGGGGGGGGGGGGAGAAGGTCTGCCTACCCTGTTTATACGTCATGTAATGTTACATACTTCTGTCATGTCCCACACTCAGAATCGAATTCTCCTGGGAAAGCAATCCAACCCATCCTCTCCTCATAATACCATGTAGTACAGGCAGCATTCTAGTAAAGGTATTCTGTACTCCGTCCAAAAGCTTCCACTTTCTTACTGTAATGCACAGAACTGTACACAACAAATGGTGCACAATGAAAGTTGTTTAAACTTGCAATAAGAGAACCTGCTACACGCTCAATGCCTGGAACAATAAAAGCAAGCATTCCATCCGTATCCTTTACCATTCTATCGACTGGTGTTGCCACTTTTAGGGAGCTATGGACTTAAACGTCCAAATCCCTCTGCAAATCATATTCTGTTTGGGGGACTTGTCATGAGTTTACATTCGACCCCGCCCCCCCCCCCCCCCCCCCCCCCAAAGTGTTGCACGGATTAGTCCGGATTAAAGTTCATCTGGGCCACTTTCCACATCAATTTCCGTGGCTGATCTAAATCCTGCTGAACCCTTGTCAGCCTTCCTCAGTTTCCGCAATGCCAACCCTGCCACTATAGGGTCAGTATAGGTCAAGGAGCGCAGGCTTGACAGGTTAACGAGTTTTCGCATCTGGTATTAGAATCTCGGTGGAGTTCCGAAGACGGGATCCATGACTTAGACCAAAATCTGTAAGGATGGGCAATAAAACATCAACCCCGATAATTCTCAACACTGTGCCCCCGCAAGACTGCGTTCCCTGTCCCTTACGATCCTTCCAATACGCTCACGCCTGTGCGGCCAAACTGTGCTCTGGCTTTATCAACAGTTTGCCGATGACATCGCAGCAGCATGTTGGATTCCAAGCAAGGATGAGATGGAGTACAAGGAGAGAGTGAGAGATGAATGGTATCGTGTCAAGACAACAAAGTCCCGATATATGTCCGCAAAAAAAAGGCCTGGCCACGACCTCTGGAAAGATGATGCAGAGCACAATCCAGTATTCAACAATAGTGCTGTAGTGGTTAAAGTCGAGAATTGCAAGTTATTACTTGTAAATGTCATTAAAAAATTACTCCAACAACATGTGACCATACCTTCAAGAAAACATGCGGGTATCTCTACTTCGTCCGAAAGCTCGGGGAAATTCTCATCACCGATCCTTACCAATTTCTACAGATGGACTATTGAAAACTTTTTATCCCGCGCATTACAGCTTGGTATGGCAATTGCTTTGTCCAAGACCGCACGGAATTGCAGAGCGATGTAAACGCAGCTCAGCCCATCACACAAGCCAGACATTCCACTCAATGACTCCATCTCTACTTCACGCTGCATCTGGAAAGTACCAAATATAACTAAAGGCTACCTACACACCCCGATTTAGTCAAGGACCATTTACACCCCTGTCACTCCACTCGGCTGTCGGCCAGAAAATACAAATGCCTGAAAGATCAAACAACCAGATTCAATAAACGCGTCTTCAGGTTTCAAAGGTGTCAACGGTCTTTTATTGTGACATGTACCAATTAAGGTACAGTGATATTGCGAATTACCATACAACCATACGGGAAAAAAGCAACAAGACACACAACTACATAAAAGTTAACATAAACATCCACCACAGCAGATTCCCCACATTCTTTACTGTGATGGAAGGCAAAAAAGGCCAAACTTCTTCCTCTTTATTCTCCCGCGGTCGGGGCAGTCGAACCATCCGTCGGGGCGATCGAAGTTTTCGCAGCCGGCGGTCGAAGCTCCCGCGTCGGGGTGATCGAAGCTCCCGCGTCGGGGCGATCGAAGCCCGCGTCGGGGCAGTCGTAGCTCCAGCGTCGGGGCGGTGGAAGCACCTGCGGCTTGGTTCCGGAGACCGCGTCTCCGTGATGTTAAGTCCAAAAGCACTCACTGTTGGACTCCGAGATTAATCCCTGGTAAAGGGATCGCGGGCTCCGTGAAGCTAAAGCCCCTGTCCCGATTAGGAGACCTAAGCAGGAACCTCTGGTGACCTTGCCCGCCACCCAAGGTTTCCATGAGGGCACCGGAGGTTTTGGTCACTCTCCCTAATGGTCGAAAGTGGTTTCCGCGTGGTCAAGGCTTCATCTAGGTTGCTGCTATTTTTTCATCATGATTAAAACCGGCCTCGACTAAAAATAGGTTGCGGTTTTAAAAAACGACAATTTTTTTGTGGCAGGTCTAGTCGAAACCGGTTTTCTTCAAAATCGAGGAAGGTTTTCAACATATGCGTGTGAGGTGGTAGGAGGTTGCAGGTCACCTCGAACTTTTTTGGGTGGCGGGCAAGGTCACCAGAGGCCTCCTAAGCTGGCGCCCGCGGTGGAGCTCTCAAAATTGTTCTTCAGCAAAGGCAACCAACTGCTCGATGTTAGGCCGCAGTGTGGACGGGGATACCATACAAAAAAGAATCGCATCTTCATCGAGGTAAGAGATTAGAAAAGGTTTCCCCCAACCCCCCCATCCCCCCGCA
The DNA here is from genome assembly GCA_963514005.1 of Raja brachyura. Next base: position 19,082,225 of record OY740804.1, on the reverse strand, counting down.
CCCACACAAAATAAGCTAATGAACCCTAAACACATACATTTGACACATAGTATTCAAACACAAAAGAAGAAAGGACAGAGAAACTGATGGCGAAGCAGCCATTGCTTCTCTTCCGCGATCCTTCCAATCAACCTAGCTGGGCCCGTTGCACTTTAATATGCGGTTTCCTTGCAGCGGAAACATTTTGCTACACCACTGTGCATATTTATTGTAAGATTTTCCTGGAAAGCACACAAAGGTTTTCACGTATGTTGGTACGTGACAAAAAATGTCAATTGCAATTGTTAAGAGGAGATGAAACGAGCAATTTGTTCAAGGACCGCTCCAGTAACTTTATTGTTCAGAGGCAGAGCATGCATTGATAAACGTTCTATCAACAATGGGAGCTATTCTACTGCACCGCATCCAAAGCTAACGGAGTAGCAGATTCAGTGCCATGTACCAAAACAGCAACGAGACGACGAAGCAACCTATTGGCCATAGGTATGGTACACGTGGGAGGGTGGACTGATAGGCTGGAAAGGAGGGTTAAGAATTGAACATCTACATATTGGCCAATAATAAACGTACACGTGAAAAGACAAAACAAAAAATATAGCTTCCACTTTTATGAAATAGATATAGAGATATGGAGATTTTCATGAAGCACCCCTAAGATGGTTATCGACTGAATTATTAGAGCAAAGCTAACAAAGATTTACCGGGTATGCCAGATCATGAATAATAAGATCAAGGATACGGAGTGGGAATTAACAATTTACGAAAAATGGATGCCCACGAATGATGTGATTACAGTTTAAACAAAGACAATAAACAATCGAGAATAGACAATAGGCGCAGGAGTAGGCCATTCAGCACCGCCATTCAATGTGATCATGGCTGATCATCCCCAATCAGCACTCCGTTCCTGCCTTCTCCCCGTATCCCCTGACTCCGCTATTTTTAAGAGCCCTATCTAGCCCTCTCTTGAAAGTATACAGAGAACCAGCGTGCACCGCCCTCTGAGGCAGAGAATTCCACAGACTCACAATTCTCTGTGAGAATAAATGTTTCCTCGTCTCCGTTCTAAATGGCTTACCCCTTATTCTTAAACTGTGGACCCTGGTTCTGGACTCCGCCAACACCGGGAACATGTTTTCTGCGTCTAGCGTGAACTATGCACAGTTATTCCTAGATCCCTGTGTTCCACAGCATTCCTCAATTCCCTACCATTTACCATGTACGTCCTATTTTGATTTGTCCTGCCAAGATGCAGCACCTCACACTTATCAGCATTAAACTCCATCTGCCATCTTTCAGCCCACTCTTCCAAATGGCCCAAATCTCTCTGTAGACTTTGAAAATCTACTTCATTATCCACAACACCCCCGATCTTAGTATCATCTGCATACTTACTTATCCAATTTTCCACCCCATCTAGATCATTGATGTACATGACAAACAACAGTGGACCCAACACAGATCCCTGAGGCACCCCACTGGTCACCGGCTTCCAACGTGACAAACAGCCATCCACCATTACTCTCTGGCATCTCCCATTCAGCCACTGTTGAATCCATCTTGCTACTCCGCCATTAACACCCAAAGATTGAACCTTCTTAACCAACCTTCCATGGGGAACCTTGTCAAAGGCCTTACTGAAATCCAAACTGGTTCCATAGTTTTGTCACCACTGCCACCAAGTTTTGCGTCATCTGCAAATGTGCTAATGTTATTTTGAATCCCTTCATCCAAATCATTGATGTATATTGTAAATAGCTGCGGTCCCAGCGCCGAGCATTACAGTACCCCACTAGTCACTGCCTGAAAGGGACCCGTTAATCCCTACTCTTTGTTTCCTGGCTGCCAACCAATTTTCTATCCATGTCAGCACTCTACCCCCAATACCATGTGCCCTAATTTTGCCCACTAATCTCCTATGTGGGATCTTATTAAATGCTTTCTGAAAGTCCAGGTACACTTACCAGGCACTGCAACAATAGCGAGGATGGGATAGTAAATCAGCTCGATGGTCAGGAGTGCGTAATAGACCCGGAGATCTATCGTCAACCAGTCATCATTTCCAAGAATATAGTTGGACCACTCGAAGCTATTCCTTCCCCACCCCATAACATCCAACTTCAATGGTCTCAAATCCCGATCAATTCCGGTAACATTCCATTCTTCTATTCTCAGCTTGTCTTCAATTGTTGTGACAGGGTATTCTCCTTTTACAAGATCCCGATTCATTGCTGCAACACCCCCCTCCATTGCTCTAAAATTCCAATCTCTATCTCTATCTCTATATCTCTCCCCCCCCCCCTCCCTCCCTCTCTCTCTCTCTCTCTCTCTCTCGCTCTCTCGCTCTCTCACTCTCTCACTCTCTCACTCTCTCCACCTATCTTTCCGTGGAACCACTGATCCGTATCAAGGAATGCTCTTTCTGTCTGCAATAAATCTTAGACTGGCACCTTTAATAGTAGAGTAGCCGCTCATTTGATGACATAATCAGGCTCCATGGGGGCTGTGATTAATTGCACTTAATGAGCAAATAGATGCAAGTCGTGCATGTGCAGAAGAATGGGACAACACGGATGCGAAGCTATTAATATGGCTAATGATGTCGACATTTAAATACTGTGTCAATAGTTTATCCTAAACCACCAAACGGTTCGGCATGAACTGGCTGGTGGAAATACGTAGATAATGCTTGCCAAAATGTGTTATTTATTCAAAAAAAGATTTTAAACCGACCAAATACCACAATTAACAAACTATGGAACCCGTCCTTTTGTTTATATCATCTCTACCATTTGCATAATTCACGACCAATCATATAGATGTTATTGGTTTCTTTAACGTTCCTTATTATTGTAGAATGATCATTTTTTGGAAATGATTTGTTAAATTTAACAGCAGTTAATTTCAAGGACTCGAGGACAAACGCGTAATCATTGCTATCAAGTCATCAAGGCAATGAGCGATAGAAATCCTGCTACGATTACAGAACAATGATGCAAAATAAAAGTTTGTGTTCGTACAAGTAAATACTCAATTTTTTTATTTCCCAGCTTACACCCTATAATGAGCTTGATGCGCCATCGATTGAAATCTTGGACATTTCTTTAGATCGCCGCAGATTTTGTATTAATGCTGGGGAAATGCTCGCTGGAGCGCCAATGCAATGGCGTTTTCGAAGTTTCACAATGACAAAGATACATACCACCGTTTAGAGCTCGCCGACGTATATTATAATTTCAGAGGCTATTGATTGTAGATTTGAAAGATATTTTATTAGCATCGATCAAAAGAATTTTTTCAATACATTCATATGGATGCGCACACTGTGATTGTGTACATGATTGCAATCTGATGTGTGACTACATAGAACTTCAGAATATGGGGATGCTTTCCGAGAATGGCCTGTTGCAAAACAAGCAAGTTCAGAAATGTTCCTGTGCAGAGCATACCCGAACCCGTGAAGTTGGTGACGAGGTAGGAAGAAGTGATCGTCACCCCCCGCCCCCCCCCCCCCCCCCCCGCCCTCGGTCGTGACTGACCATGGGTGATGCATCCTAGATGTTGGCTGCTTGTTCCAAACTCCGCTGGAGCAGCGACGCTTGTACCTGAAGAGACCAATGCGGGAGTGACAGTTTCTGTGGCAAAGGTGACATTTGTGTGTGGTCTCTCGTTTGTTGAAGTTACTGCGTTCCTTTCTGCGTGCCCGCTTGCCTGCCGCTGCGTTCAACAGTTTCTCTTCCACCGTTTTGAGATGTTAGTTCAGGGTACCTCTCCACCTCATGCGGTCAGCTTCAAGGCTCTCCCAGGACACCACATCGATGTCCCGCGCCTTCATATCTTTCTTGCAGACATCCTTGTAACGTAGCTGGGGGCAGCCGATGGTTCTCCTCCCAGATGTCAACTCTCCATGGAGGATATATTTTGGAATACGGCCATCCTCTATGCGGTGGACATGGCCCATCCACCGCAGCCTGCGCTGCATGAGTAGATTGTACATACTGGGAAGGCCAGCGTGAGACAGGATCTCGGCGTTGGACACTCTGTCTCACCAGGATATGCCCAGGATACGGTGGATGCTTCTCAGGTGGAAGGTGTTGAGTCTTCTCTCCTGCCTGTCATATGTCGTCCATGTCTAACTGCCGTATAGCAACATGCTGTTGACACAGACGTTGTAGACTGCTATCTTTGACTTCACTGTCAGCTTTGAGTTGGTCCACACTCGAGTTGTGAGGCAAGCGAGAGTTGTAGCTGCCTTCCCGATCCTCTTATCAATCTCTGTGTCCAAGGGGAGGTTGTTGGTGATGGTGGTGCCGAGGTACATGAACTGATGGATGGCATCAAGTTCGTAGTCATCGATGGTGATGACAGGTGGTGACTCTGTATCCTGCCCCAAGACGTTCGTCTTCTTCAGGCTGATGGTCAGCCCGAAGTCCTTGCATGCCCGATAAAAGTGGTCCATCTGTGACTGTATTTCCTGCTGAATGTGGGACACAACTGTGGCGTCTTCGGCAAACAACATGTGTCTGATGAGAGCTTCAAGTACTTTTGTCTTTGCTCTGAGCCAGGTGAGGTTGAAGAGCCTGATCTAGTACGCTGGTAGATCCCCTCTGTTGCAGTGTCGAAGGTGTTTCAGGAGCAGAGAGAAGAAAATCCCAAAGAGTGTGGGAGCGAGGACGCAGCCTTGTTTGATGCCACTGCGGATGTCGAAGGGCCCAGAGAAGCTGCCATTGAACTACACTGTCCCCTTCGTGTTGATGTGGAAGGATTCCATCATGCTCTGCAGATTTGGTGGACAGCAATCTTTGGCAGAGCCTCAAATAGGCCATCTCTGCTGACGAGGTCGAACGCCTTGGTGAGGTGAATAAAAGTACCATAGAACTATAGAAACATAGAAAATAGGTGCAGGAGTAGGCCAATCGGCCCTTCGAGCCCGCACCAGCATTCAATATGATCATGGTTGATCATCCAACTCAGTATCCCTTACCTGCCTTCTCTCCATACTCCCTGATCTCTTTAGCCACAAGGGCCACATCTAACTCCCTCTTAAATATAGCCAATGAACTGGCCTCAACTGCCTTCTGGGGCAGAGAATTCCAGAGATTCGCCACTCTCTGTGTGAGAAATGTTTTTCTCATCTCGGTCCTAAAAGATTTCCCCCTTATCCTTAAATACAGGGACAGTAACATACAGGGACATCTGCTGTTCTCTGCACTTCTCCTGGAGCTGGCGAAGGGAGAAGACCATGTCTACTATTGACTTTCTAGCTCGGAAACCGCACTGTGACTCTGGGCAGATGCGTTCTGCCAGCTTCTGCCGGCGGATCAAGATGACCCGAGCAAAGACCTTGCCGACGATTTTGAGGAGGGAGATGCCTCTGCAGTTGTTGCAGTCGAACTGTCTTAGGGACTCCGACTCCGTATTTCCTTGAGGTTTACTTCTGGAGCCTTATCCATGACTGGCAATGGCCTCAAGGCAGTGGAGCTTTTAAATCAGTGTTTTCCCTCTCCTAGATGGACTGCCTTCCCAGGCTGACGAGCCCCATCTGCCCGAGACTGATGGGGGCGGGAGCATCTACCTTCCCGTGCAGGTCTACCTGATAAAAGGAACAAATCAAAGCTGATATCGAATATTTATGTTTATAAAGGAAATAAATGTCCGCGAGGATGGCGAAGCAACATGTTAGGAAATAGAACAAGAGAACACAGTGCTATGAAAAGATGTGCAAGCAGTTCAACTGAGATTAACGTGGCCGCGTGATTTCATTGAGTATGTTGAGTACGTTGCGTACATCGCAACGCCAGATACATACACATGGCGTGGAGGAGGTGCATATTCCAGGCCGAAACAAATAAGATTTCAATATGAGGAAATGAAGTTTAATAAAATATGGAAAAACGTATCTGTTTGCCTAACGTCAGAAGAAAAGTACTGAAATCCATAATGAAATAAAACAGAGAATCTTAAAGGTATTGATAGATTTTGAACTCATGCATGGAAGAAATATAACAAACCTCTGGCTCGTTTTCAGAGGCTGTAAAATTTATAACCTCAGATAAGTTTCCACAAGGCTCCACAAAGGTGCTAAGCAAACAAGTAAAGAAGGCAATTAATCAAGGTTAAACTATTATCGGGGATTGCGAATTCATTGTTAGACATACAGCATAGACTGGGAACAAATTGGTACTTTACATGTTTGCTGTTGTCATGAGTAGTTTGCCACAGACCAATACTCGTATACCGGGTGATCGCCATCTTATATAACAATTTGTTTAGGGTCCATATGCGACGGTTCCATCCTTTCGGATGATAATAAAATCAATAGGATTTTGATTAGGAATGCAAGGCGAAAGGTCTTCGCAGGGAAACGATCACCGAATGAGTTGTCAGGAATAGTGAAAATTGAAGATAATTACTAGTTTCTTAGTAGATAGACACAAAACGCTGGCGTAATTCTCTGGAGAGAAGGAATGGATGACGTTTCGGGTCAAGACTATTCTCATAAAACTCAAGTTTTTTAATGTTTTCATGTTGGTACACCAAACAGGTATTTAGCGCTGAGAGATTTAATTATATTCAAATTTGGACATTGTTGCAATAAGTTTTTAGTATACGAGTATGAATGAGATCCAACAGAAGATAACCAAAAAGACAATACGGGAGAAAAGATGAGGTACGAAGGTAAGCTCGCCAAGAATATAAAGCAGGATATTAAAAGCTTCTTTTGGGTACGTAAAGAGGAAAAAAATAGTTAAGACAAAGTTGGACCCTTGAAGACCGAAAAAGATGAACTTATTATGGGGAACAAGGAAATGGCAGATGAGTTGAACAGGTACTTGGGACCTGTCTTCACTAAGGAGGACACAAACAATCTTCCTGATATAGTAGTGGCAGAGGATCTGGGGTGACAGAGGAACTGAAGGAAATCCACATTAGGCAGGAAATGGTGTTGGATAGACTGATGGGACTGAAGGCTGATAAATCCCCAGGGCCCGATGGTCTGCATCCCAGGGTATTTAAGGAAGTGGCTCTAGACATCGTGGATGCATTGGTGATAATTTTCCATAGTTCTATAGACTCTGGATCAGTTACATAGAAACATAGAAAATAGGTGGAGGCCATTCGGCCCTTCGAGTCAGCACTGCCATTCATTGTGATCATGGCTGATCGTCCGCTATCAATAACCCGTGCCTGCCTTCTCCCCATATCCCTTGACTCCACTAGCCCCTAGCGCTCCATCCAACTCTCTCTTAAATACATCCAGCGATTTGGCTCCCACTGCCCTCTGTGGCAGGGAAAGAGAGTTTGTAGAATGCCTCCGAGATGGATTCTTGAGCAGCTTGTAATGGAGCCGAGCAGAGAAAAGGCAATTCTGGATTTGGTGCTGCCCAATGAACCAGATATGATAAGAGAACTTGAGGGAAAGGAACCGCTTGGAGGTAGTGATCATAATATGATTAGTTTTAATCTGCAATTTGAGAAGGAGAACGTTAAATCGGAAATGGCAGTGATGCAGTTGAACAAAGGGGACTATGAAGGCATGAGAGGGGAGCTGGCCAAAGTAGACTGGAAAGGGATCCTCCCAGGAATGATGGTGGAACAGCAATGGCAGGAATTTCTGGGCATAATCCTGAAGACGCAGGATCGTTTCATTCCAAAAAGGAAGAAAGATTCTAAGGCGATTAGGAGGCAACCGTGGCTGCCAAGGGAAGTTAGGGATAGAATAAAACTAAAATAAAATATGTATAACACAGCAAAGAGTAGCTGGAAGCCAGAGGATTGGGAAACTTTCATAGGACAACAGAAGGAAACAAAACGGGCAATACGGGCTGAAAAGATGAAGCACGCGAGGAAGCTGGCCAGGAATATAAAGGAGAACAGTAAAAGCTTCTGTAGAGATGTTAAGGGAAGAAAATGGCAAAGTCAAATGTGGGTCCCTTGAAGGCAGACACGGATGAAATTATTATGGGCAACAAGGAAACGGCAGAAGAGTTGAACAGGTACTTCGGATCTGTCTTCACTAAGGAGGACACAAACAATGTCCCAGATGTATTAGAGGACAGAAGACCGAAGGGGGTAGAGGAACTGAGAGAAATGTTCATTAGGCGAGAAATAGTATCGGGTAGGCTAATGGGAATAATGGATGATAAATCCCCTGGGTCTGATGGTCTGCATCCCAGGGTCCTCAGGCAGGTGGCTCTAGAAATAGTGGATGCATTGGTGATCATTTTCCAATGTTCAATAAATTCAGGATCAGTTCCTGTGGATTGGAGGATAACTAATGTTGTCCCACTTTTCAAGAAAGGAGCGAGAGAGAAAACGGGGAATTATAGACCAGTTAGCCTGACTTCGGTGGTGGGAAAGATGCTGGAGTCAATTATTAAAGAGGTAATACAGGAGCATCTGGCTAGCAGTAAAATGATTTGTCCAAGTCAACATGGATTTATGAACGGGAAATCTTGCTTGGATAATCTTCTGGAATTGTTTGAGGATGTGACAAGTAAAATGGATGAAGGGATGCCAGTGGATGTAGTGTATCTAGACTTTCAGAAAGCCTCTGATAAGGTCCCGCACGGGAGACTGGTGACTAAAATTAGAGCACATGGTATTGGGGGTGAGGTGTTGACATGGATAGAAAATTGGTTGGCAGACCGGAAGCAAAGAGTAGGAGCGAACGGGTCCTTTTCAGAATGGCAGGTAGTGGCGAGTGGAGTGCCGCAAGGGTCGGTGTTGGGGCCGCAACTGTTTACAGGGGGATCTGTACAGGTTGAGTGAGTGGACAGATGCGTGGCAGATGCAGTATAATATAGATACATGTGAGGTTATCCACTTTGGCGGCATAAACAAGGGGGCAGATTACTATCTCAATGGGGTTAGGTTAGGTAAGGGGGAGGTACAGCGAGACCTGGGTGTCCTTGTACACCAATCATTGAAAGTTGGCTTGCAGGTACAGCAGGCAGTGAAGAAAGCGAATTGAATGTTGGCCTTCATAACAAGAGGATTTAAGTACAGGACTAAAGAGGGTCTTCTGCAGTTGTATAGGGCTCTGGTGAGACCAAATCTGGAGTATAGTGTACAGTTTTGGTCTCCTAATTTGAGGAAGGACATCCTTGTGATTGAGGCAGTGCAGCGTAGGTTCACGAGATTGATCCATGGGATGGCGTGACTGTCATATGAGGAAAGATAGAAAAGACTAAGCTTGTATTGACTGGAGTTTAGAAGGATGAAGGGATACCTTACAGAAACATATAAAATTATAAAATGACTGGACAAGCTAGATGCAGGAAAAATGTTCCCAATGTTGAGTCCAGAACTAAAAGCCGGTCTTAGAATAAAGGGGAGGTCATTTAAGACTGATATGAGAAAAAAAAATTACCCAGAGAGTTGCCAGAACCAACCTGATTTTCCCAGTCTCCCTGCAAATTGAAATCCCCCATCACCACAGTGGCATTACCTTTGTTACATTCTAGTTTTAGCTCCTGCTGCAACTTACACCCTACATCCGGGCTACTATTTGGGGGTCTGTAAATAACACCAATTAGTGTATTCTTGCCTTTACAATTCCTCAACTCAATCCACAGTGACTCTACCTCGTCAGTCCGTACGTTTTCCCTCGCAAGGGACTGAGTTCCATCCCTCACCGGTAGAGCTACCACCCCCCCCCCCCCCCCCCCCCCTCCTCTGCCCACCTGCCTGTCCTTTATATAGCATGTAAAACCCTGAATATTAAGTTCCCAGGCCCGATCCTCCTGCAGCCACGTCTCAGTAATCCCCACAATGTCATATCTACCAACCTCTAACTGAGCCTCAAGCTCATCTACTTTACTTCTTATACTTCGCGCATTCATACACAGTACTTTTAATTCCGTATGCATCTCACCTTTCACATCGATCCCTATTATACTTGGCCAAACTATCATATCCCTTTGTTAACTTCCTTCCCGTAAATTCTGGGGTCATTAACCATCCCTTTACTCTCTTTCCCTTTAACTCCATCGTCGACTATCTAATTTGACACCCCACCCCCCTTATTCTGTTTAAAACCGCCCGTGTAGCAGTGGCAAACCTGCCTGCCAGAATGCTGGTTCCCCACCAGTTAGGATGTAATCCGTCCCTTTTGTACAGTTCCTCCTTACTCCAAAACAGATCCCAGTGGTCTCAGAATCTAAATCCCTGCCCCCTGCACCAGTTAGTCAGCCACAAATTCAGGTCTTGTATCTCCCTGTTCCTGCTCTCGCCCGCACCAGGAACTGGAAGCAAACCGGAGATAACAACCCTGGAGGTCCTGCTTTTCAGCATTTTTCCGAGCTCTCTGAAGTCACGCTGCAGAATATTCATCCCCTTCTTTCCGACGTCATTTGTGCCGACGTGCACTAGCACTTCCGGCTGTTCACCTTCGCCCTTAAGGATTTTCTGCACTCTGTTCGTGACATCCTGGATCCTGGCACCAGGAAGGCAGCACACCATCCTCGAATCCCGTCTGTTGCCGCAGAAACCCCTGTCCGTACCTGTCACAATGGAGTCTCCAACTACAATGGCGTTGCCTGACGTTGGCCTCTTTGGTTTTGGCTCAAGACCCATTTTTGATTCTGAAGCCAGTCCGCCGCTCAGTGTTTTAACGCCTCCTGTCCCGACAGCTTCTAAGTGGGTGAACCTTTTCCTGCGGATTGGAGGGTAGCTAATGTTATCCCACTTAAGAAAGGTGGGAGGGGAAAAACGGGGAATTATAGACCAGTTACCCTGACATCGGCGGTGGGGAAGATGCTGGAGTCAATTATGAAATATGAGATAGCCGCACATTTGAATAGCAGTAACAGGATCGGTCCGAGTCAGGATGGATTTACGAAGGGGAAATCATGCTTGACTAATCTTCTGGAATTTTTTGAAGATGTAACTAGGAAAATGGACAAGGGAGAGCCAGTGGATGTAGTGTGCCTGGACTTTCAGAAAGCATTTGATAAGGCCCCACATAGGAGATTAGTGGGCAATATTAGGGCACATGGTATTGGGGGTAGAGTGCTGACATTGATAGAGAAGTGTTTGACAGACAGGAAACAAAGAGTAGTGATTATCGGGTTCCTTTCAGAATGGCAGGCAGTGACTAGTGGGGTACCGCAAGGCTCGGTGCTGGGACTGCAACTATTTACAATATACATCAATGATTTGGATCAAGTGATTCAAAGTAACATTAGCAAATTTGCAGATGACACAAAGCTGGGTGGTAGTGTGAACTGTGAGGAGGATGCTATGAGAATGCAGGGTGACTTGGACAGGTTGGGGGAGTGGGCATGGCAGATGAGCTTAATGCGGATAAAGGTGAAGTTATCCACTTTGGTAGCAAAAACAGAAAGGTAGATTACTATCTAAATGGCGTCAAGATGGGAAAAGGAGAAGTATAACGGGATCTGGTGGTCATTGTACATCAGTCTATGAAAGTAAGCATGCAGGTACAGCAGGCAGTGAAGAAAGCAAATGGCATGTTGGCCTTTATAACAAGATGAATCGAATATAGAAGCAAAGAGGTCCTTCTGCAGTTGTACAGAGCCCTAGTGAGACCACACCTGGAGTATTGTGTGCAGGTTTGGTCCCCTAATTTAAGGAAGGACATTCTTGCTATTGAAGGAGTGCAGGGTAGGTTTACAAAGCTAATTCCCGGGATGGCGGGACTGTCATATGCTGAGAGAATGGAGCAGCTGGGCTTGCGCACTCTGGAGTTTAGAAGGATGAGAGGGAATCTCATTGAAACATATAAGATTATTAAGGGCTCGGACACACTAGAGGTACGAAACATGTTCCCGATGTTGGGGGAGTCCAGAACCAGGGCCGCAGTTTACGAATAGGGAGTAAACCATTTAGGACGGAGACGAGGAAACACTTATTCTCACAGAGAGTGGCGAGTCTGTGGAATTCTCTGCCTCAGAGGGCGGTGGGGTCAGGTTCTCTGGTTGCTTTCAAGAGAGTGCTAGATAGGGTTCTTAAAAAAATAGCGGAGTCAGGGGATATGGGGAGAAGCAGGAACGGGGTACTGATTGGGGATGAACAGCCATGATCACATTGAATGACGGTACTGGCTCGAAGGGCCAAATGACCTACTCCTGCATCTAGTGTCTCTTGTCTATTGTCTCTTGAGATTGCGAAGACTTGACCTATATTGTCTAAAACATTAAAAAGTGAGAGGGGAACCTCGAGCAGCTTACGAAATTCTGACGCACTGGCAATCTGAAAACGGAGGATGCAAAGTGCCCGGAAGTAAAAAGCATAGGTTCTCCGAAGAAAAAGTTGTAGTCCACCTTAGACTGATACGGAGGGGCATTTCTTCTGTGGGGAATAACGAACGGTTGAATTCGCCGCCTCGGAGACTCAAAGCAGGTCGGTACATTTCTGAAAAGAGAAGTAAGGGATTGGAGCCAATTGTCCTGTCACAACGATTATGGGTTTTTTTTCGTGATAAGGCCCACTCCAGATGAAAAGTCTTGGCCCTAAACGTCGACCATCCATTTCCTTCTACAAATTCCGTCAGATCTGTTGAGTTCCTTCAGCTGTTTTTGCTATGCTCTGTTTCCGTATGCTTCAAGGCAAAGGAACCATTAGGAGGTGGTGACCATAATATGATACGTTTTAATCTGCAGTTTGAGAGGGAGAAGGTAAAATCGGAAGTGTCAGTATTGCAGTTGAACAAAGGGGACTATGTTGACATGTGGGAGGGCCTGGCCAAAGTTGACTGGAAAGGGACCCCAGCAGGGATGATGGTGGAAGATCAATGGCATGCATTTCTGTGAATAATCCGGAAGATGCAGGATCATTTCATACCAAAGAAGAAGAAAGACTCCAAGGGGAGTGACAGGCGACTGTGCCAGGCAAGGGAAGTCAGGGGACTGGGTAACTTTTAAAGATCAACAGGATGTAACTAAAAAGGCAATAAGGGGAGAAAAGATGAAGTACGAAGGTAAGCTAGCCAATGATATAAAGGAGGATAGTAAAAGCTTCCTCAGGTATGTGAAGAAGACAAAAAATAGTTAAGACAAATGTAGGTTCCTTGTAGACAGAAACGTGTGAACTTATTATGGGGAACAAGGAAATGCCAGACGAATTGAACAGATACTTTGGTTCATTAAGTAAGTCACAAACAATCTCCCAGATGTACGGGAACAGAGGACCTAGGGTGACGGAGGAACTGAAGGAAATTCTCATTAGTTAGGAAATGGTGTTTGCTAAGACTGATGGGACTGAAGGCTGATAAATCCCCAGGGTCTGATAGTCTGCACGCCAAGGTACTCAATGATGTGGCTCAAGAATTCGTGGGCGCATTGGTGATCATTTTCCAATGTTCTATAGATTCCAGATCAGTTTTTGTGGATTGGAAGGTCGTGTCCGTCGAGAGTGGGTCGTCGAGGTCACGCGGCGGGATCGTCCACTACCTGCAGGTTGGGGGCTGTACCCGTTCGGGCCCGGGGGTCGACCCGTGCACCAGCCACTCCATCGTGACCAGTCGGGTCGACTGGAGACTCCAGGAGGATGATAGTCCCGCAGGTCGGGTCGGTCGCGGTAGGCGTAAAGGCAGAGGGGAGCACTATTAACATAACAATCTATACCTGCGGCTTGGGGCCTGATCACGGCCGGGCCGAGAGATTGGGATTGGGAGCATGAGTTATAGCGGGAGGCCGGGAATTTGAGACGTTTATCTTTACAGTATGAGACAGTGGTAAAGTTATTGAGGTGGACAAGATCGTGAGGGGCACCGATAAACTCGTGAACCTACGCTGCACTGCCTCAATCACAAGGATGTCCTTCCCCAAATTAGGAGACCAAAACTGTACAAAACATACTCCAGATGTGGTCTCACCAGAGCCCTATACAACTGTGGAAGACCCTCTTTAGTCCTGTACTTAAATCCTCTTGTTATGAAGGCCAACATTCCATTCGCTTTCTTCACTGCCTGCTGTACCTGCAAGCCAACTTTCAATGACTGGTGTACAAGGACACCCAGGTCTCGCTGTACCTCCCCCTTACCTAACCTAACCCCATTGAGATAGTAATCTGCCCCCTTGTTTATGCCACCAAAGTGGATAACCTCACATGTATCTATATTATACTGCATCTGCCACGCATCTGCCCACTCACTCAACCTGTCCAGATCCCCCTGCAACCTCCTAACATCCTCTTCACAGTTCACACTGCCACCCAGCTTTGCGTCATCCGCAAACTTGCTAGTGTTGCTCCTAATTCCCTCTTCCAAATGATTAATATATATGGTAAACTCACAATCTTTCTTCCTAGAATAGGAAGGCCGCAACGTTAGAGCTGCTGCCTTGCAGCGCTTGGGGCGCAGGAGACCCGGGTTCGATCCCGCCTACGGGTGCAATCTGCACGGAATTTGTACGTTCTCCCCGTGACCTTCGTGGGATTTTTTCCGAGATCTTCGGTTTCCTCCCACAACCCTAGTGCATGTAGAATAGTGTTAATATGCGGGGATCGCCGGTCGGCGTGGACCCCGTGGACCGAATAGCCTGTTTCCGCGCAGTATCTCTAAAAACCCGAGGATTTAAAGACCAAAGGGCAAATTTAGGACCAGTTCCTTCACAAAGAGGGTATTGGGTATATCGAAAGAGATACCAGTGGAAGTGGCTGAGCCTGTTACTATGATGATATTATAAAAAAAACATTTGGAGAGGTAAATTAACAGGAAAGGTTTAGCGGAATATGGGGCAGATGCGGCCAGTTGAAATTAGCGTAGATGCGGCATCGTGGTGGCCATGCGCAAGTTGGGCCGAAGGGCTGTTGATTGGCTACGTGTGCTATCTGTACGGAGTTTGTACGTTCTTCCTGTGACCGCGTGGGGTTTCTCTGTGTGTTCCATCTTCCTCCCACATCCCAAAGACTTGCAGATTTGTATATACTGCCATTTGTCCCTAGTATGCAGGATAGTACCTGCGTTTGTGGTCGCTGGTCGGTGCTGATAAACCTGTTTCGGCGCTGTATCTCTAAAGACTAAAGTCTAAATAATCTATGGCTATAACTATAGGGCATATGTGAGAGGCGAGAGATTTAAATTGAGAGCAAAGAGATTTAAGAAAGACTTCAGGGGTAACGTTTTCACGCAGAATGGTCTTCGTATTTCGAATGGCTTCTCAAATTGAGTTATTTAAACGATGCAATTGCGATTTTCGGAAGGCATTTGGACAGGTTTATGGTGAAGGAGTGTACAGCGACGGGACAAACTCAAACAAATGGGACTGTTGCAGAATTCGCTCTGGGTCTGCATGGGCAAGGTGGGCAGAATCGTCTGTTTCTTATTGCTAATGGAATCAAGGCATATGGGAGAGAAAGCAGGAACGGGGTACTGATTTTGGATGATAAGCCATGATTATATTGAATGGCGGTGGTGGCTCGAAGAGCCGAATGGCCGACTCTTGTGTCTATTTTTCATGTTTCTATGTTCCCATGCTGTATAGCTCTACGAATCTGTGACTCTACCATTAGCGAACTGGAATGTATAAATGTCCATCAACAGCACTCCAAATTATATAGGTACAGCACTTCGTCGTATTATTCTTTATGTAATTCTTTATTTTTTATTCCCAACGTCAGTGCATATGAATTTATTCGTGCCTAACCGACGTGCTCCATTTTTCATTGATAAGCTCCCTATGTATTGCACGAAGATCGTTGAATTTAAAGGTTTTAACTATATCTGTTGCTTATTTAAGCAGCATGGTTTTATGTCTCCAGGGAACCTGCAATTGTAACCAGGCAATTTCCTATTTTTTTCTTAAACCATTGTTCGCGACTCGTCGTAGATTCATTGACAGCATACACCCGGTCACGGACGGGGATCTGTGGTGCTACAACAAATGAGAAAGACGGCGCAAACAGGGATTGAGAGGAGACAAGAATGAATCTGGATTTTGACAGAGATGGGTGGGAAGTCACGGTTCGGGATCAGTGGAATGTTGCAGGAATGGGCAGACGTGTCTTCTATGCGTCCGAATATGATTCTGCATATTATTATTGTTGACATTAGATATGCGGATCTACTTTGCGCTCGTGACCATTCAAACGATTTACTATCCTATCTTAGCGATTACTGCTGTTCCTGGTAAGGTTTGCTGTTCAACATCGTACCTAGTTGACCTGCAGTTATTTTCTTACTATTTATCCAACCGTTCTTCATGTTGCTGCATCAGCTATGTCATCATCCCTCGGGTGTTAAATTAGTGAAACGATGCGAACTGCAATCAAGTTCCTGTACTTCCGTTTCTTCCGATGGCTGTAGTGATTGTTCTGCAATGTTTAACCAAATGAAGATATCAGAGCTATAAACCGTGAACCTTCGTCGTTTCGCCATCCTCATTTCAGCATTGTAAAGACGTTAGGTTATCTTCAGTGGAAAAAACCTTTCTACCGACCCAATTCAGCCATGAACAACATCAGGTAGCTTCATCAGCTCATTCAATCAGAATTTCTGTTTGAATTTGAATCCACTGCGAACTTCATATTTTTTGTCCTTATCATTGCGGTTCCAGTGCACGTAACAATAACTGCGCTCAAACGACAGAAAATCTATTTAAACTTGTAGTCACGCACTCGCTCACCAGCGCAACTTATTCCAGTCTCCGATGTCGTGCCATCGTCATCATCGCCATTAAGCTGTTGCGTTGTGCTCACTGATGAAGTGAATGTCTTTGTCTGGCAAACTTTTGATGTTAGTAGTCTCATTTCTGAACGCCCGTGGACAGTCTCTTTCCTTCCAATATGGCTTTATCTCATCGCTAATGTTTACACATTATAATAATAATATAATAAACTTTACTTCGGACTCAAGATCCAGCCAAGGGATAACATTGCATAAAAATATATTGCATATAAAAGCATCAGAAAACACATATAAATTATTGGTATATCACTTATATATTTTAAAAAAAAACAAGACAATACATGGTTTAAAATCCAGAATAAAAAAGAAAAATCAGTGTCCTACAACGAGACAGTGATACCAGTGTCTCCACAACTGGGATTCGGAGCGTGTATTGCTAAACCTTATGTTTGACAAGGCCACGATAATTACATTTTTTAAGTCATTTATCCTGCAAATGAACTTATTCATATGATTTCTTAGGGTACCTTCTAAAGTACTGACTCCTGCAGTCACAAACATGTTACTAGCACTACGCCATCTAGGTTTCCTTAGCAGTGTTCTCATTGCATCATTATAGACCACATTGTCTTTCCGTGGTTCGACCACGGGTGCGCAGTATAGAGTGGTGTGCAATATGTTCTAAACAGAGACATCTTCACATCTGTACACGCACCAAACTTACGCAAGAGAATATTGGCCTCTACATACAGCATACGTAGTTGCCTATAAATATCCTCATCATCTGTCATTTATCCTGTAATAAAATACCCAAGATATTTTACCTTATTACAGACACTAAGATTATTGTCAGACAATTTAAAATCAGAAAATTTTAGACATTCATCCTCTTTGGTTCGACAGACCATAACAGCACACTTACAAGCATTGTATTTAATATAATGTACCACACCATACACATAACATATAGTAAGGAACTGCTGGAGACCAGTTCTAGATGGACTAAAGACCACAAGATCATCTGCATGCATAATATGGTTCACTAAAATATTACCAATCACGCACCCAGTATTACAGGCTTTCAATTGTTTGGACAGATCATTAATATAATGATTAAAAAGACTGGGGACGAAATTCCCCCTTGTCTAACACCATTGCTAACCCCAAATGGGGCAAGACCCTATTGCCCCATTTTATTTGCATAGTCTGGTGGGCATACCGGTAAGACAGAATTCTCACAAAGTATATAGCCACCCCTCTGACTCATTTTAACTGTGATTAATACAATCAAAGGCTTTGGAAGCATCAATAAAGCACATAAAGCATTGAAGAGTTGTTGCCTCTATATTTGTTTACAATCTTCTTTAGGGCATATATGCACAAGTCAGTGCCATGTTTAGCTGTAAAACCAAACTATCCAGCAGAACTCTTTCTAAGACTTTTGACAATATGCTGGCGAAAGCTATGGGCCTGTAATTATTTAGGCTGCCTACTTTACCAGCTTTGTCCTAAATGACCAGCTCTAGCAGAACTGACAACATTGAGTCTGGTAACAAGCCATGAATCATAAAGCCAGTAAAACAAATAGCAAATAAGCAAAATCGACCGCAGCGTGAGCTGCATCTACCAACCAAAGATCTTATAGGATGTTTGCTACCGACCACACACACATAAACACATCGCAAAGGTGGGAGCCAAGGACAGCGGAGGAGTGCTGTCCACGTGTTGAAGAGGAAGGTAAACGGCTGCCACAGAGCACGGTAAGTCCTTTTGAGAGTGCGGGAGAGGGGGAGAGAAGGGGAGAGAGAAGGAGAGAGAAGGGGAAGAGAATGGGATAGAAGGGGAGAGAGGAGGAGAGAGAAGGGGAAGAGAAGGGGGCAAGGTCACCAGAGGTTTCCATTCAGGTTTCCTACCCCTGTCCCACTTAGGGAACCTGAACTGAAACATCTGGTGACCTTGCCCGCGACCCAAGGTTTCCATGAGTCACCGGGGGTTTTGGGCACTCGCCAGGAAAGCCTCGAGCTGGATCGACCGAAGCGTAAGCTGCATCTACAGATCAAAGATCATATACCGACCGCACACACACAGAAACGCATCTCGAAGTTGGGGCCCATGGAGAGCGGAGGAGCGCTGTCTGCGCGATGAAGAGGAAGGTAAACGGCTGTCACAGAGCACGGTAAGTTATTTAGAGAGCGCAGTGGGGGGGGGGGGGGGCAGAGAGAAGGGGAGAGAAGGGGAAGAGAAGAGGGAGAGAAGAGGAGAGAGAAGGGGAGAGAGAAGGGAAGAGAGATGGGGAGCAGGGGGGGAGAAGTGGGGAGAAGGGGAGAGAAGGGGGGGAGGAATGGAGACAGTTTCATGCAAGGATCATAGAGCGGAGCTCTATAATCTCTGGTTTTTAAGAAGTTTAATAAAGTTAGCGGGCATTACCATCCGGTTGGTCTTCTAGATCGTGAACCTCCAATGAGCCAATCAAAATTGCCGGTCAGCGAAAGAGATGGCCTTCGACTGCCTGTAAGTAAATAGCAACCCCACTCCACTGGCTTCGACCAAACGGCAACCCATTTTTAGTCGAGGCCGGTTTTGATTATGTTGAAATAATCGAAGCAACCTAGAAGAAGCCTCGACCATGCGGAAACCACTTTCGACCATCAGGGAGAGTGACCAAAACCTCCAGCGACCTCATTGAAACCTTGGGTCACGGGCAAGGTTACCAGAGGTTTCCGTTCAGGTTTCTTAAGTGGGACAAGGGCATTACTTTCTTATCCGTACTTACACTTTTCGTCCGCTGAAGACTTCTGTACCTTTTGCTGCACTCTTTTTCCTTTAAATCCACTATTACACTTTTAATTTGTTGACACACACTCCCCTTCACTGTTTAATTTCAATCTCTATCGACGGCCCTGGTTCTATAGTTTGGCAAGCGTCTGGTCCCAGCCTTGTTCAAGTGGAGTCCGTCCCTTTCCCATTGTCGTCGCCTGCAACCCTACTAACCAACCCATCGCCATTTACACCCAAGTCCTTATCATATAAAACTAAATTGGACCCAGCACATATCCTTGCGGAACACTGGTCATAGGTCTTGAGGCTGAATATTGTCCTTCAACCCAACCCTCTGTCTTGTACTAGTAAACCATTTATAAATCTACAAGGCAAATCAGTTTTAATCCCATGCATGTTAATGTTCTAGATCAGCCCTCCATGGGGGGGGGGGGGGGGGGGGGGGGGGGGATTTTTAAATCCCTTGCTAAAATCACCAGGGACCACATCTATCACCTTACCTTCATCCTTACGTTCCAGAGAAAACAATAAAGGTTTTTCAAACTTCTTACAGGTAACACCTTCTAATCCAAGCAGCATTCTGGAAACCATCGCCTGCACCAGATCCAATGCCTCCACGTCGTTCTTGTAATGAGGCGACAAACAACGGCAAACAAAACGCCAAAATGCCGCTTCATCAAGGCTTCAATATGACTTCCTGACTCCTTTAGTCAATTCCGCGATCAATGAAGGCAAGCATGTCATACGATTTATTTTATCGCTCCATTTGTGCTGCCATTTGCAGAAAACTACAGTCCTGGAACAGAAGATCACTCTGTATATCAATGCAGTGTAGGTTTTTACTATTAACCTTGTACATCCTCCTTACATTTGAAGGCCGAATGCGCAGTGGATCCCGTGCATCATAATCTTCTGGGTCAGCCTAGGATTAGAGATTTTATCACATGCATTGCTAAATCCACGTCGCCAACATCCAATCTCCTCCCCTCATTGATTACTTTCATCCCCTTCTCAGAATTCAAAATGCTAGTAAATCATATCCCAAAGAATCCCCTCCAATACCTTCCTCACCACATACATGATTTTCGCCGTTTATATAAATTCCCGATTGCTTCTACTTCCCTTCTTAAACAAAGTTGTTGTGCAATCATTCGAGACTTCCTTTACTGCACAAGAAATTACCAAGGTCCTTGACAAGGCCCCGCAAACCCTCTCTTCATTTTCTCCATAGACTGGGTTTAGATCCTATCAGGCCCCTGGGGATTTTCGCACTTTAAAGCTCTTCAAGACCATTTCTTTCTTCTTTTATCATTGCCTTATCATATAAATATTCCCAACACTGATCTCGCTTTCATTGTGTTGATTTTGACAAAACGTGGTTGTTAGCAAAGGATTTTTTCAGTGGTACTAAAACTCTTGCATTATTTTGAGAAGGTGTGTAAGGTTGGGTATAATCAGGACCGATGTGAGAGGAGCGGTGAATAGTGAATTAAAGGTGTTGTATATGATTGCACGTGGTATAAGAAACAACGAGATGAGCGTGCAGCACAGTTACAAATTGGTAGGTCTGATGTTGTGGGAATTACAGATACATGGCTGCTAGAGGATCGGAGCTGGGAGCTAAATATTCAAGGTTATACGTCCTATCGGAAAGACAGACAGATGGGCAGAGGGGTGAGGTAGCATGATTGGTAAATAATTAAATTCGGTCCTTAGCAAGGCGCAACATAGGATCTGAAGATGTAGATATCATTGTGGGTAAGCGGATAAATTGTAAGGGTAAAATGATCCTAGTGGAGTTACTTGCAGGCCCCCCAAGTTGTAGCCAGATATAGGATACAAGTTACATCAGGAGATGCAATCGGCATGTTGGAAAGGCAATGGTGTGGTGGTCATGGAGATTTCAACATGCAAATAGACTGGAAAAATCAAGTTGGTACTGCACCACAAGAAAGGAATTTGTAGAATGCTTCCCGTTTCTTAGAGCAGCTTTTACAGGAGCCTGTCAGGGGAAATGCAATTTTGATTTAGTATTGTGGAACATACCCTGATTTGGTATGGGAACACAAGTAAATGAACATCAGGCGATAGCGAGCACAATATGATACCAGTTAACGTAACATTTGAGAGGGTGGACAAATCTGATATGTCGGTATTACAGCTGAGCAAAGAGGCCTGAGGGAGGAGCTGGCAAAAGTTGAGCCATAGCGGGAATGATGGTGAACAGCAATGGCAAGAATTTCTGGGAATAATTCGGAAGATGCAGGATATTTTCATTCTAAAGTGGAAGAAAGATTCAAGGGAGCAACGGGGTGACCGTGGCTGACAAGGGAAGTCAAGGCAGTATAAAACTAAAAGAGAAAACATATAACATTGCACAAAATAGCGGGACGCCAGAGGATTGGCAAGCTTTTGAAGAACAACAGAAGGTAACTAAAATTGTAATACGGGGAGAAAAGATGAAATACGAATAAGCCAACTAATAATATAAAAGGGGATACCAAGATTTTCTTATGTTATATAAAGAGAAAGAAAGAGACAGGAGTGGACGTTGAATCGTTGAAAAAATGATGCAAGATAAGTGATGATGTCGAATAAAGAAATGGCAGAGGAGCTCAATAATTTTTTTGCATCAGTCTTCACGGTGGAAGATACCAGCAATGTGCGTCAAATTCACGAGAGTCAGCGGGTGGTAATTGGTGGAGTGGCTATACTAAGGAGAAAGTGCTTGGGAAGCTGAAAGGACTGAAGGTGGATAAGTCACCTGGACCGGATGGATTGCACCCTAGGGTTCTGAAAAAAGGTGGCTTTAGAGATTGTGGAGGCAATAATAGTGATATTTCAAGAATCACTAGAGTCAGGAATGGTTCCAGACGATTGGGAAATTGTTAATAATACTCTGCTGTACAAGAAGGGAGCAATGCAGAACAGTGGCAAATATAGGCCGGTTAGTTTGACTTCGCTGGTTGGTAAGATTTTAGAGTACATTATAAAGGATGAGGTTACGGAGTACTTAGTAAGTTCATCATACAATAAGCCGAAGACAGCATGGTTTTGTGAAGGGGAGATCTTGCTGACGAATCTGCTGAATCCTTTGAAGAAGTAAATCGGGCAGACAAAGGAGAGTCAGTGGACGTTGTTTACCTAGAATTTCAGAAAGCCGCACTTGAGGTTGCTAAGGAAGATGTGAGCCCGTAGTATCATAGCGCAGATACTAGCATGGATAGCAGATTGGCTGGTTAATAGAAGGGAAAGAATGGCAATGAACGGGCATTTTCTGGTTGGCTGCAAGTGGTTAGCGGTTCCAGAGGGCGTCGGTGCTGGGCTCGCTACTCCACGTTGTATATTAATGATTTGGATGAGGAGATTGAAGGCTTTGTCGCCACATTTGTGGAGGTGGAGTGACAGGTAGGTGGAGGGGTAGGTAGTGTAGAGAAAGCAGGGACTCTGCAGAAGGACTTGGACCGGTTGGGAGAGTGGAATCTACCCAGTCCATTTTCATGGTTAATTGGACAGGAAGTCAGAAAGGTTCCTGCCACCATGGCCATACTCTTTTCTCCCTTCTACCCTTATACCCTCGGTGGAAATTAAGAAGATTTAAAGGCTCGGATTACCAGAATTAAGAAAACTTCCATTTTACTGCTATAACACCCCTGAACTAATCATCTTTTCACACATTTTCCCGGGTGCTGTCGCGTATTTTTAATTCTCTCTTATTTTGTTATTCTGTATTGTGCTTGCGTATTGTATGCACTACTTCAGGCCACACCACAATCTATGCAAATTCTGCTGTTTTGCTGTCATCGTTTTGCTATATCTATCGTTTTCATTATACTGTGCACTCTATGGGCTTCGCGCGAGCAAGGAGTTTCATTGCGTACTGGCTTACATAACAGTTAACTAACTTGAATCTCCAGACGACGGAATCAGCGTTTGTGATTTGGAAAATCTCCGTATAATGTCAATTTCTCTTCTTTACATTGCTATTGGAATTGTGATGGTAAAGCCCACTGTGTCACAGGTAAGAAGGGATTTGCACTGCCTCTCGGGGGAGATGGTTCAGCCCCGACATCCAGCCACTGATTTAATTGCAACAGTTAGGAGACATTTCTAAACAATTGGTCACATTTGCTTTAGATAATGAGGGTTTTGAGACCTAATCTCTTCGCCAACGTACCTTGGTATTTCAGCGGAGCTGTCCTTTTCCCGAAAGTTAATAGACAATAGATAATAGACAATATGAATAGGTGTAGGCTATTCGGCTCTTCGAGACAGCATCGCCATTCAATGTAATCATGGCTGATCATCCACAATCAGAACCCGTTCCTGCCTTCTCCCCATATACCTTGGCTCTGCTATCTTTAATAGCTCCGTCTAGCCCTCTCTTGAAAGCATCCAGAGAACCAGCCTCCATCGCCCCACAATTCCACACACTCACAATTCTCTGGGTGAAAATGTTTTTCCTCATCTCCGTTCTAAATGGCTTATTCCTTATTATTAAACTGTGGCCCCCTGGTTCTGGACTCCCTCAACATCAGTAACATGTTTCCTGCCTCTAGATGCCCCTTAATAACCTTATATGTTTCAATAAGATCCCCTCTCATCCTTCTAAATCCCAGAGTATACAAGCCCAGCCGCTCCATTCTATCAACATATGACAGTTCCGCCATCCCGGGAATTAAACTGGTGAACCTACGCTGCACTCCCTCAATAGCAAGAATGTCGTTCCTCAAATTGGGAGACCAAAACTGCCACGGGTGCGGTCTCACGAGGGCTTTGTACAACTGCAGAAGGACCTCTTTGCTGCTATACTCAACTCATCTTGTTACGAAGGCCACATGCCATTTGCCTTCTCCAGTGCCTGCTGTACCTGCATGCTTACTTTCATTGACTGATGAACAGGACACCCAGATCTCGTTATACTTCCTTTTCCCAACTTGACACCATTTAGATGGTAATCTGCCTTCCTGATTTTGTCACAAAAGTGGATACCCTCACATTTATCCACATTAAACTGGAACTGCCCACTCACCCAACCTGTCCAAGTCATCCTGCATCCATATAGCATCCTCATCACAGTTCACACTGCCACCCAAATTTGCTAATGTTATTTTTAATCCCTTCATCTAAATCATGAATGAATAATGTAAATGGCTGCAGTCCCAGCACTGAGCCTTGCGGTACCAATTCAATTCAATTCAATTCAATTCAATTCAAGTTTAATGTCATTGCACAAATACAAGTATAGGTACAACGAAATGCAGTTTAGCGTCGTTCTTAGTGATAGCGATATAGAAAAATAAATACAGAGTGCAGTGGTAGCAATATGGAAAATAAATAAAATACAGGGTACAGACAAGTCTATCAGCTGGGCTCCGAGTTCAGCAGTCGGATGGTGTAGTTGAAGAAGCTGTTCTTCGTCCTACTGGTGCGGGACTTGAGGCTCCTGTACCGCCTCCCTGATGGGAGGAGGGCAAACAGTCCATGATTAGGGTGTGAGGGGTCCTTGATGATCTTCCCGGCCCGCTTCAGGCACCGTTTTCGGTGGAGGGCATCCAAGGCAGGGAGCGGGGCACCGATGATGTACTGGGCGGTTTTCACCACCCGTTGTAGTGCCTTCCTGTCTGCCACGGTGCAACTGCTGTACCATACCGTAAAGCAGGTGGTCAGGATGCTTTCGATGGTGCAGCGGTAGAAGTTCGTCAGGATCTGGGGGGACAGGTGGGCTTTTTGAGCCTCCTCAGAAAGTAAAGGCGCTGCTGTGCCTTTTTGATTAGCTTTGAGGTGTTGAGGGACCAGGACAGATCCTCCGAGATGTGTACCCCGAGGAATTTGTAGTTGGAGACCCGCTCCACCCAGTCCCGTTTATATGGATGGGGGTGTGTCTGCCCCCCTCTGTTCTTCCGAAAGTCAACAATTATTTCCTTCGTCTTCTGGGAGTTGAGGACGAGGTTATTGTTGGCACACCAGGTAGTCAGGTGCTGGACCTCCTCCCTGTAGGCTGATTCGTCATTATCACTGATCAGTCCTACCACCGTGGTGTCATCGGCAAATTTTATGATGCGTTGGAGCATACTTGGGGATGCAGTCATGCGTGAGAAGGGAGTAGAGGAGAGGGCTGAGCACACAGCCCTGTGCACGCCGGTGTTCAGTGTTATAGTGGAGGAGGTGAGGTTGTTGACCCTAACAGACTGTGGTCTGTTAGTGAGGAAATCCAGTGTCCAATTGCAGAGGGAGGTGGAGATGCCAAGACCGCTGAGTTTGGTGATCAAGCTAGCGGGTATGACAGTGTTAAAGGCAGAGCTGAAGTCAATAAACAGCAGCCTGATGTAGGTGTTGTTGCTGTCCAGGTGGGTCAGGGCAGAGTGTAGGGCCGTCGATATGGGCGTCCTCTGTAGACCTGTTTGACCGGTAGGCAAATTGGTGGGAGTCCAGTGTGGGGGGGAGGCTGGCTTTGAGGTGAGCCAGGATCAGCCGCTCAAAGCACTTAGCGATGACAGGGGTGAGTGCAACTGGCCGGTAGTCGTTGAGACTCCCTGTCGCTGATTGTTTGGGCACTGGCACAATGGTAGATGTCTTGAGGCAAGTGGGGACGACACCCTGGGCCAGTGACAGATTGAAAATGTCAGTGAGGACCAGGGATAGTTGTCCGGCACATGCCCTGAGCACCCGCCCGGGGATGCCATCGGGGCCGGCAGCTTTGTGCTCATTCACCTTGCTCAGTGCGTCTTGTACAGCAGAGGTGGAGAGACTGAGGGGTTGTTCATTCGGGGGTGGAGCAACTTTGATGGCGGGAGTTTTGTTGTCCCGGTCAAAGCGAGCATAGAAGTGGTTTAGCTCATTAGGAAGGGAGGCGTTGTCCGGGGGGGGGGGGGGGGGGTGTTGATTTTATGGTAGTCGGCAATGGACTTAATTCCTTGCCACATGCGCCTGGGGTCGGAGTTGTTTCGGAAATGCTCCTCAATCCGCTGTTTGTGATTGAGTTTAGCATTCCTAATTCCCTTTTTCAGATTGGCCCTGGATGAGCTGTATCCCTCAGCGTCGCCAGATTTAACAGCGGCGTCTCGAGCCTTCAGCAGGAGTCTGACCTCCCTGCTCATCCACGGCTTCAGATTAGGGAAGGTCTTTATCACTTTATGGGTGGTGACGTTATCAGTGCAGAATCTTATGTAGTCCAGAACAGTTGAGGTGTATGAATTTATGTCCACTTGGGAGTTAAAGGTGGCCTGGGTGGCAAACAGACTCCAGTCTGTTTGCTGAAACTGTTCCTGTAAGACAGAGACAGCCCCCTCAGGCCAGACCTTCACTGTCCTCGCGGTAGGTTTCACACGTCTGATCAGAGGTGTGTATTTGGGGAGCAGGAACAAAGAGAGGTGATCAGACTGTCCCAGGTGGGGGAGGGGAAGGGCTTTGTATGCTTCAGTAATATTAGTATAAACTAGGTCCAAAATATTGTTACCTCTGGTTGGGCCAGGAGACATGTTGGTGGAATCTGGGGAGCACAGTTTTTAGGTTGGAGTGGTTAAAATCGCCAGCAACAATAAAAGCCCCCTTTGGGTGGGCAGTTAGTTGTTTGCTGATAGCAGCTTGCAGCTCTTCCATTGCAAGCCTGGCATTAGCGTCCGGGGGTACATAGACTGCAGTGATGACAGTCGATGTGAATCCACTACCCACTAGTCACTGCCTGCCATTGTGAAAGGGACCCATTAATCCCTACTCTTTGTTTCCTGTCTGCCAACCAATTTTCTATCCATGTCAGCACCCTATCTCCAATACCATGTGCTCTAATTTTGCCCACTAATCTCCCTAAGTGGGACCTTATCAAATGTTTTCTGAACGTCCAGGTACACCACATCTACTGGCTCTCAATTGTCCATTTTCCTAGTTACATCCTCAAAAAAATTCCAGATTAGTCAAGCATGATTTTCCCTTCGTAAATCCATGCTGACTCCGACCGATCCTGCTACTGCCGCTATTTCATCTTTTATAATTGACTCCAGCATTTTCCGCAGCACCGATGTCAGGCTAATTGGTCTATAATTCCCCGTTTTCTCTCTGCCGCCCTTCTTAAAGAGTGCGAAAACATTAGCTTCCCTCCAATCCTGAGGAACTGATCCTGAATCTATAGGGGGCGCTGACTAATCAGCCCCGCCAACAGTCTATATATCTTTTCGTCTGTTTTTTTGTTTTTTTTAGTGTGTTTTAAAAGTTTGTGTTAATGTTTTTCTGGTTTATTTATGTGTGTGTGTGTGGGGGGGGGGGGGGGGGGGGAGGAGGGGGGGGAGGGTATCGGGGAAAACTTTTTTTCCAATCCTTACCTTGCCGGAGATGCGATTGGTTCCGGATAATATCTCCGGTCGTTGTGCGGCCTAACATCATGGAACTGACTTTGAGCCCCACGGCATACCCTCGGAGCCGATCTCTTGCCTGGGATCGACACTCCAACCGCGACCTGCGGATTTCACAATCGAGGAGCTCGCAGTCTTTGGTCGAGATCCTAGATGTCGGAGCTCAAAACGACACAGAAGATTTCGACCAGACCCGACCCGGGGTCCGATCGCCCTGCACGGGGGAGATGATATCCCCCGATGCAGGAGGTTGATCGCCCCGATGTGAGGCCCAAGTGGCGCCGGCTACGGCAACCAAGATCATCCGTCAACGGAAGGCTCGAGGCCCCGACCGCGGGACAACAAAGAAGGGAAATGTAACTTTTTCTTCGCCTTCCATCACAGTGAGCAATGTGGAGGAGTCACTGTGGTGGATGTTTATGTTAAAATGTATTTTGTTTGTTCTGTGGCTTTTTATTAGTATGACTGTATGGCAAATGAAATTCCTCGTATGTTGCAAAACATACTTGACTGATAAAGTATGATTATGATTATGATTATGATTATGATATGATTGTCTCTCCCCTGATCTATTCTGAATCCCATGTTCGATGTTGAACATGCACCGAGTACGATTCATCGATTCGTATGCGAAATATGCTTATGTTCTGAAGTCGCCTCACATTCTCTGTGTTGAACGCAATGATTATTCACTGTCGTTCTCTGATTCGACCCTTAATTGCTTTCCACAGAAACTGATTTTCCAGACTATTATACTCCACGTCATAGACACTATCATGTTTCAAATACACACCCAATAACGTGTTTGATATTATACTGATCTCTGAGACAGAAGGGGGGAGGAGGGGAGGGGGAGGAGGAGGAGGAGGAGGAGAAGCAAGAGGGGGAGGAGGAGGAGGAGGAGGAGGAGGAGGAGGAGGAGGAGGAGGAGGAGGAGGAGGGGGAGGAGGGGGAGGAGGGGGGAGGGGGGAGGGGGAGGGGGAGGAGGAGGAGGAGGAGGAGGAGGAGGAGGAGGAGGAGGAGGAGGAGGAGAAGGAGGAGAAGAAGGAGAAGAAGAAGAAGAAGAAGAAGAAGAAGAAGAAGAAGAAGAAGAAGAAGAAGAAGAAGAAGAAGAAGAAGAAGAAGAAGAAGAAGAAGAAGAAGAAGAAGAAGAAGAAGAAGAGAAGAAGAAGAAGAAGAAGAAGAAGAAGAAGAAGAAGTGAGGGAGATAGAGAGAGAGCGAGAGAGGGAGGGAGACAGAGAGAGGGAGAGCAAGAGTGAGAGAGAGAGGGGGGAGTGGAGAGAGAGAGGAAGAGGAGAGAGAGAGAGAGAGAGAGAGAGAGAGAGAGAGAGAGAGAGAGAGAGAGAGAGAGAGAGAGAGAGAGAGAGATTGCAGTGAACCAGTAAAATGTTTAATGTACATCACCTAGTAAATGTGGGATTGTTTTATACCATACCCAGGATTTTGTGGAACATCTTATGTCGTAACGTTCTAGCGCTTGCATTTAGGTTATTTTATCTGTGTCTGTTTATTTGTTTTCATAAACGGCTAAAACAGTTATTTGCTGTGCTACCTTGTAGGCCTTAACTAACGCCATCTGTGGTTCCCTGTCCCGGTTACACAATCTCTTCAAATCACGTATGTGTTTGTTCGTTGGCTGCAATTAACTTCGTTCTCTATGGACTGTAATTGAGTCACGGAAGAGTATATTTTTCTATTCATAGACATTCATTTCAATAAATGATCAGAGTGTCGTTGACATCAGGCCCTCCAACACTAGAAGGAAGGATGAACGAGGGTGGAAGAACAATGGAGCCTGGTGTTTCAACAATGGATCCTAATCTGGGAACAAGAGAATGGACTAAAAGAGGAATGGAGAGGAATATCTTCTGGATGTCCCAATATATCTTTGCAAATGATGACGGTCTGACTTTGAACCTGCGGATTGCTTATGCACTCATGACCATTAAACTGATTTATTATCCCCTTCTCGCTTTTATTGCTGTTCCTGGTAAGTCACTTTCCAACATCACATTGTGTAGATCATATATATATATATATTTATTGTATTTCAATACGAATGTCTTTCCAGAACCCTCACCCATCCCCGCTGTCCTGTTGCTCGGGGCATTTCACTTAGTCCAGGTATAAATTTCGGAAATAACTGATTGTACTCAGTTATTAGGAAGTCACACACTCCCAAACTTTACTGTGTCCTCCTCCAGTAACTCTTAATTTATATCTGTCAGAAATCGAAATCAGTTTACTGCATTAACGTTTCTGAATTGTAGAATTGCGAGATTCCACAAACCAATCCACAAAGGTTTTACCATCGTCCTCTGGAAACGATCGTTGACTCAAATTGATCCTTGGCTGTTTTACTTCACACACTCTCTCTCTCTCTCTATCCCCCTCTCCCCCTCTCCTGCTCTCCCTCTCTCTCTCTCTCTCTCTCTCTCTCAAACACACACACACACACACGCACGCGCACGCGCGCGCACACACACACACGCGCACGCTCACACGCACGCACGCGCACGCTCACACACACGCAGAAATACACTTATGTTATTACTTATCTGCGCTCCTGGAAAAAATGGTCACAGAGAGGAGAGAGGGGAGCAGAAAGCGAAGGTCTGTAAAGACCAATTGACTTAACCATATAGTAACGATGAAGGAAGGCCAAATCCAGATGGCAAGGGAACTTAAGAAACCAAAAGGTGAGTTTTTACTCTAGTATATGTTGAAACAGAAAACTAACAGTGTTAAGTTATTTTGTTCTGTAGGTTGTAATATACTATTTGAAAGGTGAGGTATTGTTCCTCGAAATTATGGTGAATTTGGTTGGAACGGTGCCGGAAGCCGTGGAAGGAAGTCAGTGTGTGACCGAAACTACGCCCGCGTGATAAATGAGATTCGGAATCATGTTTATGTTCATAATATAAGTGTTCATGAAACTATATCATAACCTTCGCTTTTCCTCACTATTTAAACGGAGATGTAATATAATGTAATGGATATTCAGCTTTAATTTGTAAATAACAGCTGATGTCAATATTTCTTCTCAAATATCTTGTTGGCCATCGATGATCCATTTTAGTTCCATGCCACCTGGCACCTTTCCATCACCACTGAGGAGACCAGTTTAAGAATGTATTAGTTTGTTTAATTTTGCTCTGCGCCTACTGCGTACATTCTGTTTGCACATTGCAATCAACTGCACATTCCTGAGTTTGTCATTTCACCAATTACGTCCTGATTTCACGGTGCATGTTGCTCTCCATGTCTGCTCCGTCAGCGTTTCTTAGCATTTCTGCTTACTGTCTCTCCATTAATCGTGTCATATGATGTCCTGCACACCTAGGTTGTTGTCCGTAACTGGATTACTGAATATACTGTGTATCAGAGTAGCTGTGCTCCTGGCTATCGGGAAAAAAATCCACTTTGTTCAATGAACTGACATGTTTAATAGATTCAGGATCAGTTCCTGTGGATTGGAGGATAGCTAATGTTATCCCACTTTTCAAGAAAGGAGCCAGAGAGAAAACGGGGAATCACAGACCAGTTATCCTGACTTCGGTGGTGGGAAAGATGCTGGAGTCAGTTATTAAAGAGGTAATAATGGGGCATTTGGATAGCAGTAAAATGATTAGTCCAAGTCAACATGGATTTATGAAACGGAAATCATGCTTGACTAATCTTCTGGAGTTTTTTGAGGAGATAACAAGTAAAATGGATGAAGGGGTGCCAGTGGATGTAGTGTATCTAGACTTTCAAAAACCCTTTGAAAAGGTCCCGCACGGGAGACTGGTGACTAAAATTAGAGCACATGTTATTGACATGAGTAGGGTGTTGACATGGATAGAAAATTGGTTGGCAACCCGGACACAAAAAGTAGGAGTGAACAGGTCCTTATGAGAATGGCAGGTAGTGGAGAGTGGAGTGCCGCAAGGCTCGGTGTTGGGGCCGCAACTGTTTACCATATATGTTAATGATTTGGAAGAGGGAATTATGAGCAACACTAGCAAGTTTGCGGATGACGCAAAGCTGGGTGGCAGTGTGAACAGAGGATGTTAGGAGGTTGCAGAGTGAACTGGACAGGTTGAACGAGTGGGCAGATGCGTGGCAGATGCAGTATAATGTAGTAAATTGTGAGGTTATCCACTTCGGCGGCAAAAACAAGGGGGCAGATTATTATCTCAATGATGTTAGGTTAGGTAAGAGGGCTGTGCAGCAGGTACAGCAGGCAGTGAAGAAAGCTAATCGAATGTTGGCCTTCATAACAAGAGGATTTCAGTATAGGAGTAAAGATGTTCTTCTGCAGCTGTATCGCGCTCTGGTGAGACCACAACTGGAGTATTTTGTACAGTTTTTGTCTCCTAATTTGAGGAGGAACATCCTTATGATTGAGGCAGTGCAGCGTAGGTTCACGCGATTGATCCCTGGGATGGCGGGAATTGTCATGTGAGAAAAGATTGAAAAGACTAGGCTTGTATTCACTGGAGTTTAGAAGGATGAGGGGGGACCTTATAGAAACATAGAAAATTATAAAAGGACTGGACAAGCTAGATGCAGGAAAAATGTTCCCAATGTGGGGCGAGTCCAGAACCAGGGGCCACAATCTTAGAATAAAGGGAAGGTCATTTGAGACTGAAGTGAGAAAGAACGTTTTCACCCAGAGAGTTGTGAATTTATGGAATTCCCTGCCACAGAGGGCAGTGGAGGCCAAATCACTGGATGGATTTAAAAGAGTTAGATAGAGCTCTAGGGGCTAGTGGACTCAAGGGATATGCGGAGAAGCCAGGCACGGATTATTGATAGGGGACAATCAATGGCAGTCTATGCTGCCTCCTCCTGCACCTATTTTATATGTTTCTATGACGCAGGTTTGTTTTGGTGTCTGTCTTTCAGCCAGTCTCCAAATAACTTATCTTTTAATTAACCGTACGTCCACCCTTCTATTAAAATGCGTTTATCAGATATATGAGGACATGTTGCATTTAGGAACGAGATATCTACTAGAGGCAGCCATAACCGTGCTTTAAAATTGTTGTAAAGCAGATTGTAAAGCAGGCAGTGTGAACTGTGAGGAGGATGCTATGAGAATGCAGGGTGACTTGGACAGGTTGGGGGAGTGGGGGGATGCATGGCGGATGAAGTTTAATGCGGATAAATGTGAGCTTATCCACTTTGGTAGCAAAGACAGGAAGGCAGATTACTATCTAAATGGCGTCAAGTTGGGAAAACTGGAAGTACAACGGGATCTGGGGGGGTCCTTGTACATCAGTCTATGAAAGTAACCATGCAGGTACAGCAGGCAGTGAAGAAAGCGAATAGCATGTTGGCCTTTAAAACAAGAGGAATCGAATATAGGAGCAAAGATGTCCTTCGGCAGTTGTACAGAGCCCTAGTGAGGTGCAGTTTTGGTCGCCTAATTTGAGGAAGGACATTCTTGCTATTGAGGGAGTGCAGCGTAGGTTTACAAGGTTAATTCACGGGATGGCAGGACTGTCATATGCTGAGAGAATGGAGCAGGTGGGCTTGTACACTCTGGGGTTCAGAAGGATGTGAGAGGATCTCATTGAAACATATAAGATTGGACATACTGGAGGCAGGAAACATGTTCCCGATGTTGGGGGAGTCCAGACCAAGGGGCCACAGTTTAAGAATAAGGAGTAAGCCATTTAGAGCGGAGACGAGGAAACACTTTTTTCTCACATGGAGTGGTGAGTCTGTGGAATTCTCTGCCTCGGAGGGCGTTGGAGGCAGGTTCTCTGCATGCTTTCCAGAGAGAGCTAGATAGGGATCTTAATAATAGCGCTGGGGATATGTGGAGAAGGCAGGAACGGAGTACTGATTGCGGATGATCAGCCATGATCACATTGAACGGCGGTGCTGTCTATTGTCTATTGTCTATTCTTCTTATTTTCAATATTCAAATTGCAGTCAGGAAGCATCTGAATGTGAGGACTATTAAAGGTAGGTGATGATATACAATTCTTAATGAACTTCAGTCAAGAGATCTGAATCATTGCTGTTATTGTATGGTGGACATAATGCATTATAGGGAGTCAGCCTAGGTTTCCGCTCCAATCTTTATCCAGTAACTATTGGTTAATATAAGGGAATCACAGCAATTTCCAGCTCATATTCCTTATATCTAATAGTCGATCTAGATTTGCTGAATGGGACCAGGGACTACACCAGCATCCAAAAAATATGCATCTGAGACAGTGAACTCTATTGGCGTCAGCATGGACAACATCAACAATCTTCATCTCCACACAACCATATAATACCTTGTTAAACCATATTAGACTGTGTTTAATGGAACGGAATCGAGTAAAGTTTCGCTCTGACTTGCAACGAGCTAGACCTGATAGAGAGTTTACACAAAGGAGCAGATCCCACAAAATATGATAAAGGAGGAATTTGAGACCAATTACGCTGCGTAAGGGTTAAAGTTTAACATTTGCCGATGCTGCAAACCGTGCTGGTGCAGAGGGGGATGTTTGCGATTTGAAAATGTGATGATAAGATAACGTTAAGAATGATTGCGTAAACATTTCCCAGGTAGCAAACAGCCCAATAAACCACTAACAGAAAAAAAATCTTTGCTATAGCGCGTGGTTTATAGATGGAATGATAGAGGTAAACTGAGAAAGATTTAAAAACTTAACCAGTTAACACTTGTTAGCAACCAAGAGGCAAGAGTGTTTTATTGTCATATATTCCAGAAAGAACCGTGAAATTCTTACTTGCAGCAGCACAACAGAATATGTAACCATAGTACACTGCAAACAATATAATAAACGAGAGAGAGAGAAGCAAGTTCACACTTTACCTAATTTTCGACACAATACCAGGACATTCGAACTTTTGTCGACGGTGCATCGACAAATTTATTGCAATGAGCCAAGCCATCAGGAAATATTAAGACGAACTGACGAACTCTGTTCAGTTCTGGTTAGTTTATTGTCACGTATGCCGAAGCACAAGGATGGTTCCCCTTGTAATAAAGAGTTAGAAGGAGTAACTCAGCAGTTCTACATAGATGATGCCTTCCCGTAAATTATCCCAACACTTTGTTTTTTTTAAGCATGTGGAAAGTGCTTGGTGAAAGGAGGGTTTAAACAAATCTTTACGATCCTCTAAAAGGGATGAAATAAACAAGATGGAGGGAAAGAACTGCGCAATGGGCCATTTATTGGGTTCAAACTGTAGGGGATGAATAGTATCTTCAATGCATCATTCTATCATCAATGTCTTTGTGTAAAATCCCTAAGCTCCTCGGGAAACGCGGGAATCTGATCAATACATTTATTGATCTCTTTATTGTCTAAGTAGAATTGCGAACTTTGCTCTCCGCTTAATATGCAATGTTTCTGTTTATTTCCCGTACACGCAGTTAACTTGGTGACGATTGTTATCCTATCCCGGGGAAAGAGCGGCCTCTCCAAGTGTGTCACTCGCTACCTCGTGGCCATGGCAGCAGCAGATCTACTAGTCGTTGTATTCGACGTGATTTTGAGGCAGATTCCAATTGCGTATCGGGATCATTTCACATTCGTGCGATCTATCCCGGTATGCGATATTCACGCCGTTCTGCTTTTCACAGCCACAGATGGCTCGGTTTGGTTCACCGTCGCGTTCACCTTTGATCGATTTGTGGCCATTTGTTGCCAGAAATTGAAAAATAAATATTGTCAGGCGAGAACAGCGGCTATGGTTCTGGGGACAGTGACTGTGCTGAGCTTTTTAAAGAACATCACCTGGCTTTTTATGCTCACATCTGAATATTCTCTTGCGTATGCCGTCTGGTTTTGTATGCCAAGAGCCCGCCTCGTGAAATCACCAGTCTGGGCAGGAATCGAACTCCTTCATTACCTCTTCACCCCTATCATCCCATTTGCCCTGGTTCTGCTTCTTAATGCTTTAACTATCAGGTACGTTTTAATGGCCAGCCGATCCCGCAAGAGACTCCGGGCACACAATCATGGGGATAGTGCGAGAGACCCAGAGATGGAGAACCGTCGGAAATCCCTCATTTTACTGCTGGTTATCTCGGGAAATTTCATCCTGTTATGGGCTCTATTCACGGTGTATTACGTGTGGAACCGACTGCGATTTTTGGGGATGGTGGTTGCAATTCCACCAGCAGCTATGCGACAACTTTGCTTCATGCTGCAGCTCTTGAGCTGCTGCACGAACACAGCTCTTTACGTCGTGACTCAGGCTAAATTTAGGGAACAACTAAGGGATGCGATGAAATTTCCACGGATTCTAACTATTAAATGCATTCAATCCTGAGATCAAATGAACAATACGCGGTGGTGTCCGACTTGGCCCGCCTTGCTGTTTATGTTAATAAATTGCGCTTATCCTAAGCGTTTTCTGCACTGTGGTATTAGGAAGTATTGGTGTCCTCGAGTTGAACGAATTCCTTCGCCTGTTCCACTGACGTTTCACGCGTTCCTAGTGCTCACCCCAACACACACGCACGCACGCACGCACACACGCATGCACGCACACACACACACACACACACACACGCACACACACACACACACACACACACACACCGTTCACCAGCTTAACGTCTTCATTACGCCTTACCGAGGACGCGTGTATTTATTAAAGTACTCGCAATCTGTGACGTCACCGACTGAATTCCCACAGTTTGCCGCATTCAGGGTATCTGCTGTTTAAATCCCATCTCAGATATACCTACACAGTCTCCAAATAATAGCCATAGTGTCATGCAACATGGAAACAGACCCATTCGGACCACCAACCACATGCCGTCCAGCAGACACATTTCTATATTACTACCATCAATTCTTTCAACAATTGGTTGATAGCCTTCCATGTTTTAGTGATTCAAATATTATTCTACATATCTGGTAATTTCTTTGCCTCTCCTACCCGCTCAGGCTTAGTTTACCAAAATTCAATAGCCACATGCGTCGAATTGTTCTCCCTCGGATACACACTAAATATTTAACTGTTTACC
Source organism: Raja brachyura (assembly GCA_963514005.1). Next base: position 19,045,515 of record OY740804.1, on the reverse strand, counting down.
CTTAACCTATTGCCTTTAGATTTAGATACCTCAGCTGTGGAAAATACTATTATACCAGTCATACTATCAATGCTACAATTGTGTATATTACATTAGGTATCAACCTCGACATCTTTCGCTGCAACGAAAATAAGCCCAACCAATGCAGTCCCTCCTCGTAAATGCATACATTTCCATCGTTCTTTTCTTTCCTTATCTCACATCTTTTCTCTCCTCGTCTCCTCAAGTCTTTGCCATTTACTCTACCCATCTGCAAATTACCCCCCTCCAACATCTGCATCAATCTATCACGGTGTCCGGCTTTTTCATTACCCACATCTCCCCCCCCCCCCCCACCCACCCCACCCCCCCCCCCCCCCCGCTTTCTCCGCCATATTCCAAACAGTATTAGGAAATATCCCGATCCGAGACAATGTCTGTCTATTTCCCTTCATAAATGCTGCCTGACCCACCGAGATCCTGCATAATTTTGCTTTCGTTCAAGATTCCTGCATCTACAGTTTCTCAGACCTCGCATCTATACCGGTTTGAATATCCGAATGAACGACGTAAGTATGCAGGTTTATCCCATACTTGCCCAAGCAGAGTGTAGAAAACACCCACGGAAATCAGTAGAGATATAGTGCGAGCTCACTGTCCCAACACGCTGAGGAAAATACAGAACACAGCACATCCATATCTTGACCACGCAGTGTCCCTCCACACAAGCACTGAACGCATAAAAATACCCACAAACACAAGGCGCTCACGTACAGATATAGTTCCAAAAATACGCGCACACACATATAAAAAAATAAAATGCTATGACACAAACAAGTCGCCAATCTACGTGGGTGCAATTCAATGCAAGCATAAACCGACAGGCGTCCGGGTTTGCACGTTGGCACTCACGTGGCGGACACGCAAACTTACATAATGACGAAAAGGTTAAAAACAGAAGTGGGTGAAGTACAAACACTTAGATACTCACGTCAGACACATACATATCCATAAAGATAAGCAGACACACATATGCATGCACGCACACATGCATTTAGATTGGACAGCACAATATCAGACAACGAAACAAACACACAAAGGAAGGTGAACACAATAAAACAACGTTTTCATACATGCACATGAAGCGGTGGAAACACAAACAGGGATTTAAAGAAATGTATCACTCAGGTAGGTTCACAAATAAGTGTAAACACTTTGTGCAAATTCAGCCGCACAAACAGAAACGCACGTACGCTCAGACAGAATCGCACTTACGCACGCATATATACGACACGGCCTCATATTGGATGATACATATATAGCTGTACACATGGCGCGCAAGGGCGTGAATTCAAACTCACGCATGCAGCTGCAGCCCCTTCTCTCTCCCCCCCCCCCCCCCCCCCCTCTCTCTCACTCACTCACACACTCGCGCGCACACTCACGTACCGACAGACATCGAGCAAAGAAATGCAGGCACCACGCACAGAAGCACTCAAATACATCCACAGCACAGTCCTGTCTCAGTGTGTTCTCTCCATCATCCTGCCTTATCCACATATTTAAACATGTTGAATTTCGAAAGTTTCAGGTTCTAATACGAGATCCTCCATGCGAAAAGCTAACTCCGCTTTACTCTCTAGCAATGTTCCTTGTCCTGCTTAATATTTCCTGCTTAAAACTGATTTTCCACACTATTATACACCACGTCATGGACACTATCATATTTCAAATACACACCCGACAACGTGTTTGATATTATACTGATCCCTGAGACAGAAGGGGGATGGGGGATTCCAACCTTCACGTGGTCCGCCCTGTTTCGACGAATACAATCAACCTGGTGTGCACAATCAAATAAGATCAAATAGAACAAGTTCTCCTACAACTTTAGGCGAAGAAGAAGAAGAAGAAGAAGAAGAAGAAGAAGAAGAAGAAGAAGAAGAAGAAGAAGAAGAAGAAGAAGAAGAAGAAGAAGAAGAAGAAGAAGAAGAAGAAGAAGAAGAAGAAGAAGAAGAAGAAGAAGAAGAAGAAGAAGAAGAAGAAGAAGAAGAAGAAGAAGAAGAAGAAGAAGAAGAAGAAGAAGAAGAAGAAGAAGAAGAAGAAGAAGAAGAAGAAGAAGAAGAAGAAGAAGAAGAAGAAGAAGAAGAAGAAGAGAGGGGGTGAGAGGGAGATAGAGAGAGAGCGAGAGAGGGAGGGAGACAGAGAGAGAGAGAGAGCAAGAGTGAGAGAGAGAGAGGGAGAGTGGAGAGAGAGAGGAGGAGGAGAGAGAGGGAGAGAGAGAGATTGTAGTGAACCAGTAAAAATGTACATCACCTGGTGAATGCGGGATTGTTTTATGCCATACCCAAGATTTTGTGGAACATCTTATGTCGTAACGTTCTAGCGCTTGCATTTAGGTTATTTTATCTGTGTCCGTTTATGTGTTTTCATAAACGGCTAGAACAGTTATTTCCTGTGCTACCTTGTAGGCCTTACTAACGCCATCTGTGGTTCCCTGTCCCGGTTACACAATCTCTTCAAATCACGTATGTGTTTGTTCGTTGGCTGCAATTAACTTCGTTCTCTATGGACTGTAATTGAGTCACGGAAGAGTGTCTTCTTCTATTCATAGACAGTCATTTCAATAAATGATCAGAGTGTCGTTGACATCAGGCCCTCCAACACTAGAAGGAAGGATGAACGAGGGTCGAAGAACAATGGAGCCTGGTGTTTCAACAATGGATCCTAATCTGGGAACAAGAGAATGGACTAAAAGAGGAATGGAGAGGAATATCTTCTGGATGTCCCAATATATCTTTGCAAATGATGACGGTCTGACTTTGAAGCTGCGGATTGCTTATGCAATCATTACCATTAAACTGATTTATTATCCCCTTCTCGCTTTTATTGCTGTTCCTGGTAAGTCACTTTCCAACATCACATTGTGTAGATCATATATATATATATATTTATTGTATGTCAATACGAATGTCTTTCCAGAACCCTCGCCCATCCCCGCTGTCCTGTTGCTCCGGGCATTTCACTTAGTCGAGGTATAAATTTCGGAAATAACTGATTGTAGTCAGTTTTTAGGAAGTCACACACTCCCCAAACTTTACTGTGTCCACCTCTGGTAACTCCTAATTTATATCTGTCAGAAATCGAAATCAGTTTACTGGATTAACGTTTCTGAATTCTAGAATTGCGAGATTCCACAAACCAATCCACAAAGGTTTTACCATCGTCCTCTGGAAACGATCGTTGACTCAAATTGATCCTTGGCTGTTTTACTTCACACACTATCTCTCTCTCTCCCCCTCTCCCCCTCCCATGCTCTCCCATGCTCTCCCTCTCTCTCTCTCTCTCTCTCTCTCTCACACACACTCACACACACACACACGCGCACGCTCACACGCACGCACGAGCAGGCTCACACACACGCAGAAATACACATATGTTATTACTTATCTGCGCTTCTGGAAAAAATGGTCACAGGGACGAGAGAGGGGAGCAGAAAGCGAAGGTCTGTAAAGACCCAATTGACTTAACCATATAGTAACGATGAAGGAAGGTCAAATCCAGATGGCAAGGGAACTTAAGAAACCAAAAGGTGAGTTTTTAAAGTATATGTTGACACAGAAGTCAGTGTGTGACCGAAACTACGGCCGTGTGGTAAATGAGATTCGGGTTCATGTTTATGTTCATAATATAAGTGTTCATAAAACTATATCATAACCTTCGCTTTTCCTCACTATTTAAACGGAGATGTAATATCATGTAATGGATATTCGGCTTTAATTTGTAAATAACAGCTGATGTCAATATTCCTTCTCAATAGCTTGTTGGCCATCGATGATTCATTTTAGTTCCATGCCACCCGGCACCTTTCCATCACCACCGAGGAGACTGTTGTCTTGCGCCCAGTTTAAGAATGTATCGGTTTGTTTAATTTTGCTCTGCGCCAACTGCGTACATTCTGTTTGCACATTGCAATAAACTGCACATTCCTGAGTTTGTCATTTCACCAATTAAGTCCTGATTTCACGGTGTTTGTTGCTCTCCATGTCTGCTCCGTCAGCGTTCTTTAGCATTTCTGCTTACTGTCTCTCCATTAATCGTGTCATAGGATGTCCTGCACACCTGTGTTGCTGTCCGTAACTTGATTACTGATTATACTGTGTATCAGAGTATCGGTGCTCCTAGCGACACATCGGGAAAAAAATCCACTTTGTTCACTGAACTGACATGTTCAATACATTCAGGATCAGTTTCCGTGGAAAATAAAAGGTCGGCACGGACTGGAAGGACCGAGAAGGCCTGTTTCCGTGCTGTAATTGTTATATGGTTATATGGTTATATGGACTGGAGGATAGCTAGTGTTATCCCACTTTTCAAGAAAGGAGCGAGAGAGAAAACGGGGAATTACAGACCAGTTATCCTGACTTCGGTGGTGGGAAAGATGCTGGAGTCAATTATTAAAGAGGTAATAATGGGGCATTTGGATAGCAGTAAATTTATTAGTCCAAGTCATAATGGATTTATGAAAGGGAGATCATGCTTGACTAATCTTCTGGAAATTTTTGAGGATGTAACAAGTAAAATGGATGAAGCGGTGCCACTGGATAAGGTGCCGCACAGGAGGGTGGTGACGAAAATTAGAGCACATTGTATTGACATGAGTAGGGTGTTGACATGGATCGAAAATTTGTGGGAAAACCGGAAACAAAATGTAGGAGTGAGCGGGTCCTTTTCAGAATAGCAGGCAGTGGCGAGTGGAGTGCCGCTCGGCGTTGGGGCCGCAACTGTTTACAGTATATGTTAATGATTTGGAAGAGGGAATTATGAGCAACACTAGCAAGTTTGCGGATGACGCAAAGCTGGGTGGCAGTGTGAACTCTGAAGAGGATGTTAGGAGGTTGCAGACTGACCTGGACAAGTTGAACGAGTGGGCAGATACGTGGCAGATGCAGTATAATATAGATAAATGTGAGGTTACCCACTTTGGCGGCAAAAGCAAGGGGGCAGATTATTATCTCAATGAGGATAGGTTAGGTAAGAGGGCGGTGCAGCGAGACCTGGGCGTCCTTATACACCGGTCACTGAAAGTTGGCTTACAGGTATAGCAGGCAGTGAAGAAAGGTCATGGAATGTTGGCCTTCATAACAAAGGATTTCAGTATAGGAGTAAAGGGGTTCTTCTGCAGTTGTATACCACATCTGGAGTATTGTGTACAGTTTTAGTCTCCTAATTTGAGGAAGGACATTCTTATGATTGAGGCAGTGCAGCGTAGGTTCAGGGGTTTGATCCCTGGGATGTCTGGACTGTCATATGTGGAAAGATTGAAAAGACTAGGCTTGTATTCACTGGCGTTTAGAAGGGTGAGGGAGGGTCTTATAGAAACATAGAAAATGTTAATAAGGACTGGACGGAGCGAGATGCAGGAAAAATGGTCCCTATGTGGGGCGAGCCCAGAAGCAGGGGCCACAATCTTAGAATAAAGGGAAGGTCATTTAAGACTGAGGTGAGAAAAAACGTTTTCACCCAGAGAGTTGTGAATTTATGGAATTCCCTGCCACAGTGGGCAGTGGGGGCCAAGCCACTGGATGGATTTAACAGAGAGTTAGAGAGAGCTCTAGGGGCTAGTGGAGTCAAGGGATATGGGGAAAAGCCAGGCACGGGTTATTGATAGGGGACGATCAGTCATGATGACAATGAATGGCGGTGCTGGCTCCATTCCTGCGAATGGCCTCCTCTTGCACCTGTTTTATATGTTTGTATGTTTCTATGACGCAGGTTTGTTTTGCTGCCTGTTTTTTAGCCAGTCTCCAAATAACTTATCTTTTAATTAACGCACGTCCACACTTCTATTAAAATGCGTTTAGCAGATATATGAGGACATATTGCTTTTAGGAACTAGATATCTATTAGAGGCAGCCATAACCGTGCTTCAAAATTGTTGTAAAGCAGATTGCAAAGCAGGCAGTGTGAACTGTGAGGAGGATGCTATGAGAATGCAGGGTGTCCAGGTTGGGGGAGTGGGAGGATGCATGGCAGATGAAGTTTAATGCAGATAAATGTGAGTTTATCCACTTTGGTAGCAGAAACAGGAAGCAGATTACATTCTAAATCGCGTCAAGTTGGGAAAAGGGGAAGTACAACGGAATCTGGGGGTCCTTGTACATCAGTCTATGAAAGTAAGGATGCAGGTACAGCAGGCAGTGAAGAAAGCGAACGGCATGTTGGCCTTTATAACAAAGGAATCGAATATAGGAGCAACGAGATCCTTCTGCAGTTGCACAGAGCCCTAGTGAAGTGCAGTTTTGGTCGCCTAATTTGATAAAGGGACATTCTTGCTATTGCGGGAGTGCAGCGTAGGTTTACAAGGTTAAATCCCGGGGTGGCAGGACTGTGTTATGCTGAGAGAATCGAGCAGCTGGGCTTGTACACTCTGGGGTTTAGAAGGACGTGAGGGGACCTCATTGAAACATATAAGATTTTTTAAGGGCTTGGACACACTAGAGGCAGCAAACATGTTCCAGATGTTGGGGGAGTCAGAAGGAGTAAGCCATTTAGAACGGAGACGAGGAAACACTTTTTTTCCCATAGTGCTGTGTCTGTGGAATTCACTGCCTCGGAGGGCGTTGGAGGCAGGTTCTCTGGATGCTTTCAAGAGGGAGCTAGATAGGGCTCTTAAAAATAGCGCAGGGGATATAGGGACAAGGCAGGAACGGGGTGCTGATTGGGGATGATTAGCCATGATCACATTGAATGGAGGTGCTGTTTATTGTCTATTCTTCTTATTTTCAATATTCAAATTGCAGCCAGGAAGCATCTGAATATGAGAACTATTAAAGGTAGGTGATGATATACAATTCTTAATGAACTTCAGTCAAGAGATCTGATTCATTGCTGTTATTGTGTGGTGTACATAATGCATTATAGGGAGTCAGCCCAGGTTTCCGCTCCAATCTTTATCCAGTAACTATTGGTTAATATAAGAGAATCACGACAATTTCCAGCTCATATTCCTTATCTCTAATAACCATATAACCATATAACAATTACAGCTCTGAAACAGGCCTTCTCGGCCCTTCCAGTCCGTGCCGACCATTTACTTTCCCCTAGTCCCATCTCCTGCACTCAGACCATACCCCTCCATTCCCTTCCCGTCCATATATCTATCCACTTTACTTTTAAATGTTCAAATCGATCCTGCCTCCACCACTTCTGTAGGAAGATCATTCCACACAGCCACTACTCTCTGAGTAAAGAAGTTCCCCCTCATGTTACCCCTAAACTTCTGTCCCTTAATTCTCATGTCAATAGTGGATCTGGATTTGCTGAATCGGACCAGGGACTACACCAGCATCCAAAAAATATGCAGCTGAGACAGTGATCTTTATTGGCGTCAGCCTTGACAACATCAACAATCTTCATCTCCAGACAACTATATCATACCTTGTTAAACCATATTCAACTATGTTTAATGGAACGGAATCGAGAAAAGTTTCGCTGTGACTTGCAACGAGCTAGACCTGACAGAGAGTTTACAGAAAGGAGCAGATTCTACAAAATATGATAAAATAGAAATTTGAGACCAATTACGCTGCGTAAGGGTTAAAGTTTAACATTTGCCGATGCTGCAAACCGTGCTGGTGCAGAGGGGGATGTTTGCGATTTGAAAGTGTGTGATAAGATAACGTTAACAATGATTGCGTGAACATTTCCCAGGTAGCAAACAGCCCAATAAACCACTAACAGAAAAAAATATTCGTTATAGCGCGTGGTTTATAGATGGAAGGATAGAGGTAAACTGATAAAGATTTAAAAACTTAACCAGTTAAAACTTGTTAGCAACCAAGAGGCAAGAGTGTTTTATTGTCATATATTCCAGAAAGAACAATGAAATTCTTACTTGCAGCAGCACAACAGAATATGTAACCATAGTACACTGCAAACAATATAATAAACGAGAGAGAGAGAAACAAGTTCACACCATATAACCATATAACCATATAACAATTACAGAACGGAAACAGGCCATCTCGGCCCTTCAAGTCCGTGCCGAACAACTTTTTTCCCTTAGTCCCACCTGCCTGCACTCATACCATAACCCTCCATACCCTTCTCATCCATATGCCTATCGAATTTATTTTTAAATGATAAATTTTAAATGATACACTTTACCTAATTTTCGACACAATACCAGGAAATTTGAACTTTTGGTCGACGGTGCCGATTTAATTTATGGCAATGAGCGAAGCCATCAGGAAATATTAAGACGAACTGACGAACTCAGTTCAGTTCTGGTTAGTTTATTGTCACGTATACCGAAGCACAAGGATGGTTCCCCTTGTAATAAAGAGTTAGAAGGAGTAACTCGGCAGTTCTACATAGATGATGCCTTCCCGTAAATTATCCCAACACTTTGTTTTTTTAAGCATGTGGAAAGTGCTTGGTGAAAGGAGGGTTTAAACAAATCTTTACGATCCTCTAAAAGGGATCAAATAAACAAGATGGAGGGAAAGAGCCGCGCAATGGGCCATTTATTGGGTTCAAACTGTAGGGGACGAATAGCCTCTTCAATGCATCATTCTGTCATCATTGCCTTTGTGTAAAATCCCTAAGCTCCTCGGGAAACGCGGGGAATCTGATTAAT